>OX371223.1:122819673-123538423 GCA_947310385.1 Nephrotoma appendiculata
ATTTCGACAGCTAAGTTAGGATTTATCATCAAAATGAATACTTTAGTATTTGGTCATATTACACTAGCTGACCCGGTGAACTTTGTCTCGCCCCAAATTACTTCGTCCGGGCAAACACTTTTGACCTTCACGAAAATTGATTTTGATGAGAGAAAAATCAAACAACTCAACTCAATTCTCAATAGACGTTTGAGTTAGACGATTGAGTGGCCATTCCATTCACTTTTTCATCGAATTCAACACTGATGGTAGGTTTATTGTTGCGTTCGTTCGTTATGTCATTTGTTCGACCAATCATCTTTTGCACAAAAATCCAGAATCGTCATTTTTGAGCAATATGATTTGTGGAAAAAATTATCAGAATGAACGAACGAACGCAACCTTAAAGGCGGCATAATGTATTGAAAATTGAATAAAAAGTCGATTCAAACTTAGGCATCTTAGGCATCGACTTTGTGATTTGTTAATCGTCATAGCGAACGCCAAAAGAACGGGGAACTGTATGCACTTGTTTTTATATATATAGAAGATAAGATAGCCAAAATTCTACACAACTTATATTTATAGTAGTCCGCAACCAACGCCATCTATTGAAAATAATTCGAAGTGGCTATTTGAATGAATGATCATTGTCGACTGTACCACCTGTTTCATAAAAAATGTACACACAAAATTCATATGAAAATGGCTTTTTATTCGATTTTTCGGGTTTTCCGACTTTTCCGGTGGATTTTTTCAAAAATTTCTTTCGTAAGAACTATCTCCTGGTAATTGCGAACTTAACAGAAAAGATTGAGCCAAATCGGTTCAGCCGTTCTCAATGATGCGCGCACATACATTTTTTACACCATTTTTATAGATATAGATTAGCGAAATGGGGCTTTGAAATATATATTTGAAAGATAAAACTACCGGATATGACGGGATATAACAAATGATCGGGTGGCAGCATCTCGCAAATATAATCTTTATTAATGAGTTTAACAGTTGAACTCTCCCGATGATATTATGCGGTTCACTGTCTTATTGTAACAGAAAGACAATTACACGAACAATGACTGCGGAAACATTAGGAATTTATCAGACCACACTACATTATAAATAAGCATGTAAGCTCGAAATGACATAATAAATAAATTTAAAAAATAACACAACTTAAGCTGTTATAAGTTATCGCTAGTATCATTTTAAGTCTTGGATTAAAAATCAACAATGCAAATAACGAATCATTCCTTATATTCCCATTCGCATCTGTATTCCTGCGGGTGTTTAATTTCATTCATAAATGATGGTAACCTAGGGTCGAAGAGAATTCAAGAGAAAGGGTGTTTTTCTACTTGCGACTATAACGAAATTATTAAGCTGCAATTTCCAGCCCAATAGGATTCTTAATACAAATTTTATTAAGGAAGAGAGATAAGAGATTCTTGATAAGAAGTATTAATTAAGATGGTTTAGTTATGACACGTATCGTTAAGGTCTATAGCAACAAAAGCGTTTACGATAACAATTACAAAAACTTATTGAGTCTATCTTTACCTCGGGCTGGGGATAGAACAGTAATAAATAATAAATTATCCACAATTATGAAAGTATTGTAAGATGTTCTAAACATAAGACACGTGTGTTGGATAAAGTTTAAATTATTGCTTCATTTCTGTAGTGCAAGTATTTTGGCACATTTTGATTACCGCACAATGCTATTTTAGATTTAAGCACTACCAAACTAAAATTAATTTGCGTTGAAATTTTTTTCTGTCGAGTCGGTCGAACACTTGCGAAAAGTACTTTCCAGCCGAATTCAGTAATATGTTCCAAAAAAATTCAATACTTTAGATTTCTTGCCAATATCAATCCTGCAGTTAGGTAGGTCCCAGTTTGGGGATTCGGCCCCCGATCCAGATTGGATAGAACTTAGTTCGTATATGAGATACAAAATGGCCTGTTTAGCATCTATTTATTTATTTATATTGAAAAAAGTCCATAAATTTGACTTGAAACATATTAATTTAAGAATATAAAATATAAAATAAAATAAATCCGCATTGGATTTGAAAATTTGAAATATAAAAGTAGAGTAACAAGAAAAAAAATCACTGAGAGGCATAAAATTGCCTTAAGGCGACATAGCACCTTCAAAATTATAAAAAAAAAGTTTTTCAAAGATTTTTTTTAATGGAATAAAAAGTTTAATGAAACTTTCCATTTACATTTTATTTAACTGAAAGTATACAAAAAATTTTTTTTTTGATTTTTTTTAGCCCAAGGTCGTCTGCTACAAGGGTTTTCCAAAAACACTGAAAATTCGTGGTGTGCGTCATAACTGCTCTCAGAAACGTCTGAAAAAACGGGGTTTTATTCAGCATTAAATCGCCCTTGGAATGAACTAAAAGGAAAAAAAATTGGTTGAAAAATAAAAAAATGGCGGCATTTTTTGTCGAAAAAGCAGCTTTTTTGTCCCCCCTCAATTAGTTGTAACTCAAAAAATTGAAAGCCGATTTTTCCTTCCATAGTTCATTCTGAGCAGAAATATAATATGTAGATCAACGTGTTAAAATTTTAGAACTATTGGATAAGTAGTTTTTTCTCAATCTTGCACGCCAACTTGAAAAACGTCATTTCGAGATAACCGCGTTTAAAGTTCGTCATTTCGAGATAACCGCGTAAAAAATAAAAGCAATAAATAAAATAATTTTTTTTTGGGATTTTCATGTTTATATCATTAAAATCATGTTTTTAAACGTTCATTCTAACATAATCTATCATAAAAAAAATTTCGATTTTTTGAAAATTTGAAGAAACTATTTCCCCTTAATCTACTTTTAAAATTATCTTTTGTTTAACAAAAATCAAATAAATAGTAAATTCTATTGAAACTTTTACACATCATTTTCACTGGTTCATTATCGCCATAGTTGGTTCTGTGTCTATCTAAGTGGAGGAAGCCAGGATCTCTTAGTTGTCTACCAGGAATCTTTATTTTAATTGACTTTAGCACATCCGGTGCGTCGATTAGACCTAATAGAAGATTACCAATAAATGTACTTTTTAGCAATTCGCGTCTATTTTCAAGAGTTGTCAAGTTGTATGACTTGCAGCCGGTTAAATACGAAGGCTGCCTTTTATATTTCGGGATTAGAGAACAAAAACAAATATTAATCATCGAAAATCGCTTTATTGTTTTTCAAAATATACCCCATGAAGATCTATACCACAGAACATATCAGAAACAACAGTCAGAAACTATTTTTTTTGACAATACTCCTAAATAAGTTCCCACGTTCGCCAATAGATGGTACTAAATTTGAAATATAAAATCATTTTGTAAACAAAAGCTTTAGTAGTGTAAAAATAAATTCTCTCTCTTCGACTTCTGTCAAATTGTTCGCGATTATTTGTCAAACAATAATCATTATTATTTCAGCCGTACGCTGAACGAAACAATGGCGATTAAAAACTGGCAAAACGCTATTGGATATGTCAATGATTAAAGCGAATCAATGAGGTGATTTCACGTACTCGAGCATTACTTTTAATTTTTTGGTAATTCCTTCTGAACACAATAATTACCGCCAATTTTGATCGATGCACAATAAATCGATCAAAATTGGCGGTAATTATTGTGTTCAGAACAACACTTATGCCGGATGTAGTTTACCTGAAATTTTTAAAAATAAAACAACTGTTGATTAATGGAAATTTCTGGCGTTTTATTAAATTTAGGATTCTCAATTTTATCGGGTGACTAAAAAGAAAAAATGTTTATAGATTCCACAAATTAATCAGTAGTATTTTCAATCATTTTCACCACTTTCTTGTGCTTTAGCTTCGGTTTCTTTCTACAGTACCAGTGAGAGTTTTCAAACAAACCGAGAGCGAATCAATTACTTATTTCTAATAGATGTTGATATGGTGACAAACGTTGCGTTCTCATTATAACATATGTCCCAATTTCAGTCAATTTTAGTATCGAGTCCCTGATTACGAATTAAAGTCACAATGGAGCACTCAGCCACAGATTTAATATTTATGTAATGCTTAATTTATCATCCAACATACTTATATAGTAATGCCAATAATACGATGATCGGCCGAACTATTTGTAATATAATTTCGTGTGTGGTGTTAAATTGAAGGCTATTTGGAAAACAAGTTTAGTATGGTTGGCGATATATTGTGTGGCTTGGCCTTATTCACATCAATAAGCCAATTCACGGCTTGGCTTTATTAAACTCGTAACTAGAATCGTAACTAGAATATCCATTCGACGATATTCTTCATTTCAGTAAGTAATTTAAATTTATTTAATTTATTTACACGTATTGCTGTGATGTAGCTAAAATAAGTGACATTTATTTATTTATTTATTCAATATCACGAACTAGCGCAACAACAAGGGTTGCTTATAAAAGTTCGTAGGTCTAAAAACTATTACAGCAAATTCTTAATTGAAGATAATAATAAAAATACAAAAAATAAAAAATATACAATGTAAAAAATATAATGATAATGATAATGATAATGATAATGAAAATGAAAATGAAATCAAAATTAAAATTAAAATTCAATAAATAATAATAAATATACTATACTATATAAAACATAGTCGTATATAATACACTGATGGTTATTTGATTAAATAATATAAAAACTTAAAATTATATAGTCTACATATATGTGATTACAAATCGAATTGTTACTGTGACATGATGACATCTAAATAACGTTTCTTGAATGCTTGAACAGACTTGGCCTCTCTCACCTGTAAAGGTAGACTATTCCAAATATTTACACCTCTAACGAGTAGGGCACCGTCCATATACGTCGAATTATGAGTCGATACAATTAGATTCTTAGTTCTCTCACATCGGGCAAACCTAAATCTCTCAACTATATATTTTGGGGAGTGTGGAAAATGAAGATTTTTAAAAATAAATAAAGCAACTCGGTAATCAAAAAATTGTTTCAAGGGCATGCCAAAAATTACGTTTCTGATATGTGAAATGTGATCAAAAGCTCGTAAGTCGAATATATAACGGAGACAACCATTATAAACTCTTATAATTTTATTCATCACTGAAAGGTTCAATCTCGAAAAAACGATATCACAATATAATAAATGACTCATAACGAGAGACCGAACTAGCAATAATCTAGTGTCACGTGGTACCCCTAGTCGTTTACTACGTAATAAACGCAGAGTCATGTACATTTTTTGACAAATTTGATCAACATGCTTGTCCCAACTAAGGTCATTAGACATTATAATACCCAAATTTCTAACAGAACTATCATAAGGTATAATCGCATTATTAATTTTAACAGGTGGAAACATATCATAATCAATTCTTTTACCAAAAATGATAGCTTGAGACTTAGACGCATTGATAGTAAGACTATTATTTAGTGCCCACTTCTTAATCATCTCAAGATCTTTATTGACCGAATCATTGCTAATGTGAGACAAGGTGTCATTGGGTATTTCTTTAAATATTTGGACATCATCCGCGAATAGATGGTGATTACAACTTAACGGTAATCCCGAAATATCATTTATATATAACGAAAAAATGATCGGCCCCAGGATAGAACCTTGAGGAACCCCAGCTGACAATGGTAATAGAGAAGATTTACCCTTATTGGTTACAACATACTGAAATCTATCCGTCAGGTATGATGAAATTAAGTTGATAGACTCAGCGGATAAACAAAATTGCGTTCTTAGTTTATTCTCGAGTACATCAAATTTTATTGAATTAAAAGCTTTCGAGAAATCTAAAAGAATCAGGATTGTCTTACTGTTTCTGTCAGCACACGATCTAACAAAGTCAGTTACATGCATCAACAGTGAAGCTGTGCTATGCGCTTGACGAAACCCCGATTGAAATTTAGAGAGAGACTGGTTTATCAGTAAGTGCGTACGAATTTGATCAGCCACAATCTTCTCAAAAACTTTGGACAGTGATGGTAAAAGTGATATAGGCCGCATGTCAGTTGGCACTAATGGATCTTTTTTTTTGGGTATGGCAATCACCTTACTTATTTTCCAACATCTAGGAAAAATTTGTGTGTTTAATATATAATTATATATATGAACCAATAAAGGTAATATGGCCGGAATGCAACATTTAATAAATTTCAAAGAAATGCCATCATCACCCACGGCATGAGATTTAATAGAAAGTATTGCATTAAGCACGACGTCCTCATCAACCTCTGAAAATTGGAAGGAGTTGCCCACCCAGCCTGCAAGACTCGAGTGACCAACACCGCCAATATTATCAGGTGGGCACGTGGAAATTTGATTAATATGAGGAGCTGAACTTACATTAGGAACACAATCAACAAATGCAGTATTTAACTGGTCAGGCTCAAACATCTTAAAACATTCTTGATCATCTTTACTGTGTATCCCTTCATTTTTTAAATGGTTCCAAATTACTTTAGAACCAAGACCAGGATCAAGTTTGTACTGGATATAACGTTTTCTAGAGGCTTTAATCATACCTTTCACCTTTTTATCATAATATAATAGAATACGTTTATTCTCAGGCAGACGAGCCAATTTCCACACTTTATAAGCCATGTCGCGAAGTTGGATGGCGTTCCTAATATTTTTTGTGAGCCATTGGGGTGAGGTTGTATCAATTATTTTGGTAACAAGTGGAGTATGTTTATCCATAAGGGACAAAATACCCCGATTTAGTAGCAATACTTTAGTATTAATGTCACTGGAATTATATAAAGCAGCCTTATCGAGCCTGACAATATCCTCCTGAAGAATATCACATTGTAAATTCCTATAACTACGGTACGTAATATAATCCATATTGCGAATTACCTTAATATTAAGATTTGCCCCAACCAGTTCATGATCAGCAACTCCAGGGCCTTGAAACATACTACATGGCTGTAAAGATGGACTAATAAGAATTAAATCAATAAGCGATGCACCATTATCGTGAATTCTGGTGGGTTTAGTTTGCGTAGTATTCAAATTAAAATGAGTCATTAAACGTTTGAAATTCCTAGAATCATTTGCATCTAGCAAGTTGACATTAAAGTCGCCCATAAAAATTATATTGTTATACTCCTCATTCAAATAAGCGAAAACTTCTTCTAAATTTGTAAGAGGTAAACCTCTATGGTGGATGTACCCTACACCTACAGCTATCTTGATCGAGGCCAAAGTAATTTCAATTACCAAATGGTCAAGGTTAAAATGGGACACCCTCTGAGAAATACGTACTTTTCCATTTTTCACAATATCACTTCTGATATATAAACCAACACCTCCCCCACCTCTACCAATTCTATCCTGCCTGAACAGTTTGTAGCCATCGATCTTAAAGGTCTTATTGGTATGGTATGATTTTAACCAAGTTTCTGAAATACCCACAATATGGAAGTGCTTCTTACGGAAAAGAATTTGTAGCCTCGCAATTTTACTTGGAATAGAACATACATTAAGATGACAGATTTTGAGAACCTCAAGTCTATTCAAAAAACTATTATCACCACTGAACATGGCAATAAAAAAAACCCAACAGAAGAGTCATGTCACAGAAACAATCGGCAGACAATAAATATAGATAAAAAGATACTATATATAACCAAAATAAGAGTAATATATAAAATAATAGTACTATATAGAATAGAAATGAAAGTAATAATAAAAGTAAAAGTAAAAATATAAATAAATATAAACATAAATATAAATATAAACTTAACAAAAATATATAAAAAATAACAAAATCAAAATAATAACAGGAACTAATATATATAAATCCATATATTTAATAATCAATAACCCAAAGCTTTTCAAGCGAAAGCTGCATACCAATATATTGCCACGAATGTATAAATATAATTCCAAAAAATAGCAACAATTAGTCTTTGAACTGCTCCAAATCCTTCAATGATAAAATAGTAATCGGCTTATCCTGTGATGATCTTTTGACACTTACAAAACCGTTGCGGATAGATACACTATTTATCAATTTTGATTTTTTAATTTGTCTAGCCGCAAAAAAGAGACCAGATGTCAATTTATCCAAATGCTCGTTAATGTATAAAGGCCCATCGGGATAAGCATCATTAAAAATATTGATACTCAAATTGCCATTCTTTATAAAATCGAAGTAACGACCGAAAAATTCATACTTTTTGGTTAGCTTTGTAAAACGCACGACAATCGGGCGAACACTTTTAGGATCATTACTTCCCTTGATACGGAAACAGCTGTCAATGTCGTCCACAGAAAAATTTTTTAAACATAACTTGTCAGCAATTTTATTTAGGAATTTAAAATCCTGTATGACAACGTCATTGGGAACGCCCCGCAACACCAAATTTTGTTTCCTCCAACCTCGTTCCGACCTGTTAATACGTCCTTCGATAACTTTTATTCTCTCTGACAACTCGACAATCATCTCAGTCTGCGATTTAATAGCATTCTCTATTTTCGTATCAATCAACTTGACAACATTCGGCCACAATTTATCAAGTATGGCATCAACGTTTACATCAAATTTATTATGATTCAATGCTCCATCAGTGTCTTTTATGTGCTTAGCATTTAACTCGTCTAAAACCACATTCACCGCTTTTTTAGCTTCGATCTTGAAGTTGCTCAATGAGATACAACCAGAACATATCCAATAAGTATTAGCCGCAATCAAGTCAAAATCGACCTTGGCGTTAGTAATACAGCTGCCATGGAACCAAAGCTTACAGCAATCGCATGAAATCCAACCCCATGTAGCGCTATTATCACTTGAACTTTTACAACACTCACATTGATCACCCATTATAAGTGAGGTTAAGTTGTCAAACTAGATGACCAAAATAGATTCACAGCAATTTAGTTAAATAGATAAATTTTACATTCACGATAAAGGAAATACATAGAAGTAACACCACTACATCGGCATGAACATCTCTCGCACAAAAACTACATTAAGTTAATAATTATTGATAATAATTCGGACGATAAAATTTAACACGCGTACACAGTTTGGTTGCATCCAAAACTCCTCAACATTTGTTATTGAGAGAGCCAATTGAGAGGAAATTTTAGTTGTACACTGCGAAGATTTTTATCCTTTTAGTGATTTACTAACACAATTGTGCGGGTAGGGCAAAAGTACCATGTCAAAAATTTAGTTTTGTATGTTTTTTGAACCAACTTACACATTTGTGAATTCCTTTTTAACTTATTTTCGTCCGAAAAAAAACACTATATCGTTACACACAATTGTGTTGGTTTTACTACAAATAAAGCAAAATTTTTTATCAATAACGCCATTACACACTATGGTTTTTTACTCACACATTTGTGTGGGTTGGACTAAAACTGAGCTAATTTTTTTGTTTTCTTGGTTGATAAAGGGTTATAATCGATTATAATTTTTTTTGAAAACTACTAGCGCTATCTATTATCTATCATTTAAACAATTTTACCACTCCTATTTTGATTCAAAAATTCAAATATTCGAGCCGAAAAATATTCATATAAAAATGGAGTTATGTCGCTTCTGATATATGTATATATTCTGTGTCTATACACTTTTGCATGCGTTTGAACCAATTGTCGAAGCACTTTTTCCACTCTGATTCCACTCTCGAAAAACGTTGACCTCTCAGTTGGTTTTTTTACGTACGGGAATAAAAAGAAGTCATTTGGTGACAAGTCAGGACTATACGGCGGACGACTTATCAAATCGATGTTTTGAGTGCTCAAAAATGCAGTTGTTTGAGCCGATGTGTGAGAGCTCGCATTGTCGTGGTGAAGGGTGATCCGTCTTCGGCAGTTGGTTTTCCTGATTTCTTGGAAAACAACTGGCAAACAAATGGTTGTGTACCACTCAGAATTGACTGTTCTGTGTTGTTCTAGTGGTACGGTTGCGACATGTCCATTTTTTTCCGAAAAAACAGGTGATCATTTGCTTGCAAGTGCTTCGTGCGCGAACAACTTTTGTTGGATTCGGCTCATCTTGAAACACCCATACAGTCGACTGCTGTTTACTTTCGGGCTCATACGCGTAAATCCACGATTCATCATCTGTCACTATGTCATAGACGTGTTTTGAAGCACCGCGATCGTATCGCGGCTTTTCTTTCGACCAATCGACACGAGCCTTTTTTTGAGCGATTGACAAATTGTGTGGGATCCAACGCGAACAAATTTTTTTGACATTCAAATGTTTATGCAATATTGAATGTATGCTGGTCCCACTAATGCCTAAAGTTGTCTCAATCTCACGATAGGTCACATGACGATCTTGCAATATCAGTTCGCGCACAGCATCAATGGTTTCCGGAACAACAACTGATTCTGGATGACCTTCACGAAATTCGTCTTGGAGTGAACTACGACCTCGATTGAATTCACCATACCATAGATAAACACTGGTCCTTGATGGAGCTTCATCGCCAAAAATGAATTAAGTTCATCCATGCACTCTTGCTGCCTTAATTCACGTCGAAAGTTGTAAAAAATAATCGCACGAAAATGTTCACGATTTAATTCCATTTTTTCGCCGAGATGTTGAGTTAATGAGTACTGTAAACAAATAAAATAGCGCTCGAATGTCAAAACATTCTGAGTACGTATAATCTCAAAAATGTCAAACTAAAGCTGTCAGTTGCCAGATTGCAACACTAGGGTTGTCCAATCCCGAAATATAAAAGGCAACCCTCGTATGGTGGTTGCCGCTGTATGTTTACGTGGTATGGTAGATCATGGTCATAGACCTATCCGTATTTCCAGGTCAAGTAGCGTATAAACTTCTTTTGAATTTTCTCAACACTCTGGATATGGGCTTCGTAGAACGGACACCACACATTTACAGCATATTCCAGCTGGGATTAAACGTAGGCACAATACAGGATCTTAATTGTTTCTACATCAAAATTATCACCCGTCCAACGTTTGACAAAACCGAGCATGGAGTTCGTGCGAGCGGTGCACAGCTCAATGTGCTTAGTAAAGCTCACGTTTTCAACGAAAGTAACCCCTAGATTAAGAGTCTCAAGTACTACCTGAAGGAGTACACCATTTATCTTGTAGCCTTGTGTAACAGGGTTGGTTTTTCGGTGAAATGATAGAGATTTGCACTTTTCAATATTGAGACTCAGAGAATTAAACTCGCACCATAACGCTAGGTTGTCAATATCTTTGTCAATATCACTTCGGTAATACCATTTATGAAAATTGGGAAAAACCATGGGCCAACGTGAGAGCCTTGTGGTACACCAGAGGTAGCTTGTATTCTATTTGACGTTTTATCTCCTATTTCAATATATTGGAGTCGATTACTCAAATAAGATTTGAATCAGGCTGCGAACTGGCTAGAAAATCCGAACTTGAAAATGTGTTCCAAAGTTTTACAGTGGCTGATGGAGTCGACAGCTTTTGCAAAGTCGGTGCATATTACGTCAACGTGTTTGTACTTCTCAATTTCTTTAATAGAATAGCTATAGTAAATTCTATGCGATTTGTTGATACTGATCTTTTAGGCATAAAACCATGTTGATATTGAGATAAATACCGTGGAAGAACTGCTTTGAATGAGTTACATATTACTAGTTCAAATAATTTAGGTATAGCATATATAGCATATATACCTCTGTAGCAAGAAACATCATTTCTAATCCAGTTTTGAAAATAGGCGTCACTCTAGTTATTTTCCACTTTTGTGGAAAAGTTGCCAATTTTAATGACTGATTGAACAAAATGCTTAGAGGGATTGCCAAATTTTTAGAATTTTTAAAAATGAAGCAGGGATACCATCAGGACCACATCCTTCTCCGAATCCTATCAATGCTCGCTGGATGTCTTCTGGTTCGATGTGTGGAGTAAATATGAATGTACCATATTCTCTACAAGTTGAATCTTTATAATTATCAATGTCTTCCGCTTTATAAACAGATTGGAAAAACCTAGCAAACATGTTGGTTATGACCTGTGGATCACAAGACTTTTGATCATTAAATTTCATCCAGGCTGGGTAACCATCAATTTCGCGTTTGGTTTTAAAAAGTTTGCAAAAGTGTCTGGGATCGCCTTTTATTTTATCCTTTAGATTACGAATATAGCTTTGGTATCTCAGTTCAAAATAGGATTCAAAATTTTGGTTATAAGCAGTAAATTTCTGTTTACTATGCTGAGAACACACTTTGAGGTTTTCTTTATAAGGCTTGTCATTTTTGTTTTTAAGACTGATTGTTGTTGATCGTCATACCATGGAAGATATTTGTTCAGTTTGCTCATAGACACGGGAACGAATAAATCGATTCCTTGAAATAGATGTGTGTACATTTTTTCCACGTTTACATCTTTGACATCGCTGTTAAACTCGGCATTCATTTATTTGCTCAAAATATTGTTGTAAATTATTCGAATTGGCCTTTCTGAAGTTGTATTATAGTTTCCGTTTTTGTTAATTTTGGAATCTGTTACATATTCACTTTCGTTTCCAATAATATTTCTATTGCTTTATGGTGAATATCATTAATTACGAAAGGTTTTGGTCATTCTTCTGTTTTTAATAAAAATGGTTCATTAGTAAAAATAAGGTCTAAGGTTCGGTCACGTTAATTTTTTAATTCGCAGATTTGACTCAAATTTGAATCAAATATGGTGTCGACGAATAGGTACTCATTATCCGAATTCACATTTACAGGCATAATCCCGTTGGTTTCTTTATCATACGTCCAACTAACATTTGAGAGATTAAAATCCCCACTTATTAAAAATATGTCTGATTGATCGGCAGTATTGGTAATTTTCATAATTGTGTCGCAGCACTCGGTATACGATGATGTAGGCGAATCAGATGGAATGTACGCCACGTAAATTCGTACTGTTTTATTATTGATGACAATTTTAACACATAATTGCTCGATCGATGGATTCGTTAAATCTACCAATTCATTAGGTAGTGATGTATCGATAGCTATAAGTACTCCACCACCGGATTTTTTTATGCTTGTTTGTGGTGAGCGATCACATCTATATAAACCACATATTGACTAGGGAAGAATTCCGAACTCAAAATTTTATCGTTGAATGATGTTTCACAGATGATATAAACCGGAAAGAGTGTTTTTAAAACAAAATTATGAAATTTTGAGCAGCCTTTGAAGACATTTTATTTACATTTTGAAAGTAAAATGTCTGTTTAATAGTTTTTTGAGGATGTGACAAGGTTGCAGTGCCATGATTACATTCCGAATATGTGGCATTATTCTTCCCAGCAATAAAATTAGCTACTGTATTTGGTGGCGCGTATGAGCCGGCCGAAAAAACGCCTTTGTTTGACCCCAATCAAATTCTTTGACAAACAGTCCTGCTGGCCACAGAGTAGAGTTGATGGTGCTTTGAAAAACTTCACCTGGAATATTGATTTTGTATGATACGTAATCACAGTTCATTCCAAAGCTTGCTTTCGGCACCATGCGTTGGGCAAACAGATCGTCAGTTTACGCGATCTTTGTCATTAGTTTGCGGAACTGTTCATCCGGCACTGAATTATGTATTCGGCTAACGAAAAGCCACTTTCTGGGTTGTGCCACTCGAATCCATTAATTCATTGGCAGTTCATTAGCAGTTGTTTTAATATTAGGGACAGATATAGTCGATTGTGATGTGATGCTAGAGGTAGATTATTATTTCGTGTCCGCTTTAAATGATCTATAATTTGTCGGTTTTGGATGGCTGACGGTGATGTTTATGATGATATCGTATGGCTTTCTTTTACCACAAATGAATAAAAAGTAAACTTTTCGGACATAGTAAAACTGTCCTGTATAGTCTGGACTGTAGAGAGATGCGGAATTTTCGTGAAATAAAGATTTTTTTTATCAACATTTATTAATTTCCGGTAAAATTTAAAAGATGATTTGAACTTATTTTGTTTGAAATTTTATTTACAATCTTTCTGCTTTTAATCGTTTTTCGTAAATGCGATTTATTTCTCAAAATATTTGTAAAAAAGACGAGAAAGGTTCGGAAGCGAACTCTATAAGCATTTTTGTTGCATAAAACCCTCATCCAACAAATCCCAAATTCCTACACCAAACCCAAAACACCTCATCCCACCCCTCTTCACCTCCCATACCAACACTCCTACCACCCCTATAATCACACCACCCACACAAACCCACAACCACACGAGATATATTTTTATTCCACATTCACATGCTTTATGAAAACAAAATAGAATAGAAAATAAAAAAAATCTATCGATTTTAAGGAGGGGGTTAACAAAACCCTACATATCTCCGAACACCCTAAACACAGAAATTTCCAAATAGGGCTCCCATGAATTGCTTGAACTTTTAGTGAAGTAATTAAGTTGATATCTCCATCCGTTCTCAAGTTATCGTGGACACAGACGTGCAGTGGGCAAACCGAATTCCATAGCATTTTTTTTTAACAAAAATGCTTAAAAATGAAAAAGCTCAGCTAAAAGTCACTGGTATCGAGTGATCCAGAAAAAGCTTAAGTATGAAGTTTCTTCCCGGCTAATCAATCCGTATGGACTGTACTTGGACCGATTTTTTTTCTGAAAAACAGCTTTATGTCATAAATCGTCAATTCCGTTTAAATTTTGGAAAATTGATCTGCACCGGTATTGTTGCAAAACTAGCATCTTTTAGTTCATACTAGTTTTTCTCATAAATGATATTTTCAAAATATATGGAAATACGAAAAAGTACCTATGGAGGATGCAACATCCGGTTGACCGATTTCGGCCAAAAATCATAAGGATCTCAAAATTTATGAGAAAAGTTTAAGTTGAAGTCTCATCCCGAATCCGTCTGGGCTGTACATTAGCGGTACCAAGTTTTCGGATAAGGAAACGATTACAAGGAGATCGGTTCTTCACCATGATGTTGCACCATGTTGCGCCATGTCTTATGATCTTGCACTATGCTGTATGATGTTGTATCGTGGCAACACGTGATGTTGCACAATGTTGCGTTATATTACACCATGTTGTGGGATTTTGCATCATTTTTCTGCGCTCATTTCTTTTTGTTTTATTTTTATTTAGTTGCAACGAAGCAGTAGGAAAATTATATTTTTATATACTGGACCATAACATATGTACTCATTGCGTTCATCTCAGTCAGGTTTTCTCTCTAAATTCCACTCTTGTTCTGTTCGAGCTGATCAGAATACGATTGTATGATGTGAATTGGTTCCATTTGATTTTACTCGTATTTTTGGGTTTTCTGTTATCGTTTTTTGTTTTGTTATGAAATCCTGGGATGAGATGATTGTCCTGGGATGGAATAGAAATCCTGGGATGAGAGTGCTGCCCCTTGTGGCGAGAAGCACAATTAAATTTTTGCGGTTTAAGATTTGTCGTGTCGAGTTGTCGTGATTTAACATACGGTTGTTACCGTAGTGGTAGTTATAGAGTTTTATTATAATACTTTAGTTTCACTATTTACATATTTTTAAACATTTATGAAATATTATTTATTTCTATTTCAAATATGTTTAAGATGGTGGCGATTGTTCGTTGCAAAGTTGCACTGTAACAATGTCTGTGGCAAAATGTGGCTTGCGAACTAAAATTCGACTGAAATCTTTTCAAAAATTTATTGTAAATTGCAAGCTGCCTTCTGATATTGTTTAAGTTATTCGGACAAATTAATAAAACTAACCGTTTTGGTTTCGCTTAAGCGGACTTCGAAAATTGGGGATTATAATATGTTATATATGTTGTTGTTGTATCTGATTCTGATATTTGTTATCTTTTTAATTATATCTTTGTTAGTTCAGTCAATGATAGACTGATCTGACTGATATTTTTTTTTAATTTAAATTATTAAATAATAAAAGTATTTACTTACCTACAATACGCGATTAGTGGATTACAATATATTTTCTAATTAAAACTATAATATCATAGACACAGTGGTTTATGGCTATTAGTGACATCTATCAATAGCTTGCATGAACCAATGGCTAATTTTAGTTAATTTCATTATAACTTTGAAATGCAATAATTAAAATATTTGGACAAATGAAAAATTTATGAAATTATAAATGTTTAATATCTCACAGTTTTTTCTATTTGAAATACGGATATGAATTTTGAAAAATTGTTTTTCTCGATTAGAGGATTTGAAAGTTTGGTTTTGCAATTCCACTTACAAGTAGAGTAGTTCTTGCATCTGAACTGTGCGCTGGCACTATTGAATAACACACTAAATTGAATAGTTACATATCTGATATCTCTTCTTATTGCGATTTTTTTTTAGCAGTGGCAACGTTGATAAAAATCAACTCTTATAGATTATCATACGCGAGCGGGATTAATTGTCTGTTTGTACTCGTTAATAATTTACATCTATCGTACAATGACCAAATCATACACAATTTTCTTTATCATTATTTCTTCTATTTATCTTAATTTATCTTTGTTCGACGGATAAAACTATTTGCCGTGGGTATTTGCGATCCAGATGCAGTGACAAACATATAGTTAAAGTAAATACTCAACGAATACGATTACTTAAACCCTATCGGTCTTAATAAAAACCTAGAAATGGAAAATTGCTAATTTTGTCTCAGTTGCAAATTAAATTTCGGTGTACTCGGATTATTAAACAGCGCTCTAAGTGATAACATGAATTACACAACCGAATTAAATCCATTTCAAAATGTTAATTTATATTTTTCGGTTGCGGATTATGCAATATTTGGTTCGTTACTTATGCTATCAGGTGTGATTGGCTTATATTTTGGATTTATTTCGAAACGTAAACAGGATAATAAGGCTGAGTATTTAGTTGGTAGTAGATCGATGAGTACGATACCTGTTGCGTTATCACTAATCGCTACACACGTGTCATCTGTTTCGCTGCTTGGTGTGCCAGCCGAAATATATATGTACGGTACCCAGTACTGGGCGATATCATTCGCGATTTTGTTTGGCGGATTAGCGTTGGGATTTGTATTTTTACCCGTGTTCTATGAATTGGATTCTCTATCGATTTATGGGTATTTAGAGAAACGATTTGATCGCCGCGTTCGACAATGGATCAGTGCATTATATATGTTACAAACGTTGATGCATATGCCTTTGATGATTTATGCGCCAGCTTTGGCATTTAGCCAAATGACTGGATTTAATTTGCATATAGTGACGACGGTTACATGTTTCCTATGCATATTTTACACGATGTTCGGAGGTATTCGTGCCGTCGTTTGGGCGGATACCTTTCAATTTGGATCCATGATTGGTGCATTGATTTTTCTTGCCGTTTTTGGAACATACATCGCAGGTGGATTAACAAGATTGTTAGAAATTGTCGATGAAAGTGGACGTTTAGTATTTTTCAAGTAAGTAAATTTATTTAGTACAAAAAATTGTTGAAATATTTTTTTTTTGTGCTTGCATTACAGTTTTAATCCTGATCCAACGCTACGACAATCTTTTTGGATGATGACATTTGGATTTTATGTTACTGCAAGTGGACTATCACCCGAATGTGTTCAACGATTTCAATCGCTGCCGAGCTATAAACATGTGATTCGATGCTTAATTTTGTTCATTTTTGGGCACATCTTAATCCGAATGCTTGCAGCATACTGTGGTATCGTGATATTTGCTCGGTATCACGAATGTGATCCGTTTGTATTGGGAATCGTAAAAAAGGTCGATCAAATATTTCCATATTTTGTACTCGATGCAGCGCGAAATTTTCCCGGTGTACCTGGTATATTTGTGGCCGGCGTATTTTCAGCTGGGCTATCTTCTATCTCAACGGTTCTGAATTGTTTAGCGGGCTGCATCCATCAGGACTTCTTAAAACATTTGTAAGCTGTTTCGCAATATAATGTTGTTGGATTAATTAAATTAGTTTTTTCAGTTTACCGAATACGTCAGATAAAACTGACAGCACAATACTGAAGTTACTGGTATTTGTTTTTGGAATAATTAGCATTGGACTCGTGTTCGTGGTGGAAAAGCTTGGGAATTTATTTAGTCTTGGTTTATCACTAACTGGTATCGCAGCTGGATCTACCGTCGGCGTGTTTGTATTGGGAATTCTGGTTCCAAAAGCTAATGCGCTCGTATGGCATTGTAATGTACTTAGGATTCTATAAGATTTGATCAAACGTCTTATTTTATAGGGAGCATTCTGGAGTTCAATAATTGCTTCCGGAACTGTACTCGTTTTGTGCACGGGAGCCCAAGTGTACATCGGACAAGGCAAATTAAAATACGAATCCAAGCCATTTTATACGACTGGATGTGACACAACGGGACTAACAGGATGGCAAAACGCTACTGGGTTTATTGGAAACCGAAACTCAACAACTCATATTCTAAATCAAAATTTTGACATTTCTCATGTTCCGGTGATATTTAGATTAGGATTTATGTATTATGCGTTATTGGCGATGATTATTGTTTTAGTCGGTGGATACGCTATAAGCGTGTGCACTGGAGGATGTAATAATCTAGACGAGCGACTGTTAACTCCTTTCGTTCGCAAGTGGTATGTGCGACAAACTAGAAAACATAAAGAGGCGGAGGCTAAGGCAATGTATCCATTGGTTCAAACCACTAGACAAGTGGATTGCGATAAACAATAAACTATATGTATGTCTGTTTCGATTAATGATCTGAGTACATCTTACTTACAGTTTTTTTCTTGGAATCTCATCTATTTATACCGCATACACATCTATTAACCTCCTAACGTCCAATTCAATTTAAATTAATAAAGAAACGTGTACAAAATTATCGAATACAATTGTTATCCAATTAAAATTCTATATAAATAAAACTAACGTACGGCTAGAACCACATAGTAGCGCAAATTTTACACGAGATAATGCAAGTGCTAGTTATATTGGCACTCGCTCTATGTGCTTGTGCACAAAAAGATTTAAACCAGTGGTCGAATCGCAGTGGTATTGTGCATTTATTCGAATGGAAATGGAACGATATTGCGCTGGAGTGTGAACGTTTTCTGGCGCCACGTGGCTTCGCAGGCGTACAAATTTCTCCACCAACCGAAAATGTTATTAAAATGGGTCGTCCGTGGTGGGAACGATATCAACCAATTTCATATAAATTTCAAACGCGTTCTGGAACTGAAGCTCAATTGGCCGATATGATTAGACGATGTAATACGGTTGGCATACGAATTTATCCTGATGTTGTTATAAATCATATGGCACATGGAATCAATACTGGAATAGGTGGTTCAACTGGTGATTCAAACATTCTTAGTTATCCGGCCGTCCCTTACAGTTCAGCCGATTTTAATGCTGATTGTTCGATTAATTCGTACAACGATCCAATTCAAGTGAGAAATTGCCGTCTACAAGGAATGCCTGATTTAAATCAGGGTAGTGAATGGGTTCGTTCTCGTATTGCAGATATGATGAATCGATTAATTGATATGGGTGTTGCAGGATTTCGTGTTGATGCCGTCAAGCACATGTGGCCTGGTGATTTACAAAATATTTACGGTCAACTTAAAAATTTGAATAAAGCTCACGGATTTAATAATGGTGCTCGACCGTTTATTACTCAAGAGGTTATTGATCTGGGTTCAGAAGCTATTAAGACGCAAGTTTTTGAATAATTTTACATTTCTTTAAGTGTATCTAATTTTGTATCGTTTTAGGACTGAATATACTCATCTAGGAACTGTGACTGAATTTAAATTTTCCGCCGAGATTGGCCGAGTATTTAGAGGACACGCACAACTTAAAGAACTACATAATTGGGGTAGGGATTGGGGTTTTCTACCACCAAATGATGCACTAGTTTTTATTGATAATCATGACAATCAACGAGGCCACGGTGCCGGTGGTGCTAATATCCTGACCTACAAAGATCCCCGCTTATACAAAATGGCAAACGCTTTCATGTTGGCCCATCCATACGGGATGCCACGCATTATGAGCTCATTCGCATTCAGCGATAATGACCAAGGCCCACCAGCAGATGGCAATGGTAATCTTAAGTCACCTATAATTAGTTCTGACGGGCCTTGTCGAGATGGTTGGATTTGTGAACACCGTTGGAGACAAATCTATAACATGATAGAATTCCGAAACCAAGTAGCTGGCTCAAATATTTCAGAATGGTGGAGCAATGGTGCCAATCAAATTGCATTCTGTCGAGGAACCAAAGGATTCATTGCGTTTAACAGCGAGGCTGCCAATTTATCTCAAAAATTGCAAACATGTCTTCCAGCTGGAATATATTGTGACATAATTTCTGGTGAAAAACACGGTTCGTCATGTACGGGAGAATCCGTGAACGTAGATGCAAATGGTTATGCTAATATTAATTTATCCGGTACAGCATTAGATGGAGTAATAGCTATTCAAATAGGTTCTAAATTATAAATAAATTTTAGTTTTGATTAACATTATTATTGAAGTAAAAACCAATTAAATTGATACTCTCTTGAATTTTTGTGAGTAAGCACCGTATCTCCACCACCACCATGATAACGTTGATTATCATGATTATCAATGAATACTAGAGCATCGCCCAAATGAGTTTAATCTTACCTTAAATGATTAAAATTGTAATGAGGGATTTATTAAGCGCTATAAAGGTTTCTTACTTACTTCGAAACTGGTTCCCTTCCCTTGTCGATAACTTCTTGAGTAATGAAAATTCGTAACCCAGGTGCAAACCCGTGCGCGCAGCATTTAAATAATTTAATCCACCATAAATTGCATTGAGACCTCGACCAGGCCACATGTGTTTAGCTGCATCGAGGCACTGAGCCCACGGAACACCTTGATCTATATCGAGCATGCCACTTAAATGCTAATTACGTACTTGAATTTAATCAGCATACGATTCAATTGAGCAATCGTAATTAAAATCGGACGAACTAAAAGGTATGGCCGGAAAATTAAGCAAATGTGAATGCACTACTGAACAACCAGTACCTGCCATACGATTGGCGGATCATCACCACCACGCCATACGATTGAATATAACATCCGGATAAGTTCTTACCCCAAGTACATCACAGCGACGTATAATATCGCCTAGTTCAACTTCACCTTCCGATTGTGTTTCAAATGTGTACGTCATCGGTTGATGACGTTCTCAGCACGGCCGATTATACATTTTAACATTTTCGGTTGGCGGTGATATTTGTACGCCCGCATAACCATTTTGTGCTAATAAATTTTCACATTCGTTCGCTATATCGTACATTCGTACCACGTCCATTCGAATAAATGCACGATTCCGCTACGATTGGCTCATTGGCTCAGATTTTGCTTGATTGACTTCATAAATCAATATTGTACGATAAAAATAATCGGCCGTGATTGATTTATATACCAAAATGTACTATACAAGTATCTGAAGGTTTTGCCACATAGTGGCAGATAATCTGAAAGATTAGATAATGTTTAGTCGTAATGGGTTTTGAACAATTTAATTTAGTTGGACGATATAATGAACATGACATTGACGGTTATCAAAAGTTTATATTAATTACGAGAAATTAAGAGATTGTTAGCTTAAGTAGCCGCTCACTAAATTGCTTTCCGTGAGTGCAATTAATTTTTTAATTTTTTTTTTTTTTTTTATTTCTCTATTTGCTAAGGTCGGATATTGCTACCCATACGACCTATAGATTTTTTATTGTTACATTTTATTACATTCAGTTGTCAAAATTATTAGTGTTATATAATTCAAAGTGTTATAATTAATAGTTTATACATTATACCGGTTTGGTTTGCCCAGGAGGCCTATTTCTTCACAGCTGATATTCGATTTCCTTTAGGTATTTACATAATTTGCTATAGTTTTCGGTGTTCTCGGTTTTTAGTAGGTCTATTAATTTGTTGTTTTTTATTTGTGGGTATTTATCTCTGATGTTATTGTATTTTGTGCATTTTTCAAATATATGTTCGTTGTCCTCTACCACTCGGCATACATCACATAGATTATCTTCCTCTATTCCCACCATTTTTTTAAATTTTTTGTTTTTTGCGTGGTCTGCTCTTATTCGGTTTATTTGTCTAATATTGTATGAGCTTAATTCGCTTCTATGAAACCATGGTTTCCTTGGCGGAGTGCTGTTGATCTTTTTGTTGAATTTTCCTTTTGTGGTTGTCATTAAGTTGTGCTGTTGTTCCCATTCCTTTCTTGTTATTTCATTTATTAGTTGGTGAGCGTCTTCTATTGTAATTTGATTATCTATTATTTTATCGGGGTCATCGATTGCTGCTTTTGCTAACTTGTCTGCTGTTTCGTTACCTATTATACCAATGTGTGCTGGAATCCACTGTATTATTATTTTTTTGTTTTCATTATTTATTGCTATATCTATTATTTCTTTTTCGTGTGCTTTGTAGTTCTTGTTTCTGATCACATTTTTTATTGATAAACAGCTGCTTTTTGAATCTGTTAGAATTAAAATGTTTGTTATTCCCAATTCTATTGCTTCTTTGATTGCCATTTTGATTGCTATTGTTTCTATGGTCTTTATTGTTGCATGGTTTTCTAGTCTTAATTTGGTGGATTTGTTTAGATATTTAAAGTATATTCCTACACCACCTTTGTTGTTTTTTAATGAGCCGTCCGTGAATATTTCGTGATATTCTTTAAATTTGTTTAAAGTTTCTGTATAATGTATCTTAGATTCGTATTTATTATTTCTTCATTTATTATTATATTTTTGGCTGTTTTTATTATCTTATTTTTATTATTTTCTATCTTTGTTAGGAAATTATTTTGGTTGTATAGTTCTTTTAATTTTTCTTTAGTGTTGTTGTTTTGAATTTTTACCCCTGTTGGACTATTTTTGTGAATCTGATTAGCTATGTATTTTAATGTTGACAATTTATTATCCAATTCTGCTGGAAATGTGCACGTCTCCGCTAGTAAGGTTGGTATTGGGGTAGTTTTCAACATTCCACTGCATATTCTGAGATTTTGGTTTATGATTTTTTGTTTTATTTTGAAGATATTTTTCATATTGTTTGGGGATATTATGTCTGCAAATTTTGTTCTTGTTTGTATTATTGCCTTATAAATATTCAGCATTGTGTAAGGATGCGCCCCTCCATTTCTGTGTGTTATGGTTTTCAGTAAATTCGTTGCACTGGTGATTTCTTTGTCCAGATTTTTATAGTGCGGTGCTAGTGATAGTTTGTTGTTGAATGTGATTCCCAGTAGTTTTATCGTTTTTTCCTCTTTCAGTCTGATATTGTTTATTTTTACTATTGCATTTGATGGTTTGTTTTTAAATAGCCTTATGTATGTACATTTGGTTGGGTTAAGTTTTAAATCCAGCTTAGACAGTTCATCCTTGAATTTATTTAATGTGATATTTGCTCTGGCTGTTGTTTCTTCTTCCTTTTTTCCTTTGATGAGTAGCTCTATATCGTCGGCAAACTGGTATACTGATACTTCTCTTTGTTTCAGTTTGTGTATTTCACTTGTGTATAAGTTGAAAAGACAGGGGCTAAGGCAACTACCCTGTGGGATTCCTTTGTTTGTTACTTGTTTTATTGTGTTGGTTTCATTGTTATAGATGATTGTCCTGTTCGTCAGAAATTGATATATCCAGTTGGTTATTTGATTAGGCGTGTCTGTTTTATTGAGTATATCAATTAGGGTTTCTTTGTTTACATTATCAAACGCTTTTGATATATCGGTTGATATTAGTATTAGGCTTTTGAACTTTTCTTTTTCTTCTTGAATTTCTCCAAATAGGTTTACAAAGTAATCCATGCTGTAAAATCCCTTTCTGAATCCATATGTATTGTCGGGTAATATGTTTTTATTGTTTATATGTTGATTTAAATCTTCCAGTATTATTTTGTGATAAATTTTTGAAAAGGTGTTGAGTAATGATATCGGTCTGTAGCTTTTTGTGTCATGTTCATCTTTGTTGGGTTTTTTTATTGCTATAATTTTTGTGATTTTCCAATTCTCGGGGTAATGCTGGTTTTTATATATATTATTTAAGTGGTTTGTAATATTATTTATTAAGCTTGGTTTTGTTTCTAGTAATTGCTTTATAATTTTATAAGATAGTTTGTTTTCTCCAGGAGCTGTGTTTTTTTCAGATTTATTATCTTTGTTATTGTTTCGTTATTAAATTTATTCTCCGTCGGCTTTTCTATCTCCCAAGGAAATTGTATTTCTTCTGTCGAATTTGGGAAATTCTCGTTTATAAATTTTTTAGCTAGGTCGTAGTCTTCGAGCAAGTTGAATTTATTTTCGTTTTTATTTTTTATCTTATTAATTTTCTTCCATATTTGTTTTGTATTTATTGTTGGGTTGATGTTGGATATGAATGTCTCCCATGAATTGCGTTTTGCTTTCTTTATTTCCCTTTTTAGAACTGCTACTGATCTTAAGAGCTCTGTTGCTGTGTATAAATTTTTTGTTCTGTTGTAGCATTTCTGTTTTTTTTCCTTTTTGTCCCATAGTTTTTTTAAATGTTCGTTCCACCAATGCTTAGGTGTATTTCTATTGTTGGTAGTTATAGTTTTTGTATTGTCCTTTATGGTTTTTTCGATTATTGATTCTATATTATTATTTGTGTTGTTTAGTTCGTTTAGGTTAGTTATCGCGTGAATTATTTTGTTCCAGTCCACGATTTCCTTGGTTGTATAGGAATTAAGGTTCATATTTATTATGATCGGTAGATGGTCTGATCCAATGTTGTCTTCGATAGTCTCCCATGTGATCTTGTTATATAGGTCCTGTGTACTTATTGTTATGTCTATTGCTGAGACGGTGTGGTATCTTAGATCCTGTCTAGTATTTTTCCCGTTATTTAATATTGTTAGCCTGCTTTTGCTTATGGTTTCTGCTATTTCTATTCCTAACTTGCTTTCTCTTAAATTGTTACCCCACATTCTGCTGTGTGCGTTGATGTCGCCTGCTATGATTGTGTTGTTATTGATTTCTGCTTTTTCTATTATGTTTTTGAATTCTTCTATTTTTGTTGCGGAGTAGCTGCCGGATGGGTTGTAAAATGAGATTATATGAAAGGTGATGCTTCCTATTTTTATTTGTATTTGTGCTGCTTCTATGAATGTCAGGTTTAAATTTAATTCTATTATTTTAGCTCCAATATTGTTTTTCACGAGGAATCCTACTCCCCCGTATCCGTTATTTCTATTTTTTGTTAGTATTTTGTATCCTGGTATGTGTGTATCTTTTCCTGTTTGCGTCCATGTTTCTGATAATATTGCTATATCTATATTATGTTTTTGCATGAATAGTTGTATCGTATTTGCGTTGCTATTTAAACTTCTTATATTTATTTGTAGCATTTTAATTTTACTTTCCATGGGGTGGTTTCCGTGATTTCTGAGCTAATTCTCTTAGCTCTACTAGTAGCAGATCTGGGTGGTCGTAGACCCTACTGCTTATTTGAATGAAGTCGGTAATTGTTTGTTGCAATTCATCGATCTTCTTTCTTTGTTCTTTAACTAGAGCTTCGTATTTATTTGATCTTGCTATCCATGCGTTCGGTGTTGCATCTTCGTTTTGGGTAGTGGTTGTTAGGTTATTTGTTGGATTATTTGGTTCTGGTTCTTTGTGAATTATTTTCCTGTTTGGGTAAAGTGTCGTTATTGCCTCTTTAAATGTGGTTTTAAATTTAATTGTGTGGATTTTTATTTGGGTTTGCATCTTTTTTTCATTGCATTTGTTGGCATTTGTGTAATGATCTTCCCCTATACAGAATTTGCATTCCGGATTTTCTTGGCATGTGTGTGGTTCTTCTAATAGTGGTTTTGCACATTTTGTACATCTTTTTATTTTTGAGCGGCAGAATTTTTTAAAATATCCGTAGCTTAGGCAAGCCGTGCAGAATTTTAGTTTCGGAATGAATAAGCCTACGTACAAATTAACGTCGTAAAATGACACGTTTTTAGGTAGAATATTTGTTCTTATTTCGATTTTTAGAGTGTTTGTGTTTTTTAGTGTTTTGGTAGAGTGGTCCCATCTTTGTATTATCTCCATTTTTGTTATCGGGTAGTCGCATACTAGGTTTTCCTGTATTTCCTTGAACGTGAATTCTTCAACGATACCTTTTAAAACTCCCTCCACATGTGTGAATGTTTTCTGGATGTAACATCTGAACCCTTTGTCTTCAAGTATTTTGTTTATAGGATCATCTTTACGAATACATTTGTTAGCTTTGTCGAATGAATTGAATTCGACTCTTGCCAATTTTTTGTTTACTTCGGTGGTGTTTTTAATTTTTAGGTTATTTTCTTTGAATCTGCGTGATAATATTATTGAGATCATTTTTTGTGGGGCATTTGACTCGATTAATACGTAATATGGTCCTTTATCCGTGCCAACATATTTGTTTTCTATAAGCTGTTTGACGGGCAAATTTTTGTTTTCGGTAATGGTGTCCATTTTTTCGGTATTATCGTTTATTTGCTTGTTGGGTTCTATATTAATTACCTTGTTGGTCGCCATATTTGGTTTTTTCTTTTCTGAAGTTATTTCCGGGACATCGTTTTCTGCTGATATTTTCCTTTTAATACTGCTTTCCGTTTTATTATTTATGTCACTATCACTGAAGCCTTGAAAGGCTTTCCCTGTATTATTTGAGTTTTCAGAGTTTTTTACCATGTTATTTGGTCGGCTTGGCATGCCAAGCTTGGCATGGCTTGGTTCTTCACTACGCTTTCACTAATTTTTTGTTTATTTTTCCACAAACACTTATTTATTTTATTTTTTATAATTTTTTTTTTATCTTATTGTTTTTATCACCGCTTTTTAATTTAAACACTTTTATTATTTTTTAAACACCTCACAGTTATATGTATAACACTTCCGATAAGCTTTAGAAAAAATAGCGAGTCAACTCAACCGAGGTCACAAGCCGAATGTAATTTTTTGTTTAAGCGGCTTTGTTCAATTCAATGCTACTAATCTGGAACTTGCGTGTATAAAAATTGTGAAACTAGTATTTGCCACATAGTTACAGAATCTTATCTAATTTCGAAAGCTAATTTGTTTAAAACGTAAACAATAAAAACAAAACCAATCTGCAAATATCCACATTTATTATTTAGTTTCTAGAATGATTACACCGGTTAAATGTGTTTTTGTATATCAACCTTTTGTCACTATAAGTGGTTACACGTACATTTTTAATCGAATAATCTGAAGAATACTATCAAAGCTCACATTTATATGGAGCGCTTATAGAATGAATTACCTAAGTAATCTGACCAGTTGAATTATAGAATAACTGTCGACTAGAATGATGAGTATCTACTAGTGATTGATTATGATGTCAAAGTTGGCTAATTTCCCCTTTAAGGTACGTACGTGGTATAGCACAATTGAAATCGCCTGAAAGAGGTAAGTGATAAAACGACGATAGTAGATGTATTCGTTCGTTTGTAGCGAGATGGAAGCCATATCGTTACACAGTAGGATCTAACGTCAGATATACTGGTGGAGTGTCTCTTAGAGACCATGACATGATCGATTTGGTTTTCCGTTCTTCCATCATTCGATCTCCACGTTACTTTGTCGATTCTGTTATGTGGGAAAAACGTACTTGATATATTTAAGTTGTACGTTATTGCCAGGTTGGTGACACGGTGGCCTTTGTTATTACTTGTTAGGTGCAAGCTGTAAGAACCGACGTGCAATGCATTTTCTGCACTCCTACCGATTTTTGCATTAAAGTCGCCCACAATGATTTTAATGTCGTGGTGCGGTATGTTATTGATGACATCCTTCAGCTCGACAAAGAATAATGATGTTATCCGATTTATCTTCGGTGGGTGCATGTCCATTAACGATCCTTATGTTAAATTTCTTAGTGCGAAGTCTGGCCGTGCATATCCGCATGTTGATAGGGCGGAAATCGATGATATGATGCTTCACGCGCCGATGGATGAGGAAGCCAACTCCAAATTCTCCTCCTTTCTGATGGCCTCTGTAATGAAGAGTATAACCATTGGTGGTATCATGGATCCCACTCCCAGACCATCTAAGCTTTTGTAATGCAAGTACGTCTAATGTGTAACTCTTTGCTTGGTTCGAAAGGTTCTGGTGATCTCCAGGTCTTAAGAGGCTAAGCACGTTCCATGTTCCCATTTTTAAAGCCGAGTGTGTAATGAATCCGATATGGTAATCCAAGGCCTTTGTTTAGGGTTCATAAATTAAATGTTTTTATGAGGGAAAGTTGTTGGCCTGCCGCTCAACCCGCTTGTTACGTGTGTGGGTCACGTACTGGTGATAATCTTAAGGCATCCAGTCCTACCTTAAAACACATTTATATAGCGAACCGTTTGATAAAAGACAGACGCCCGCTTCAGCCGCTCCTAACCTGGAGAACAGACGCTGGTTTGGTATTGGTTTTAGGGCGCTAATAACCCGACTGACATGTAATGTCCATGACTATAAACAGGATTTAGTCTGCTTGTCTCCACTACACCGCCTGATTCATTTAGCGTTACCCAGGGAGCTCCGGCAAGGAAGTATGAATCTCGGACTTCGCCCCCCGAATGCTTTATCCTGGTATCGATTAATAAGTTCTTCTCTGCTTCTGTCCCTATAATAATAAAAGTTTAATAACATTAATTCGCATTAATATATAATTTACATTTTGTGTAAGCAGTATTTACTACACGCCTTCTTTTTTGTGCCACTTCCATATTTATTCGCGATTTAAGCGCGATTTTGATGATGAAAAAATGTTGGCCCAGCAAAAAAAGAAGAGTTTGGTATATTAAAATTTTCGTGTGTATGACAAGAAAGGAATAACATCGTTCAAAAATTTTGCTGTGCATGTTTGTCTTTTTTTTATACAACTGCTGCCATAAATTAAAAATACTGCCTTAAAATATAATCGACCCGAGTATATTTTATGGCAACAAATATTATTTATGGCAGTTTATATTTCCTTCTCAAATCAACTAATGCGAAAAATTTATATTGTGTGCAGCTCTAAACACACAGCAAACATTTTGCTGGGCCAACATTTTCTCATCATCTAAATCGCACTTAAATCGCGCTTTAAATGGAAAAATTTATAATTATAAAAAATTATAATAGCTTTATAGGATATAAAATAATTTATTAATCGAGAACACAATATTTTTATTTCATTAACTATTTTAAATGACACTAATTTTTTGTTTTGATTATATTGTACAAGCACACTACAACTACAACAAAAAATAAAATTTTACCAGCTCTAGTTTGACATTTTTATTCACCACAATTTTTAACTTTTTAACTTTTTATGCGGCATTTAAACCAATTGAAACACGCTCTAGAAGTGTTTCCCAAACACCGACTTATTTATGGACACCAACTTATTCAAATAAGGGGGTTCCTATCTTAGTTTCCAAGTTGCCCTCACCCCCCTTACAAACAGGGGCGGGGGGTCCTAATTTTAGCACTAATGTATTTCCCCTCCAGAATGATAAAATTTTGATAATGGTCATTATTTTATCGTAGAGAGCTTATTTTTCGAGATATTTGAAAGTTTCAGCTTAAAAAACTCGCCCGGTATACGCCTTTGACGTCTTCTGACAATAACATATTGTTGTCATTCAATTTATAATTTATACGGAGGAAATTTTTTTTTTAACATATTAGTCGTTGTCACTAGATTTGAAAATTAAAACGGCCTGTATTACATTTTAGAGTGTGTTTCAATTGGTTTAAATACCGCATAAAAAGTTAAAAAGTTAAAAATTGTGGTGAATAATTGATAGGGTCTAATTTTTATTTTTCTTCACATTGCTTTTATCATCGAGCAATAAATATATAAGAGAAATCAAGTAGTGCAAATTTTATAACCAGGTTTTTCCGAGGTTAATCTTATTTTATAGTTTTAATATATTTATATACACAAATTTAATTTTTTTCTATATTTAATCCATATATACACGTATCTTATAAACAAATTGGCATAGTTATTTTATAATTTATTGTTCTTGTTAGGATTGTACAGGTTGCCAAAAGTAAAATAGATTAACCTCGGAAACTCTACATGACTCCTCTTATGTATATTTTGCTTTATGCTTTTATAGGCTTTGACAAAGTAAAATCATGGCGCTCTATTTATTTTCGTATTGCAAATTCTCCAATGTCTACACAACAATCGTGGACACATTTTGGGTGTGTGTCTTGACTACTTTAAAAAATCGATTTAAGTGCATTAGTTAACCGCCACATGATCCTACTCTCAGTGGCCCTATTCTGGCTTTTCCTGGGAATAAGGAATAGGGATAAATATTTCCATAGCATTTTTGCCTAAATTATATACTACTTTTGGAATTAGTTGGGTGTTAAAATTTTAGAAACAAAGATATATTGAGAAATATTTTACCCTGTAAAAATTTTGTGGCACAAATTTTCAAAATCACTTTGTTCCGAAAATATTTACACCAAGCTATTTCCAAAAGTAGGCGAGAAAAATATAATTTAGACAAAAATGCTATGAATCTTTTTCCCCTAATTCACTATTCCTAGGGAAAGCCTGCATAGTGTCACAGTGAATCGATAGAAAACGATACTTTTATGTGAAACGAACTGGTTTATTTAGGATACGTCCAGATGATTTAAGTTGTTCATCTAAAGGGTGATTTTTTTGTGGTTAGGATTTTCATGCATTAGTATTTGACAGATCACGCGGGATTTCAGACAAGGTGTCAAAGAGAAAGATGCTCAGTATGCTTTGACATTTCATAATGAATAGACTTACTAACGAGCAACGCTTGCAAATAATTGAATTATATTACAAAAATCAGTGTTCGGTTCGAAAAGTGTTTCGCGATTTACGTCCGATTTATGGTCTACATAATCGACCAAGTGAGCAAACAATTAATGCGATTGTGACCAAGTTTCGCACTCAGTTTACTTTATTGGACATTAAACCAACCACACGAATGCGTACAGTGCGTACAGAAGAGAATATTGCGTCTGTTTCTGAGAGTGTTGCTGAAGACCGTGAAATGTCGATTCGTCGCCGTTCGCAGCAATTGGGTTTGTGTTATTCGACGACATGGAAGATTTTACGCAAAGATCTTGGTGTAAAACCGTATAAAATACAGCTCCTGCAAGAACTGAAGCCGAACGATCTGCCACAACGTCGAATTTTCAGTGAATGGGCCCTAGAAAAGTTGGCAGAAAATCCGCTTTTTTATCGACAAATTTTGTTCAGCGATGAGGCTCATTTCTGGTTGAATGGCTACGTAAATAAGCAAAATTGCCGCATTTGGAGTGAAGAGCAACCAGAAGCCGTTCAAGAACTGCCCATGCATCCCGAAAAATGCACTGTTTGGTGTGGTTTGTACGCTGGTGGAATCATTGGACCGTATTTTTTCAAAGATGCTGTTGGACGCAACGTTACGGTGAATGGCGATCGCTATCGTTCGATGCTAACAAACTTTTTGTTGCCAAAAATGGAAGAACTGAACTTAGTTGACATGTGGTTTCAACAAGATGGCGCTACATGCCACACAGCTCGCGATTCTATGGCCATTTTGAGGGAAAACTTCGGAGAACAATTCATCTCAAGAAATGGCCCGGTAAGTTGGCCACCAAGATCATGCGATTTGACGCCTTTAGACTATTTTTTGTGGGGCTACGTCAAGTCTAAAGTCTACAGAAATAAGCCAGCAACTATTCCAGTTTTGGAAGACAACATTTCCGAAGAAATTCGGGCTATTCCGGCCGAAATGCTCGAAAAAGTTGCCCAAAATTGGACTTTCCGAATGGACCACCTAAGACGCAGCCGCGGTCAACATTTAAATGAAATTATCTTCAAAAAGTAAATGTCATGGACCAATCTAACGTTTCAAATAAAGAACCGATGAGATTTTGCAAATTTTATGCGTTTTTTTTTAAAAAAAAGTTCTCAAGCTCTTAAAAAATCACCCGTTATAATTAAAGTTGTTTGTTCTAACGCCTTTGATTAGTAGGGTGAAATATTTTTCGCTTTGCTTAATGACTGAGAAGGGTCTCACGTACCAAGCATTACGATGTGCGTCTGTTCTGACTAAAACTGCTTTGCAATCGAACAACTCTTTAAAAACCAATATCTGTTCGTTTGAATGACGTACAGCTATCGATGGTTTAAGTGCTTTCGTAATAGACTTATTAACTCTGATTGACTAACGTGTTCACTAGTTGTTACGATATCTGCCGGTCGTTTTAAATTTTGCCCGTTAACTAGTCCCGCTGAAGTGCTTTTGAAATTTTCACGGAATGCTGTCCTTAGCCTTAATAGCACAATATGCAATGATTTGGGACACAGAATACCGATTTGACTGTGGACATGTTTGGTCACTTTACATTTTTGACATCTAATGCAACTTTTGTCCAATTGTGTATCTCACTATTCATTGACGGCCAAATGAATATCCCTCTGTGATATATTGTGATAGGCTTCGAAAACTTATTTACGGAATGCTTTTGATACAAACGGTTGTTGGTTGCCATTTGAAACTTCACACGTTATGTGATGATTAGATCCAAAAATCCTATATCAATAAGATAAGGAATCAGCCGCAACATTAGAGCTGCCCGCAACATGCTGAATATCTGAAGTGAATGGCGAAATTAAATCCAGACGACGTCGTTGCCTTGGTCGATCTTTGTTTAAATTTTGACGTAGTAAAAAAGTTAATGGTTTGTGAATAAGAATAATCGTTTCCATCCATTTTCGGTTAACTGTTCTAAAACTGCTCTCACGGCTATATCAGATGCGCCAACGAAAATTACAAATTAGGCATTCGGGATTGGGAACGTTAGATGTGTGCAATTTGCTAACTTTGATTTACATGTTTTAAAACTTTTAATTGTTTCGTCAGTCCAATTGATTATTGATTTGTCTTTCTTTTTTTTTCTTAGACTGTTTGAAATATTCGTATTTATACGCCTGACTATTTGCTGCTCCTGGTAAAAAGATCATATAATAGTATATCATACCAAGGAACTAAACAGTCCGTCTGCTGTCTGCAGTCACTCTTGTTTGGAAATTTGGAAACCTAAAAATTCCAATTCGTCCGAAGCCAACTCGCATTTATTCAGGTTCAGTGTTCAGGTTTGCAGTGTTCATCCATATTCTCGGAAACGACGAGAATATCATCAATGCATATGTGAACACGATTGGTAGATTACTGAATAACGCGTGCACCACCCTTCGGAACGTCAGAGCTGCGTTTCGTAACCCAAATGTCATTCGTAGAAATTAGAATAATCCGAAAGTTGTGATTATTGCTGTTTTTTCGATGTCCTCAGCTTCAATCGGGACTATATGGTAAGCTCTCACGAAAACTTTGTGCATAATTGTAAATTTGTAACTGATGCGTGAAATCCGTTACAAAAAGTATTGGATAACGGTCTGCCTTCGTTAATGAATTTAGTAATTGATAATCGTAATCTCTTTGTGTAAGCCACGTCTCAATTCCGGCTTTCGCGAGATTTTATGTTTAGATGCTGAGAACCGTGTGTTACTGAAACGGACTCTTGTAATTTTAAAATTTCTGTTGGATAGGTCCAAATAATTTAATGGTTGGCTGTTTAATGATGGCTTTAATGGTTGTAATGCCATAAGATTGAATTTGAATTGGATTTCCCGATGTTGTGCACTTGGTATTGGTATCGATTAATTACTTTTGCTTAACGTCAACCATTAATCCAAAATGTTCGCTAGCAAATCTATACCTAAAATATATCCATCCACTTTTGCGATAATGAACCTCCAATTGAATGATCTGCGTAGCCCAAGGATAAATATGTACTAGATTTTTATAAACATACATATCGATTTGTGAGGAATTTGCAGCGAGTAGTTTGAATTCAGGATTGTTTTGTGTATCTAAAATTGTGAAACAGCTATTACGTTTAAGGCTACTGTCGCCCGTCGTATGACACGCAATGCCTAGTGGTTTTCCGTTTTATGACTGTCAAAATTGTACGGCTTTGCACACTTTTTTTGCATTAGAGCCATGTTTAAAGTGATAATAACACATTGGGGAGTGTCTAGCTACTTTCGCTTTGGTTCGTGAAAAACTGTGAACATACACAATTTTATTTCTTGCTTTTGCTAACTGATTTAAATTGGTAATTCGTCCATGCGTGATTACGTTTTCTGGGCATGTGTCGGTGGTCGTTGTATCCACAGATTCCTCAAAATATTTTTGCATTACCGAAATATCGGTAAAATAAAATTAAATAAATTGTCCGGTATCCCGATATTTCGGTATTCGGTATACCGGTATTGTAAGCCTAACCTATTGACTAACCATTTCTAACACAATTTTGTTGGAAAACGACGACTCAATTCACGTAATTTATAGATGGGAAATAAAATTTAAATTTTGATACGGGCGGATCTTGTATGTCAGTATTATTGCATGGAGCAATACATAGTACTTATAACCATTCTCGATTTATCTATACTACGTAAGGTATAGGATGTGAAAATCGTCTATCCCAACATAGACTGCTAAGATTAAAACCAACAAATGAACAACAACGTTTCTCACGTTCAACTGGGTTCTCTGTACTCAAGTCACTGAGTGTTGTACGACTTAAGTAACTCTCTATCAATTATTTCAGATATTTTTTTATTTTCTTCCAATCTCATCTTAGTCCCAATCATACTATAGCGACATCTATTAATGGCTTGCAAGAACCGCAATGGCTAATTTTAGTAAAATATTAATTAATTAAAATAATTAAAATGAATAATTAATGAAATTATAAATGTTTAAAATCTCACAGATTTAACCATCGCAATATGGAATTCGTAGGATTTTGTAAAAAATTGTTTTTCCGACTAGAGGATTTGAACAAACTTTCGAATGGCAATTCCACTTACAAGTAGAGTAGTACTCCAATCTGATCCAATAATAAGATTATGTATGCTGGCACTATTGAATAACACAAGTAAATTGAATAGTTACATGATATGGAATCTCTTCTTATTGTGATTTTTTTTTAAAGTGGCAACATTGATAAAAATCAGCTCTTATAGATTATCATACGCGAGCGGGAGTGATTATCTGGTTGTACTCTTTAATAAGTTACATGTATCGCACCGCACGCACAATCACCAAATCTTGTACAATTTTCTTTATCATTATTAAGCTTCTATTTATCTTTGTTCAACGGATCAAAGTGTTTGCCGTGGGTATTTGCGATCCAGACTCAGTGACAAACATAATTGTTAATTTTATCTCAGTTGCAAATTAAATTTCGGTGTTCTCGGATCATTAAATAGCGCTCTAAGTGATAACATGAATTCTACAGCCGAAGTAAATCCATTTCAAAATGTTAATTTATATTTTTCGGTTGCGGATTATGCAATATTTGGTTCGTTACTTATGCTATCAGGTGTGATTGGCTTATATTTTGGATTTATTTCGAAACGTAAACAGGATAATAAGGCTGAGTATTTAGTTGGTAGTAGATCGATGAGTACGATACCTGTTGCGTTATCACTAATCGCTACACACGTGTCATCTGTTTCGCTGCTTGGTGTGCCAGCCGAAATATATATGTACGGTACCCAGTACTGGGCGATATCATTCGCGATTTTGTTTGGCGGATTAGCGTTGGGATTTGTATTTTTACCCGTGTTCTATGAACTGGATTCTCTATCGATTTATGGGTATTTAGAGAAACGATTTGATCGCCGCGTACGACAATTGATCAGTGCATTATATATGTTACAAGCGTTGATGCATATGCCTTTGATGATTTATGCGCCAGCTTTGGCATTTAGCCAAATGACTGGATTTAATTTGCATATAGTGACGGCGGTTACATGTTTCCTATGCATATTTTACACGATGTTCGGAGGTATTCGTGCCGTCGTTTGGGCGGATACATTACAATTTGGAACGATGGTTGGTGCATTGATTTTCCTTGCCGTTTTTGGAACGTACATCGCAGGTGGATTAACAAGATTGTTAGAAATTGTCGATGAAAGTGGACGATTAGTATTTTTCAAGTAAGTAAATTTATTTAGTATAAAAAATTGTTTGAAATATATTTTTTGTGCATACATTACAGTTTTAATCCTGATCCAACGCTACGACAATCTTTTTGGATGATGACATTTGGATTTTATGTTACTTTAAGTGGTTTAGGACCCGAATGTGTTCAGCGATTTCAATCGCTACCGAGCTATACACATGTAATTCGATGCTTAATTTTGTTCATTTTTGGGCACATGTTAATACGAATGCTTGCGGCGTACTGTGGTATCGTGATATTTGCTCGGTATCACGAATGTGATCCATTTGTATTGGGAATCGTAAAAAAAGTTGATCAAATATTTCCATATTTTGTGCTCGATGCAGCGCGAAATTTTCCCGGTGTACCTGGTATATTTGTGGCCAGCGTATTTTCAGCTGGGCTATCTTCTATTTCAACGGTTCTGAATTGTTTAGCGGGCTGCATCCATCAGGACTTCTTAAAACATTTGTAAGCTGTTTCGAAATATAATATTGTTGGATTAATTAAATTAGTTTTTTTCAGTTTACCGAATACGTCCGATAAAACCGACAGTACAATACTGAAGTTACTGGTGTTCGTTTTTGGGATAATTAGCATTGGACTCGTGTTCGTGGTGGAAAAGCTTGGGAATTTATTTAGTCTTGGTTTATCACTAAACAGTATCGCAACTGGATCTACGGTTGGCGTATTTGTATTGGGAATGCTAGTTCCAAAAGCTAACTCGCGCGTAAGATATTGTAATGAAATTAGGATTTTAATAGATTTGATGAAACGACTTATTTTATAGGGAGCATTCTGGAGTTCAATAATTGCTTCCGGAACTATACTCGTTTTGTGCACGGGAGCTCAAGTGTACATCGGACAAGGCAAATTAAAATACGAATCGAAGCCATTTTATACGACTGGATGTGATGCAACGGGACTAACAGGATGGCAAAACGCTACTGGGTTTATTGGAAACCGAAACTCAACAACTCATATTCTAAATCAAAATTTTGACATTTCTCATGTGCCGGTGATATTTAGATTAGGATTTATGTATTATGCATTATTGGCGATGATTATTGTTTTAGTAGGTGGATACGCTATAAGCGTGTGCACTGGAGGATGTAATAATCTAGACGAGCGACTGTTAACTCCTTTCGTTCGCAAGTGGTATGTGCGACAAACTAGAAAACAGAAAGAGGCGGATGCTAAGGCAATGTATCCATTGGTTCAAACCACTAGACAAGTGGATTGCGATAAACAATAAACGTTATAAGTATTAGTGTTTTGATTAATGATCTGAGTACATCTTACTTACAGATGTTTTTCTTGGAATCTCATCTATTTCTTAGACCGCATACACATCTATTAACCTCCTAACGTCAAACTCAATTTAAATTAATAAAGAAACGTGTACAAAATTATCGAGTACAATTGTTATCCAATTAAAACTCTATATAAATGGAACTAACGTACGGATAGAACCACATAGTAGCGCAAATTTTACACGAGATAATGCGCTAGTTATATTGGGAGCACTCTATGTGCTTGTGCACAAAAAGATTTAAACCAGTGGTCGAATCGCAGTGGTATTGTGCATTTATTCGAATGGAAATGAAATGATATTGCGGTGGAGTGTGAACGTTTTCTGGCACCTCGTGGCTTGGCGGGCGTACAAATTTCTCCACCAGCCGAAAATGTAATTAAAATGGGTCGTCCGTGATGGGAACGATATCAACCAATTTCATATAAATTTCAAACGCGTTCTGGAACTGAATCTCAATTGGCCGATATGATTAGGCGATGTAATACGGTTGGCATACGAATTTATCCTGATGTTGTTATAAATCATATGGCACATGGAATCAATACTGGAATAAGTGGTTCTTGGATTTTAATGCTGATTGTACGATTAATTCGTACAACGATCCAATTCAAGTAAGAAACTGCCGTCTACAAGGAATGCCCGATTTAAATCAGGGTAATGAATGGGTCGTTCTCGTATTGCAGATATGATGAATTGATTAATTGATATGGGTGTTGCGGGATTTTGTGTCGATGCCGTCAAGCACATGTGGCCTGGTGATTTACAAAATATTTACGGTCAACTTAAAAATTTAAATAAAGCTCATGGATTTAATAATGGTGCTCGACTGTTTATTACCTAAGAGGTTATTGATCTCAGAAGCTATTAAGACGCAAGTTTTTGAACTATTTTACATTACTTTCTTTTTCAATACATTAATTTTGTATCGTTTTAGGACTGAATATACTCATCGAGGAACTGTGACTGAATTTAAATTTTTCTCCGAGATTGCTCGAGTATTAGAGGACACGCACAACTTAAAGAACTACATAATTGGGGTCAGGGTTGTGGTTTTCTACCACCAAATGATGCACTAGTTTTTATTGATAATCATGACAGTCAACGAGGCCACGGTGCCGGTGCTGCTAATCTTGATCTACAAAGATCCCCGCTTATAAAAATGGCAAACGCTTTCATGTTGGCCCATCCATACGGGATGCCACGCAGTATGAGCTCATTCGCATTCAGCGATAATGACCAAGGTCCACCAGCAGATGGCAATGGTAATCTTGATCGTTGGATTTGTGAACACCGTTGGAGACAAATCTATAACATGATAGAATTCCGAAACCAAGTACATAGCTGGCTCAAATATTTCAGAATGGTGGAGCAATGGTGCCAATCAAATTGTATTCTGTCGAGAAACCAAAGGATTCATTTTGTTTTACAGCGAAGCTGTCAATTTATCTCAAAAATTGCAAACATGTCTTCCAGCTGGAATATATTGTGACATAATTTCTGATGAAAAAACGGTTCGGTATGTACGGGAAAATCCGTAAACGTAGATGCAAATGTTCATGCTATAATTAATTTATCCGTACAGCATTAGATGGAGTAATGCTATTCAAATAGGTTCTAAATTATAAATAGGTACATAAATCTCAGTTTGGATTAACAAGTAAAAATCAATTAAATTGATGCTCTCTTGGATTTTTGTGAGTAAGCACCGTATCTCCCACCACCACCATGATAACGTTGATTATCAATGAATACCAGAGCATCGGTGGATGGTAAAAATTCCCAGTAAGGACCCCAAGTTTCCAAATTATTCCGGGTAAAATGTAGTTACTAAGCCCACGGAATACCTTGATCTATATCAGGCATACCGCTTAAACGGCAATTACGTACTTGGATTGGATCAGCATACGATTCAATTGAGCAATCGTAATTAAAGTCGGACGAACTAAAAGGTGTTGCCGGAAAATTAAGCAAAAAGTGAATGCACTACTGAATCACCAGTGAAATATTTCATCACAACCCGCCATATGATTGAATATAACATCCGGATAAATTTGTACACCAACCGCATTACAGCGACGTATCATATCGGCTAGTTCAGCTTCACCGCCCGATCGCGTAACAATTTTGTACGTAATCGGTTGATAACGTTCCCACCACGGCCGATTATACATTTCAACGTTTTATGTTGGCGGTGATTATTGGCAGAACCATTTGGTGCTAAGAAAATTTCACATTCGTTCGCTATATCGTTCCACGTCCATTCGAATAAATGTACGATTCCGCTACGATTGGCTCACTGGTTCAGATTGTCCTTGATTGATCTTCATAAATCAATATTGTACAATAAAAATAATTGGCCGCGATTGATTTTATATATACCAAAATCTGAAGGTATCTGAAGAATTTGCCACTATCTGAAAGATTAGATAATATTTGGTCGTAATGGGTGGTTTTACATTTTAATTTCGCTGCAATCTGGAACTTGCGTGTATAAAAATGACGAAACTAGGATTTGCCACATAGTTACAAAATCTTATCTTATTTCAAAAGCTAATTTGTTTAAAACGTAAACAATAAAAACAACACCAATCTGCAAATATCCACATTTATTATTTAGTTTCTAGAATGATTGCACCGATTAAATGTGTTTTTGCATATCAAGAGGCCTTTGTTACTACAAGTACAAGTACATTTTGAATGGAATAATCTGAAGAATACTATCAAAGCTCACATTTATATGGAGCGCTTATAGGTGAATTACCTAAGTAATCTGCCCAGTTAATCATTAAAGTAACTGTTAACTAGTGATTGATTATGACTTCAAAGTTGGCTAATTTCCCCTTTATGGTACGTACCAGATTGTACAGCAAATGTAGATGTTATGGCGGAGGTAGATTATATAACAGTATTCTTGGGATTGCGTTCGGGTTGGTCGTACGGCTCCAGATTTGGTTTTTTATATTTAGATCTTGTTGTTACGCTCATTTGTCTGAATTGATTGATATTCCAGAAAAGCGGGTTTGCATTCATTTTTCCACGCTTAATTTCAATCTTCAAGGTTAGTGATTGTAATGAAGCTCCAATCTTGATTGTGTTTTTTGTAGGTTTTCTCTTATTAAACAAATACAAAAATTATACTTACCACTCAGTTTTTACTTACCACTCTATATCATACAAACCGGTACTTTATCTACGGTTGTAATTTAATACGGATAAAATTCGCTTTGTCATCATTATATACTGTGAACGGCGGTCTGGGTGTCAAGGTCATAAGGAACCAACCGTAATATTTATCCCAATCGTGGGGGTTTAACAAATGTATTGCGGCTGTGGATCCATTTACAAACGATGAGCTCGACAAACCGTTGTCTTAAATCAGGTGGAACAACGAGACGCTATAGAGGCGGGAATCATCAGCATCACCTTCTTCATAAAGGGATCATGCATGCTATACGCATGTTACTATTTTCTAAAAATTTTCTTTTATTAATAGTTTTTTTCGTAAATTAATTCTCCTTTTCTTTTAGTGGTCTTCTAATTTATGGTTCAAACATTTTCTTAAGATCAATTTTGGGCACGATTTTTTTTATTGTTTAGTCAATTTTCTTTTATTATAGTTTCCGTTCCATTGGTCGACATGGTAAATTTACCTTCTGTGAGATTGCATGCGACGGTGAAATGTGTTAAAAGGAAAATGTATGAAATTTAATTTGTCGGTGGAAGGTGAATCTGAATGTTATACGAGTAGCATAACTGTGCTTTTTACCTTGCATTTAGTTTAGTGTGTAGAGGTAGAGGTGGAGTCACTTGTAACGATTTGTTGTAAAATAAACACTTTACTTTTACAATAATTTTATGTTTATATTCTTATAGTTAAAATTTGAATTTTTTAACCTTTCTATTTTCCTCAAATCGTTTATACACTAAGGCTCTTTTCCAAACACCAACTCATTTGTGAAAACCGACATATTCAAATTAGTCACCTCGCGAGGAAACTTATTTGAATAAGTACCTCTACACAGAAATGTCTCCAAAAATGTGTCTTGACTAAATGTAATACTTGCCGTTTTTATTTTCAAATCTAGTGTCATCTTGTCAAGAAATTGTTTTTTCCATATAATAGAAATTACGTTTTGTTTTTTGTTATTACGTCACAAATACGTCGGCACAATGAATTGAAATTACTTGACCGACTTATACAAGATGTCTAAGAGCTAAGACCCGAAAGATCATATATGTGTAATAAAACACATATTAAACCCTATAAGTTCAGGGTTTAATATGTGTTTGATCACACATATATGATCTTTCGGGTCCTTCCGGTATAATCCTTTTTTATACATTCAACATGTAAAATAATGTACTTGATGAAGTCACTAACAGCATAAAGCAAAATATACATAAGAGGACTCATGTAGAGATTCCGAGGTTAATATATTTTACTTTTGGCAATCTGTATAAGCCTCACAAGAACAATGAACTGTAAAATAACTATGCCGATATGTTTATAAGATTCGTATATATGGATTAAATATAGAAAATAATTAAATTTGTGTATATAAATATATTTAAACTATAAAATAAGATTAACCTCGGAAAAAACTGCTTATAAAATTTGCACTACTTGATTTCTCTTATATATTTATTGCTCAATGCTAACAGTCAATCGTACTCGATTCAAAAAAAGCAACTTTTATTTTCTTCGCAGTGCTTTTACAGGTTTTGATAAAGGAAAATCATGGCGCTCTATTTATTTGCGTAGTGCAAAATTCTCCAATTTATTCTACACGACAATCGTCGACACATTTTGGGTTTGTACCTTGACTACTTTAAAATCGATTTAAGGTTTGAGTGCATTGGTTTACCGCCACATTACATTATCCTACTCCTATAGTGGAACTATTCTGGCTTTCCATGGAATAGGGATAGGGAAAAATATTTTCATAGATTTTTTGTCTAAATTATATTTTTTGGCCTATTGTTGGAATTAGGAATTATTTTTCCCTATAAAAATTTTCTAGAACAAAAGTTTCCCAATTAACTTTGTTCCGAAAATATTTGGTAGAGAGGTGAATAGTGCCAGAATAGTGCCACAGTGAATCGATAGAAAACTATATTTTTATTTGAAACGACCTGGTTTATTTAGGATACGTCCTAAATCTTGATTTAATTTCTTCATCTATCTTTGGATCGAAGGTTACTTGATTGTGTGTTAATTTTGTATTTTGTATTAGATATCGATCTGGGTTGCTTCCTCAGAGCACAGTTTGAGTCGATTAATGTATATATTTGTTCCAATGTCTTTGATTAATAGGCTGAAATATTTTTCGCTTTACTTAATGACTGGGAAGGATCCCTTGTAGAGAGATTGTAAAGCATGACGATGTGCGTCTGTTCTGTCTAAAACTGCTTTGCAATCGAGCAACTCTTTGAAAACCATTATCTGTTTGTTTGAATGACGTGCAGCTGTCGATGGTTGAATATTGTTAAAGTGCTTTCGTATAATTGACTTACTAACTCTGATTGACTAATGTTTTCACTATAGTTGTTATGATATTAGCCCTAATAGCACGATAGGCAATGATTTGGTCCACAGAGTATTGGCGATGTATATAATTACACCTTTTAATGTTTGATGCCAACGCTTGATAATTCCGTTGCACGCGGCATTATATGCTGTAGTTCGTTTGTGATGAATACGTAAAACTCATGAAATTTCATTAAAGAGTACAGGCTCGAACTGAGTACCTCTATCGATTACTATGCTTAAAGGTATACCGAACTATTGATCCAGTTTTTGAATAACGCATCGGCAATCGTCTCTGTATGGATATCAGTGATAGGAATCGCCTCAGTCCATCGAGTATCTGTCGATCATTGTTAAACAATAAATTTGGTCTTCTGACGGTGGAAGAGATCCAATCAGATCGATATGAGGTCCAATTGCGTATCTCACTATTCATTGACGGCCAAATGGATTCCCTGTGATTTGTTTCACGGTCATTCGAATGCTGAAATGTGAAATATTGTGATAGGCTTCGAAAACTTGTTTAAGATATTGTTTTGAAACAAATGGTCGTTGTTTTACCATTTGAAACTTCACACGTTATGAGATGATCAGATTAAAAAATACGAATTTTTTTTTTGGATTTGATTTAGCAAGTGCCGCCAGTTCTAAATCATTTGCTTATACTTCCGCAAAGGCTACATAGTCAATTCTGGTTCCTATATCAATCTGTTCGATTCGAGATAAGGAATAGGTCATAAAATTGGAGCTGCCCGCAACATGCTGAATATCTGAAGTGAATTGCGAGATTAAATCCAGATGCCGTCGTTGCCTTGGTCGAGCTTTGTCTAAATTTTGATGTAGTGAAAAGGTTAAAGGTTTGCGATCGGTAAATAACACAAACGCCATCCCCTCAATTGATTATTGATATGTCTTTCTTTTTTCTTAGACTGTTTGCAATATTCGTATAAAGGCGCCTTGCTGTTTGCTGCTCCTGGTATAAAGATTGTATAATAGTTTAACATATACCAAGGAACTTAAGCAGTCCATCTGCTACCTTAGGCTCCGGATAATTTAAATTGATTCCACTCTTTGTCGATCCAGGTACATACCATGTTTGGAAATTTGGAAACCTGAAAATGCTATTTCGACCGAAGCGAGCTCGCATTTATACAGGTTGATAACCAAACCTGCTTCATTCAATTTATGAAACGCAATACGAACATGTTTGCAGTGTTGATCTATATTCTTCGAAGCGATGAGAATACCATCAATGTATGTGAATACGAATGGTAGATCTCTGAATAAAGCGTGCACCATCCTTTGGAATGTCTCGGTTGCATTTCGTAACCAAACGTCCTTCGTGGAAATTCAAACAATCCGAAAGATGTGATTATTGCTGTTTTTTCGATGTCCTCAGCTTCAATCGGGACTTGATGGCAAGCTTTCACCAGAGACAACCTAAAAGAGATATTTCATCCTATGTAAACGTAAAAATTTAAACTGCGATTTCATTTTCTGTAAATAGCCGCATACAATCAAAAATATTTTGTTTTTCTGCGTATACATATACGCAGTTTAACGAAAAATCACAGATACAACGATGACATTGGAATTATCAGAAGTATATTTTGTTTTCATTTTTTAGCTGAAATTAAAAATCTAATTTGATTGCCTGTGCTTTCACCAAACCAAATCAATTTTTGTAAACTTTGTGCCTAATGCTTGAAATCCATTACAAAAGGTATCGGATAACGGTTTGGCTTCGTTAATGAATTTTGTGATCGTTAATCATCGCATAATAACTACCATCCTTTTTGGGTCTCTTGTGAAGAGGACTAGCCCGCAATTTCTTTTGGAAGGTCTGCAAATTCTTTGTGAGCCAAGCTCAATCATTGAGTTTCTGTGTAACAGGATTGACCTATTGTCTCAATATGACCAGTTACGTTGGGTTTTAGGTTGTTTAGGTGCTGAGATTCGCATGTTACTGAAACGAACTCTAGTAATAATTTTAAAATTTCTGTTGGATAGGTATTTACTTTTTAATAGTTGTAATGTCATATGATTGGGTTTGAATTGGATTTCCCGATGTTGTGCACTTGGTATTGGTATCGATCGGTACCACTATGTCACACTTTATAGAATGTTTGGACGACGTCCCGAAATATGCCGGAGCATATTTTTTTACGTTCTAACGTTCTTTCAATAATGTTGGTGATTCTGTGCACCTATTTATCAGGTTTTGCTATCATGATTACTTCTCTACTTTCCATTGCCACGGAACAAATTTTAACCGAATGGTTGCATTGATTATGTGTAATACAGGGTTATCCAATTCGAGGTTGATAAAGTAAACTTAAAAAAACACACACAAAATATTCGGAATGTATTGTAATTTTTATTTCATTTTACAGACTGATCCTTGTCATTTTTAGTTAAACAAGATATCATTCAAATGTCCTCCACGGGACTTCTTACAGGCCTTGATTCTTTTGAGGTAATTTTCAATGACTTTTCGGCACATTTCGGGCGGTATCTCGGCCATTACCTTACGAATATTAGTTTTCAATTCGTCAAGAGTTTGAGGATTGTTTGCGTAAACACGATCTTTCGCGTAGCCCCACAAAAAGAAATCCAAAGGCGTTAAATCACAGGATCTTGAAGGCCAATTGACATCAGCCAATCGCGAAATCAAACGTCCAGGAAATTTCTCTTGCAAAAGATCTCGATTTGCTCGTGTTACGTGACTGGTTGCTCCATCCTGCTGGAACCACATATCGTCAAGATCATAATCTTCGATTTTCGTAAAAAAATAATCGGTTAACATGCGGCCATAGCGCTCAGAATTGACGGTAACGGTTCGTCCATGGTTGTTCTCAAAAAAATACGGCCCAATCACACCACCAGACCACAATGCGCACCAAACAGTGACTTTTTCCGGGTGTAATGGCTTCTCTACAATCAATTGTGGATTTTCTGAGCCCCAAATTCTACAGTTTTGCTTATTAACGTATCCACCAAGCGAAAAATGAGCTTCATCACTGAAGAAAATTTTGTTCGAAAAATCAGCATCGACGGCCTGTTTTTCCGCGTTTAATTTTAACGCGTTGGTCGATTGTTAAATGCTCCATATTCTTAAATGGCAGAATGTCAACTAAATAAATGACAGCGTACTTGACGTTTATCTTTGACAGATGTCGGTATACAGATTTCTACTTTATCAACCTCGAATTGGATAACCCTGTAGTTTACGAAATGTTTTATGTGGTAGAGTCTTGATTATTTGGCAAGTAATCAAGTCATTCCCTGGGGCTTTTTTAAAATTCATGTTGCTTTTTACTTCTTCTTTTAATTCTTTGAGAGTTACTGGGCGTATATCAAAATCGTCTATAGCCTGTTGATTGATATTATATTTTCACTGGCAGTTTGTCTTGGTGGTGGTTGGAAGATATCTTCAAGATACTCCGCAAACAGATCAGCCTTACTCTTTAGGACCTCTTGCCCAGGTTCCATCTTCCTTTTTAAATGGAGCTACTTGCAATTTTGGATCTTTTGAATCCCTTCGTCGCATTCCACAGTGAATAATCAGATTTTTTTTTTCATCGGTTAGGCTAACTAGATATCTGTTGATTGATGCATTTTGATCTTCTTTAAAAAGTGATTCGAGACTGTTACCTAAATTGTTAAAAATTGTTTGGCCAGGTATCACGTGTACGTTGTTTTTCTTACCTACTCTCTAACCTTCATTGGGTAGGATAAGTTAAAGCTTCTTCTTATTTTGTATTATGGGGGGGGGGGGGGGGGGTACTTGCCAAAGCAGCATAATGAACCGTTTTTTGAGGTTTTCTAATTCATCTTTCATCTGGTGAGAATTTATAATCGGTACTGAAGATCGATTTTTCCTTCACGAAAGAGATCACAGTTTGTTTTTGAATTTGTTAATCTGGTTGCACTCTCTCCTTCAATTACCATTTCACTTACTGTCATGATAACCGTGGACTGATCCGATACTAGAGAAGTTCTGTGTTGAATGTGAATGTGTAGTTCTGAGATATACATCTTGCTACATAAAAGTCTATCAGGTCAGGCATTTTCGTTCCGTCACTGGCCCAGTACACTTGGCTGGCACATCCCTTCCTATTTTATATGATTACCAGAGCATTTTACACATCTTGGATCCCGGCCGCAATATCTATGGGTGTGATTAAAAGCCTGACGTTTCTTACATTGAGGTATGCGTATTGTGGTTCTCCTCATTGGTTCGATTTTCAACCTTCATGTGAAGGATTCCTTTTATTCCATAAATGTTTTGAATATATTCTTTGTTGTCAAATACCAGCATACAAAGAACGAGTCTCCTTTTACTGATGGTTTGGTTCCCTTCCTGGATTTCTATTCTCTCTTTTTTAACAATTTTACATTATTTCCTTGCTTGAGCAAGTGTGATGCAAACCTCTTGTCATGACTTTTATAGATCGAGCCTGTTTGTTCTCATAGGTAAACCACTGATACTTTTCAGCATTCAATTTCATAGATAAGGTTCTGTAAGTATCTGGGTCCAAAGTATTAATTTTCCAAACGTCATTATTTAGCGCTGTTACCTTATAATATTTGCCCGTAATCGATTTTTACAGTGACTGAATTTCTGGGTAACTGGTTACACCCACAATATTTATTGTTGGGGTGGTTTTTCCTCCGGTTGCACCAAGTTTGGTATAATGTTTTTGGTAGATTTACTACCTTTTGGTTGATTGGCTTTGGGTAAAACAACTTGAATCTGGACTAGATTGTTCCCTACCGTTTAATTGCTCAGGCTTAGGTGACGATTCAGTGATATTCTTCATCAGTGAAATAGATGAATTTATCTGGTTCAATGCTTCTTATATCGCAATCTTCTCTTGAATCCCGATTCATTTTTAGTTTTTCATTTTCTCACTTTAGATACTCAATTTCTTCACTTAGCTTGGCAAATAATTGCTCCATATGCTTTAGTCTCGCCAAGAGATTCATATTCTCCTTACCTAGGTCAATAGTTGTTTTATTAGATTCGGCTACTTGCAAAGTAAATTTCCGGCGGCATCGCTTATTTCGTGTAATGTTTGTCCAGTACATCTAGTTATAACGTTAGAAATAGCATCGGCTTGGTCAGCTATCAAGTTGCTTCTATTTTTCTTTTTCGGTGATCTTTGTATATTTGATCTTCTCTGGAACGGATTTGATGTTCCCTGATAATGCAATTTATGGCACTCTCCAGAATCCATAGGGCTAGTCCCCACAGAGAATGAATTTACCAAGGTTGGTATTGGTGTACTAGCTATTTTGATTGAATTTGATTTAATTGCTATTTTGCTTCACTGCTACGAAGGGATTGGGTACCATAACCGTTCGTTCTACAGAACATGAGTACGCCCGTATTCATTTATGAATACTTCATGGAGGCTGTTATTCTCGTACTCCTTCCGTTTTATGATTGTCAAAATTACGCACGACTTTGCACACTTTCGTGCATTAGAGCCATGTTTAAAGTGATAATAACGCATCGAGTGTCTAGCTACCTGCGCATGGTTCGTGAAAGACAGCGAAATCGACTGGAACTTTGCGGCCGTGACTTGTCAGACCGAATATGCGTTGGTTCAGGTTTCGAAGAATTGAACTTACTGAACAATTCCTCAACCTGTTTGGTTAACTCATTTATCTGACACGATAGATTATCCGTTTGATGGCTATAATGGTTTGTGTTTATACACCATAAATTCTTGCCGGTGTCTGAACATCCACAATCTTGTCTGTTGCTTTGGATTCGTCCGTGCGTGATAAAATTTCCTGCGCTTGTGTCGGCAGTCGTTGCATCCACAGATTCCTTAAAATATTTTTGCAATACCGAAATATCGGTAAAATAGGATTAAATACAGTACGTTCAATAAGAGCGTGTATGGCATAACTGTACTGTACGTCTAATGGCAGTTTGAGTGCTGAATGTGCCGTTCGTCCACCATCTAACAAAGTGGCAGCAATGCCTGACAATGCAGTTGCCTAAGAAATTTTGTGCTGCGAACGTATCTTTGCAAAGATAAGTAATATTAAAAGCGTCTTGCCGGTTCCGCCTGGTGCATCCATAAAGAAAAAGCCGACTTGTGTAGCAGCAACAGTCAGCATAATTTGATCATAAAAACTTTTTTGTTCAGCTGTCATTAATAGCTCATTGTTCGCAATAAATGTAGCTAGGACAACATTGTTATACTGTTTTTCTCGCTGCACATCACTGTTAACTAACTTATCAGGCGATGGCTTACCATAATGATTTATTGGCCAATTTGAAATTAAAATACACAAATCCTCGATCAACACTAAAGCTGCATTGCACATTTCTGCCGTGTAATCAATGTTTGGATCATTATCTTGGTTTGTATATCTAGCTCGGTGCCGATGATTAATGTTGGATAACATGTCGTTACTAAAATTGCGACCAGTTGACGAATGTTATTCGGCGTGGATGTAAATGCTGTATCTGCAAGTGTCAGAACCTAATGATTGTCGTCTTCCAGCCATTGCATCTCGCGACATGCATCTTGATATGTATTGAACATTTGTCCATTGACTGTACACAAAAATTGGAAAGACGTTGCTCCTAAAACAATCGCCAACTACAAACGCAAAAAGAAACATTCACGTTTTATTGGATCCCAATGCATTGGCTTTGAATACGCCTGCAATTGTTGGATGGGGTTTGCCTTGTCTACGTGGATCCCATTTTTACCTGACTTGTTCCATGTAAAATAGCGTGGAACGTCGGTATATAATAATGTTTTTGCGGATTGTCCGAAAACATCAGGTTTTTAGCACAAATTGAAAAATTTGCGAAATATCGTTTTACTCGCTCGCGTGCTCGTTGGAGACCATTTTCTTCAGTGAAATATACACGTTGACCGCTTTCAAGATGGGTCGCAAGGTGTTCGATCAGCTTCGTTAAATTAAATGAAACATTTTCACTTGCACTATATTTTTCATAAACTTTTGGTATTTTAATTTTGTTTCCCCAATTTTTTTTTAACACGTATAGAAATCTCGACACACATTAAATTAACAATTCAATATTGGTATCCGTCACGACAGGCGGAACCATATCAGCCGGAACCAAACAACTATGGCACAAGTAGCACGATGCATTGTGCATCATTGAGCACTATAAGCTTTTTCACCCGGAACCTTATAATTCCATCTGGAACCTGATAAAATCGATAATTTCAGCCGGAACTATACCCTCTACAGCCAAACTAACTATGGCACAAGTAGCACGATGCGTTGTGCATCATTGTGCACTATATAATTTTTCAGTCGGAACCTTATAAATCCGCCCAGAACCTTACAAAACCAGTCAGTACCATATAACAACCAAACCAATTTAGACACAAGTAGCACGATGCATTGTGCATTATTGGGCACTATATATTTTTTTCGCCGGAACCTTATAAATCCAGCAATATGTGATCTTTCTAGGAAAAACCTTACAATTTTAGCAGCTGAGATTAGCGTGTACGAACATCGTGATACTTGATTTTTATATATAGAGAGAAGATAAAATCTCACAGATTCAACTACAATATGGAATACGTAACATTTTGTAAAAAATGTTTTTTTCCGATTAGAGGATTTGAACAAACTTTCAAACAGCACTTCCACTTACAAGTAGAGTAGACTTTAATCTGATCCAATAATAAGATTATGTATGCTGGCGCTATTGAATAACACAAGTAAATTGAATAGTTACATAATATGGAATCTCTTCTTATTGTGATTTTTTTTTAAAGTGGCAACATTGATAAAAATCAGCTCTTATAGATTATCATACGCGAGCGGGAGTAATTATCTGGTTTGTACTCTTTAATAAGTTACATGTATCGCACCGCACGCACAATCACCAAATCTTGTACAATTTTCTTTATCATTATTAAGCTTCTATTTATCTTTGTTCAACGGATCAAAGTATTTGCCGTGGGTATTAGCGATCCAGACGCGCAGTGACAAACATAATGTAAAATTGTCAATTTTATCTCAGTTGCAAATTAAATTTCGTTGTACTCGGATCATTAAATAGCGCTCTAAGTGATAACATGAATTCTACAGCCGAAGTAAATCCATTTCACAATGTTAATTTATATTTTTCGGTTGCGGATTATGCAATATTTGGTTCGTTACTTATGCTATCGGGTGTGATTGGCTTATATTTTGGATTTATTTCGAAACGTAAACAGGATAATAAGGCTGAGTATTTAGTTGGTAGTAGATCGATGAGTACGATACCTGTTGCGTTATCACTAATCGCTACACACGTGTCATCTGTGTCGCTGCTTGGTTTGCCAGCCGAAATATATTTGTACGGTACCCAATATTGGGCGGTATCATTAGCGATATTGTTTTGCGGATTGGCGTTGGGATTTGTATTTTTACCCGTGTTCTATGAACTGAATTCTCTATCGATTTATGGATATTTAGAGAAACGATTTGATCGCCGCGTTCGACAATGGCTGAGCGCATTATTTATGGTACATTCGGTAATGTATATGCCTTTGATGATTTATGCGCCAGCTTTAGCATTTAGCCAAATGACTGGATTTAATTTGCATATAGTGACGGCGGTTACATGTTTCCTATGCATATTTTACACGATGTTCGGAGGTATTCGTGCCGTCGTTTGGGCGGATACATTACAATTTGGAACCATGATTGGTGCATTGATTTTTCTTGCCGTTTTTGGAACGTACATCGCAGGTGGATTAACACGATTGTTTGAAATTGTCGATGAAAGTGGACGTTTAGTATTTTTCAAGTAAGTAAATTAATTTAGTACAAAAAATTGTTGGAAACATTTTTTTGTGCGTACATTACAGTTTTAATCCTGATCCAACGGTACGACAATCTTTTTGGATGATGACATTTGGATATTACGTTACTGCAAGTGGATTATCACCCGAATGTGTTCAACGATTTCAATCGCTGCCGAGCTATAAACATGTAATTCGATGCTTAATTTTGTTCATTTTTGGGCACATATTAATACGAATGCTTGCCGCATACTGTGGTATCGTGATATTTGCTCGGTATCACGAATGTGATCCATATGTATTGGGAATCGTAAAAAAGGTCGATCAAATATTTCCATATTTTGTACTCGATGCAGCGCGAAATTTTCCCGGTGTACCTGGTATATTTGTGGCCAGCGTATTTTCAGCTGGGCTATCTTCTATTTCAACGGTTCTGAATTGTTTAGCGGGCTGCATCCATCAGGACTTCTTAAAACATTTGTAAGCTGTTTCGCAATATAATGTTGGTGGATTAATTTTATTAGTTTTTTTCAGTTTACCGAATACGTCCGATAAAACCGACAGTACAATACTAAAGTTACTGGTGTTCGTTTTTGGAATAATTAGCATTGGACTCGTGTTTGTGGTGGAAAAACTTGGGAATTTATTTAGTCTTGGTTTATCAGTAACTGGTATCGCAGCTGGATCTACCGTTGGCGTATTTGTATTGGGAATGCTGGTTCCAAGAGCTAATGCGCGCGTAAGACATTGTAATGTACTTAGGATTGTAATAGATTTGATGAAACGTCTTATTTTATAGGGAGCATTCTGGAGTTCAATAATTGCTTCCGGAACTGTACTCATTTTGTGCACGGGAGCCCAAGTGTACATCGGACAAGGCAAATTAAAATACGAATCGAAGCCATTTTATACGACTGGATGTGATGCAACGGGACTAACAGGGTGGCAAAACGCTACTGGGTTTATTGGAAACCGAAACTCAACAACTCATATTCTAAATCAAAATTTTGACATTTCTAATATTCCAGTCATATTTAGATTAGGATTTATGTATTATGCGTTATTGGCGACGATTATTGTTTTAGTCGGTGGATATGCTATAAGCGTGTGCACCGGAGGATGTGATAATCTTGACGAGCGGCTGTTAACTCCTTTCGTTCGCAAATGTTATGTGCGACAAACTAGGAAACAGAAAGAGGCGGATGCTAAGGCAATGTATCCATTGGTTCAAACCTCTAGACAAGTGGATTGCGATAAACAATAATCTTTATATGAATGTTTGTTTCGATTATTGATCTGAGTACATCTTACTTACAGTTTTTTTCTTGGAATCTCATCTATTTATACCGCATACACATCTATTAACCTCCTAACGTCAAATTCAATTTAAATTAATAAAGAAACGTATACAAAATTATTTAAACAAAATATACACTGGTTTCAGTGGCCGAATCGCAATAGTATTGTGCATTTATTCGAATGGAAACGAAACGATATTGCAGTGGAGTGCGAAAGTTTTCTGGCACCACGTGGCTTCGCAGGCGTACAAATTTCTCCGCCAACCGAAAACGTTATTAAAATGGGTCGTCCGTGGTGGGAACGTTATCAACCAATTTCATATAAATTTCAAACGCGTTCAGGAACTGAATCTCAATTGGCCGATATGATTAGGCGATGTAATACGGTTGGTGTACGAATTTATCCTGATGTCGTTATAAATCATATGGCACATGGAATCAGTGCTGGAATAGGTGGTTCAACTGGTGATTCAAACACTCTTAGCTATCTGGCGGTCCCTTACATTTCAGCCGATTTTAATGCTGATTGTTCGATTAATTCGTACAACTATCCAATTCAAGTACAAAATATTTACGGTCAATTTAAAAATTTAAATAAAGCTCACGGATTTAATAATGATGCTCGACCGTTTATTACTCAAGACTGAGGTTATTGATCTGGGTTCAGAAGCTACTAAGACGCAAGTTTTTGAATAGTTTTACATTTCTTTAAGTGTATCTAATTTTGTAACGTTTTAGGACTGAATATACTCATCTAGGAAATGTGACTGAATTTAAATTTTCCGCCGAGATTGGTCGAGTATTCAGAGGACAAACACAGCTTAAAGAACTACATAGTTGGGGTAGGGGTTGGGGTTTTCTACCACCAAATGATGCACTAGTTTTTATTGATAATCATGACAATCAACGAGGCCACGGTGCCGGTGGTGCTAATATCTTAACCTAGAAAGATACGGGATTCCATGCATTATGAGCTCATTCGCATTCAGCGATAATGACCAAGGTCCACCAGCAGATGGCAATGGTAATCTTAAGTTTTTTATAAGTAGTTCTGACGGGTCTTGTCGAGATGGTTGGATTTGTGAACAGCGTTGGAGGCAAATTTATAACTTGATAGAATTTCGAAACCAAGGAGGTGGCCCAAATATTTCAGAATGGTGGAGCAATGGTGCCAATCAAATTGCATTCTGTCGAGGAACCAAAGGATTCATTATGTCAAAAATTGCAAACCTGTCTTCCAGCCAGAATATATTGTGGCATAATTTTTGGTGAAAAAAAACGGTTCGGTGTGTACGGGAGAATCCGTGAACGTAGATGCAAATGGTTATGCTATAATTAATTTATCCGGTACAGCATTTGATGGAGTAATAGCTTTTCAAATAGGTTCTAAATTATAAATAATTCTCAGTTTTGATTAATAAGTAAAAATCAATTAAATTTATTAAACATGATAACCTTCATTTACAATTTTGATCCGGCGTGTATAGCCAATACACCATCTTCCGCGCCTGCAGCCAGCAAGACATTTGCGTAGCCAAATACTTCAACTGTTATAGAGTTTCCTGTACAAGTATCGCCTATTTTGCTTCCCGAGATGACATCACAATAAATACCAGGTGGTAAACATGTTTGCAACCGTTGATTTAAATCAACACCTTGATTGTTGAAAGCAATAAATCCCCGATCACCTCGGCAAAATGCAATTTGATTTGCTCCGTTAGTCCACCAGTCATTAATTCCAGTACCAGCAGCCGCATTTCTGAATCCAATCATATTGTAAATTTGCCGCCAACGATGTTCGCAAACCCACCCATTAGTGCAGCTACCATCGGGATTAAATGTAGGCGAGATAGTTCTTCCTAAGACATCGTGCGGTGGCCCTTGATCAGTGTCTACGAAGGCAAATGAACTCATAACACGAACAATTCCATAGGTATGTGCCAACATAAAGGCGCTTGCCATTTTATACTCTCTGGGATTTTTGTGAGTAAGCACCGTATCTCCACCACCACCATGATCACGTTGATTATCATGATTATCAACAAATACTAGAGCATCGGCGGATGGTAAAAATTCCCAAGATGGACCCCAAGTTTCCAAATTATTCAGGGTAAAATGTCCTCTAAATGCACGGCCGATATCATCAGAAAATCGGAATTCAGTTACTGTGCCCAAATGAGTATATTCATTCCTAAAATGATTAAAAATGTGATGTAGGGATTATGTTCTATATAAGTCTTCTTATACTTACTTTGAAATTGATTCCCATCCCTTGTCGATAACTTCTTGGGTAATGAAAGCCCGTGACCCAGGCGCAAACCCGTGAGCAGTATTTAAATAACTTAATCCGCCATAAATAGCTCCGAGATCTCCAGGCCACATATGTTTAGCTGCATCAACACGAAAACCGGCAACCCCCATATCGATTAATCGATTTAACATATCAATTATACGTTCCCGAGCCCATAGAACACCTTGATCTATATCAGGCATACCGCTTAAACGGCAATTGCGTACTTGAATTGGATCAGCATACGATTCAATTGAGCAATCGTAATTAAAATCGGACGTACTAAAAGGTACTGCCGGAAAATTAAGCAAATGTGATTGCGCTATTGAGCCACCAGTACCAATAATGTCACCACCACCCGCCATATGATTGAATATAACATCCGGATAAATTCGTACACCAACCGCATTACAGCGACGTATCATATCGGCTAGTTCAGCTTCACCACCCGATCGCGTAACAAATTTGTACGTAATCGGTTGATAACGTTCCCACCACGGCCGATTATACATTTCAACGTTTTCGGTTGGCGGTGATATTTGTACGCCCGCATAACCATTTGGTGCCAAGAAATTTTCACATTCGTTCGCTATATCGTTCCACGTCCATTCGAATAAATGTACGATTCCGCTACGGTTGCCCCACTGGTTCGGATTGTGTTGCGCAAAAACTGTTATGCACAGTGTAATCAATACAATTAGCCTCATATTGAAACACTTTATAAATCAAAATTGTATACAATAAAAATAATAGGCCGCGATTGATTATATATATATACCAAAATCGGAAGGTATCTGAAGAATTTGCCACTATCTGAAAGATTAGATAATGTTTGGTCGTAATGGGTGGTGAACATTTTAATTTAGTTGGACGATATAATGAACATTCCGTTAACGGAAATTAGGAGTTTGCTAGCTTAAGTAGCCGTTCACTAAATTGCTTCCCATGATGGCAATTAATTTTTTGTTTAAGTGGTTTTGTAAATTCTACTAATCTGGAATTTGCGTGTATACAAATGACGAAACTTGGATTTGCCACATAGTTACAGAGTCTTATCTTATTTCGAAAGTTAATTTGTTTAAAACGTAAACGATAAAAACAACGCCAATCTGCAAATATCCACATTTATTATCTAGTTTCTAGAGTGATTGCACACCGATTAAATGTGTTTTTGCATATCAAGAGACCTTTGTTACTATAAGTGGTTACACGTGTATTTTTAATGTAATAATCTGAAGAATACTATCAAATCTCACATTTATATGGAGCGCTTATAGGTGAATTACCTAAGTAATCTGACCAGTTGATCGACAGAGTAACTGTCGACTTGAATGATGAGTATCGACTAGTGATTGATTATGACGTCAAAGTTTGCTAATTTCGCCTTTAAAGGTGCGTAGCGATCAGATTGTACAGCTTATGTAGATATTATGGCGGAAGTAAATTATGTAACAGTCTTTTTGGGTTTGCGTTCGGGTTAATCGTACGGCTCCAGATTTGTTTGGTTGTATTTAGATCTCGTTGTTACACTCAGCTTCCATTTTTCTCTTCATAATTATACCAGATTGAACAGCTTCGGACTGTTCGCTCAATGTCGTAAAGTTTCTAGAAAAAATAGGGGCAATACAACTGTTTTAGTTTTATAATCTCGATAGAGGAACTTGCGACGGGAAGTATTGGTGTGACTACCGAGGGCTCTCACAATACCGTATCAAATTTAAAATACCGGTATTTCTATATTTTTTTCAACAATACCGGTATTAAATCGCTATTAGATTTAAAAAAAAATGGAATTTAATTATTTATAATGGTATTATGATACTGGCTTTTTCCCACTTTTTCAGCCGCTGAAAAACCCAATTGAAGCGAGAAAAATAATAGGTATACATAATTTTAATGAAAGTGAGTGTATACACAATAGCCTTTTTTTCACTTTTTTGTTTGTTTGAGCCAGACTTTACAATCTATTTGCTCTTATGTTTTACTTTACTGTAGTCAATTTCTTTTTTTTTTGTTTTATTAAAATGGCTTTTTTTCAAATGGTCTAAAACTTGTTTTTACACTATTTTCTCTTTACTTCTGTGTTAACACTCTTGTACAGTTTACTATTTCCCTTTGTCAATCAAATTTTTTTTTTATATTTTTTTTTGTCCACTAGTTTTTTATTATTAATTTTGATATTATTATTATTTTTTTAATTTCTTTTATTCGTTAATTTATTCTTCTTTAACTATTAGTTTTCTATATTCGTTTCTATAAAGAATTTCGCTACTTCATTTAAATATTTTGTTTTACCACTTTTTAGAATATCTATTAAATTTTTGTTATATATATTTTTATATTTTCTTTTCATACTTTTATATTTTTTGCAATGGTCTATTATATGTTTGTTTTTTTGAACCATGGTTCTTTTGGTGGTTTGCTGCTGTTTATTACCCTATTGTATGTACCTTTATTTCTTGTGAACAGTTCGTATTCCTCCTCCCAATCTGACTGAATCTTATTCTTTATTTTTTTAGCACCTCTGCAGCTGGTATCTTATTTTCCATGCAATTGATATTATCTAGTTCTACCGCTATCTTTGCGAGACAGTCTGAGTTTTCATTTCCTTTAATACCTGCATGTTACGGTATCCATTGAATGTAAATCTTTTTATCTGGGTTTTCTTCTGCAATTTCTATGATCTTGCTTTCGTAATACATATTTGTTTATCTTGTTTTTTATGCAATTTTTAATTGATGTGCAGCAACTTTTTGAGTCCGTATATATTATTATTCTTCCATATCCTTTGTTTATCTGATTTAATAGTGCTATGTATATTCCTATCGCTTCTGTTGTCTTTATACTAACTTCTTGATTCAACTTTATGGATATATTTGTGTTATCCTCACTATATATCCCTATTCCGCAGATTTTACCTCTTTTTGATCTGTCAGCGTATACACTTTTATATTCTTTCATTTTATCTTTTATTATATTAAATTCCGTTTTTATTTGTACTATATTATTTGCTTCTTTTTTCCCATTTATCCCAGGTTTTCCATTATTTTTAGATTGTTATTATTTCTTCCTAAGCTCTTTGGTCTTCCTATGTTCGATATTAGAGGGTACTTTATTTTTAGTTTATTAAATTTTGTCAAGGATTTATCTTTTAGTATTTGTTTTCCAATTGTTGAATTGTTTTCTATTTGTTTGCATATACATATATAAATAGTTCAACTACTATTTATTTAATTATTATTAACATAAATCTTTCACAATATAATTTATTTATTTAATTATTATTAACATAAATCTTTCACAATATAATTTATTTTTATGTATAATTTATTTTAATTTATATCTCGTCGGTATAACAATTCCTATCTTACTAACTTAACTTCTATTTTTTAAAAACTTTTTTGTTTTTCGCGAACTCACAATATGCGAGTTCAACGAATTAATATATTGAAAATGTTAAAATAAGCATATATGTATATACACGTAGAAATTAGTTAAGACGACATTGACCGCGTGAATGTAAATAATTGCTTCTTTTACATTGCGGCAATGTCGTAAGAATGAAAGGTAGAATAAAAAAAGAAACTCGACATGCTTAACCTAATTACAAATTTATATTCACAACTATCGTAAGCGAATTTTTGAGGCATTCACCTCCCATGCATTTACCTGTCGCGAGTGTGTTATTTTTTAGATTGGGAAATGTTGGATTGCCACAACATAGTTGTGACATCCACATCACTCCCCTTCCAAGAAAAGTTTTAATTATCTAAACACAAATTCAATTTGGAAATCAGAAAATCAAATAAACTATTCGCGAATGAATTACTATGATTTTATTCTTTTTACGAGGTAAAATATCAATGGAACACTATGACACATGGCGTAAACAAGAAAAGAAGAGGAAAACAAAATAAATTTTATATTGGATGATTACTTTATTTCGTTTTTATTTTTTTATTTATATTAATGGTTCTTAGAATTATGACTCTATTTTGTTGCTATTTAAAAGTAATCTTTTTGGAATATTTTGTGAGGTTTGATTGTTCGACAGCCTCTACACCATATGCCGGTTTTAAACGATCTATCGAAATCGAAGTATTTTTTCCTTTGATTTCGATTACAAAGTGTTTTCGTAATCGTTTCATTACTCTGTAGGGACCGTCGTACGGGGGTGTCAAGGTTGGTTTCACCTTGTCGACTCGAACAAAAACATATTCACAATTTAACGGATCTTTTGGAATATAGATTTTGTTTTGGGTCTGGGAACGTGTATCCTTTGCAATTAGGTTTTGCATATACTTTCGTAATTGCTCGACGTATGATGTCGGATCTAATTGCGGATTTAAACTTGAAGGAATGAAAAAATCTCCGGGCACTCTGAGTGTTTGTCCGTAGACCAACTCAGCCGTGGAACAATTTAAATCCTCCTTAAATGCTGTACGAACTCCCAATAACACGAGCGGAAGTTCTTCACTCCAATTAACTGTGTTTCCGCGAGCGATTAGGATTTCTTTTAGATTGCGATGGAATCGCTCGATAATCCCGTTAGATTGCGGATGATATGGAGTCGTCCTAATTTTATGAATTCCCAACATTTTCGTCAATTCTTGAAATAAATTTGATTCGAATTGAGGACCCTGATCACTAGTAAGTTCTAGTGGAACGCCGAATCTAGCAATAAAATTAGATAATAAGGCTTTTGCGACAGTTTGAGCGGTAGAATCCTGAAGAGGGATAGCTTCAGTCCACCTGGTGAAACGATCGATAATAGTAAGTATGTAGATGTTACCATTTGATGGTGCTAACGGACCTACTAAATCAATGTGAATTTTGTCAAACCGTCCCGAGGGTAAATCAAATTTTTGAAATTCTGATCGAGTGTGCCTTGTAATTTTGGCTTTTTGACAATCGATGCAAGTTTTTGCCCAATGGGAACTATCCTTGTTCATTGATGGCCAAAAATATTTCGATGCTACTTTTTTTCTTGTAGCCCTAACGCCTGGATGTGTTAGGTTGTGGACACCGTCATAAATATGACGTCTCATTGGTTCTGGGATATAATGTCGAGGTGTATTGGTTGAAGTTTCACACCATATTGCTCTCGAATTATTATCCGGTGAGACTTGCTTGAGTTTCAATCTTTTATTGAGTGGTTTCGAACCGTTTAAGTATTCTTTTAGTTCTGGATCTTGTTCTTGCGATTGAATTAATTTCTCGATATCAAGACCAACGAAAGTTAGAACTGAGATGTCATCAGGACGTGAGAGGGTGTCAGCCACTACGTTTTCTGGGCCACTTACGTGACGAATATCCGTTGTGAACTGGGCAATAAATTCCAAATGACGAGTTTGTCTTGGACTTCGTTCCGTTTTGGAATTAATTGCGGTAACTAACGGTTTATGGTCAGTATAAATTCTTACTTCTCGTCTTTCGAGAAAATGCCTAAATTTCTTTATTCCAATAAAGATCGCTAATAATTCCCGATCAAAAGTTGAATATTTTTGTTCTGCAGTTGAAAATTTTTTTGAAAAGAATGCTAAAGGTTGCCATTCATTTTCGTTTAATTGTTCTAACACACCACCACATGCCGTATTAGAAGCATCAGTTCTAATGCAATATACGGTGTTTTCTTTTGGATGTGCTAGTAACGTGCAGTTTGCGAGTGAATCTTTTATTGTCTCGAGAGCTATTTGGCAATCTGAAGGCCAAGAGAAAATAGCTTTTTTACCTAATTTAATCAAAGAGTTCATTTGATTATAAATTGGCACTAATTGATCGGCCAAATGTGGTAAGAATCGATGATAATAATTAACCATACCCACAATACGTTGGATTTGACGGATTGTGGTTGGATGCGGAAAATCTTTAATCGCGATTATTCTGTCACTCGATGGATTAATTCCATTACTGGTTATCTCGTGACTTAAGAAATTTAGGTTTGTCACACCGAACTCGCATTTAGCTAAGCGTATATTGATACCATAATCAGATAATCGCTTGAAGAGTATGCGTAAGTGTTCGGCATGTTCTTCTGGTGTTTTACTTGCGACCAGTATGTCATCGACATAAGCAAAGAGAAAGTCTAAATCTTTCGTTACTTCGTCAATGAAACGTTGAAATGTTTGACCTGCGTTTCTGAGACCAAAAGTCATTCGACAGAAATCAAACATTCCAAAAGGAGTTGTTATCGCAGTTTTGAATTGATCTTCTTTTGCTACCGGAATTTGGTGGTAAGCACGACAAAGATCAATTTTAGAAAAAATTTTACATCCATGCAAATGTCTTGCAAAATCGTGGATGTGAGGTAGCGGATACCTATCTGGTACAGTTACTGCATTTAAACGTCTGTAATCACCGCATGGTCTCCAATCGTTTTGTCCTTTTTTGGGTACCATATGAAGTGGAGAACAGGTTGACGAAGATGATTGTTTGCACAGACCTAAGTTTTGTGTGTGTTGGAAAGCATCCTTAGCTAGTAAATATTTTGTTGGATCAAGACGACGCGGTTTGCAAAATGGAAGTTGACCTTCTGTCACAATTCTGTGAACTACATTATGCTTCACGGGCAAGTCGTATCTTGGTTCTTGAGTAAGTTCAGGAAATTCCTTAAGCAATGATCCATATAAACCTTCGATATTATAAATACGTGGTGATGGCGAGCTTACGGTAGAGATGGTTCCTGTGGTAGTTATGGTTGTTGTTGGATCGACTAAGCGCTTATTCTTTAAGTCGACTGTTAAACCAAACTTTACCAAGAAATCGGCACCAATGATGGGCTTATTTACTGTTGCTACCATGAATGGGTGTCGAAATTCTCGACGAAGTCCCAAGTTTAATAATAAAAGTTTTGATCCATACGTTTTGATAGGTGATCCATTTGCTGCGGTTAAATGAAGATGTTGGTCTTCAATAAGGTTTTTGAATGATGACGCAGGTATGACAGAAATGTCAGCGCTTGTGTCGATCAAGAAAGTTAAATTATTGTTTTTGCATTTTATGAATAAACGGCGAACTGCGGTTACTCCGGCATCTGCCGTAGCGATGGTGGAGGAAATTAGTTTTTTTGATTTTCATTCGTCTTGAAAGTACAATTTGGTTTACCGCACTTTCTAGCCATATTGCCAAATTTATAGTGATACCAACACATAGGATGATTCACCGAGCGAGATCTAGAACTTGGTCGTGAATGAGATCTATTCCGAGATCTAAATCTTTGTTGATTCGCGCGATTCTCGAATCTTTCGAACCGAGTTTTCAGCTCATTTATTGATTTACATAATTCGTGTAAATCAAATTGATCATTTTTCGTGTTATTGACATTTAGGCTATTTTTACAGTCGGTGTTTATTGCAGAAATATGTGAATGAGACACTGGTTGACAAAATGGATTTGTGAATGGATTGTTCATTCCCCAAATCCTATCTGCTGTTTCATATAATTTAGCGATGTTGTCACCTTCCATACAAACCAGTATTGCACCAATTGTGGGTGGTAATCTTGATACCCATAATTTTTTTATTAAATCAGATGACAGTGCACTTGAGTCACCTGCCATTCGACTTAATTGCCGGTGAAAACTTGAGGGCGATTGATTTCCCATTTCGACAGCGTGCAACACTGATTGAATCCGTCTCATTTCGGATTCCTCCGATCGTTTGATGAGGGCATCTTTTAAAGTTTTAAATTTATTTTCTGGCGGTGGGTTCAAGATCACGTCTGACACCAGACTTGATTGTGACTCACTTAGGTGTTTCACAATGTGATTGAACTGCCGCTCGTCTGACTTGATGTTTGCAGAAGCCATTATCAACTCTGCCTGTTTAAACCACAACCTGGGATTGCCATGCCAAAACGATGGTAAATTATTTGATTCCATCTGTACTTGGTATGGAGCAATACCGGCTGTTGTGTTATCAGACTTTCCAACTTGTTCTTCCTTGTTATTATTCTCTTGTTTAGTGTCGTTATTTCCAGATTTATGTGGTGTTGGGGACATTGTGCTTATGTTATGACCGTAGAAACAAAAAGAACAAAACTAATGATTTTTAATTATGGGGAGTTTAGAAAGTTAAGATAAGATATACCAATAAATGATTTGAGATATAAGTCGTGAATTTCCGATCACAAGACAAAAATTTATTTGCTTTTAGATTTATTTAATTTTGATTTCAATTTAAAAATGCGACACACACACGATAAATGGTGTTAGATTTTAGGTATATATGCACAAGAGGTAAATATTGCAAAAATTTCTCACCTGTTGACGCGTTAAACTATTTTGTTAAAAGGATTACACTTTGATGTTAATTAAGAAAGATCTTAAATTTACGTTAATTTATAATGAAAAATTTTACACTAAAAAAAATATTTCGACACTAAATAGTTTAACTGGTGGTTGCGTCTTTTCTGGTAGTACAAGCTGATGGTGATGATGATGACAGTGGATGATGATCTCGGTAGAACCTCCAAGTGAATGATGGACCAATTATTTGGTTCCCTCGTTGACCGCGTTCGGTTTTGTGGGGCTCGATAGCCGTGTAAATCAACTCAATGATGTAAGGGTATATTATGAATATTATATTTATATATATATATACATATATATACCAATATGAATTATGATAATGTTATGATTTTGTTGTTAATTATATATATTATGTATTGATTATGTGTATTATTTTAATATTATATATTTATTGTTTATCAGCTCACAGGGGTCACCAATATAAATAGTTCAACTACTATTTATTTAATTATTATTAACATAAATCTTTCACAATATAATTTATTTATTTAATTATTATTAACATAAATCTTTCACAATATAATTTATTTTTATATATAATTTATTTTAATTTATATCTCGTCGGTATAACAATTCCTATCTTACTAACTTAACTTCTATTTTTTAAAAACTTTTTTGTTTTTCGCGAACTCACAATATGCGAGTTCAACGAATTAATATATTGAAAATGTTAAAATAAGCATATATGTATATACACGTAGAAATTAGTTAAGACGACATTGACCGCGTGAATGTAAATAATTGCTTCTTTTACATTGCGGCAATGTCGTAAGAATGAAAGGTAGAATAAAAAAAGAAACTCGACATGCTTAACCTAATTACAAATTTATATTCACAACTATCGTAAGCGCATTTTTGAGGCATTCACCTCCCATGCATTTACCTGTCGCGAGTGTGTTATTTTTTAGATTGGGAAATGTTGGATTGCCACAACATAGTTGTGACATCCACACATATATTTCATGGTCGTATTTGCTTGCCATACTCCATTTCTCCTGCTTCAGCTATAATTACTTTTACTGGTATTGTTCTTGTTAATCCTAGGCAAATACGAAGACATGCATTTTGAGTTGTTTGTATTTGTTTTATTGAAGTTCTGGTCAGTTCTGCAAATATTTCAGCGTATTATAGAATTATTAAAGTTTAGATATTTAGTTTTTTCCATATTCACACTGAGCTCGATTTCCAACATTGCTAATACCAAATTGTTGATTACTTTATTCGCTTCCTCTTCTAAATCTTTATGTTCATTCGCGGTCACTATTATTCCGATATCACCAGCGTATTGAATTATTCTACACGTCGAGGAATTTAAATTATGTAGCGATGCGGTGTATAAGTTAAATAAAAGTGGGCTCAATGCACAGCCTTGCGGAATTCCTTTATTTGTCATTTTCGTTATATTTTCACCCTTCCTTTCTATCACTATTTATCTGTTTGAGAGGTATTTATAAATCCAATTAATTATTATTTTTATTTATATTCATGTGTTTTAGTTTTTGTATTAATATCTTCTTATTTATGTTATCAAATGCCTTAATTATGTCTCTTACTATTAAAATTGACTTTCACCTGTTAGTTCTAATTTCATTTATTTTTGTTATCAATGCTACGTAAAAATCTATGATACCCCTCTTTTCCACAAACCCATATTGGTGGCTTGGTATTACATTTTTATTTTTAATTTGTTCATTAATTCTGTTTTTGATTACTTTGTTTATTATTTTCGTGAATGTTGGCATGAGGGAGATTGGCCTGTAGTTTTCTGGATTGTCTATTATTTTATTATGTTTCTTTATTGCTACCACTTTTATTTTATTCATACTATCTGGGATTCTGTCACTTTTCCAAAACTCGTTGAAATGATTTGTTAAAATATTCAATTGATTTCGATTTAATTTCTTTAGCATTTCATTCGATATTTTATTTGTCCCAGGTACTGTATTTCTGCTTTTCTTAATTATTTGTTCGATTTCCATTAGTATAAATTCCTCATCCTGTATTTCAACCAATTCACTTTTATGATATGGGGTTTCTATTGTTTCTAACAGTTGAGGGAAATTAAGGTCTAGAAATTTCATTGCACTTTCTTTGTCTTGCAATATGTTATATGATGGCACCTTTCTCTTGTTTAGTGAGTTTATCATTCTCCTTGCTTTTTTATTGTCCGTTGTATTTTTTATTTTCTCAGTTACTTCCTTCCAAGCTACTCCCTTTGATCTTTTAATTTCTTTCTGTAGCTTAGCCTTCCTTCTTTTCAAAGTTATTGCTGACTGTAAATCTTTGTTCCTGTTGTACTTTGTTTGTGCTTCTTTTTTTGCTTTCCACATTTCTTCTATTTTGTCATTCCATCAATATTTGCTTGGGTATTTTTGCTATGATTTTTTGATTTCGTATGTATTTTCTTTAATTAGTTTTATTAATATCCCTTCAAATTGTTCAATATTTTTTGTATTTTCAAATTTTAATTCTTCAATTTGTTTCAATATGTTCTTGTTGTTTATTTTTTATCGTATCACTTTCTTCTTCTTCCGTTTGATCCCTTTCTTGTATTGTTATTTTTAAAATTGTATGGTCTGACCCAATATTTTCTTCCATGTTCTCCCATATTGTCTTGTTAATTAAGTCCGGCGTTGCTAGTGTGATATCTATTGCATAATAATTGTGATTATATAAGTTTTGATGCGTTGACTAACGCATCTACTATCCATCCATCCTATCGAAACTATCCATTTTATTTGAATTACACCACAATGGACTATGTGCATTCATATCTCCTCCAATTATCACTTTTCTTTGCCTTTTCATAGTGTTTAATAATCTTCTCAAATTGTCTACATACTTCCATATTGTTATTTCTTGTTGAATTATATATGGCAATTAATGTATATATTATGTTTCTTTTACCTTAATTTCCATTGCTTCTAGAGGGTCTTTTCAATTATTTTTGTATCTATCACTTGTATGTTCTTGCCTATTAGAAATCCACATCCACCATATCCATCACTCCTATTGTATAAGAAAGTTTTGTAGTTTAAAAAAACGGCATTCTTTTGTCTGATGGATGTCCAGGTTTCACTTAAAATCAAGGTAAACTTCTAGTTCACTTTTTTTGTTCATTATGATTTGTATATTATTTTGTATGATTATCATGATTGTTCGATATAATAGTTATGTCCACTTAAGCGGACATCCGCACTTGTTTTATATAATTCGATTACGATTTCGTCCATCCTTTGATTCACTTCCTCTTCTAAACTATTTGATTTTAAAAATGGATTTAAAATCTCACATATCACTTTAAATTGCTGTAATACTTTCTTCATTGACTTTGTTTTTGTCTCAATTTCTTCTTCTTGCATTCGGATTTCTTCTACTTTTCTTTTTGTTTCTTCCTCCTTCTCCTGATTTTTCTTCATTTCCTCCCAATATGTCTCCTTTTCCCTCCATCTTCCTATCTCTCTATTTACCTGTTTTGATCCGGTCAGTTTTGGATATTCCCTCTCTTGGTATTTGTAGTCCTCTTCTTCGAATTCCTCATAATATATTCTTTTCGCTTTTCTATAGGATATTCTTTTCTTCACTTTAATTTCCTGTATCTGCAGTTCCATTTTTTTGTTGTTGTTGCAATCCCTTGAGTTTGTTCTATGCTTGTCCTGACAGTATAGGCAGTGTGGATCCTTTTCGCACTCCTGCTTGTTCTCCATTTTGTAGCATCTTGCCTCTTTCCGTTTGTAGTATTTTTTCAAATGCCCATATTTCAAACACTTTTTGCAATATAGTGGTGGAGGAATGTAAAATTCCACTCTGTAGTTTATCCCGTATATTTTAACGTTATCCGGTTTTCTATTTGTTTTGAAAACAATTTTTAACGATTCCGTTTCTTTAACCTATTTATCTTTATGGTCGAAACGTTTAAGTCTCTCTATTTCACTTATGTTTGTATTGTATTCCATATTGTCAGCTATTTCTTTCAATTGAGCGTCCACCGGGACCCCTCTGATTATACCAGTCGAATGATTGAAGCTTTTAGGGATGTAACACTGGTATCCATTATTTTTAAAAAATTCACTTTTCACTATTCTATTAGCTGATCCCACATTTTTACATAAAACGATGCATCTTTTGCTCTTGATCGATTGTATGATATTTTCAAAATCGTTCATGTTTTACTGATTTAATATGTTTGCTATATATTAAATAGGTTAGCCCATTCTTTCTCTATTATTAATGCAAACAGACCTCTATATTTATTAGAGTATGTATTTATTGTCTTTGCATTCTCCGTTTCATTTTGTGTTGAGTTACCGATTGACTTTGATGAATTATTTCCGTTTATTTCATGCGAATTTGAGTCCATTTCTACACTTAAATTATCTTCCATTTTGTTTTTCGACGTATTTTTTAATTCCTTTGTCATTTCTATTAGATTTTCTTTGTTTTTTAATACTTGTGTCTTTTTTTATCACTTATGTTTATATTGTCAACTTCACTTTTTCTTTTTTTCATTTTGTTATCATTTTTCACTTTTTCCTTATTTTTTTTTAATCACATTTATTTCTTCTTTCAACCGGACAAATGGTGCAGTGGTTAAAGCTTCGGCACTTGGACCGGGAGGTACTGGGTTCGAATCCCATCAGAGGCTAGATGCAAATCAAATTTTCATCATCGATTACAATCGGTGATGTGAATAAACACAACTATGACCCTCTGATGGAGTGCAGAATTCAGCGCCGACCCACCGTCCATGTCAATGTACAGGTTGACATGGAGCTTGCAATGTGCAGGTGGTATACTGTAGTTGTGTGAGTAGGTGAATAGGTGAATGGGTTAATGATGTTGCGTGAATGCGTGGTACCACAATGGGCCAAAAATGGCCTAAGTGTCAACCACTGAAACCTAACCTTTCTTCTTTACTTGTTATTTTTTTTCAATTCACATTTGTTTTTTTTTTTTTGCAATTTTAATTAATATCTAACTTATACCTATAGTTATAATTCACCTTTTACCTCTTATGCTATATAAATATATTTACACTTAACTATATCTTATTAATTAATTTATAATTTATTTAAACTTTTTTTTAATTAGCGAAATTTTAGAATGCCAACTTGTGTACGCACGAGAAATTCGAGAATGTACACAGTAGCCATGACAAAACAATGAAATGTCAGAAAAAAGTTGTTGCTCAATATTTTCTAGCAGTTAATCGAGCAAGAAGAATTTAATTTTGATTTTTTTGACATCTCCGACTTTTTTTTTATCAAATACAGTCAAAACGAATATATGTATTTCTGCAAACTAAACAAAAATATTGTGTCCTAAAATTATTTGAAGGGATTTGATAACCGTTTCCGATACTTTTTAACATTTTTATTGGTACACAAAATGTTTGTTTACCAACAAAATGAACATGACATTTGAAAAATTGTGTTGTCTCATTCGTTATAGTTGTTTCTGTCCTGGTCACCGTTTATTTTTTTTACTGCACTTTTTTCAAACCAGTGTCATAATACCATAACTATTTTAGGCATATTACGAGTAAGGCTGCGGGCCAATGAGCTATTCCACACGAGTATGCATTACATCATGTCATTTCCTCGTTTCTTACCTCTTTGCCTACAAAGTACGTTGAAGTGGAAATATTTCTGTTGTTAAATTTTCAACAAAATTTTTAGCGATGAACGAGTTATTTACTAACACAAATAAAAACCAATATACAAATTTTTCGGATTTTGCTTTTGTTTTTCGTACACTGGGCGCTTTCAGGTCCCCTATCATGATTAGTAAAATCATCGCCAATTTGATTTGATAATTTCATAATGCTAAATATTTTCATAGCATCGGCCGTGATTTTACTCAACATGTTCCCAACTGTTGGGTGTCCTGAAAACGCCCACTGGCTGCGTACCAATCCAAGGGTAAATCGTTTACTACGGTAAAAATCGATTTTAGTACAGATTTTTCGATCAGTTTGCCATAGAGTTTTTCAAAAATAATTGAATTTACCGAAAAATTTACTTAAAATTGACTTTTACCCTTGGATTGGTACGCAGCCACTGATTCTAATTTGTTTGTTGAAGCGAAAGGAAGAAATTAATCATATACATAATTATGTCATAATTACACATACATAGATAAATAACAACAACTTGATTACTACGTGTGGACGTTAACTGTTGTAATGACATGATGTAATGCATACTCATGTAGAATAGCCACGTTGGACTTTGGAATTCCAAACACAATTCAAACCACTACCAATTTGTGACGAATGGCAGTCAGCTCAACGTTTTTAATGAGAAAAAAAAACATTTTAAATTGTGAAATTTTGGGTAATTCTGGATAATAGCCAGATAGTGTTTTTAATCAAGGAAATTTTAAATTATGTTTCCTTGGTATTGAAATTGGGTCAGTATGAAACGTTGCATCAATTACTGGCACTGCTCTTCGTCGTTATTAAGGCGTTCATAAAAGCTGTACATCCTGATCATTCTATCATACTAATGTTTGCTTATACTTGGTACCAAGAATGGAATCAATAAAGAACTCATGACTCTCGTTGTATCCGTACTTCTCCAAATTGTGAGACGTGAATTCGCAACGCTTTCCAGGCTGACTTTAAATTTCCTTTTATAGACTGCGACAGCGAGCTTTGTAGAATTCCAAGTGGGATATCTTCCTCATCGTGCAATGTTATTCGTTGCTAAGTCAGCGTTGCGGTAATTTTGTACCATATACATATTATAGGTTTCTTGAATGTAAAAACATATATTTTGAACTCTAAGTTCGAACAGTCGGTCTGTCCACTAACCCAAAGTTCTTGCATTAAGACAGCCTTAATCCGCTCTGCGTTCATTTTGTGCAGAAGAGCAGCAGAGGTGACCTTGCAATGGTAGATAAAGGTTTGTATAATAACCTAGCACTCAGACCCTACCAAAGTTAAATTAGACCCTTCGACTGAAAATTAGTTTTGTTGGAGTCATTTAAGTAACCTCGATATATCTCCGAGTCGGTCGGAGGTGGCTCCTCCGTGGCTTCCTGAGTGACGTGCGATCCATCATTAACGCGTGTCTGCACTGAACTTTTAATTGAATAAAGCATTGGCTTTGCAAGTGCAACCAGCGTTTTTCCAGCTCGCCTGTAGAAAGACGTTGACTCTTCCAACATGACAATTTTTAATTGTTAGGTCTGGATTGCTGAGCTTTTCCAGTAACTCCCTATGACGGTCGTCATATAGGCCTGCAGAGAATGCTTTTCTAGCACGCTTGTTGCAAATAAGATTATGTTATATTAATATTTTGGGAATAGATAATAATTAGTTTTATGTTAAATACCAAATAGGTACCGGGGTCGAATCCCGATTCATCCGTGATGAAATGGAACACATCTATGATCGATCCCCTGTCGGAGTGCAAAACTGATGGGGCCGACCCATCTTCCATGCCAGTATAGGCTGGCATGGAGCTAGCAATATGTAGATGGTCATAAATCAGTTCTATAGCTGCACGTCCGCAAATTGGTTGGCAACGGCGTAAAAATTAAGGACGGAAAAAGCAAATCGCGAAAGAGTTGGAAGAGCCTTGGCCCCAGATCAGATTGCAGGAATAATAGGTTAAAATCAAACATATTACTTCAATTCATAGCGCTGATTATGCTAAAAATAAAAATTAAAAAGAATCATCGCAGTTTTCATCTACGTCATTTGAGCTTTCAAGAGACTCATAAACCTGATGATAAGCTCATGTAATAAAATTGCCATAGCAGAGAAACATTAAATCATTCTTCTTTTTCTTTGTGATTGGAAGCCGATGATTGTATAATTGTTCTAGTTCTAAATTAGACACAACTTTACAACCGCGTCCGTTCCAATTTGAAAGGGCTGATCTTTCTGTACAACAACTTCTTTAACATGACTCCATAAAAATTCTTTCATTATTTATATTTTTTGTACACTGAGCTCCATTCATAAATCGTTTAAAGTCTTTAAACAGGTCTTTTAACATTTCATGAGTAATATATGGAGGTCCATTTACTTTTGCATTCCGAACCAATGAATACCACTGGTCTGGTACATAAATAGTTTTTTTTTGCCCTTTCAATCGTCACATGAACGCTATCTCTTTTATTGTGAGTATGCCCTTTTCCTAAAAACCGATGTGGAATATCAACAACATATTTATGTGAGGCTAATACGTAAAATCCAAAAATAATCGATTTCGATTTTCGCCACCATAATTGCTCGATCAAAATCGAAATTCTACGTCACCGGTTGAGATTTCTTGTTCAATAAATTTCATAAGACAGACAATTTCATACCCCACAGACAGCATGTACCAACATGAGAAACCATGCTGTATACTGTAAAGTTGAAAACGTTGAACTTACGTTTTATAATAAAATATATTCGCTTCAGCTGCTGGAGTAGGTAATATACCTTTCGGAAATCAAATGTGGCTACCACAATTTTTCCATTACCACATTATTTTTCCAGTTTTGTCATCTTCTTTTGTTTTTAGTGCTAAATCCTTTGCCGAAATGTATCGCTCAAATATTTTTCCATATTCAGTAGTTTTTCATCAGCGTTTAGCGTAGTTTTTCATCAGCGTGATCTTTCTTAGGCTTCAAAAAAATATATTAAAATCACTGCAAAAAAATGACGCGATATTGGCGAAGAGCTGCAATGTCAGTAATTCCATTTTAACGCCACCATATCAAGTACATCCTATGCATTTTAGAACACGATATTCCTTCACCTTCAATAAATATTTTTGTTGTATTTTTTCTCACGTAATGTGATTCTATAACATCAAACGATTTGATATGAGGTGGAACGTTTGTCACTATGCCATCTTTAATTAAATATTATTTTCGGGTCCACATCCCTCTTTGACCGTTTATTAATTGTCCCGTATTTAATTTCGAAAACACAGTGTCAATCCACTGATATAATTAATACCTAAAGTTCGCGCTTTTCTTCGAATTCACGAGTAATAGGCAGATAATACGATCTGGTACAAGTTCTGTTTGTGGTGGCATCAAGTAAAGCTCGTTTCTTATCGTTGTCTATGCTGTGAGTTAAAATAAACTCCCACTGTCTACTTTTAGTCGCAATGCTCCAAAATCGCATCCAAAAAATTTATTACGTTGCTCATCTGCAATTTTTTTTACATTTATCTGGGCATTTCAAACCCATTTTTCTGGCTTCTAAAGTTTTATTTTTTGGGTTTGTATAATTTGTGCCGGTATTAACTGCTCTCTTAACTTTATTTTTTTCCCACTCATCTGGTACTGCTATCCATTTTCTGCCCATATTCTTTTTAAATGATTTTCATTTTATGGTATTGGCAGAACATGGTTGATTAATATCAACATCTTCAGATGACGAATCTTCGTTTGAATTTGGTACACATACTCGCTTCGGTCACTTCCGGAAATAGTTCCCAATCGCAAGAATTATACCTTCAAGTAAAAAAAATCTACGTTACCTAGGCCATTTTATTTAATTTAGGCATTCGTATAAAATAATTAAAAAAATTGTGAATTTTAAATGTAACACTACGAAATTTTGTCACAATATAAATTCGATATCATATAGATTCTAAAAATAATATTCCAGTAAACCAAGATAACCGACTTTATTATACTCTTACTTGGATAGGTCGACTTATAATTACTTCTTGGTCCTTCTCACAACCGTAGAGATAAATCTTCATGAGATCTCTGAATCTCGGACAAAGAGTAGCTGAACGAGCTGCGCATTACAGCTTCCTTAAAAGTCTAGTTCGTTCGATTCGTCCAACACACTGCTTGGTTCAGAGTACTCAGAGACCACCTAGTCCTTGCTTCCGTGACTAGTTTAAAAGTGGTGGTATTATTATTTCATTGCTCAATTCCTTTATTTTGAGTAAGAATCCCGATAGGAGCAAACGAATGCACTTCAACGTGTTTCTGTCCGGGTTTGTTTCCTGTTCAGCAACCGTCTGAGTGTCCACCTTTGGTTGGTTTGAATTCCAGTATCGCGTTTAATTGCTTTACCGAACTGTCAGGTGTATGGGTGCCATACATTTGTCTGAAGAATGTCATTTGACCATTATTAAACTATTTATAATGGAGGTCGCGCCAGCTAAGACGAACTATTAGAACCGCGGGCTTCGTAATCTAGAAGTGTATTTGTGAGTAACCGTTCTTGGAATCGGCCATGCGTTTAGCGTCCATTTTGCCTTTCCATTTGTTGTGTAGTATAGATTCCTTAATTGCTCCATGGATGCCTGGCTGGAAAACGTTGCTTGGACTCCTTCGTGTAGATGAAGCGTACCAAAGCTAAAGCTCCACATTAAACCTGTATCACGGACTTTTGTTATGTCAATTGTCATGCTCCATTCGTAGCTAGATGCATTATCAGCAACTAAGATATTTTTAGTTGAATTACCTATAGCATAATGTGTGAGGGCCATTCAGAAGCAAATACTTGCTGAAGCTGAAATGAGGTGGCTCGTTCCTTAGTCCATTTTTACTCTACGTCGTTCTGTAATAGTTTATCTAGAGGATCACTCATTTTTCCAGTTTCGACATTCACTTGGCATGATTGGATAAAGTGCGTTCGAGAAGATTAGATAAAGTACGGTCAAGATTCGCGTCCTCTCGCAGTTGTTAACTAGTGTTTTGAGGTTCAACTTGTGTGCGTGAAGGTAGTGCTAAATTTAGGATTATGGGTAATTTCTTGAGAATTACCACTTCTCCTGGTTTAATCGTCCCGTTCACGTACGGTAGCGTTTTTAGATCTTCACCGTTATTGGTGAACCTCAAACCTTATCCAGTCACAGGTGACTCGGGCAGCATAACTCTCGTCATTTTCAGCACCTTATTTTCTGATTGTAAAAACCTCGTTAAGAGAAAATATATCTCAAATACTAAAAACCTTTGCACTACTACCTGTTAAGTTTCTCTAAATCGAAATTCCAGTTAACCACTGGCTATAAAGTAATCGAACCATAAAACATAATAGTTAAAACCAGTGATTTATAAGTAAACGTTAATATTCCGATAGACAAACCCCAGGCTTTCCCCAATACTCTTCTAGTTTACGTTCAATGTCAAATTTCTGAAATCGATAACTGTTTCAAGGTAGCGTCAAAATATTTGAAAACTTCTGGTCTGGCAATAGGTACTTCAAAAGGAGGCAGTGCAGATAGTTCACCATATTCCTTCGTCTAATAAACTGGTTTTAGATAGACTAACATATACACACACTTCTGAAGGCTTCACAACGAAATTCTTGTAACAAGCTCATGTAAACCAGTTTCATAACTCCGCAAGCAAGTTACTGTTATTCAACAGATATAAGTTAACTATTCTCTCATAAGCTTTTCGAAAAGTTGTTGAGAAACAAATACTACCAATTTTAGGAATGAAAATAGTTCACCTTCTGTTCCAACATAGTGAAACAGCCCGAAATTCAATACGTTATCTCGATTGAGAGGAACCCTGTAATGTCATCGCAGATAGCCCAGCAGGGTCGGGTCGCACCTACAATATACTGCATGAATCAGTTTTAACCATAGCGACCAATTAAATCTGGCGATGCCAGAAAGACTGTTAATTTCATAACAGATTTAAACCAAGGAGTCCTTACAACAGATTAGAAACTTTTCTTCAACTTTTTCGAAACCTAATGAGATAGCTCTGCATGATCGGCAATGATCATTTTTACAATTAAACATTTACAGCAGTTGCATCTTATATTATGGTACCAGCAGATATTTGAGCTAAAATGAGAGATTCAATTCCTAAACGGTATTTCAATAACGACGCTCGAGTTTTTTGTGTGTTAGATATCCACTCAATATTTTCTTTATCTGAAAGAAAATTTTTATGGCATTAAGTATGGAATATAACGTCGTTCAAATGTTTGCCGCAGCTTTGATTGGTGGCACATATTTGGGTGGTCCAATTTTCAATGACTTCGTCGCATAAATCTAGCTGCTGATATTTAGTTTATTCGCATAGAGTTCACGTCACTGCCGCACGAGATGCGCTCAATCACATGGCGTTGGCTATGTTCGTTTATCCTAAGTTCCTGGATCAGTTGAATTTTATACGGGTGCATACTCTAATCCCAATGCAAAAAATTCGTACGGGTGTTGACTGTTGGCTGATTATTTACCGAGACGGTTGACTCTAATTTGGCCACCAAACGTCGAATAGTCGACTCGGCAGTACGTTTCTCGAACGGAACATCGACTTTTACAATAAAATTGAAAATGCCACGGATTTTCGTAGCTATCAGATAATAAAACATAACTTTATTGAACGTTTGATGCTGATGAGAATTTTGTTTTATTTAATATTTTCAAATCTAGTTTAATTTAGCACCAACATGAATCGCCACCATACCATTAGGATCATTAGCCGGAATATTCAAATCAGTCGTGTGATCTAAGCCAACCGAAATAATGTTTCCACTGCAACGTGTTCCATTAAAATCTCCCGTTACGACATCACAATAATTACCCGGCGGTACGCAAGCATACACCTTCGAATTAAAACCTTCGTTCCGATCAGTATTAAAGGCGATAAAACCTTTATCGCCGCGACAAAATGCTATTTGATTATTGGCATGGCTTAACCAGTTTTCTATATTGGTGCCAGCCACAACATTTCGAAATTGAACAATATTTTTGATAGCATTCCAACGATGTTCGCACACCCAACCATTGTCACATTGGCCATTTTCATCGAACGTAGGAGATAAAATATTTTGATCCTCATCTTGTGGTGGGCCTTGATCCGTGTCAGTAAACTCATACGAGCTCATTACACGCGGTACTCCAAAAGTGTGTGAGAGTATGAACGCTACTGCCATTTTATATAATTTTGGTATTTTGTATGTTAGAATGGAGTCACCGCCAGCGCCATGGCCACGTTGATTATCATGATTGTCGACGAATACGAGAGATTCGGGACTTGGTAGGAAACCCATCACAGGGCCCCAATTTATCAACTGATTTAATTGTTTTTGGCCACGAAATGTTTCACCGATTATTGCTGATGCTAAAAATTCGGTTACAGCGCCTAAGTGGTTATATTCATTCCTAAAAATAATATATACTACTCAACAACTTAATAAAATTACATATAGATTATCATTTCGTACATACTTTCCAATTTTTTCCTGTCCCAGATCAATTACTTCTTGGAAAAGGAATGGTCTGGCATCTTCCGGGAAGCCATGTTCCGTACTTAAATTTTTAAGATGTGAGAAAATGTATTCTAAATCCTGTGGCCACATATGTTTACATGCATCCACTCGAAACCCGGTTACTCCCAAATCAATCAAATGATTCAAAAATTCAATAACTCTTTCTCGAACTTGGGGATGCGTCTGGTTCAGATCCGGCAAGGACACTAATTCACAATTTCTCACTTCATTACTATCACCATAGTTGTTGATTGAGCAACTCGGATTAAAATGTTCCCGGGTATATGGTACTGCCGGAAAATCGCGTGTCAATGGATCGGCTTCCGAGCCACCCGTACCAACCACATCGGGTTGGGGTGCAGCCATATGATTAAAAACAACATCAACATAAATTCGAACGCCAACGGCATTGCAACGTGTTGTCATATCGTGAAAATCAGTTTCCTCGCCGGACCGTGAAACTATTTTGTACGAAATCGGTTGATAACGTTCCCACCATGCACGTGCCGAAGAAACTAGGTACTCGTTCACAGGAGATGTTTGTACGCCGGCATATCCATTCGGTGCCAAAAAGTTTTCACATTCGTCCGCGATATCTTTAAATTTCCATTCGAAGAGATGAACAATTGCACTACGATTTGCTGCCCCGTGCGTATTGAACTGAGCTTGTACTACGGTGGAGATCGCTACCAGAATCAATCCAAATAACGTACACATATTTATATGCCACACAAATCACAATAAAATGACTGCAATATAAAATAAAAATGTAGTTATAGTTTACGTTACTGCACAGGTACTGTTAGATAAGTGTTATATTAAAGTGTTGATTAAAAATTTTATGTGCGGAAATTGTTAGAGGTTTGCAAACTAATTTCAACAGAGCGTAGTGGTATAGTATGGTGGTACAGTAAACCATGCAATGCACTACAAGTTCCGTATATCAATTTGAATGTGCATCTAAATCATTTTAAATTTAATTTGATTGCATGCAACTACAAAAATATTTACTTTTCTAAATTATTCAACCGCTTGAAATGTCACAACAATGATCTTCAATTTATTTCTAATTAAATCGAGATGTACGCGCTTTGTATTTATACGACGAGGCAGGCGCTAGAATTTTTAATTGATGGGTACGTCGATGTGTATAACTATAATTGAGTGCAGTGTGTATAATACATGCCGCTTTGATGCACCTAATATCAATATGTTTGTCCATATGTCATTGTTATTTACGTTGCACCAGATGCGAGTATGTGACAAATATTTATCTTCCTTCATCAAACATTCAACTAATGATGGCGAATAGTAAAACAAACGGAATCATTAATTATTGTAATGTCAAGGCTGTTCTAATTTTGTACATGAGTTTCACTGCCTTAATACAGATAAAAACCCGAAAACGATTTTCCGAAACACCGAGCGATCGTAAATATTATGACAATTCGGAAAAGTACAGGATACGAACTCTAATTTAAGTAGCCTTATGTATAAATTGAGTACTGACTTTGATCTCAGGTCGCAGTAAAATTTTCAAGAAAAATGAAACGACAAGGAAGGAGAGCTTACAGAGTAGAATATATCTGAGGATTCTTGGAGACGATTCGAAGGTTAAATGTTGAATTGTTCAATTAACCTTAATCCTGTTATTTTTAAGACCTTCATTCCAATACGCAGTGGACGAATAAAATAAAAGCGTGTAAAATAAAAGTTTATTTCTAACAAAGAAAATGTCCGCTGTCAAAAATACAACAAGATTTACAATTGAGTACACTGGCCAAGCCTCACACCATGGTACACACTTTCATAATCAAAATGTGTCACACCTGTCATAAGTTTAAGTACAATAAATTAAACCAGGGAGTGCGTTCATTAATTTTAATGATTTAAAAGTGCAAGATGATTCGAATATTTCAGGTTAGCGTGCGTCACATTAAAGCTGCCTTGGCAAATCTCCTTCTCAGACTGGCCAGTGGCACTATTCTAGCAATTTCCGGGGAATAGAAATTTTAAATTTTGTAGCAGTTTTATTTCCTTTTCCCCAAAGTGTATTCTGGCTTTTGGGAAAAATTCTTCTTGTGAAAAAATTATTCGGCTCGAAGGAACGCATGTACAGTTGGCAGCGCATTTCATTGAATCTTTGTATTCCAGCTAGGCTCGTTTCACGTTGTAAAAAAAATATTCGCCGTCCAAGGTTCAAGGACAAAATACGAAGCTCTAATATAAAAACAAATCGCTGGAACCGGTCGTAAACGCGGAGTGATAAAAATGCGGGGTGTTTCTCGTTTCCTAATGATATGTGTTGGTCCAAAATGAATGAGGTGGTATGGCGTCTTTTCCTTATGTATAAATGCGAGGGTCAAAAAATATCGGTTGTGTTCCGGTTAAAATAAATCACTAATTTATAAGTCACAGGTTAATTTAATTTAATTTTTTATTCTTATAATTCACTGCTTATCATCATGGTTCGCGTTGTAATACTAATTTTTTCTTATTTTTCTAATTCTGCTAAAACTGGTTCTAAACCGCCAACATTTTTTTTTAGGCTTTGCACTTCCTCTACCGTATCTGCCCTGAGATGAAATCCTCAACATAGAAGTCATTCAAAATGCGCTTAGCCATATCCCGCGCAAAGCTCTAATTGCCAAAAATGATGAATTAGCTAATCCAAAGGTAATCGTATTGAGCTTGTAGTGCATGAGCTCATCAGTCACTTCACTTCGCCAAAGATTTCGCTGAAATTGTGTATCATCCTCACGAACCAAAACTTGATTGTACATTTCTGAATCTCATTAAAATTGGTCATAAAGTTGGCTGTATGGTTGGACCCACTAGCATCGTCCCGTTTAGTGAAACTCCAGTTGAAGATTTGGCCGCGCCATCAAATACAACTCGTAGTTTTGTTGTTTCACTAGATTCCTTCAACACACAGTGATGAGGCCAATAAAAATATTTCGACTCTTTTATAGTATGGTCGGCGACCTTAGGTTCCAAATACTCCAGATTGAAATATTCATTGATGAATTTAACAGATTATTCTTTAAGTAATGGATTAGATTGAAGCTTTCTTTCCAGTGCCATGAATCTCCGCTTGGCTGCTCACGGAATTCCCTAATTGAGCCTCCTTTTTCTTAAATTTAATTGCTGTTATACATCGTCCATCATCTTTTCGTTTGTGCGTACTCTTAAAGTATTCTTCGCACTCGGCTACTTCAGGATCCAAAACATGGGCACGAGGCATCTCTTCTTGGTCAAAAAATCGCTTTAATGTACTATCATTGTCATCGTCTAAGTGCAAATCAAGAATACAATTGTTCGTTGGTTATGTAAGATATAACCTAACCAAATATTGTCCGCTATGCTACTAGAGCGTTGTTCGAATTGGTTAGTCTACCATCTTTAAGTCCCAACCTGATTATATTGGGGATCAGCTAATTTCAAGTCGTTCAGGAAGCTACCACTTTTACTTTCAAAACGAATACGTAGCCTATTTGGCAGTTGGCTGATTTCAAGTACGTCAGTTTGAATCTTATTCATTGAAAAGTATACTGAAATCGCTGTGATAGATACGTTGCATGTATGTCTCCGTTATGAATGAGACTTGTGTCCCTGAGTCTAATAATGCCGTGCATTTTTGCTTGTTTCCATACCCGTCAGCTATTTCCACTATCGCTGTTGGAAGTAATGCGTGGAAACTGCGGGTATCATTGCCGTATTCACTTTAATGGCATTCGCTGCACTCGCCTCCGAGTATTAAAAATATTGCCAGCTGTAGTTTCTGCCTTATTTGGGCTTTGTGGCTCTTCCGGGTGCAAGGTCAAATAGTGTTTCCTCTGGCAATTACCGCATTTGTATTTTAACCTTCATACAACAGACTGGTACGAAGGAAATAGGCAGTTCGTGTTAACACAGTTTCTTTTCTGCTGCTAAACATTTTATCTCAAGACATAGCATTTGTAAATAATTGGTCACATTTTCACAACTAATGATCCGAAACGTTGGTTTAATATAATCTGGATTCACCAGTTCTTTCCTTAGTGATCTAATTATCGTAGAGTGTCCCGCCTGAAAACACTTCTACTGAGAGACAGCCGAGAGCCTCGTAGCCACCTTGGCTGCCATCTGCTTACCAAACAATTTGATTGGAAAAAGGTGGAACATAAAATCTAAAGCGCGTGTAGGTGTTCACCTAAATGCCCCGCTTATAAGCAAACATGCCGTTCTTTCCACTTTCTCCAACATCCTTATGTAAGTTACCTTTTCTAGAGCTGGCCACCACACGCCCACCCCGTACGTCAGCACAAATCTTACTACTGCAGTATAGAGCCAGTGTACCAGCTCTGGTTTCAGACCCCATCTCTTGCCTATGGCGTTTCTACACGAGTAAATGGCTACATTAGCCTTATTCATCATTTCCACATTGTTAGGTTTCCAACTGAGCTTACTGTCCAAGATTATGCTCAAAAATCTCGCTCTGTCAGCTAAACCCAGTTTTATTTTCGTTCACAGTAGGAAGGCTAACTCCGGAATTTTATATTTCTTAGTAAATAGTACCAGGTCTGTCTTGGAAGGGTTGGTATCTAATCCACATTTGTTGCCCCATTTCGTAACGATCAGAAGTGCTGCATTCTGTATAACATCCCTAATCGTGTCCACATATTTGCCTGAGACAGCTATCGCTACATCATCTGTATATGCTACAACCCCTATCCCCTCTCTCTCTCTCTCTCCAGTTCCAAGAGCAATCCATTCATCACAAAACTCCAAAGAAAAGGGGACATTACACCTCCTTGAGGGGTTCCTCTAACCACCCGCCTTCTAATGGTGGCCTCCCCCAGTTCCGAGGTAATAATCCGGCTTACCAGCATCTGATTTATTAACCTACTTATGGGGTAGTCCATGTTCAAAATAACAATCGTTCCATGATCGCCTCCGTTTTTACATTATTAAAGGCAGTTCGTGAAGAGCTGTGTCCACCGACTTTCCTTTACGGTACGCCAGCTGCGACATTGCCCAAATCCTGGGCAAGTGACACGGAAACTAAGATATAATAATTTTAAGTTTTTTTTAAGATACCCAAAATCTCGCCTTTAAATGGTCATAACTTTTTGTTTGTAGTCGTAAAGGCACGAAATAACTTTTGTTGCATTCTGAAATATTATTCTAAATAAATAGTTATTTAATACAATAGGTTTTAGAAAAATGACTTATGGGCTCTCAAATACTAAAAAAAATTATAGAAGTACGAAAAATGTCACTATCTAAATTAATTTTAAAAAAAGGTTATTGTGAAATTAAATTTGTTTTAAAAAATTCTTTAGTGCATGCCCTTTTCAATGGTATACATACATGTCATAGAAATCACTCATTTCGTGGTCAAAATACGAGATATTATTTTGTCAGGGTTATTTGTGCCAGGATTAAGAAAATACCTTTTAAATTATTAATGAATTTGTAATCAACTTCATTTATTATATTTTGTTCAAAATGACTTTTATCCTCAATTCTGTATATGCATGCACGGTATCTTTTTGTTTAATCTCCACGGTTCTTGTGCGAAGTTGCATTTCATTTTTAATATTTTCAAATGCAGCGCTTATCCGTTCAATTAAAGTTTCTCTTGTCGGTACACAAATTCCTTAGCACGTCCTCAGACATAGAAATCCAGGGGTGTGAGGTCTCTGGACCGCGCGGGCCGATAAACAGGGCAACCGCTACCTATCTTTGGGAATGAATCATCTAAGTATTCTCTTACCGTGCGTTGGTTATGTGCCGGACAGCCGTCATTTTCAAAAACAATCTCATCTTCCACAACTAGTAAAATCAACTCAGGTAGCTCATTCTGAACAAATTCGAGATACATATTTCCGGAAAGGCGTTCTGGCACATAATATGGGCCGATAAGTTTTCGGCAAATATCACCAGCCCAAACATTAACGTTGATTTTCCTATGGAAAGAATTCTGCCTTTCCTTGTGTGGATTTTGACCTTTTCTGCCCCAATGAAGCAGATTGTGTAAATTCACAAATCCCTCACGATTGAAGTTAGACTAATTTGTACACAAAATCCTTTTCAAAAAGCTATCATCCTCAACATCTGTATATATGTAGTATAAATTTACAAAACTCCAGCCGTTATCACTCTTTTCGTGACCTGGAACCATTAACAATTTAACAAAAACAAAGTGAAACACACGGGCACTTTCGGTAGCAGATAATGACACGGCAATAAACACCCAGTTTTCTTATTTTTTATCTATCAATAACTTAAAATACATTTTCTTAACCCTGGCACAAATAACTCTGACAAAATAGTCTCTCCTATTTTGACCATCAAATGATGATTTCTATGACATGTTGGTATACCATTGGAAACGGCATAAACTACAGAATTTTTTAAAATTAATTTAGATAATGACGTTTTTCATTAAAGTACAAATTGTTTAGGATTCCCCCCGCAAACTCCAAAAAATGTTGTCGGTTCACGCGCCATGCTCCCTATATACGTTGATTTCATTAAATAAAATTCATTACATAAATTTTCGGTATACCGTATATAAATGCTTCGTTCGATTAATATGCTATCCTTTTTTTTTCAATGAAATACTCCCTATTAATTATAAATATATTTTTACCGAAAATTTGTAAAAATTTACCGATAAATCGGAAATATATTTTATACGGTAAATCGGTAACGGTAATGCACTACCTAGTGTGGATGATGGACGACAATGTCTTCATTCCTGCTAATACTAACGATCATTCCGCCTTAATCTGTGATTTTATGGCAAATATAGGCGCTTCTTAGATCAACAATATACCAAACGGTTGCGGAACTTATCTGGACTTATTTTTTGCACCAACAATAATCGATCTTATAAACTTGAGCCCTGCGATGACCTTGCCGTATTTTCGAGTATTATCATACTCTAGTTTCAATCCGGGTTCCTCGTGGGTTTTCAAATAACATGAATTTTATTAAGAATTGCTCTGTATTTGATTATGCGAATCTCGACTACGGTTCTAATAACAAGTTCCTAGCTGAAGTTGATTGGATAGTTGTTCTATCAAACATGGATATCAATGGTGCAGTATACACCTTCAATGAGTTGTTAAAAATTGATACACGAAAGTTTGTCCCTAAAAAGATAATGAAAAAGCCTCACGCCCGTCATTGCCCATGCTTAACTCAAGAGCTCAAACAACTGGAGGCCCTGTGTAATAAAGCTCACAGGAGATATAGGCGTACTGGTCTAGCTTTTGATTTTACTCAGTTTCAGTTTCAGCGCAGGCAGTTCTCCTGTCTTAACCTTAGGAAATGTAATGACAAGTCGTTATTATTAGGTTTGGGTTCCGGAACCCTTTGTTTCCAGGAGATATTTAACCAAATCCCTGCCAAATGTATTGGCCCATTCAAATATGAGAATGTAGCGCCAATCACAACGGTAGGATAAATATTTTTATTGTTTACCTTTATATATTTTAATTATAGTACTCGCATTAACATGCTGATGATATTTGATGTATGTGCAATTGAAATAATTTATTCATATCTTAAGTGAAGAATCTCAAAGCATTTCAGTCCTATCATGAACACATTATAGACATTTACCTGGCTAATGACTGGGAGTGTTTCAGCAGCCCCTAACCTGAAAAACAGATTTTGAATGGTATACATTGAGTCAATAAGAAGCGCACACATGCTGTGACTAATATATGAAATGTTTACTTCATGCTTCCCAGAAACCTCTAGTTCCGGAAACCAAATCTAGTAATAACCACTTATAATCATCTCCGTTACTCACCATTAAAATTTCAAGATAATCCTACCGTTGTGATTGGCGCTAGAGGCTCATATTTGAATGGGCCAATACATTAAACAGGGATTTACTAGAATAACTCCTGGAAACTAAGAGTTCCGGAAACCAAACCTAATAGTAATGACTCGTCAGTCTTCTTGTCATTATCAAACCTGTTTATAACCACTTGCCATTATGTCTGTTACAAACCATACAAATTTCAAGCCAATCCTACCATTGTGACTAACACTATAATCTCACATGTATTGTAGGTAGGTTTTAATATTTCTTGGGCTGAATTAATATCAATTTAAATAATTTTAATGACATCCTGGGCTGGTATAAATATATAACTTTAGTGTTGCCTGATGCAAAACTTTGTTTTTTCTGGGATGGTTTTCTGGGTTAACTTCACATACATCTGTAACCCGAAGAAATTTTGGAGATTTGTGAAACTGAAGAACCAAAATAACGGCTTACCGTCGTTTATAGAATTCGGTGGTCAAAAACCCGATAATCCATTAACAATCTGCAATTTATTTGCGGATTACTTCAGTAGCGTTTTTGTTAAGGATATCTCACAAACTCCAATGATACCGATCTCTAATAAACAAAAAATTGTTTTTTATGAGCTTGATGTGTTGCAGGCATTGATGAATATGGACGTGTCAAAGAGTCCGAAGTCTGATGGTTTACCAGCGTCTCTGTTGAAGCGTTGCGCACTCGGTTTTGCCGCCCCTTATCCAATTGTTTAACATGAGTCTCAGACAATGCGTTTTTTCCCTTAGGTTTGGAAAATATCAAATGTAATTCCAATCTATAAAAATGGATCCCGCATAGTGATGTGACTATTTATCGTGGCATTGCTATTCTATCCTACATTCCAAAACTCTTCGAGCACAGAAAAAAATAAATATAAACAGAAGTAAAGCTACAACCAAACTAAAAATTAATGTTATAATCTGAACGAAATTTTTTTTAACAAAAACAATATGAAAGGTCAAAGAAACGCTAAATTTGTACCCGAAGAGTTGGACATTCTAAGTTTACTATTTAAGTCGTAAAACGAGTTTGTATTTTGGGGTTACAATAAAAAAAAATGTTTCAAAATTTTTTATGCAGCTTTTCCTCTGTTTATATTACTTTTCTCTATGATTCGAGTCAATGGTCAACAATGTAATCTTCTTCTATTCTATAAGCAATGTATTAGCACACGTCAGCATGAAAGTTTTCTGGGCCGCTCAACGGTAACTAATTTGGCAGTTTTTCAGAATAACTTAATCTATTCCATTGCTTCAAAAATTCAGATCGATATGGTATATACCGACTTCGCTAAAGCTTTTTGATAAACTCAATCACCGCGGTTATAATTGCGACATTATTTCCTTAGTTTGGCTAGTGTCCTACTTATCAAATTGTAAAATGTGTGACAACATTGATATTTTATACTCAGAATATTTCATTCCTTCGTCTGGTGTGCCTCAAGGCAGCCACTTGGGCCCACTGTTATTCTTATTATTTATTAACGACGTTGTGGACTGTTTAACATTCGCTGATTGTATTTTATTTGCAGACGACATGAAAATATTTCCTAACATTTCATTCGAATTAGACCATGTCCTATTCCAGCGGGACTTGAACATGTTTTGTGATTGGTGTGTTACAAATAATATGTTTTTGAATGTGGATAAATGCCAAATAATCACATCTTGTAGATCCAAGTTTCAAATAGTCTTTGTTTACTCTTTAAACGACTATATTTTGAATAGAGTTAATATGATTCACAATTTAAAGGGTAGTTTTAGATCTGATTTAGCGTTTAACTCGCACATCGATGCAATTGTTAACAATGCCTATATTCAATGTTGGGATTTATTATACGAAATTCACGACTCACTGACTTTTAACTCACTGTACACCTCTTTCGTTCGTTCTCAGCTTGAGTACGCAAGTGTCATATGATTTCCGTTTTATGACTGTCACTTTAAGAGAATTCAGATTATACAAAAGCAGTTTCTGTTATTTGTTCTAAAAAATTACATTCTTTACAGCGCGACGATTTAGTCTCTCACCTTACCTTGACCGTTGTCGTTTCCTGGGCCTTCAGTCACTTGCTTCTAGGCGTACATGTGCCAATGCTAGTTTTGCACGAGATATTATTTGTGGTAAAGTTGATTCTGCTGACTGCGGTGTTCCGAGAATGCGAAATAATCACGCGTTATCTGACGAGGTTGTTCATTCAAAAGAAGCTTTATTTCTATCGTTACAAAATTATTTATTTCCATCGATTACGATAAATACCAAATTTATTATTAATATAATTACCAGTACTGGACTTAGCAATCTTCCCTCTCTTTAAATATTTTGAATTTAATTTTATTAAACAATTTATAATGAGAATGTTTAAAAATAAGTGTAATTTAATTTTATATATATTTTTTTTCAAATAACTTAATTACCTTATAAAATAACAGATTTTTATTGTTTCTTCAAGGAAAATACCTATCAGGATTTTTTTTTGTTCGATCTTCTAATTATTTGACTATTGTTTTCAGATCCGCATTTTGTCTCTAAACTTTCTGGAATTACAAATTTAGGATGATGGATCTCGCCAAGATTACTCTTTTTTAACTGATTTTCGTGGACAAACCGAATGTTTTATATGAATTTTATACAACACGTTTTCACCAACATTATATTTATTTATTTGTTTTATTATGGGTTTTTGAGAAACCAACGCCATATTTATCTTTCTCGGTTTCTAAGTTGTTATTGTTCCTGATGGGTTGTTCTTGGTATTTCATCGTTTCCTGAGATAATGAACTGACTAATGTTCGTGTGGAAATAGATAATATATTTATTCAGCATTCAAATACTATTGAAATACACTCATTGTGAATTATACATATTTATACATATTTTAGCTGAAAATGATTTCTCATCTTTTCTCTCTCATTCTGAAACGTGTTGTTGTACTACTAACATCGTATGGCGTAGTGTTGTATAAATAAAAATATAATAACAAAAGTTTATCGTAAATCATCGTGTTTAATTTATTATTATTATACTGTATTTTCTACTGAATTCTACAGGTTATGGTAACCGAATAATAATAGTATTTTAATTGGATGTTACATTTATTGTGAGATATTATTATTTATTTTCTCTCATCGAAAGAAAGTCAATTCTACGCGAGGTTTTTGTATTATCGAATACACAAAATGGCATCAGTAGAGACAAAATATCATATTGATAGACTGAATAATGGAAATTATTTTGTGTGGAAGTTTAAATTGAGAATGTTAATGGTGAAAGAAGGAACCTGGTTTTGCATTGATTCAGCGGCGTCCACAGCTACAGAAGCGACCAAATTAGAAGAATGGAATAAAAAAAATCAACAGGGTTTAGCAACAACCGGATTGAGTGTAAATGATGACCACTTGATACACATTCGTAATGCTAAAACGTCAAAAGAAGCATGGACCGCGTTGCAAGAGTATCATGAGAAAAATACGGCAAATAGTAAGGTGCGCCTGATGAAAACAATTATGCGGCTTCGTTTGGAAGAAGGTGGCGACATGGAGGCACACCTGAGCAGAATCAATGAATTATTTCAACAGATGGTCGATTTAAATACTGATGTGAAACCAGAGGATTGGAAAAGTGCAACGATGTTGGGAAGACTTCCTGAAAGTTATGATACATTGGTAACCGCACTGGAATCTCGTAAACAAAGTGAACTGACAGCAGCAGTTGTGTAATCGATGTTAATCGATGAATATAAACGTCGAAAGGACAGAGGCGAGATGGATGACGGGAATGGCTCCGCATTGAAAGTAATGCACAAAAGTATAAATAAATCAAGCCAATTAAAGAAAAAGGACATAGTATGTTATCGTTGTGGCAATAAAGGTCATTATGCAAAGAAATGTAAGACACAAAGAGGTGATAAAGAAAAGAAAGCTACCAACGAAAAGAAAGTAAACTTGGCAACTGAACGTGATGAAGGTGACACATATGGTGAATTTGCATTCAAGACAAGTAATTTTAAAAGTGGATGGTTTGTTGATTCAGGAGCAACGTCTCACATTACATCGAATAAAGTCATCATCCTAAATTTGTAATTCCAGAAAGTTTAGAGACAAAATGCGGATCTGAAAACAATAGTCAAATAATTAGAAGATCGAACAAAAAAAATCCTGATAGGTATTTTCCTTGAAGAAACAATAAAAATCTGTTATTTTATAAGGTAAATTCTGTACCAAAAACCTATAATCGCTTAATTACACTTAAGCTGTTTTTCCGTTTGTATTGTTTTTAAAAAAATTAATATAACTTCTACAACATATTTTAATCTGTTCGTTGTTTAAAAATCTGGATACAAATTATCGTGATGAAGTTTCCGTAGCGAATGGTCAAGTTGCTGATGTTAAAGGTAAAGGCACCGTTCAAATTGAGATTATGAACAAATTCGATGAACATAATGTTGTGGTATTAAACGATGTATTTTGGGCACCTTCAATCAAGACAGATTTAATATCAGTGAATAAATTAAATGAAAAAGGTTGTGATGTATTATTTTCAAAGGACAAACAATGTCAAATCAGTTTTAATGGAAAGCAAGTGGCAGTTGGTTTATCACGAGGGGGATTATGCTGTTTAAAAGAAACAAATAAAGCTCTGATTGCCGGCCCAGACAATAAAATTGATGAAAATATTGAGTCTGGTCATTCAGGTTGCATTCATAAATGGCACCGAATTTTGGGTCACCGTGACAGTGAAGTTGTTAAAACGTTGTCAAAACTTGGATACGTCAAGGGTGTGAAAATTATACCATGCAGAGATGAATGTAAGAATTGTGACGATAAATGTAGAGTTTGTTTACAAGGAAAAATGACGCGAATTAAATTCCCAGAAAATGCCCAACGTGCAGAAAGTATGCTTGATTTAATTCATTCGGATGTGTGTGGCCCAATGAAAACAGCATCAGCGTCAGGTAAAAGATACATTTTGACATTAATTGATGATTTCTCGCGATATACAGTAATATGTTTGCTTGAAAAGAAATCTGAAGTATTACACAAATTTAAAGAATATGTCGAAATGACTAAAACAATGTTTGGCAAGAAACCCAAATACATACGATCAGATCGAGGTGGTGAATACGTAAACAAAGAATTTCATGCATATTTAAAACAAGAGCGTATTCAACAACAACGAACAGTTCCGTACACCCCTCAGCAGAATGGTGTAGCTGAACGCAAAAATAGGACGCTAGTGGAAATGGCTCGATGTATGCTTATCGATGCTGGAATGCCACACGTATTTTGGGCTGAGGCAGTTGTTGCTGCGAATTATATTCAGAATATATTACCAGGACGATCGGTTTTAACCACTCCGTTTGAAGGTTGGTTTGGTTGTAAACCGAAGCTCGATCATATGAGAGTTTTTGGTGCAGAATGCTATGCATGGATTTCGCCACAGAAACGGCATAAGCTTGAAAATAAATCCGTGCATGCATTATTTGTTGGTTATGATACTAAATCGAAAGCTTACAGATGCTATGACACAAAAACAGGAAAAATATTGATTAGCAGAGATGTTCAATTTTTACACAAAAGGACAAAACTGGAAACTAAAATCATTACTCCAGCACGAAAGAATGATAAGTTGGATAAATCAAATGATTCAATTTGCAATGACGATCACACTGTAATTGTGAGATATGGTATGGATTCTGAACAATCTGAATTGAACTCGATTGAGGTTACACATGATGCTGATGACAGTTTTGCGGACACGGATAGGACATTGCAGCCAAACGCAGTTTCATTTCCGGACAGTGATGCTTATTTTAGTGATGAAGAGACTTTAATGGACACATCGACTGTTGATAATGAAGAGAATACACATGGTAAAAATGATGTACAAAGATCCGGACGCAGAAACAAAGGTACATGAACATCAACTAAATTTCAAGATGAAATTTTTTCAGTTAAACAAGCAACAGAAGAATCATTGACATACAATGAGGCAGTTAGCGGTGTGAACAAAGATGAATGGGTTAAAGCGATGGAAGAAGAAATGATTTCACTACGCGATAATAATACATGGGAACTGGTGAATTTGCCCATTAATAGAAAACCTATTGGTTCCAAATAGGTATATAAAATAAAAAGAAATGAAAAAGGTGAACCACACCGATTTAAGGCACGTTTAGTCGCACAAGGCTTTACTCAAAAATATGGCTTTGATTACGATGAGATTTTTTGCTCCAGTCGCACGAAAAACTACATTTAGAATTTTGTTGACAGTTGCTGCAAGGAAAGGTATGAAAGTTATTCATTATGATGCAAAAACTGCATTTTTACATGGTGAATTAAAGGAAGAAATATACATGAAGCAGCCATCAGGTTTTATGGATAATGGAAAAGAACATCAAGTTTGTTTTCTTAAACGTAGTCTTTACGGTTTAAAGCAATCAGCACGGGTTTGGAACCAGTCAGTGCATAATGTGTTTTTAAATTCTGGCTTCATACAAAGCAAAAATGATCAATGCCTATACATTCGAAAACAAGGTGAAGACATTTGTTTTGTGGTTACTTATGTCGATGATTTGCTAGTGGCGAGCGCAAATGAAAACATGATCAAACAATGTGAACAGGTTTTAAGATCCGAATTTAAATTGGAAAATTTAGGAGAAGTAAGAACATATCTCGGCATACAAGTAGACAAAAATAAAAATGGAATGTTTACTATCAACCAGTCCGTTTATATAAATAAAGTGCTGAAAGAATTCGGAATGCAAAATTCGAAGATTTCTGAAATACCACTGAGTGTTAATTACAGAAAAAGTGGCGAATCAGAATTATTGCGTGACAACAACGATTATCGTAAGCTGATTGGAAGCCTGTTGTACATATCAACAAATACTAGACCCGATATTGCTGCCAGTGTTGCCATATTATCACAACACGTTTCCGCACCTACACAAGAAGATTGGAACGAGGCAAAACGAATTTTAAAGTATTTGAAAGGAACAGTCTCGTTAAAGTTAAATTTAAATGTTCGTGGTGATGAAGATAAATTGATTGGTTATTCAGATGCCAATTTTGCTGAATGTCGATCAACACGTAAATCTAATGGCGGATTTACGTTCAGTACATTTGGTGCTACAATTAGTTGGCGATGCAAGAAACAAGACATTATTGCACTATCGTCAATGGAAGCTGAATATATTGCGCTATGTGATGCAGTGAAAGAAGCAAAATGGTTAAAACGTTTATTGAATGATTTTGGTGTGAAAATTAATGAGCCCATTATACTCTATGAAGACAATCAGAGTTGCCTCAAATTTGCTAATGAGGAGAAATTCTCAAATCGATCGAAGCATATTGACATCAAAACGCATTCAGTTAAGGAGAGTTTTGATGCAGGTATAGTTGAATGTGTCTACTGCCCGACAGACGAAATGGTAGCCGATATGATGACAAAACCATTACCAAAACAGAAGATCCAGAAATTTAGAGAGGCTGCCGGCTTATTTGAATGAGGAGAAGTGTGGAAATAAATAATATATTTATTCAGCATTCAAATACTATTGAAACACACTCATTGTGAATTATACATATTTTAGCTGAAAACTATTTCTCATCTTTTCTCTCTCATTCTGAAACGTGTTGTTGTACTACTAACATCGTATGGCGTAGTGTTGTATAAATAAAAATATAATAACAAAAGTTTATCTTAAATCATCGTGTTTAATTTAATATTATTATACTGTATTTTCTACTGAATTCTACAGTTCGGAGTTTATATGTAAATAACCTCGCGTTTGGAGTCATTTTTGAAACTAGAATTCGGTGTGCTGTGGTTTTCCAACAAAAAAATTTGAATTTTCATTTCCAAAAACGACCCTCTTTTCCTTCGATTTAGCTTTTTTTTAAGACAGGTTTTGTTATTTTGACGAAATACTCGGCCAACCCATTCGACTGGATATTGGCAAACCTTTTTGAACTCTACGCTTTGAAAAAGCGGACCGTTATCACTGCGACTATCTCAGTTGGAAACCAAATATAGAACAAATTTCTAAGATTATTTTAATTATATTTCCTGATGTTGTAGAATATACTCTTCTGACAACCAAATTCTTCGAAAAACTATCAATAAATAAGAAGAATTTTTCCCGGCGAAATCGAAAAAATCTATATGGACTCTCTGAAACAGATATTTCGATTCAGGCTACTTGGTTTTCACTATTTCTCGAGGTAGATTTTGAGATGATTGGCAAATATAAATAACATGATTGTACGTAGTTTCAATTTCTTTGTCAATTTTTCCCACCATATACAGAACCTAGCAATCATTTTCATTTTCACAATTCCATGATGACTTTCACCATGAATAAGATCTAATACTTGACGATGTAAACTAACTGGTACCACAACTCTACAACAAAAATATAAGCATTGATTTTCGGTACTGAAATGACTAGAATTTTTTTTATAATATTGTAAGTGGTGTGGTACGTTTGAAGACCAACCATTCCTACAGGATTCATATATCAATGCCAAAATTGGGTCTTTAAATGTTTCATCTGTAATTTTATTTAATTCGACTAGGAAATCTTCAAAATTTTTTATGTAACTTATACGGATTTCATCAACATTGTTTTCTTGATTTAATGGAAGTCTACTTAGTGCGCCAGCATGGCTACTTTGCGACCATACTTCTATTTAATTTCATAGTTAAACATGACCAAATATATTGCCCATCTTACGAGGATTAAAAATCTCGTGCAAACTCTGATGATCAGTACAGATTATGAACTTTTTACCAATTAAATAATTTTGAAATATTTTCACCGCGAATACAACAGCTAATGCCTCCCTAGGTAGCTGTGAGTAATTTCGTTCTGCGGGACTATGCATACTAGACGCAAATGCTATAAGTTTTTCAACACCATTCACTGTATGAGCGAGGACACATCCAACGCCATATGGACTAGCATCTGCGATTATTACTATAGGCTTTTCGGGGTCAAACAAGTTTTTGACCTTTGAAAACTGTGTTCGCACTCAGTTGACCATTGAAACTTTACATTATCCCGTACGATACTATAAAGAGGTTGTAGTTCTGTAGCCAGGTTAGGTAAAAACTTCTCATACTAATTTAGAAATCTCAAATATGATTGCAATTGTTTCAAGTTTTGAGGGGATGGTATGTATTATTGCCGCCATTTTTTCCAAATCCGGATGTATTTTCCCATCAGAAATTTTCATTTTTGTAAATTAATTTTGACATTGTGCTGACTAAGACGACATAAAACTTCATATAAATGCTTAAGACATTCGCACTTCGATCAATACCACCTATAGAATATCATCGAGATAACACTTGACTTTCGTTAAATTGACTAATATTTGATCCATTGTACATTGAAAAATCGAGGGCGCAATAGTTTCCAAATATGTCTACTGAATCTCAAATGTTGAAAAACCTGTTAAAATTATTAATTAGTTTAGATGTTTTAAATTTACTTATATACTCATCATGTGTCTACTTCAAATGTCAGATGTTGCCATTCTACAAATAAAGAAACAATTGGAGGTTCATTTAACTAATTTATACTGTCTATAACACGGATAGCCTTCCTTCGATTCTGCCAGCATACTAAAGAAGTATGTCCTATTTTGTTGCACGTGTGACACGTCCATTTAATCGCAGGACATTCGTTTTCACCCCACACGAGCACAAGGCTTACCTAATTTTCCCGAATTTGTTCTTTCCCGATTGGAATGTTGTCGGTTACTATTTAATTGAACATGATTTGACTTTCCAAACTGCCGTTGCCTTTGACTGTTGTATGACCTTGAATAACTACTGTTGTTTGAAACTTGTGATTTTGTTGAAGGTATCGTAGAAATAACATTAATCACTACAGTTTTCCGTTTAGAACTCTCCATAAAGTGTAATCATCTTCGAACGCAAGAATGTTGACATCACTTTTTCCTAGAGCAATGATCCGTTCACCATTTCCTACCGTTATGTGTAACGATGTCTTCACAAAGTTCTCAAACCATTCAAGTCAATGATGACACATATGGTCACTAGCTCCCTTGTCCTACTCCAACCCATGACTTGATGTGAAGCCATGATATAAAAAATACGAAAATTCAAAAATTCGTGGATTCGTAGACGCATGGTGGATGTGTTGCACTTGTACGTTCCGAAATTCATATGAATTTATTTTCGTTGGGAAAGGTCGTGGATCGTAGCTATCGATTGCAATCGAATACGAACTACTGGAGAATGGAAACATTTATGCAGTGGGAGTTCGACGCGATGGATATCAGAACGTCGCAGACTTGAAGCAATTTTTTCGAAATAATGAAATTGATTTCGCGAACGAGTATGTTGCGTGTGAAGCGTGGATCTACCGAAAGCATCATTATGGAAGTGATAAACTTCGTTTGTGGGCCAATTCAAATGAATTCGATTAGCCGTTCGCGGTATTTTTTGTTAAAGGATCTTTTTTCATATTTTCGATACGTGTATTGATGAAGCTAAGCCGGAGGTTGGAGCAAAGATAAAATTCATGGTGATGCAGATGGCAACTGAGCATTAGCGAACTGTAACATATATGGCGGAGAAGAATGGGTGTGGGGAGCTTGACAATCGCACTGTTATAATTTAGCAGAATCGCACAAAAACAAGCACATAATCTCTGAGAAATCACCGTATGAGTTATGACACGGATTTCCAGGTCAGAGGTGTTTATGTACATGCCGCAAAGGAAAGCAACAAAAACTGGATCCAAAGCTAAAGGCAGTCAAGTGTACGTTCGTCGGATATGATAATCACTCGAAAGCGTGTCGGGTGTGGAACCCAGAGACGAACAAAATTAAGCTAGTTCGTGACGTGATTTTATTCCGGATAAACAATGGCTGGACATTAGTGACACTAATAAGAAGGCCGTCGAAAACATAAATATGACAGATAATAAATCAGAGGTGAACGATCATGTGGCAACACCGACGCAACTAATCGAGATCGAATGATCCCAAGCAATGTCGGCAGGTAATGAACGAGGATTACGATTTGCTCATTAAAAATCTTACGTGAAATTTCAATCCGCCAAAAGATCGAAAGGTGATCGTTAATCGTTGGGTCTACAAACTAAAGCAAAATCCAGATGAAAGCATTGATCGTTATAAAGCAAGGAATGATAATACTTGTGATTTATGTCGATGGCTGTTTGATTGCAATGGAGAACGAGGAAGCACTTTTTCTGGTTTGGCATGACAAAATGCAAGGCAGTGGCAACTCCATCGAACAGCGTACAAAATTTTAGCGATTTTAAAGCTGATGAAGAAATCAATTTTCCGTATCGTATATGGTAGCTTAATGTATTTGACAGTGACAATGCGATCAGACATCAAATTTGCTGTTAGCAATGGAAAAGTCGATACTTGGAGAAACCACAGAAACAACATAAACGGGACAATGGACATGGGAATTTGATTTTAAAGTGGCATCAATTGAGTCTGTGCGTTTGGCTACCGTTATACAGCGAAAACAGACGTTTGACGCCAGCGTATACATACATGTTTGGCAATGTAATTATAAATTGGGGCTCGGAACGCCAAATGTCAGTAGCGTTATTGACCACAGAGTCGGAATACATGGCGGTGGCGTTTGCGATGAAGGAACTGGTGTGGCTGCATCGATTATTGTTCGAAATTTTATCAACCGATTTGGACAAGTCGATTTTCCTTATGGATAATTAATGCGCGATTTGACTCATCAAAAGTCCGGAATTCCATAAGAATGCCAATCAGAAAGACGTGCGATATCAATCCAAGATAAATGTATGAGTGTGGAACTTTCTATTTGGGTTATGTGGCAACGGATGAACAGGCGGCCGACATAATGACCAAATCGTTAGTTTTGTGGCATTTTTAAAAAGTGAGAATGTGTAATTTACTTAGTGACAGGTTTGACAGATTGTGTTATGTGCACCGTGGTTTTAGACTCGATATACTCGGTATACTACACGAACAAGAAACACGCTGGGTTTTTTTCTTCGTCAAAAGAATTAAACTGAAGGTTGGAAAATGAATATGGCTAAGATTAATTAAACACAAGAAACAGCTGGCAGTGAGCAAATCGTTTAATGACCTTCCGCCAAAAACCTTGGAGTTTTACGGATTCGAGAGAGAATTACAGCATTATGGCGGGCGAGCTGCAAAACACGTTTTCATGTGCCAAGATTCTCTCATGCTAAATTCTGTCTGAATAGGGTTGGCGCTTGGGGCCACAAAGTTCCTCAATGGAAATTACAGCTGCTTAATGTTAGCATAATGTAAAGTTTCTATTGGTTTTTTATTCACTTCATTAATGAAAGACACGGGATTTATAACATACTTAGTTCTACTTTATTTTACACTTTAGTTTACATTTTTTATTCTTCACACCTGCTCTGCTTCAACTCTAATTCTATAATCCATTATTCATTTATAATTTTGGTGAACGCTCGATTTATACAAAAAAACCCGTCAGCGTTCTTCAGTACATTGTACCTCGTACAATTACCTTTTTTGTCATCACTTTTTGTTAATTGAAATATTAATATTTAATTGCAGTTTAAGCTAATTTAATTTATTGGTAAATGCAATTTAACTTATTGGGAAATGCTAATTTATGTAAAGTATTGTATATGCCATACAGGGTGGTATGCATGTATTACACCCCCGGCCTTTAAGGAAAAAAAAAATATATGTATATTCTATATATATATATATATTTTTTTTTTTTTTTTTTTTTTTGTTTTTTTTTTTTTTATAACATACTTATTATCTATTACAATCATTATAAAATTACTACCTAATTAATAATTATATAATACTAACTTTTGTGTCTTATTATAAATTTTTTATAATATTCTAAAATTTTAAGTATTACAATCATAGGATTTTATTCTATCCTTATGTATCCATTTGTTTTTTTTATTTATTTCTATCATTATATTAACATTGTTTATTTCAATTATTTTATATGGACCATTATATGGGTTCTCATACTTTCTTCTATCTGTGTTTCGTATTAATACCCATTGCCCTACTTTAAATTCGTTATTGGTTCGTTATTCGTTATTCTTTGACATTTCTTGTCTTTTCATTTTTGCTATTTTTAACATTTCGTGTGCTTTTTGATTCGCTATTCCTAATCTATATTTAAATTCTTTTACATAATCTTCATAATTATATAACTTATTTGTAACCGTTGTGATATCGTTTGGTAAATTTGCAATTTTTCCAAAAACTAATTCAAAAGGAGTATAATTGGTATCTGTATGCGGTGTTGTATTGTAACAGAATGCATAATATTTCAACCATTCATCCCAATTATTACTATTGGCAAAACATAATAAATACTCATTTAGTACACGATGGTTTCTTTCGATGGTTCCTAAAGTTTGATGATGATAAGCTGTAGATGTCTTATGCTCAATTTGCAATGTCTTACATAAATTATTGAATATTTCATTTACGAATTCGGTTCCTAAATCTGTTTTTATGCTCTTAAAATTTCCAAATACTAAAATACAATGTTCAACTAAAGCTTTCGCGATAGTGATTGCAGATTTATCCCTCATTGGTACTGTTACCACATATTTTGTTAGTTCACATTGAATAGTCAATATATACCTAAAACTATTAGATGGTAAGAGAGGACCTACTGTATCGATTGCCACTACTTCAAAACTTTTATCAGGAGTATTTGTAATTACTAATAATTCTTTATTGTGTCTATTAATTTTAGTCCTAGCACACATGTCACACTTTCTTACGTATTTAGTTACAATTTTGTTCATGTTTTTAAATATATATTTTTGTTTTAATTTTTTAATTAATCTGCGGGTACCAACATGACCTCCTATGGGACTGTCATGATATAATTTAATTATTTTATTTATTTCATCTTCATTTTCCAAAATTTTCGGTGCTTCATACATTATTATTTTTAATTTATCTTTGCGTTTATCTAGATTTTCGCATACATTCTGATATAATTTTTTAAATTTTTCGCGCGTTATATATTTGAAAATATTATCATTTATATCCATGGATAATTCCTTTATTCGGTTTCTTTTCATCGCACCTATTAACATCTCAAATACCAAATCTAATTCTGGTAGAGTTTCGTTAAGTGTAATTATTATTTCATTATTCTCATTTCGCACCTTCATTAAACCGTTATTTATTACAAATTTTAATTTTTTTTTATGTTTCACATCATTGTATGATGTACTTTCCCAAATATGAAGTTGATCAGGCTTCAATTCTTTTATTTCATTTTTATCTATATGTATATTTTCATTATTATTTTGAGCTTTCTTTGTCATTGACCTAGTTATGACTTTAACATCAGCGTCTTTTGGTATTAATGCCTTGAGCATGTCAGAATCCCACTTTATACGTGATAACGCGTCCGCTACCACATTCAGTGTACCTTTCCGATATACAATTTCATACTCATATTCACATAAACTTTGACGCACCCTTGTCATTTTTGAGTTTGGTTTGTTGTCTGTAAATAAACTTACCAGTGGCCTGTGGTCAGTTATGACCTTAAACTTTCTACCGTACAGGTAAGGCCTAAAGTAATTGATCGCCCAATGAATTGCGAGAAGCTCTTTTTGTAAAATATCTTTGTTTATCTCACTCTTGTCAAGATTTTTACTTGCATAGGCAATTGGAAGATCTTTCCCAATCTCACCTTGCGACAACACTGCGCCGTATGCATAATTACTCGCATCGGTCGTTAATATAAATTCTTTATCCCAATTTGGATACTGTAACACTGGAGCATTTATCAATCGTTGCTTCAAATCTTTGAATGCAATTTCGCATTCTATTGACCAATTAAACGGAACTTTTTTCTTTTGAAGCGAATATAGAGGTTTTGCAATTTTTGCAAAATTAGGTACAAATTTACGATAGTAATTACATAAAGCTGTGAAACGATGCACTTCATCTGCATTTTTTGGAATGGGATAATTTTTGATTTTGTCAAATTTAGAAGGATCTGTTTTGATACCTTTATCTGTTATTAAATGTCCTAAATATACAACTTCATTTTTTAGAAAATTACATTTCCTAGGGTTTAGTTTAAGATTGTATTTTCTTAAACATTCAAAAGTTGATACTAAGTTTTTATTGTGATGGTTAATTGAACAACCATGTACTATAATATCGTCTACATATAGAAATGCTTGACTTTTTAGTCCGGAAAGGGCAATTGACAACATTCTTTGAAAAGAATTAGAAGAAATTTTTAATCCGAAAGGAAGTCTTTTGAATTGATAATGACCCTGGTCGCTCGAAAAAGCAGTAAGTGGTCTTGATTCTTCATCCAGTTCAATTTGATGAAAAGAATTGGATAAGTCGAGCGTAGAAAAATATTTCGCTCTCCCTAATTGGTCTAAGATATCCTCCAATCGAGTAAGTGGAAATTTATCATTTATTACAACATTGTTAAGCCTTCGGAAGTCAACCACTAGTCTCCATTGTTTTGAGTTGTCCTGGTCCTTTTTGGGTACCAATAAGATAGGTGAATTATAAGGACTAACAGACGGTTCTATGATTTTATTCTCTAATAACTTTGATATTTGCGAATTTATTTCAACCTTTTGATTATATGGTTGCCTATAATTTTTGGTGTAAACAGGAGTATGTTCCGTAGTTATAATACTTTGCCTATAAAAATTGTTTACTGACAAAATATCTCCTTCTAATAAAAATATATCGTTAAATTGTTTACATATATTTAATATTCCATTGTTGGCCTCTGTATCCAATCCATCTATTTTTAAAGTTTTTTCTAAGTTTTTTATTCTGTTAACTTGGTTTTTTTGAGAAGAGATATTGCATGTATTTTTGTGCAACTCTGAAGTTTTTGGTTTAAAATTCTTTATCACTACATCTTTTTCAGTACTATTTAAAAATCTAGCGTGTGCTATACCCTTACTTGGTATTACGCTACTACCAATGAATATACCTGGTTGCAGTTCTTGTTTTTCTATAATTAGTTCAGATTCCCTAGCAATATTTATTGCACAAATAATCTCAGATCTAGCGGGAATAAAAATATCATTATGTTCAGTTTCATGAACTATAAGTGGTACTTCGATGTAATTTTCATTTAGTTTTGTCGATAATATATAGTTTTCATAATCTATCTTGAAACAATATTTATTTAAAAAGTTTCTACCCAATATTCCATCAGTTGGAATTGAAAAATCATTCGCCACGATGTGTAGCTCTTGATTAAAATTATTATTGTCTAATATAAAATTAGTGTTTGTTGTACCTAATGTATAGCTTTCATTCTCAGTAATACCTGTTATCCTACAACGTTGATTAGTATTAATTTCTATTTCTTATCACATTTGTTTAATTTTATTAGTGATATATCTGATCCTGTATCAATCAGAAAATTCAGTTTTGTATTTAGATTTGGTGAAGTGTATACTTCAATATAATTGTTTAATTTAGAAGATATATTATACAATTTGAAACTATATTCTGTTACATATTCAGGTTCTGGAAATCTTGCTCCAACCCTTAAACAGTTGTGTCTTTCCCCTGCGGGAAAGTAACCCCGTTTTTTGACTCGTTACTGTTAATGTAATAAGTTTTACCGGTTCGATATGTACCAGGTGTATTTTGATAACGCTGGTTTTGGTAATTGTTATTATAATTTGGGAATTTTTGATTATTATAATAACCTTTAGAATATGCACCATTATTTTTTTGACTGTGTTGACTTTGATAGTTAAATTTTGGAGTGTATTTATTTGGTACGTAAAATCTATTTTGTTGGTTTCGATTCGAATATCTTGAATTGTTACTGTTATTTTTAGTTTCTATACATTTTTTATTGTAACTGTAATAATGTTTTTGTTTATTATTCCTGTTTGTGCCCAAAAAATGTCTTTGTTTGTTTATGAAATTGACATTTGATGAAGCTATATTGGAAGTTTTGCTGGCGGCTTCCATTTCTTTTGCAAGTTTAGTTGCTTCTGTAAGAGATGTAGGCCTAGCAGCTACTATAAAAGATTTCCGAGGTTCATCTAAACTTTCTTTAAAAATGTTCAAAGCTAATTGATCATTCATTTTTTCAATAGTATTGGCGTCGCCACCTACTGTTTCCTTATTTAATCTGTTTAATTTTAAAATTATCGACTCAATTTTTGAAATATAAACATCGATATTTGAACCATTTTGGGAAATACGAGATAACTGGCTATGCAACGTCTGCACCGTATCCTCATTCGGACATCCGTTAGCTAAAGAGTTTTTTAATTCTTGTAAACATTTTGGTATTCCGTTGTTGTTTATTTTTAATTTCACAATTGTATTTATTTTAATCGTCCAAATAAATTTTAGTAATTTTTCTCTTTCCGTGTCGTCTTTTAACGAGTCGGAAACTAATTCCACTATATTTAAGAAATTTTCTAACTCGCTATTTTTGCCTTTGAATTCTGGGACAATTTTCATTGACTGATATAAGTCAAAGCTAGCCATGATTTGCTCTGTTTCGTCTTCCGAATTGTCCTCCGAGTTAGTAGTTTCTTCTAATATTTTTAATTGCTGTTTCCCCACAAAATCTTCTACTAAATTGTAGTATTTCTTATATGTGTCAATTAATAATTTTACAGATTCGTCTCCTATGTCCAAATCTTTTACTATATTTATGTATGCTTTATTCGATTCTTTTAATATCGTTACAGTATTTAATAAAAATTTATTTGAAAATTTTCTATTGGGATTTTTGGAGAAACTCTCTTTCCTCAATTTCAATTGACTAATTAACTCTTTTAACTTTTTCATCTGTTATATTTTTTTTAAAAAAATTCGATTTATTTGTAATTTGAGAGTGAGTCAATTGCGATGATTGCCATCTCATTATTTTTCAGTAAATTATTTGTAATATTTCATTTTGCTACCGCTATTTTATATATTTTATACTTATTTAACTAAACAATATTATCTAAGACCATAATTTATAACGACCATATCGAATAACGAAGTAGAAAAAATAATTTTTGTAATTGTTGTAATATCACATTACAAAATATATATACTTATATATTTCTTTTTTCAAGAGCATTGTACTTATGACATCGTTTTATATAAAAAAATATTAAAATGATTTTTATTTTTTACTATCAAACATATGATTGCAAAGAAAAATGACCTTGTTCTTTGTATATACACATATAGATAATGTTATATTTAATATATTTATTTTTGCTTATTTTGTAATTTCCCTTTCGTATATTTTTAATATCTAAAACCATTTCTAATTAAATGTTGGTAATCTAAATTTGTTTAATAATATAAATTGTTATTGTTTTTCTTAACCCAAAAATTACGTATTTTAAATATATTTTTATATATTTTATTTATTTAAGCTAAGTTACTTCCTATTATTTTATACGCTTTCAGCCGTATTTCTAGCTATCTTTTTTATATTATTGATGTGTTTATTATATACATATTTTACTAACTCACCAATTATATAAATGATGACGGCGATGACTATCATTTCCGTCGTCTGTGTGATTGATCCTTTTTCTTCATCCTTGCTGCTGTTATTGTTGTCTAAAATAATGTTCTCCTTGACCACTGTTTCCGGCTCTTTTGCAGCACCATTCCCCATTATGATTGTCGTTTTTCAAATTTTCAAATAATTAATTGAAAAAATTTTACGTTTGTTGAACTGCTCACGTTTTACGTTTTTAGTTTGTCGAACTTTTCACTTTATTTTCTGAATTATTCATTTAAAAAAATTTTACGTTTGTTGAACTTTTCACTTTTATTTTTGAATTATTCATTTTAACTCTCTCAAGCACTTGTTTAAAGGATCCCGTGTCCTGCCACGGTCGCCATGTAAAGTTTCTATTGGTTTTTTATTCACTTCATTAATAAAAGACACGGGATTTATAACATACTTAGTTCTACTTTATTTTACACTTTAGTTTACATTTTTTATTCTTCACACCTGCTCTGCTTCAACTCTAATTCTATAATCCATTATTCATTTATAATTTTGGTGAACGCTCGATTTATACAAAAAAACCCGTCAGCGTTCTTCAGTACATTGTACCTCGTACAATTACCTTTTTTGTCATCACTTTTTGTTAATTGAAATATTAATATTTAATTGCAGTTTAAGCTAATTTAATTTATTGGTAAATGCAATTTAACTTATTGGGAAATGCTAATTTATGTAAAGTATTGTATATGCCATACAGGGTGGTATGCATGTATTACAATAACTTTCACACTCAAGTTCCGAACACGTTTACGAATATTGATAAAATTATTAAAAATTAATTTGGATTGCAGCTGATAATGCTGTCTTGCCTTGTCTTGTCTTGACACATCAAATGTCTAAATCGTGTTGTTAATTTAAATGAAAAAAAAAATGATTATTTTGTATTTGTTATCAAATTGAATTTAACAGCTACTGATCATTTCGGTTCACTACATATACTTCATTCGTTTACAGTTTTTGTTTCTATTTTCTTATCGTACGTATAAATAAAGCTGTTCGACTAGTAATTATCACCTAGTAAAAGTTCTTCGGTTGGTCTGTGTATACGCGACATTCACAGCCATACATAAAAATGAAAGTGTTATTAGTTTTTGTTGCGTTGTTAGTATTCGGGGCTGAGGCCCAATTTGACACAAATCAAGTAGCTGGTCGATCTGGTATCGTGCATTTATTCGAATGGAAATGGAACGATATCGCAGCTGAATGTGAACGATTTTTGGCGCCGATGGGATATGCCGGCGTACAAACATCACCGGCTAATGAAAATGCTTATTGGGCTGATCGACCATGGTGGGATCGTTATCAACCCGTATCGTTTAAGCTGGAGACGAGATCGGGCACCGAAGCCGAATTCGCAAGCATGGTACAACGTTGTAATGCGGTTGGTGTACGTATTTATGTCGATGTTGTTATAAATCACATGGCCCGCTACCCGACTAGTGTTGGTGTAGGTGGTTCAATCGCTGATCCAGTTGGAACGAATTTCCCTGGTGTACCGTATGGACCAGGCGATTTCAATGCAGAGTGTCATATAAATAACTATGCTGATCCGGTTAACGTAAGAAATTGTCGACTGGATAATTTACCAGATTTGAATCTTGGTGTTCCGTGGGTTCGTGAACAAATCCGTAACTTTTTAAATCATTTGTCTGCACTTGGTGTGGCCGGATACCGTGTCGACGCCTCGAAGCATATGTGGCCTGAAGATTTAGAAATTGTTTACACTGGGCTGAATGGTTTAAATACGGCACATGGTTTCCCATCTGGTGCTAAACCGTTCATTTTCCAAGAAGTCATCGATATGGGATTCGAAGTGATTAAGAAGTATGTATATTAAGCTGCTTTGATGAAATTTACGTACTAAATATTAAATTAATAAATTTTAGGGAACATTATACACATCTCGGTGCCGTTACCGAATTCAGATTCTCTGGAGAAATTGGTCGCGTATTTCATGGCGGAGACCAGCTGCAGTATTTAGTTAATTGGGGACCTGAATGGGGTTTCCTTCCGTCACACTTAGCTCTCGTGTTCGTTGACAATCACGATAATCAGCGAGGACATGGCGGTGGCAGTGAAGGAATCCTAACACATAAGGAAGATCGCCCTTATAAAATGGCAACAGCTTTTATGTTGGCACATCCTTATGGTATTCCGCGTGTGATGAGTTCGTTCGCGTTCACTGATCGCGATCAAGGACCACCGCACGATACCAATGGACACACAATTTCACCGGGAATTAATCCCGACAATTCTTGTAGTAATGGATGGGTTTGTGAACATCGCTGGAGACAAATCTATAACATGATTGGTTTTCGTAATGTTGTCGCAGGTACCGGCCTCAACGACTGGTGGACTAATGGCTACAACCAAATCGCGTTTTGTCGTGGCGATAAAGGCTTTATTGCATTTAATAATGAAGGATCGAATTTGAATGCACGATTACAAACCTGTTTACCAGCCGGTACATACTGTGACGTAATTTCGGGCACCAAACTTAACGGTTCGTGTACTGGTACTTCAGTTGTGGTCGAAGCATTGGGTTACGCGAATATTTATTTGGCAAGCAATGCTCTTGATGGGGTATTAGCAATTCACGCCGGTTCAAAACTTTAAACTTTGGATATTTCTTGACGTCACAAAAATGTCGAGTACCAGATAATAACTGCGCAGCTAATCAGTCAACAATTTTATCAAAACAATAAAACTACAAATATATATACACACACACACGCACACGATTAACCAATTTAAATTATTTTTTATTAAAATTACATTGCATTAATTGCACTACAGTATTTTTCATATTATCAATTTCTTGCAATTTCGTCTCGTAGCTCGTAATCGTATCATTCTTCTCGGCCAAATCGATTTCAAATTGCTTACACGTTTTCTCCAAATTCAATTTCACACTCAACAAATTATTAATTTCCTTACTACTTTCGAGCATTTTCGACTCGTACTCATTCAATTTATTCTTTAGCTCGATCACATGTTCCAGCTCTAAGTTGAGTTGATCGCGATCTGCTTTGTAGCGTTCATTTAATTTTTTCAGCTCGATAATTTTCATTGTGTTCGTTTCATTTTCATTTTCTTGTGTGCGAAGTTTTTTCTGTAATTCACACAAATCTTGTGTCAGTTTCATTTTCGTATCGTTAAGCAAACGGTAATTTTTCGCCTCGTTAAGCAGCTTAACTTTAAGCTGATCACTTTCGACTTTTAAGTGTTTTACCTGTTTTTGAAAGTTGGTTACGGTATCTCGGAGTTTTTCATTTGTCATGTGCAGTGCAAAATTTCGGTTCTGGAATTTAGAGATTTCGGCCGATAGTAGGGCACATCGCTGCGATATTGTGATTAATTCATTGTTCGACTGTTCCAATCGCGTAAGCAAATCCTTTTCCGAATTTTGCGATATCATAATTTTGTACTCGAACATTTCGATTATTTCGGTTATCGAACTAGGATTTTGGTGATCACGAATCTGTAGCACCTTATCGATCGTATCGTTCAATTTCGTCTCGATATTTTGGTTGATCGAGAAGTTCAGATAATTCATTGAATCGTCTAGTGAGGCATCGGACGATACACGTTTTAAATCTTTTGTGTCGTCGGTACAAATCGGTTTCTGTTTTGCGACCAGTTCGGCAACACTGTAACTTGGAAAACTGTTATTTTTGGCTAGCTCGAACACGATCCAACTAAGCCGACAATTATCCGATAGAAAACATTTTGCGAATATAATTTGCATCGTTTTCGTTTCGAACAATTTCACAATATACCGATTAAATTTGTTTGGCAAGTACTTCGTGCTCTCGTGCAGCAAATTTATTCCGTGCATATACATTTCTACTTCGTTCATTGCGATTTGATTTCCCTCGTTGAGGTAATAGTTCGCGAAAATCTTCTCAAACAGATTATCAAAGAAATCCTCTGTTATGACTTCATACACCCGGATTTGTATTTCGTTCGACTTCTTGATCATATCGAATAGGAGTTGAAGCAGAGAGGACGTCGGCTCAACTGGAATTTCTAATCGAAACGTTATGAAAAGTACTTCCGGCAGTAATCGTGATATGCGATCAACGATATCGTTATCGTTTGGCAAACTATCAATACGACCAATGATTTTACGTAGCAGTTCCAGCCCTTTATTGCACGATTCATCCATATTGATCCAATTTAGCACAGTTTCGATTAAATCCGGATAAACCGGCTGTATATTAAAATCTAAAATTTCGACCAGCAACTCAAAAATGATCGAGAAGCACGTGGCCATATTAATGTTTTGTTCGTGGTAGTTCGTTGTGTCGGGCGATTTTATTTTAAATGTGGTCAACTGTTCAAGCATCGTTGTTACATCGGGCAAGTAGCTTTTGTACGCATTTATAGTACATTTTGTGTTTTCATTGTGTTTCGTATCGATAAAGAAGTCGACAATGTGACGTAGAAGTGTTATATCGTACGATCTGTGGAGAAAATGTAACGTTATTAACGAATGATGAATTTTTTATAAGTAATACACGAACCTTGTTGCATGCACGATTTCCACAAATGTAAATTGCACAAATTGGTGTAAATTTTCGTTATCCGTGTCGACGAAACAATTTTCCAGTATTAGAAACATTTTACATGCCAAAATTCCATGCGCCCGAATCCGATTTCCAAATTCGGCGACGTTTATCGTTCGAGATAACAGGTACAGCGATGGTAAATTTTTATAGCACAAATTTATAAGAACCGATAAGCTCAACTTTTGTAAATAATCATCCGCATTCTCAATCAACTTGATCAGCAGTTTGATTAAATCACTTAAATGGGGCTCTTGCCATTTAATCCGTATACCATACGTTATATCTTGAAGTAATTTTAGGAGGCGGCTTTGCCGATCGGGTTTTGCTTCAGCCGATAAAATTTTCGTTAAAATCGGAATGTATTTAAATTTTTCTACTAGGCTTAATCGGGCCTGATTATTTCGGCACACTTGTTGCAAAACTTGAAGAGCAGATACTACAATGGTGCCACGTGACTCGGTGTTGGCGAGTAAATTATAAAGGTTTATATAAAATTTGGCTGTATCGCTTAAATCGGGATCGAATTGGCGCAGATTTTTTGATGACCCTAGAAGCTAATCAAGAAAGTTAATCATGTCCTGAAAGACAATGACCGTTTAGCATAACCACGTACCGATAGCGATTGGTTGAGCAGATCCAATTGCATTTCTGAACTGGATTTGCTGTATTCCTGGCAATATTGATTAAAATCGTTAATGTAATCAACTGAACGTACATCAGGCTCCATAATGTTAGTGATTTTATTTCCTATAAGTATTTTTTTTATATATAAATTCTTAATAAAAATCGTGTCCGGTAGTTTAAGAAAAGTATAAAAAATTGAAAAGACTTTTATACAAAAGCTTACTACACCAACAAAAGTGATTATAGTTTGGCTACTCTTTAATAGATGTCACGTCTAAACGTAAAGTGTTTTTTTTAAATCATCTGTTCATTCACTGTTCAGTGGAAATTATTAAACGTCAATTAGCCGTCAATTCGTTCTAGACGAACAAAATTCGATAAATTTTATAATTTACGGAAATTATTAATATAAAATGGCAGAAGGGCAATCAATGGATCCAGAATTACAACAATTCTTGATGATTGAAAAACAGAAGCAACAAGTTAATGCCCAGGTAATTAAAAAAAAAAAATTTTTATACGTAAAAACACATAACCTCACTAATATTTTTCTTATTGCCACCTTCTAGATTCACGAATTTAACGAAATATGCTGGGAAAAATGTATGGATAACAAACCCGGTTCCAAATTGGATAGCAAAACAGAAGTTTGCCTACAAAATTGTGTTGATCGATTTATTGATACATCGATGTTGATTACAAATCGTTTTGCTCAAATGTTGCAGAAGAGTGCGAATGCCGATCCTGGCCTTCAATAGTCGATTCCGTTTCGGAATCATAGCTATAAACAATTCTAGGATGATGCTTAAAATTATGTGATGTGTAAATTCGTTTTATTTTGTCTTAAAATTACAGCTGTATTAATTTCACAAATTCGATGTGTAAATAACCGCCAAAGGGAACACTGTGTTCTCTGTGATATCGGTGCTGGGGCTATTCAATATTATGTAAATTTAACTATGTACATATTTTGTATCAAAATATCTTGTTTTTTTTCTGTAGGATTTTATTTATTTAAAATAGAATAAAAAAATGTTTTGATCCACAGCCAAAGTGACATTTAATTTTCATTTGTATTGTTTAAATTTCAGTGGTAATGCCACGTGAATTTGCATATTATGTTGAGGTTGAGCTATGTATGCAAATGAAACTGTATGTGGCCAATAAATCAAGAATTTTAAAAAAATTCAATAATTTCAATTATCCTATTTATAGTTTTAAATATAATATGAAGTTAATTTAAAGAACAAAGTGCGTGAGTTTCCGTGGTGTAGTGGTTATCACATCCGCCTAACACGCGGAAGGCCCCCGGTTCGATCCCGGGCGGAAACATTTTTTTTGGTTTTCATTTGTGTAAATCTTTTAAATTGTGATTTGTACACCACGTGAAATGCACATCGTCCAAAGGCTAATAATAAACTCTAGATTAACGGATTTACTGATTCTACTGGATACCGTAGCAAATCCAAGCAAGTTAATCTTTATCCCATAAATAATACTACTTATCATATGTTTGAATGAACAAAAAGCTTTGGGCTGTACATTTGAGCAACCTTTATGCATTCAGGCACGCTTGACTTCATCAAAAGTTTTGAATCTCGGTTAATAGGGATGGCAAATCTTTTGTATTGCAATCTGAATTTATGCTCGGACATAGCCTGCTAACCATCTTCGATATGCTCATTGATAAATGGTTAAAAATTTAACTGTAATGTAGTTTGCTTGTTTTATTGGCATAGATATGAGTTTTAACATCCTATACCGTTTGTTTCCGTTCATGTTTGTTGAAGCCTTTTTTATAATTCTGGGACTAAAATATGGATCGTATGTGACTTTCCTCTAAAATGCGGAGAAGTAAAAGAAGTGGTCATTTAATTAGCGACATATGTATGTTTTGATTGCTATAACCTCGAGAAGACTCTATACTCGCACCAATTGGTGCTATTTGGTGTTTCCATTGCTCACTTGCTGTTTTCACCGTAAAAATACAAGATAAAATTATTGCTCCAATTCTTGGAATTTTAACCGAATTGAGTCAAAACATCGTCCTGTTAATACTTACACGTCTGATGAGATTTCAAACTCTTCATACTGTTATGACCGCTAAGTCATATATTATAAAGTATATATATACGCTACTAAGTGGACCAAAAACAAATTTGACTCTACCCTTATTGAATGCAAAAAAGTTCAGTGCACAATTGTTTTCACTACTATATTCTACCCTTTTCCATACAAATCAAGGATAAAAAAACGGTCGAAATTTTTCCATAGAAAAATCGGGTTATGTCCCTTCTGTTTGTACTCTATATTCTGTGGCTAAGTAGTCATCCCAAGTTGTTCCACCCAAACATTCTATATCAAGAAAAGTTATGTCCAGATCTCGTTTGATTGATCTCATATCATCATATTAAGAAATTCTTCTTTATGGCGGAACATCAAGCTAAAGCTGATAAAAACACTAATCAACAAGGCCAACCTTTTGTTTGAAATTTAATCTTTACATTTTTTAATTTTATTTTCAAATCAGTTTTGATTTTTTTTTCGATTTTAATAATAATAAACTATAATCATTTTAATTCGCGCATGCCGCAGACGAAAACACACGGATCCGATTCACTTGCCCTGAATCCAAAATTTTTGATAAAAGCATTGAATCTTTTGTTCCAACAGCGTGACGCCTGTTTCAGTCCATACAAGCTTTTGTATGGCTAGCACACATTTCCGCTTCCATCATCATATCCAATCGGCTGGCTCATGTATACATTTTCTTCTAAATCTCCATTTAGAAATGCCGTTTTAACGTCGAATTGCTTCAACCTCATTTGTTTCGCCGCTGCCAATGCCAGGATCGCTCTGATCGAAGTAAACCACCACTGGACTGAAGGTTTCTTGATAATCGATACCATATTCTTGCGTGAATCCTCGCACTACCAATCGCGCTTTGTAGCGATCAATGCTTCCGTCAGGATTCTTCTTGATCTTGTAGACCCACCGATTGGCGATTACTTTTTTGTTAGTTGATGCCTTAACCAAAGTTCATGTACGGTTTTTAATGAGCGAATCGTACTCTTCGTCCATTGCATGCTCCCACTGTTTGCGATCACTCGATTGTATCGCCTGCTCATATGTCCTCGGCTCCTCGTTGATTCTTGATGATATCAAGATCGCATATCGCGCCACGCTCTTCACGTTGTTCTGGCGTGATGAAATCGTCTGCGCCTCCATCATCTGTACTCTCACTACCTGCTTTCGCCTTTTCCTCATTTGCGCCAGCTTTTTCTTCAGCTCCGTTGTCGAGCGTTGCCATGGATTCCTCCAACAAAAATACCACGTCGCTTGATATCTCGACTTTTTCTGTCTTTGGATTCCATGTTCGATATGCCTTGGAACGACTGTCGTATCCAACGAAGATACATTTGGTAGCCTTCGCATCGAGTTTCTGTCGCTTTTCCTTGGGAATGTGTACGAAGACTTCAGGATCAAAAATTCGCAAATGGTCAATCTTCACTTCCTTCTTGTACCACAATTCATACGGTATTTTCCCGAAGATCGTGCTCGTTCCAGTACGATTTAGCACATGGACTGCTAAATTCACCGCCTCGGCCCAACACTTTTTTCCGTTTGCTTCGCCTGAGACATCGTTCTCGCTGATTTGACGATCGTCCGCATTTCTCGCTCAGTACACCCGTTTTGCTCAGGTGTGTACGGCACAGTTCCTTGGTGATGAATGACATTTTCTTCGAAAAATGCCTTTAATTCTGCTAAGATAAGATAATATAAGATAAGATTTTTACAACGCAGGGCAGCTGTTAGGCTGGTGACCTATAACATACTTCATGCTACGTATGCCCATATCTAGATGATCACAAATTTTCCCGAACAAGACAAGGTTCGGTGTCCGAACTGACTAGGAATCCTGAACCTGCGAGGGTCTATAGTACTACAGGATAAGGATGTGTTAAATGTTCTAACTTATGAGAAAATCTACTTGAGCGAACTGTCGTTTATCCACAATACAGATCGGTGTTTCTCCTCACAAGTGCACCATCACCATTTCCAAATTCCCGTGTTAGTAAATATTTATTATATTATGTAAAGTTAGAAGGTTATTGGATTCCGTTGAGTATCTTCCTTCGACTCACCATGAAGATGAGGAGGGTATTTTGCCTGAAAATTGAAACCTAAATATGTAGTTATATTCTCCTTGTGATTCCATCTTTGGGAGTTCGAGGATATCACAAACAACATTCTCGTGACTTCTAAGCAGCAGTATAAACCTTTCCCCACAAATTATTTCAGGATATATTTCCGAAATTATTAGGGGAAACCATTTTTGCAAATGATGCAGCCCATTATATCCTTTTTCCGGCCAGAAAAATAATTTTGTTTTCCTTTCTCAATACAAGTCCACCACACTCAAATGCGTCTGCAAAGAATGACCAGACACCAACGGATTCCAGTCAAATCAGAATTCCTTTTGAAGGAAGTATCACAATTCGACAACACACAAATTACACAACATACCAATTACTTGCTTCCAACAACGCATCCTACGACTAACACAGAAGTGCTACTTTTCGGACGAAAATAGTCCAAGACTAATGCACACATGTGCATGTGGGTCCAAAACACCTACAAAAACTAATCTCTGACATGATTCACTCTAACCCACACAACTGTTATGGCGAGCCGGAAAAGGGATATGGAACTTTGATAGTTATTATCACACCCATCCCCCGATTCACACGGCAGAATGGTTCCTCAGAGAACCCTTAAGGGGCAACCATAGAAAAATTAAAAAAAATTATAAACGTAACTTTAAAAAAATTATGTTTGCGTTAAATGCCGTTTCTGTGCTTTCGCCCATGGAAAAATTAATTTAAATTAAAAAATTTAACGAAGCTTCGTTAAATATGAATTGTCACTTAATAAAAATTATTGGAGCGAAATTTTGCGTTCAAACGTAAAAAAAATTAAAATTTGTATCGTGCTACCTAAAAAAAACAACAAACAATAAACAGCTGTCACTATAACAAATAGTTTATAAATAAATAAATAGTTGTCATTCAATATTCTACAATATTTACGGCATACTCGTTACGTCTAGTATGGCTGGAATGTCATTAAAAATTAGTGTCGTCAAAATTTTTAATTTTTTTTAATTTTATAATTTTTTTATGGTTGGCCCTTAATATAAGTGATGCATCACCCGAGCACCCTTTGCACTCCCGGACGTCCATTTTTATATGTCACAGTCACAATAAAAATACCAAACCTTACGAGAACCTCCACTTCAATTGACAGACCACGATCACACTCAAAAATGAGAAACCTTACAACTTGGATGAACGTGAGAGCAAAAAGCAGCCTCGCTGTAAGAGTTAAAGTTACAAAGATACCCGTGCACCTCATACACTTTACACGACACCCGAAAGAAATGGTATTCAAATACTTTACAGTTCTGTGTTATATGTCAATGCATTTCACCGTTTGCACCTCCGTTTATCTATTTCACTCGAACCACGTTTACATTTCCATTTATTGCAAAAAAACCATCCAGCATTTCCCCATCACCATTGATAATCCACTTCATCGATGTGATACGTTGGTCCATTTAAAGAATGTTCTTCCTTATACATTTCATAATTGTACAACAAAAATTCCAAAAAACTTGTTTCCATACAAAATGCATGTACCGTACGTATCCCAGTCACTCAACCATAACATTCCTTCTTCACTCACATGAGGGCTAACAATTCACTCACGTTAACATAAAATATATACATAGTACAATATAAAAATAACAAAAAAACCGTGCAAAATAGAAGTCGTGCGAAAAAAAGAAGTACCGTGTAAATCGTGGGGTACGTGTATTTAAATAATCAAAAAATATAAATACATGTATGTACATATATAAAAATAATAATATGTAATATGTAACTAACAAAAGACGATAGTATAGTATACTCCTTGTAAAGTATACTATACTAACAATTACGGACTTGTTACTGTAAAGCTTCTCCAAATTTTATTTTATTTTTCATTTACACCTTGTTTCGTTTTTATTGAGGCATGCTACACGAGACCTTAACTTCTGGTTCCAAACCAAGTCGCAACAGACTTCTAATGCCAATCCAAACCTTTATATTAAATTAAAACACCTACTCCCCTGCATTGCTCTACTCTGCTCTCCCGAAAACAAGGCCTAAACAAAAATCTACATCACAAAAATGTTCTTAAATGTCCCTACCCCCACCTCCACTGCTTTCATTTCGGATTCACGGACAAAAATTGTGCGACATAAAATTTTTGTCCGTGAATCCGAAATGAAAAAATAGAAATGAAAATAAAAAAAAACGACGAGATTGTATCAGAGACACGATCCATTAACGTAGGACTACGTGATAATGAGAAAAGTTAATTTATACATTTAATTGAAACCAAAATTTAGAATTAAAACTAGGTACTACTCGTATTTAGTAAAAACGGCACATTACACATCTCTCTCTCTCTAGCTTCACATCCCATGAAGGGATTTTGCCGCCCGCACTATGGTCCTCCAGCCGTCTCGGTCCATCGCTCTCGACCTCCAGTTTCGACATCCTAGTGCCTGTAGATCTTGTTCGACGTCGTCAGGCCAGCGCAGTCGGGGTCTTCCTCTACGACGCACACCGGCTGGTTGTTGATGGAACACTTTATTGGTCATCCGTTGTTGTGGGGACCTTGCAACGTGGCCGAGCCATCTTACTCGATTGGATTTGATGAATCCGATAATATCGCAACCTCCAAGAATTTGCTTTATCTCGTGGTTCATGCGAATCCGATACTCATTGTTCGTGACTTTAATAGGACCAAAGATGGAGCGAATGACCTTCCTTTCGAAGGTAGATAATAATCTACAATCATTAGTGGTCATGGTCCAGCTCTCGCTTCCGAAAGCCAGCACAGGTCTTATGAGTGCTTTATAAAGTGCGAGCTTGCACGACTGCGATAGATGTCTAGATCGCAATAATTTTGATTGGGCGTAGAAAACTCGATGTGCGGCAGCGATTCGGGCTTTTATATCTGCCTGCATGTCATTTGATGATGTTATAACTGACCCGAGGTATTTGAAGTTTTCAACGCGATCAAAGTTATGGTCGCCAATTCCGAGATTTGCCATGGAGATGTTCCTGGGTGTTGATACAAATTTGGTTTTGTTACTGTTCACCTTCAAACCAAGTCTTCTTGCGCAGCGATCGAGCGGCACGAAACTGTCTTTGATATCGCTAGGTCTTCGGCCAAGAAGCACGATATCATCTGCATATCCAAGAATTTGGCCTGATTTATTAAATATACAGCGCGAAGTTTCGATGTTGCTTTTCCTCACTACGTACTCAAGCGCCAAATTGAACAGCACAGGCGCGAGTGCATCTCCCTGTCGAACACCAGATGTTATTTCAAAGGAGTCTGACACAGTTCCTTCGATTACAATTCTACATACAGACCCAGACGTTGTTAATTTACACAGAGAAACGAGTTTCTCTGGAATTCCTAGGCATATGAGCGCGGCCCAAAGGTTATCGCGGTTTATACTGTCATATGCCTGACGGAAGTCTATATATAATTGATGTATGGTTATGTTGTACTCCCAACATTTTTCCAAGATCATCCTCATGGTGAAACACTGGTCAGTGGTCGATCGGTTGGGACGAAAACCACACTGATAGTCGCCAATGATGTTTTCGGCGAGAGGGATGAGTCTGGCAAGTACAACATTAGCCAACACTTTGTAAGCAGTGTTCAATAGAGCTATACCACGATAGTTTTCACATTTAAGACGGTCGCCTTTTTTATGCAACGGACATATGAGCGCGGTCTTCCAATTCTCCGGCAACTCTTCTTGGTCCCAAATACATACGATGAGATCGTATAGACTTGTTGCAAGAGTAGCACCTCCGAGTTTTATTAATTCTGCGGGGATTCCATTGAGACCGGGTGCCTTGCCGTTTTTCAATCGACTAATATAGCTGCGTCTACTTCCTCCACTGTGGGATATTCGACGAAGACCTCATCACCTGGAGGAGCTATTGCTCTAATGGGGGTCACGTCGTCATTCCGATTTAGTAGACTTTGAAAGTAGGTTTGCCATACTGAGAGAACATCAGCCACGTTTGTTCTAAATTCTCCATTCCCGTCTTTGATGGCTGTACTTCTTGGGTGGAAGTCTTTAGTGAGATTCCTGGCATTGGCAAAACAGTCCCTTGAATTTCCTACTTCCGCTTGGAAGCTGATGTTTTCGATGCATAATCTCATATGATCGCGTTTCTTTTGACGAAGGTATTTAGTCGTGGCTTTCCTGGCGCGGAGATATTCTGCATGTGTGCTTCTAGTGTTGCGAGCCAACCATTTTTCACGAAGCTTTTGTTTATTTTCGACGATCAGGCGACATTGATCATCGAACCAATCATTGCGGGGTCTCGGAGGTCTTCTTCCGATAGTGTTTTGCGCCGCGGTGGCAATGGCTGACTGTATTGTGTGCCACTGCTCCTGGATGGTAGACGGAGCTTCTTCGTTGTTGCTAGGCCGCTCTAGATAGTTAGTGACAGCTGATTGGTAACTCTGCAGTGACGTTTGGTCTTTTAGAGCATCCACATTCCATCGAACGGTTTTTTGTGCTTGTCTGTTGAACGTAGATGACAGTTTGCACTTATATTTAAATACGACAAGCATATGATCGCTGTCCATATCTGCACCCCTGTAGGATCTAACGTCAGATATACTGGTCGAGTGTCTCTTAGACACCATGACGTGATCAATTTGGTTTTCCATTCTTCCATCATTCGATCTCCACGTTACTTTGTGGATTCTCTTATGTGGGAAAAACGTACTTGATACAACTAAGTTGTACATTAATGCCAGGTCGGTGACGCGTTGGCCGTTGTTGTTACTAGTTAGATGCAGACTGTTGGGACCAATGTGCGATGTATTTTCTGCACTCCTACCGATTTACACATCACTCAAATTACACATCATTACACATCACTCAAATTAAAAAATGATTTTTATTCTTTTTTATTTCAAAATTATAATTATATAAAAAAAATTAACATATTCTGCTACGTTATTGCAAATATAGGTCTATGATGGGAAAAATAAGTTATGAAATTTCTACATGAAACATTATCCACATTTCTGACAAAATATAATATCTAAACAACTGTCACTCAGGGTGGTTGTATCTGCGCTGGAAACCAACCTCAAATTGAATTTTTCTTGCATGAAGTCGATGAATTGATGATTTTCTTCCTTTCTAATATTACAGTTAAAGTCACCACATAGCATAATCGGAATCGTGTCTTGATGTTTCTCGTTGATAGATGATGTACCTTCCTGAGTATAACATAGTAAACGTTGCAGCAAGAAGCATCGCATATCAGATTGAGTCGTATTGGGCGAGATATAAACAGAGAATACAATTGTTTTGTGTTGTTGATGACCACTTCTGCCCCACAGATATCACCGAACCTGTCAAAATTACTGTCAACATTCGCGAACATGTATGGCACGGCCATAGTGATAGCACCGTTCTTTTCATATATAGCAACACCGCCTGCTCTTTCGGTGTCTCTCTTAAACTTAGTTATGCAGTAAAATCCATTTATATTTATTGTCGCATCGTTGTCAAGCCAAATTTCGCTAATAACCAACAAATCTGCTCTCAGTAGAACATCGTCGCTATCCAGATCTCCACTATGTGCCAACAAACTCTGAACGTTGAGAGTCACGAGTCTCAGATTAGAGGCTCCGTCGATGAATTCTCTTATATTGTCGCAGATGGTTTTCACCCTATGGTTGTTCAACCGTTTTAGTTCCGATTGCAACTTTCTAATTTTTGGTGCGGTACTACCCTTGCCGTGATGGAACTGGACATCGTTTGCTGCGTTGGTGAGGTAAAGGCCGTCCATCGAAGTGACACGCGATAAACCGACGTAAAGAAGTTGTTGGTCTTATGTTTTATTGTACTCAAAAACGATATGTTTAAATGTGCCTCCCTGCGACTTGTGAATCGTGAGTGCGCACGCTGGTACCAACGAGAATTGAGAGCGACGGCACTTTATGTGGGAACTCAACGTAATAGTGGTGTTTCTCTTTACAATCGCCGTCCAGTTCTGCCGCAATACGCCCTGCTTCGAGAAAACGAGAGGTCTCGATTTTATTCGCAGCTTGCATACGATATACACATTCTCAAAATGAAGCCATATCCTTTTCAAAATGTCGTCTTCAAACTCTAGGTGCTTGAGCTCACCAATTGCGCCATTTACAATTCCATCCACGACATCTATATTAGTCGTGATCATAAAAGGCATTCCGACACACAGCTTTAATAGATACGTCAAACCTCCTGTCTCGATAACATTCATTTTATGCACCTTATTCCGCGCACTTGTCAACTGCTCCTGATTTCTGTAGCCAGTATAAAAAAAAGTTTTAAATTTTATACAGTAACCCATGCTTTTATATTCATGATAATAGAACAAAACATTTATTTTGATGTGGATTTGGTTATTTTGATGTTACTGTATGTGTAATCGAAGAATAGCTATGTCAAATTATTAAATCAAATTAATTTCCGATCATTTGGAAACTTTGAAGACCTTTAACTCTAAAATCCAACTATTTTTGGAATTGACCTTTGCGGTTATATACTTTTGTAGAAAAGCAAAGCTTATACAGCATAAAAAAAATAAAAAGCTACACAATATTTATATAAATATAAGAGAATAATTTTTTTTTAGAATTTTTATTTATTTTTTTTTTGACTATGAAACAATATGGCGTGCGGTGGTTTGATCAAGTTCATTACTGTTTACATAAAACTCAAATAAAAATATGTATTTATAGGTTTTTCTTTTAAGTTTTTTAATCCACAAATTAATTTTTAATTTTATTTGTTTTTTACCGTTTACAAAACCTTATAATATTTCATCAAGAGATTATTTACTTTAATAACATAAATACGTATTTCCGTGACGTGACGTCATCATTTTCGTTACACATTAAAATTTAGATTTGTACCCCATATATAATGAAAACAAAGACGTAGTCCTACGTCAAAAATTTAAAGATACCCCCGAGACGTAGATCCCCGCTCAAACTCCACTTCCGGGAGAACAGAACAAAACAACACAAAAAAAACAGGTGTTTCAATTTAATATAAAGGACTAAATCAACAATAAAAAATCCATTACGACTCAGCTTGAAACCAGAAATCAAAATCTCGTGTAGCATGCCTCATTTACTAAAATATTTATTCCATTTACACACAATACTATGATATTCGCTCAGGAGAGCAACAACAAAAACATTCAAAATCCATGGCAATTCATTATTACATGATCGTATAAAAATCTAATTGGCCACACGTAAAAAAAATGCGGCATTTTTCTTCGTTTCTTTCCCCGTTTACTTATGATGCAAGTTTTAATTGCGACTTAAACAAATTTTCTGTTCAACCACACAACTCAAATATAAATGAAATAAAAAATATGATAAAGGACATTTTTGACTCATTTTAGTTAAAATTTTATTTAAGAGAGAGCAGAACAAAACATTGGTAGAAAAAATGCCAAAATATAAAAAATGCTCGTGTGGCATGGGTAATTCTGTTGTTTTTTATGAAATAACCATTCACACACAGGCACAAGCGGAAAGTACAAGCATATATAATTATTATGTAAGCAATACCAATATATTGATTGGTATTGATGTAATATATAAAAAAATATATATATAAATATGTATGTATGAAAAAGAAAACTTCCCTATTGTGCATCATTCGTTTACACACGCATAGAGACCCAATAAAAATATGTGTATAAAACGTCGTATACCTTGCAAAACCACATTTTCAATGGATCGTGCCATGCATATCCCGTTACATAATTAATATACACGTCTCTATGTATAAATAATGCAAAATATCATTATATCACTTGTATTTATTATTATTATTATTTTAACATTACACAAAAAAATTACAAACACAAATTTAATTTAATTTTTTTATTTACTAAGAAGAAAGACAAAAACACGTCTTTCTCCTTCGACGAACAATCGCGACTCTCTCGAAAAATGCCTTTAATTCTGCATTCACAAATTCTGTGCCATTGTCAGACCTGACAATACGAAGTTTCTGCTTATCGTCCTTCTGCATCAACTGGACACATTTCTTGATGCAACTCGCTACTTCAGATTTTTGTTTTATGAAGTAAACGAAACGAAAAAGGTGAATAATCTTCTTTTAATAACAAGAAGTACCTGGCTCCGCCAATTGAGTTTTCCTGGAACGGTCCGCACACGTCCGTGTAAATTATCTCGCCGCACAACTTCGACTTTTCCTCTCGACTCTTGAAGCTGCTACGTAGATGTTTGCCGAAAACACAAGCTTCGCATTGTAACATTTTGATGTCCCAGTCGCTCGTGCCACGATTGAAGTGACGTCTTTTTAATTGCTACATTTGCTGTAGCCTCGAACAGTGGTGATTCGTCTGTTTTGAAAAGAATCTGGAACAAACCCTTTCTACGAACCCCCACTGCAACGACGTTTCCGTTTCTCAGTATTTCGCATCATTCGTTGTCAATGCTCAGTTTGTGTCCATGATCTGTCTCCTTTCCGGATGAAAATAGATTTACATGCAAGTCCGGTACAAATAGAACCTCCATTACTCGCTTGCGAATCCAATCGTTGACATTGAAAGCACGAATACCGATGTCGCCTTTACCTCGAGCCATGATTCTATCACCATTGCCTATTTTCACCGATTCGGATATTTCCGTGAAGTTTTCAAACCAATCACTTCGGTGACTCATGTGATTCGTCCCTCCTGAATCCAAAATGTAGGCGTTTCTGTCATCACTTGCTTCCGCGTGACAAATGAAAGCATCCACTGAAGTGTCTTTTTGTTTTTTGTCCGAATTGTTTTTCTTTTCTGGGCAGTCCCACGTAGTCGAAAAGTTCAGCTGCTTCCAAGATTTGACGCATCTGGAATTTCCACATCGCCCAATTTTGAACGTCCTTCAATTTTTCAATGCTGACACGTTCACCTTCCATTTTGTTTCAATTGTGATCACAGGCCAGAAAATTATGTTTTGTTCTGGAATGTTCTAATTGAATTCTGTGCTTTTCTGCGCAATACCACAAGTAACTTTTCACTCGCAACGCAATCGCACTAAATTGATGCACTGAATTGTCGTTCTTTCGCCGTGCACAATTTTCCTTTTATCACTTTTATTTTGCAGTTTCCCGTGATCTGGGCCCATAACTTATTGAAATTATTCTTTATCGCAAAAATATTTCCGCTGCAAAAAGTAAAAATAATACAAAACGCTTAAACTATTGTGAACGAATTTTCACGTCCTACTTAGCAAGAATTTATTTATGAAGAGGCTCTGATAGTTCGTATACACATACAGAGTGTCGACTTGAACAGAATACTCAAGCAAAGTATTAAATTCAATATAAAGACATCTACAATATCCATGTGAATAGATTGAGTGAACTGGGTTGGTAAAATTAAAAATATTGACAATTACGTAAAAAAAATTGAAGCTCAAGCTCAAATGCTAACTTCTGTACTAGTTGAACCAGTTACTCAACAAGTTACCTCCCATTGTATTAATGTTGTTCCTGTGGCACTACTCTGGTTTTCCCTGGGAATACGGAATTGGGAAAAATATTTTCATAGTATTTTTATCTAAATTGTATTTTTCTAGGGAAAAGTATTTTCCCATTTAACTTTGTTTCGAAAATATTTACACCAAACTTATTACCTTAGTAGGCTTGAAAAATACAATTTAGACAAAAATACTATGGACATATTTTTCCCAATTCCCAATTCCCAGGGAAAACCAGAATAGTGCCACTGGTCACAACTTCGCTGTTGATTTTCCAGATTCAATGAAATCTATTTTGCCAGTTGCCGCTCTCAAACTTATGGTACCAAGATTGTTATTGAAGAGCCGTGTGCGGAATGTTTTGTGCCTGTGATAAAAAAATTCATTAGTGTTTGGAAGCACATTTGCTGAAGTGGCATCTAAATCTGATACTCAAACAACTGGTGATATTTTGGCTCTGGCTAACAGATGTTTAGGTACGAGTTTGTATAAGTGGTTAAACTGATTCCAAAAACAAAAGATATGCGAGTTGGAATACGTTTGTGTTAAATTGGGGATTTATGTTCAGCTTCATAATAGGGTTCTAAATTCGGATACGTGGCCAACCGGTGTATTTATTAGACCATTTCATAACCGAAATTTTAGGACAGGAGCCTCAAGCAGGGGCTGTAGAAGTGAATTCTGCCGAAATTTAAGTAATGCAGATTCTATGGGGATATTTCGCCCCAAAAACTCCGGACAAATTACTTTTACTTCGATGTATCATCACAACTCCTCTAGTATTCGAGGCAAAGCTAAATTATTCTTGCTTAGCGTTCTTGACAAAAGTTTTAATTCGGAGGAATATTTCCCACCTAACTACGTGGTCCACAGAAAAGATCGACATGATTTTTGTACCAGACTTAAGGGAGGAGGTGTGTTGATTGTTTTTTTCTATTACAAATGAGCTCATTGCTTGTCCAATTTATGATGTATTTGCTGGTCGTGCCCTTCGGTATATGTTTCCAGCGGATCTACTTTGGAATATTATAAAGGAATCATTAATTTTATCAGTTCTGCTGTTACGGTTACATCCTCTTCTTCTGACCAAAAAGAAATAGCAGTTACTGATTATTTGATGCCGTTGAACCGGATAAGCAATAGTCGAGGTAAATTTCTCGATTTACTTTTTTCAACTGATATTATGTAGGTATTCGGAATTTTCATCTTGTGAAGATTTTACTGGATCGAGCGTTTATTGAGAAATAAACATGCAATTAAAGCAAATTGCAACACAACTTCTAGTAATTCTTTTCATTTCGATTTTAGACACGCTGACTAAGATTCGTTAAAAAATATTCTTGTCGATTCTAATTTTGGCTTTCTCAAACGTGATGATAATAGGAACGATACTATTTTATTGTTCAACGAGCTGCCCAAGTCTGGTATTGAAAGGTACGTTCCTTCAAATAAAAACAAACCTCGGTTTCGTGAAAAAAGCCGGAATAAGTTCCATACTTTATTTAAGTTACATGGCGTTAAGTTTTATTCTAGTTTCAACATAGCTCGTGAGTAGTTTAAAACTTTAAATTGGTTCCTTTATAATAATTACATTTTGAAAATAGATGATCTGACTTCCAATCCAAAGAATTTCTGGAACTTTATAAATGGTAAAAAGAAGGTTGTTGGGTTTCCTATTCCAATAACTTTTCAGAACTCTCTCGCAAGTCAACCCTCTGATATTTCTAATCTGTTTGCCAAATATTTTGAGTCCGTCTATGAAATATCTGTGGATTCTCCTACCAAGCCTATAAATAATCGCGATAACTCGGATTTTAAACTTTAAAAGTTTACTGAAGAAGAAGTTTATGTTAGCTTATCTCAACTTGATGGTAATAAGGGGCTGTACATGATGGTTTTTCACCTACATATCCTTCTTGTTGTTTCATGTGAAAACTTTTATTTCTCCTGTTCAACACGGATTTTACTCGAGTAGGTCTACAATTACTAATCTAGTTTCTTTTTGTGGACATTTATATGGTAGATTAGAACATAGGCCACAAGTGGATGCAGTGTATACCGATTTCTCAATGATTGTTTTAAATGTCATCAGATGATATGAAAATATTTCCTCCAATTACTGGTGTCTCTGATTGTGTTAAACTGCAAGGTGACTTGAATAACTTTTGCAGTTGGTCGTTTATAAACAAATTATTGTTGAATGTTGGTAAATATAGGGTTTCGTCATTCTCTTGGATTCTTATGATCTTACATTTACCAAACACATTAATTCTGTCATTTCAAAAGCTTACATTATGCTACGCGTTATTTAACGCAATTGTAATGACTTCGGCGACCCTGCACTCACATTGAAAGCTCTGTTTGTGCCCCTTGTTCTTTCCATTCTAGAATATGCTTCTCAGATATGGTCATCATTTTATCATTGCCATTCAGATAGAATTGAGAGCGATCAGAAGCAGTTTTTTTGTACGAACTTTGTTTCCTATTGAGCGGATGCACCGGTATGTTCTTCAACCTTATAATGATAGTTGTAAATCACCGACGAGACGTTGCATTTGCTATATTCGCTTATGATGTTCTGATTTTGTGAATAGATTGTGACGATATATACTTGCTCGTTTCAACTTTTACGCTTCTACACGTTGTCTGCGCCGTCGTCATTTGTTACATATTCATATTGTTTCTACAAACTTTGCACTCTCAGAACCAGTCTTGAGAATGTAGCGACTCTTTAATTCTTTAATCGACTCTTTAATTCTTAAGTCGCGACTCTTTTATTGTTGGATCTTAAATAGCGGATGAAGGTTTAGTAAGGGACTTCAGTTATATCCTTGGGATGTCATTCAGCGTAATGGAAACGTCAGCTGGTTTTGGATGATCGTCAACAATTGGACAGTCGGAGGCAGAAGCCTGGTGAAAAGTTCTTAGACTGCTACCAGAAAATTGTCGGAATTTCGTTACAAACTGAATGTCCTATTTCTGATTCCATAGCTACGTTTTACATCGTAATACGCTTGTAGGTCTGCGAGAAAGGTTACACGAAGACCAAATTGATAGTTTGTATATGTTGGTAAGACGTTGTATAGCATAGGAAGACGTGTGGCAGAGGAAGGGTATTTTAAGAACAGCATCGTAAATATATTCACGACATTAATACCTTTAAGCAGAAGTGTTCATCGTAAACTTGTGACACTAACATGAACCGTGATATTAGCTCGAATGACGGAATCTCGGCCATACGAAAGTTTCTACACATCGGGTCTCGTGGAACTGGAACTGCGGTAGGAATGATTATACATATGTTCAAAGCGCGTCCCTTATACCGAATAACCACATGTTCTACTTTGGATGTGGTTCCCAAGGCGTGTAGGTTATGGGATCCAAATAACTCTGCCGCCAGACAAATTCCAGAAGTGCCTCTATTTCGGAAAGAAGCAAGAACCAACCTAAATCCCTCACAAACGTCTACACGGCAGAGCACACCATAACCGATAACGTCACTGTAATAATCTAATAATTTTATAATGCACTGCGTTTTATACTTTATAATTATTTATTCGTCTATTAAATATTTCTGTTGCAATACTGTCTTTACATTCTCAATAACAGTAAATGATGCATTTATATGTTTATCTAAAATATTGAAATTTGAAGTAATACATTTTAAACTTACAATCTATTCTACAAAATTATGATAAATTCAAATTATTTTAGACTTCAACTTTAAACATAAACTTTTTATAAAAATTATATATATAGCTATTAACTAGCTGACCCGGCAAACGTTGTTCTGCCATATAAATTATTTCTAGTGAATATTTTGGTTGTTAAATAAAAAATAAGGGATGTATTGTACGGGTATTGGGATGGGATCTATAACAGACAGAGGAATGGATCTCTGTAGACGATGACGTAAGCCACAAATGTAAGCCGCAAACATCGTTTGGCTTTGCAACTTATTGATTGTCATTGCGAATGCCAATCTAATAGGAAATTGAACGCGTTTGAATTCAATTGGCACATCTACGAGAATCATTGAAATTCGTGGCAGCAAAACATTTTCGGCTCGGAATTTGCCATTCAAAATGGCGACTTCGATAATGTTTTTCATCAATTTTTTAATAACCAATCGCCATAGCACAGCCGTGGTGGGTTCAAATTCTGAAGAAAAATAACCGTAGATCGAACTTTCAGTCGTAGCAGGTGTGGTGGCACGCCTGACAAATCCAGTGAGTTCAAAAACTATGTCGGATAATTTACAGCTTCGTTCGCATCGCAAACTGTATCGATCTATCTGTGTGATATCAAGTCGCCTGGCAACGACTGCTGTACCTTGAAGTTTAAATCATCGACGTCTACATATTTGCTGCCCAAATTGGCTCTTTGTGCCAGCCACGCATGATTTATGTATTGTGTGCGTACATCGGGGAAATATACGGTCAATAAGAGTATTTTGCGAATCAACGATTGTGCAGAAATTAGTGGACAATTTTATGCATCCAGTATTTTCATAGGCAGCAACTTTCTCATCGCCGATATCTAACAATTGGTTCGAGAATGTGTCAGCAGATGGATCTTGTAGCATTTGGGCGCGCATGTTTATTTTTAGCTGGACTTTTTCAACATTACGCCACAGTGGCGATTATTTCAAGCAAGCGTTGATCGCATCAGCGAACGTGGAAAGTGTTTGTCTGAAAGCACCTGAAAGGAGTAACCTAGTACCGCCGAATAGTTTGTCGTTGTTTTTTTATATCTTTGAGTGTTCTATTCAACGCTCAAGAGAATGTTTGTGTGCCATACCCATTGTGTACACAGTAAAAAAAATGCATTGAATTTTACATGAAATTTCGTGTGGGCAAAGTTGCCGAACCTTTTCACGTAAAATTACATGAAAATTGAAAAATAAATTTTTATTGAAAATTAAATGGTTTATACCGTAAATTTACTAGTAAAGTTATGTAATCCATTAAAAACTTCAAACGAACTAAAAAAAGACGGATTAAGAGAAATAAAATTATCTTGAACCCATCCACCCACTCCCACCCACACCCACCCACACCCACCCGCACCCACCCACATCCACCCACACCCACCCACAACCACCCGCACCTACCCACTCCCACCCGCACCCAACCACCCGATAAATAAGAGAGCAAGGTAATATTTTATCGATTTTTAACAAAAAAGTTGAATGATATAAATTAATTATTTGCAATAATAGCGCGCTAAATATCAGTTTTGACATAGAAAATTGGCTGCTCCGGATACAGCTATCGGGCGCTAATAAAAAAACACAGCAATTATTTCTCTCAAATTTAAAGAGGGAACTAAAATTGGTATACATATGTAAGTTAAGCACATGATACCATCAAATTCCATTCTACCAAAGTGCATTCACCAAAGGCTCAAGTAACGTCCCACAAATCAACATGCTAATTCATCATAAATGTAAATGCGCGTGTAGGAATACATGAGCATGCAACATACTTTGTAAAATGCTTCATCAGCTATATTTTTTATTATATAAAGAAATGTAAACTTGTTATAATTTAGATTTAAGTTGGTAACCAAATAAAACGGACTAAGTCCAAAAAATATTTTTTTAATCAAAAGTACAAGTGTGTACTTAACTAGCGCCGAAACAAAATTAAACGCTATCCAATGTCACAATAATAAAAGTTATTAAACAGTGATATAAAAGTGCTATCTCTATAGTGAATTTATAGTAATTATTATCCCCAGTCGATCATAATAATTTCATAAAAAATCCTTCGCATCACGATAAAAACATTTTTCAATACAAATTAAAAGTGTTAGTGGAAATATACTATCCCTATAGTAATTTCAGTGATAAAGTAACGTGAGTGAGAATCACACCACGAGTAGGCTACTAACAAGTATAAACGTCTGTAGCTAAAAGGGAAAACTGTGAATCATCCGTGACAAAGAAGTGTACACACTCCAACTTATATCTCCGGGGAAACGAAAATCCCCGTACCATTTCTAAAAACATATGAGAAATCCTCTCAAATGAAAATTACAATACTGTAAGTAAAAATTGTATAACAAAGTAATAAACAACTTCCTAAAATAAAATAATAACTAAAATAAAATACCAAATCGTGTGTTAAAATTGATAAATAGTAATATTCCGAGTAATAATTTAATAATTTGAGCATAATATAAATAATAATTATAATCTAAAAAAAATTTTTTTTTGAAACCAAAAATAATACAAAAAGATAATAATATGGCTGTAACGCTAGACCAATTACAAGCCTCAATTGTCCAATTGACCGGGGCACTCAATGCTCACATTGAGATAATAAACAAAATGGAAAAAAGTTTAGGGCGATTAGAAGCCAAGGAAACACCCATCACTGACAATACTACACCAAACGGGCCAAAAGATGAAAATGATTTAAGAGAAATTAGCAAACTTCCCGATTGTGTGAAAGAACTACAGGTTTTTGATGGTAATCCCCTACACTATGTTTCGTGGATAAATAGCGTAGAAAGCATACTACAAGACTATGAAATAGTCAAAGAGAAACCTATATACCGAGCCATCCTCAACAGCATTCGTCAAAAAATTAGAGGTACTGCGGATTCGGCACTTGTATCATATAATATATTCAATGGAAATTGGAGCGAAATAAAGAACTGCCTTTCACTCCATTATGCGGACAAGCGAGATCAGTGCACGTTAGAACATCAACTAAGTAAACTTATGCAAGGAAACAGAAGCATTGATGAATTCTACGCAAACGTTAATCATCAATTATCCCTCATAATAAATAAAGTGAAAACAGAAAACTACAGTCAGGACACGATGAAAGTACTAACAGAAATGTACAGGAATCGCGCTCTGGATGTGTTTGTGAGAGGACTATCTGCTGAAGTTTCCAGAATGCTGATCATACAAAGACCAACAACTCTACCAGAGGCATATTCATCATGCCTGGAAATACAAAACCTCAATTTCCGAAACCTGGAAATACATAGGAGAGACTTTAACAATACAGTTGCAGCTCCTGTCAACCAAATCCCATCACAGAATAAGTTCCAACGAGAAACACCAAGGCCGCTTCCAAGATTATCACTTTAGCAAAGGAACATGGGGTATGGCATCAATCAGCAACAGCAAAACAATAGAATACCACAAAGACCACAACAACCAAAGCCACCAGTGCCGATGTCAGTAGATCCAACAGTAATAACACAAAGGGTTAATTACATGAATCGCCCAAATTTCAAAAGGGAAATGACTTCAGACGCAAATGTGAAAGCCCAAAAACAACAACGGGTGTATCACTTGGAACAGCAAAGTGAAGATCCTTATGAAGAATGCGAAGAATATGAGGAATATATTCAAAACTATGACGATAACGAGGGCGAGGTTTCCGACCCAAATGGTGAAGTAAATTTTATGGAGGAGGCCTCTCAAGCCTACCTTACCTAGAGTACAAATGCCGAAACAACAAAATACTCAAATTTCTCATTGATACGGGCGCCAACAAAAACTTTATAAGGAAAGAACTCGCTATGGGTGCACAAGAAGTAAACAAACCATTCACCGTCAAATCAGCAGGGGGTGATATACCAATAAAACAGAAAATAACAGCAACGATATTTAAAAAATTCGGAAATGATACCCCAGTGGAATTCTTCGTGTTACCTGGTTTAACCTCATTCGACGGCATAATTGGCGACGACAATCTAAAAAATGTAGAGGCCATGATAAATAGGAGAGAAAACTTACTAACCATCTCTCCAGGTGTCAGTATTCCACTGAAGGAGAAATTCTCGACCCAAATGAATAACATCGAGGTCAGAGATAGCCATTTGGACGGGGAAACAAAACTAAAATTGAAATCCTTAATCAATGAGTTCTTACGAATTTTTGGACCGATCAATGATGAACAAATCATCGATACAACCGTAAGGGCAGAAATAAGAACTACAACGGAAGATCCTATCTACACGAAGACGTACCCGTACCCCATAAATATGAGGAATGCAGTTGACGAGCAAGTAGCAAAACTTCTAGAAGAAGGGATAATCAGACCATCGAAGAGTCCGTACAATTCACCTATATGGATCGTGGAAAAAAAACTAGACGCTTCGGGAATAAAAAAATACCGCATGGTAATTGACTTCAAGAAACTGAATGCAGTTACCATTCCCGATACCTACCCGATTCCAGACATAAGTAACACCATCGCAAGCCTAGGGAATTCGAGGTTCTACACTACAATCGACTTGACGTCAGGCTTCCACAATATAAAGATGAAAGAAACAGACATTCCAAAAACCGCATTCTCAACGATGAACGGGAAATACGAATTCCTGCGGTTACCATTTGGGCTGAGGAATGCGCCCGCCATCTTTCAGCGAATGATAGACGACGTCCTAAAAGAATTTATAGGCAAAATCTGTTACGTCTATATTGACGATATAATCGTCTTCGGCGGAAAAAATGAAGAACAACATCTTGATAACGTCAGAAAAATCTTCAGGAAGCTAAGAGACGCAAACCTTCGAGTCAACCTCAATAAAACAGAATTTCTGAAAAACGAAACGGAATTCCTGGGTTACATCGTAACCAGTTCGGACATAAAAGCAGACCCAAAAAAGGTAGCAGCAATAAGAAATCGCAGACCACCAGAGAACCTTAAGGAATTAAAGGGATTCCTTGGATTAACCTCTTACTACCGCCGATTTATCAGAGATTTTGCTAAAATCGCCAAACCGCTAACGAACCTCACGAGGGGGGAGAATGCCCAGGTGAAGGCAAATAAATCAAAGAAAGTCAAAATCGAGCTGTGTAAAGAAGAACTAAAAGCTTTCGAACAGCTGAAGGAACAGCTGTCGTCATCGGATCTGCTCATCTTTCCCGACTTTGATAGACCCTACATCCTAACAACGGATGCCTCAAACACCAGCATAGGAGCAGTCCTATCGCAAGACGAAGTGAAGGAAATAATAAGAGCAGCCCAGCTAGCCAAAGGAGGAATAATAAATTCTAATCTACTAGATAAGGAGGAAATAAACCGACTGGTGAGTGAAATAGAAACTCTACCATATTTGAACGAAATAGAGGCTATAGAACACGTTGAACCAACCATGTTGATGAAGGATACGGTAATCCTGTACGTTATCTCCATACCAAAGACCAACGGAGAAGAATTTTATCATGTAAAACTAAGATCTACCATAAAAAACAACAAGCAGATTCACCTAGAATACAATGAAATTTTGATAAATCAACATAAAATATACGGCATGATCGATAAATGCAGAAGAAGAAGCGAGGTAACCATATGCAGTTATAACCAACTTCAAGCACTAAAAGAGGACCACTGCATAAACCAATTAATGAAAGGATCTGATGCAGGATGTGTATTCTTATTCAACGAAAGGGAAATAATTGAATCTGTAAATGAAAACACCGTATTTTTAAACAATTTCAACGGTACAATCGCACAGAATGGTTCAGAAAACACTTGGAAGGTAACCTGTTAATTCAATACCAAAATGAAACGCTCGAAATAAAAGGATGGATCTTCACTAACAAGGAGATAAAAACATCCCAAATCCTCCCACCCATTTTGCAAAAAAATATTACCCAAAGAGGAGTTAAACTCAACTTAGAGTATCTACATAATCTTCATCAAAAGAACATAAGACTAATGGAAAAACTTGTTGAAGACAATAAAACCAATAACGCAGCAGACATTGGGATTATAACAGTAGTTATCATCTTCACAGCTCTAGCGGAATACAGGAAACGAAAGACAACAGTCTGGCTACCTAAAGAAAGAATTGCAAACCAAGCAACAACTTCAGGGATACAACCAATTCAACTAAATTTCTAATCCACGGGTCGCGGATTTTCAAAGGGGGAGAAGTTAAGCACATGATACCATCAAATTCCATTCTACCAAAGTGCATTCACCAAAGGCTCAAGTAACGTCCCACAAATCAACATGCTAATTCATCATAAATGTAAATGCGCGTGTAGGAATACATGAGCATGCAACATACTTTGTAAAATGCTTCATCAGCTATATTTTTTATTATATAAAGAAATGTAAACTTGTTATAATTTAGATTTAAGTTGGTAACTAAATAAAACGGACTTAGTCCAAAAAATATTTTTTTAATCAAAAATACAAGTGTGTACTTAACTTGTATATATACATTTCATGTAATTTTAAATTCCTGTTGAAAAATACATAAATTTGTAAGAGAGAGAAAATACACGTAATAATCATAGTATTGTGCATTATTACAGTCAAAATTTAAATTAGTGAGACAAAGTTGGTAAAATCTATGTTGAAAATTCAATTTTTTTTTTACTGTGTATTCATCCCAGATGATAATTTGGCATTGTTTTTGCACAATTAGTGAAATGAGAAATATTTTGCCAGTTTCACCTGGTGGATCCAAAAAAAAAAATCCACCTTGTCCCGCTGAAACAGGATAATGGCGGTCGTTTTGTTTATGAGTCAGTAGTGTGACATTGCGAGTCACAATCGCTGCCATTTCTGCAGTATCGTACTTCAGTTTGCGATTAATTTCGGTGTCCATTAAATCAGATATACTTCGATTTGGCGAACTCATACTGAAATGACAGTGGTAAATTGGCAAAGATAACGCAAAAATCCTCAGTAGCAATCAATGCTTCATTGTACATAGCGTTGCTGAATGTAATCGTTGAAGATCGCTGTACCGTGTACGAATTAAATGCAATATTTTGTCAGTCATTGAATCTTCGTGCTTATCCCACAACGTGTCTGCTCGTCTCGGGAAACATGTTTTAAACACTGTAGTGAATAGTAGACGAATTTGTGTTATAGCCCAATGCTGCTTCAGCAAGCATATCGTCCCAGTGATTGCCGTCTTCGAGCAAGCCGAGTGCAAGGCTGGCATTTTTATATGTTCACTACTGTTGTCCATTCACTTTGCGTATACCTTGAAATGACAATGGGCCGGTGACATTAAGCAACAACAGTCGCAGATAGAATCACTCAATCTGCCTTGGAGTGACTGTATATACTCGACCCAAAATGTTTAATTTGAATAGGCCGGGGCACGCATGTGCGCTCAATTGTGCTGTCGATGTGCCTGGCATTAGGCGAATTAAGGTTATTGCGGCCGCAACGTGCATCAACACGATTAGTGCCTGTACCGCATAAGAAGTATATTTGTAAAAATTTATGTGGTTCGTTTGGCGTTAGCAACAATGAGCCTACTTTGTCGTACACGTGGCCTTTGATTTTGAACGTTGAATTGAATTGTTGACCATTTACCGCAGTATTCTGAACTATTTCTGTTGCTCCGAACGAAGTCATTTGCAAGCATTTGAATGTGCGAATGGACTTCACGAACAGGTTTCAATCTGGATCCTTGTCGATGAGCAAGCCGTTCAATTGTTCTCGTGGTCTCAATTTCTGGTAATTGCACTTCTGATGCGCAACACATCCCGGCTAACTCATATTTGAACTTTAGCACATGACAATGGTTACATTTTTTGTCCATAGCACCAATCAGCCTTTCGGATGAGCGGAATATTCAATATCTGTCTCATACTCGAATGCGAGACGAAGGAGTGCAGCGGATGTAAATGCTCGATGTACTTCGGTCGGAACCGCCGTAATATTCCATTCACATCCGATAAATCGTCGGAGAACCGCTTATAGTGTGACATCTATTGGGGTCACTTTCCGTATTTCAAACACCATTTTAATATGCTTATTTGTTCGTCCTTCATGACTTTTTCTTTAATTTCGTCCATTGTGAACGCTTTTGGCGTTGCCGTTCTGACTATTTTGTTTAGGTATTTCTCACCTTTTTCATCGTGTGTTTCGGAATTTGGTTAACATAGCCTTAATAATGGATCGGCTATATTCGTTTTTCCAGGTCGGTAATCACGTTCATATCAAATGACTGCAATCGGAGTACCCATCTTTCTATTCTCGGACACGGTTTTGACAAAGGCTTAAACAATACCTCTAATGGCTTATGGTCCGTTATCAGATCAAATTGTTTTCACATTAGATACGTTTTGAAGCGTTCGCTTGCCCAAATTAAAGCTAGAGCCTCCTTTTCGGTCTGTGAATACCGCTTCTGCACATCCGATAAACCCTTGGATACGAAAGCTATTATCCTTGCCTTTCCTCCATAATCTCTTGTTCTGATGTCCATTCATATTTGTTACCCTTTCTTGTCAACATTTTTAACGGTTCACTAATTGTTGCTAGATCTGAAACGAACCTTCCTATATAATTTAGTATATACCTTCTTCTTTTGTATTTGGCTGTCTAAAATTTCTGATGTATCTAACTTTATCTATTGTAGGCCTGATTCCATTAGCATTTAAAACATTTTTTAAAATATTTATATTTCGCTAGCACACGACATTCCGAATATGAACCTCTTAGATCGATAAACACCCTCGTGGAAAATAAACATCGTTATTTCTCTATAGATCGAATTTCTATTTGATGGAATTTAATTTTTACATCTAGCTTTGTAAAACTTATACTCTTTGATAAACTAGGCACAATATCATCGAAAGTAGGTAAAGGATGTACCTCCCTCTTGATTGCTTTATTAGCCTGTCTCAAACCGACACACAACCTAACGTCCGTACTCTTATTCTTTGGCACTACTACTAATGGAGATATCCATTCGGATATTCCTTTCACTCGTTCTATTATGTCATTGTCCAATAACTCTTTTAGTTTACACGACACCTTTTTTTCAAAGATATTGGAATCCTTCGATAAGGCTGGTGCACTGGAATAATGAACTGAACAATCAACTAAATTGGTTGAGGTGGTGTTTGAGTTCGTAAGATTATATGTTTGATTTGGCAATTCATTGATTTGTTTATTATGAAATTGGGTTTCGGCGTTTGGGTTTACTTTTTTATGAATTAGATATATTGAACGGGTGTCTATTCTCGAATAATTGTCTTGTCCTATGCACTTATTAACTAAATTATTAACTTCGTTTGGTGATTGTTTGATTATGTTTTGAGCATCTAGGCTCGTTGGCTTATTAACTAAAAGGGGTTCTAAGTTTGAATGATTGTTTTGCGGTAGATTGGATAATTTATTATATTGGTTATATTATGAGCGTATTGGCTCGGTTGCTTATGAACTAAATATGTTCAATTAACATCTTGGGATAATTGAACGATTTGGTTTGGTTTGGTTGATTGATGAATAAATGGATTCGTTGGCTTCTTAACTATATCTGATGAATAATTTTCTGAATATGATCGATTAATGTCGTTGATTTGGATTTGTGTTTGTTTTAAATTGTTGGTTTTAAATGGTTTAGTTCTCGTTTGTAAATCCTTTATCCAGATAATTAGTTTGTGGAATATCTGGAATTGCTCGATTTGTGTTTATGTTGTATAATTGTTTGAACTGGGTGTTTCCGTTTATTATTCTACCAGGATTGATGGTTGGTTGTTATTTTTGATTTGAGTATCAATATTGATTTTTTTGCTGATTGAAAATCTATTACGTGTTTTTGGAATAACTATTTGGGTTTCTCTGAATTTGTATGTGTGTCTTTCTAACTCGTACTTGTAATTTCGCGGTTGTGTTGTAAGGTAAATGTAGGCGTTTGTTTGAAATTTGTTTAATTATAAGTTTGGGTGTTGATGTTGGTTAAAGTTTGGCGTTTCATAGTAACTTCTTCGTTGCTCTGGTATAACAGGATTGCTAAAATGGCTCCAAGTATATGACAGTGGTTGATTTATATGTTTTTTTCTCTCTGTGTTTATTCTATAGTATGGCAAATGTCCCAAGTATGTTGGCTTTCGACTGTTGATAGGACGAGTGTTGACGGTTCATTTAGCTGTGTTGTTGGTATGCCTATTATCGAGTTAACCATATGTTCAGTTTCATCGGTTTCTTTTATAATATCGGTGATACTTTCGGCTTTGCTGGTTATTATGTTATTTTTGGTTATGGTATAGTCCTCGTTTGAATGTTTCCACAGCTTGTAATTCTAGATGTTTGTTCTGGTTAATCTGGTCAATATATTCGTATTTAAATTTAAAACTGGCTTTATATTGATCGAGCGCATCATAAACTCTAAACTCTACCCACCCCTTTTGTTTCGTTTCTAAAAATTTTCGTTCCAGTTCTGTTACGGAATATTTCTGTAAATAAATATTAATAAGCGTTTTTCTCAATATTGGATAGTCGTGTATCTCTCTGTGATAAATCCGCGTGAATGCTTCTTCTGTTAAGCGGAGTTTTATTAATTTGTCGAATAATTGCTTTTCTATGTTGAAAAGTGTTTCATAAATACTGTCTGCAATGGCCAAAAAACTGCTGAGTTGAATTGGTCTGTCTTTTGTGTGCTCCTCTGCATTCTGTAATAAGAGCGATGCACTTTAATATTTGTAGCTAGTTCATTTTGTAAGATTTTAACGTGTCGAAGTTCGGTTTCGATACGAAAGGATTCACGTTATGCTAGCGATGGTTCTGTTTCAAATTTCATTATTTTTGGTTGAAGTTGATATGTCATTGATTTGCTGTTTTCAAATAGCGTCGTTGATTTGATTTTAAAATGATGTACATTATTGTAGATTTTAATATTTCCTACTGCGGAAGAGTATGATATAATGATGAGATAGTTTTTATTTTTGAAAACAAACGTAATTTTGTTTATTCTGTTAACATTTAATGGCCTTACTAACAATGCGCAAAACAAATAAATGGGTCGACTTTTCCTATATTACACAATAATGTGACATTCCTGGAATCGGCCATAGTGTAGCAAAAACTTTAAAGAATACTTGAACTTTTATGAAATTTTACGTTCTAAAACTTGTGTGACATCCCAATACTATTTATTTCAATTTTGTTTCCCATGTGGAACAGCTCAAGTCGTTCACTATTAGATGGCATATGGCCACACTTGGTCAAATCTCTGAGATTCTTTTAATCGCCCAGAGTGTCGCATATGTCATTCCAAATATTTAAAGAATTATTTTTTTATAATAACCTACTAGAATTATTATAATAAGATTTGATCCCGATATTTACATGAAAAATACATTTTTGATGATCTTTATAAAGGTTTACTATTAACATCACTCACTTAGCTGCACTTTTCGTTAAAAAGCTCACTTCGGTTTGAAAATGACATTTTCTATATAAAAGTCTTTTGGGTACTCATACCGAAAGCTTCATTTTCAGTACAAGCAGGCCCATTAAATACATGTGTACGGCGCTGGTTTGATGCAATGATTAGCGCCAGAGCCATCTATTATTTTAAAGAGCCGTAATATTAAAATGAGGGCTTTAAATATAGGGGAAGCTTTTATTGAATTATTATAAGAAACCGTGGTAACATAAATTTATGAATAAAAAATCAACAAATCATTGTTCATCAAAATTTATTTACTGGAAATGTATAACATCGTTGACATCGTTGATTTTCTTAATTAAATATTATTACAAAAAACAACAAAACGTAGGAAACATCAATTTTATGCAATTGCAAAACCGAGCTTTCTGTAATTTCAAAATCCGTTTACAGATGTCTATATAATAAATTTTCTTGAAATCACAGAAAAGCATAAAATAATTAACCAACTATTTACGAAACCGACCAAATGGCACAGTGGTTAAAGCTTTTGAGTTTGGATCGGGCAGTACCGGGTTCGAATCCCGATAAGAGCAGGATGCAAAATAAATTTTCATCAACAAATTACGATCTGTGGTAAAATGGAACACATCTATGACGACTTCCTGTCGGAATGCAAAACTCATGGGCTGAACCATTTTCCATACCAGTATAGGCTCAACTCAAAACAATTATAATTTTTATTTATATTACGGTTGGACCCCAATTCTGAAGCACAGTCACTGACTGAAAACTTTTTGTCTTTGCGCGTAGTCTGTGACCAATAAGATCACCAATTTTGTTTGTCTTACGCAAGACTTTTTAAAGACCAATGCCAACTAAGACTATGCGCAGAATACGAAAAGTGACGTAATTAAGACAAAACTCAAAACAAAGTCAAAAGTCTTACGTAAGACATATAAATTTGATGGTCATATTGGTCACTGACTACGCGCAGAATACGGAAAGTCTCATAATTAAGATTAAACTCAAAACAAAGACAAAAAGTTTTACCTAAGACCATTTTTCAGTCAATGCTGTGCTTCAGAATCGGATCGTTAGACTAATTTAAATGTTTTTGCGTTAAAACTCGATATAATATAACTCAATTTTAAAATATTCTTTTGCTGAATCTTGAACTAGCCATTCAAATTAAAAATCCAAACGAAGCATTTATGTTTTTATATAGAAAAAAGCTTCTAAAAAATTATGAAAATACAGTGTTGGTATGAAAAAGAACAAAAGCATCCCCTCTATGGAAAGCTCATGAACAAAAATGGCCGAATCTTATGGTTCTTATATTTGCAAGGCTCTAGTAGCGCGCTATATAATCGCTTGTATTTCGATCGCAAGTCGCTTAAAGACACAGATATTAAAAATCGAAATAAGCACTGCATAATATTTACGATCCAGCTCGCTATACAGAAAAACCAAAATAAATTAATGAATTTTGTCTTTTGAACCATAATGTTTATTATTAATTAATTTAATGATAATTTTTAAATTAATCATTTTTATGTAAACAGCAAATAAATGTTTGCTGTTTAAAACTTAACCTATAGTGGTATGCACACGCAAGCAAAATAGCTCGGGTCCATAAATCAATTGAATTGTCATTTTATTAGGATAAGAATAAGAATCAGGCATGACGACAAAGTACAACAAAACAAATTAATTATTAATTTTATTTGATTGCGACTGTACTCGAGTAAGTTATTAGAGCACAGCACAATGTTAGTAAACAGCTGACGTTTACAAAAAAAAAAAAAAATCAAATAAAATAGCCTTTCAAAAACATCAGCCAAAAACATCGTGATAAATTGTTGATCATAATAACATGCTTACGATGGTTTTATTTATGCTGAGGAAATCTTAGAGCAAAATACAAAATGATTTCATTGGGAATACCTCGATAAGACGCATACTATAATCTAATTTTGTAAACAGAAAATTCACTTTGTGAACTATGCAAAATATGATAACATTGACATAATGTCCTAAATGCTATTCCTGCATGTCGGTCAGCAAACTGAATTCTATATACTGAGTACGACTGAAAATTTGTTTAATTAGCACCCGCGGCATTAGTCGCTTAAAATTTTAAGTAGGATTTTAAGTAATGCTTGAAGGAACGCCAAATCGATTTATCCATCGATTTGGAATAGCATCAGACCATTGAGTGCACCTATCAATCATTGTAAGACAGTACATTTTGTCTTCAGACTGTAGTAGAGGTCTGGTAACTTTACATTTCTGACACACAATACAGTTCCTTGCCCACGTGCGTATTTCTTTTGCCATTGAAGGCCATGTGAATTATTTCGTAATTTGTTTTATATTTGCTCTAATTCCGGGTTGTGATAAAATATGATGAGAATCGAAAATTTGTGGTCGGAATGGTTTTGAAGCAAATGGACGTTGACTACCATTCCAGATATCACATAAAATGTATTTATCCGATCCAAATATTGGTAATTTTTGAATACGTAACAGTGTGTCGGAAACAACATTAGAACTTACCGAGATGTGTCGAATATCGGAAGTAAATTGTACATCGAAGTTCAAGTCTATAGGTGAGGCTTTGTCCAAATTTTGATGCAATGCAAATGTTAGAGGTTTATGATCCGAAAATAAAATGAACTCGCTTCCCTCAATAAAATTTTGCTGCATATGCTGCCAGTAATTCTCTGTCGTATGTGCTGTAGCGTATTTCAGCCGCTTGTAACTTACGTAAGAAGATTTCCAACTTTTTTCTGTAAGCTGCTGTAATACTGCTCTTACACCTGCTAAGTGAGTACATTTTGCCAATTTCGATTTGCTCAATTCGAATGCTTTAGATGTTACATCAGTCCAGGAAATTTCTGATTTGACCTTTTTTTCGACCTATTAAAAATTCTTATAATGGAGCTTGGTCTGATGCTGCGTGATGTAGAAAACTTCTGTAATTGATCATTCCCGCAGGAATTTAACTAAGTAAACTGTCGATGGTTTTTGGTTGTGGAAATTCTTGAATTATTTTAACTCTTTAATTCGAAACCTAAAAATGACAATTAATTTTTGGCGAATTCACATTTATTCAAATTAATGACAAGATCGGCCTCGTTTATTTTTTGGAGAACAATATGTACGTGTTTTCTTCCATATTTTTTGATGCCATTAGTAGGTCGTCGATATGAACCTTAAATCTCTGAACAGTGAATGAATCAATCTTTGAAAAGTTTGTACAGCGTTTCGTAAACCAAATGTCATACGCGGGAACTCAAACAATTCAAAGTGTGTAATTATTGCTGTTTTCTCGATATCTTGTGGTTCCACCGGGACTTGATGATAAGCTCTAACTAATTCGATTTTAGAAAATATGGTACATGATTCAAGCTGATGAGTAAAATCCGTAACAAATGATACTGGATACCGATCTGGTTTTGTCAATGTATTTAATGCTCTGTAATCGCCACATAATTGCCAACTACCATCTTTTTTGGGTGTCATATATAGAGGACTGGCCCAATTGCTTTTAGATGGACGACAGGTACCTTTCGCTAACCTTGTCTCAATTTCCGTTTTGGCTATGAGCATATTATCTGTACTTAGTCTTCGAGTAGCACGGCTGACCTGTAGTTTCAATGCAATGTGTGCCATTATGTTTTACAATGTTAAGACTTTGTGATTTGTAGGTCACTGATTTGTTTTTTTGTAAAAGTTATAAAATACCCGGATGCCATTCGTCGGTTTTGATAGTTGTAATAGCGTATACGAATTGATTTGTATTGGTGTTCTCCCATTGTAGTAAAGCTAGTACAGGTATCAATTATATTTTTACCAAACCGAAATGAGCTAAAACGTCAGCACCTAAAATGCATCTGTCGACTTTAGCTACTACGAATTTGGAGTTGAATGGTCTTCGAAAGCCTAAATCAAAACTTAAATTTCTTTGACCAAACGTATCGATAATGATTGATGAATTTGCTGCAAATAATTTACAGGAATTACTGAAACTTCGGCACCCGTATCGACTAAGAATTATAATTTATTTTGATGATCGGTAATTATGAAACGACTGTTAGAATTTAGACTCCCGGCATCCGTCGTAAAAAGCGTTGAGTCTAATGTTTTTCCGAATTCGAAACTGCCGTATTTAATCGATTACACGGTTTTATGCACATCTTTGCATGAATCCCACATCTAAAATGATACCAGCAATTTGGAAATATGTTGACCTGTGCTTTGACCGTTGGAATAGTGACATGTCGTTTATTTTTGAGTTAGTGTTTGGATTTGATAATGTACATCACTTTGTTGCTAATTGGGTTTTGTATTTCCACAATTTTATAGGCCGTCCAATTAAGTTAGATTCATCTTTACTTGATAATATCTCTTGAGTATGGGTTGGTAGACGTTGCAACCATAAATTTCTTAATACCGATTCAGTAACCTGATTGGTGGATAAACATTCCATCTCCCGTAATAATTGAAGTGGCTTTATGTCATCCAACTGCAATCCAAGGGTGCATTATTAAATTTAATGAAAAATGGAACCATTTGTTGTAACACCAACATTGTGATCGATTTCGTGCTCACTACCGGAGTCAGACATTGTGGTGTTTCAACGATGTCACAAATTTGTTTAATAAATTTAATAAAGTTAGATTTTATATCACGATAATTAAAAAAAACGTGTTTCCAGAAATATTACGCCGAATGGATGAAGGTAATTTTTAGATAACCGATAGGCAGTGAGTGAAAAATTGCTAATAACGAGATTTCGCTTGCCTGTATAATTTATTCTTTTAAACACAGTAATGGCAACTTCCTTCATGATTGATTTTGGTTGATTATGTTTATCGTTGTACAATCGTGTGCTGTCCTCTGGTGAAGGCTTCACGCCGATTGTAATGATCTTGGTAAATGGAAACGATTTCAATACTGTTGGCTATTCCGTCTGGATTGATTTGGAGTTAGTTTGGTGGTCGGTTAGCTACCTGGCGCTACTAGACTTTTTCACCCTTTTATTTTTTTAATTAATTAACTGCTGCTGCTCCGTAGATGGGTTGCTCTATGAATTATAATTTCGTGTTGGACGTGTTCTAATATCACGTCGGGGTCACCAGTTTATGGATAATAGGTAATTGTTAATACCACAAAAAATTAATAAATTAACTTTCAACGTAAGTATAACTATAATCTTATTTTATTTTTATGATTTATTTTATAGTTTATTTATATTTTAATTATAATAATATTTAAACACACATTTTAAGTGTTGGACAGGCAGCTGAATTCTGATTATTAAATTTTTCATTCCTACGGGTTTTGTTTTTCCTAGGGATTTCAGGAAATCTCATTTTACACGCATTGGAAGTTTTTACGAAACGTTTGCGACTCGTTTTAATTGCATATATATTAGTGTTATTACCTGTATAAGACGAAACTTGAATTATACTCGACAAATTTAAACAAAATTGGTACAAAGTATAGAATTAAACAAATAAAAACATAACCTCCGAAATAATCAGATATTTCAAATCCCAATTGATTTAATCAGTCATATTATGTATTTAATATAATAATTAATGTTTATTTAATATGACCAAAAATTCTCTAAGTAAAAAACCAGATAAATAAAATTTTTCTATGAAATAATAGGAATCTGGCCCAAAAGTCATCTACACAGTGCAATAGATAAGAGCTATCCAATTTGGACTATTACGAAACAAGTCTTTGTGGATCGTCAGAGTACCCAACCTTGGCTCATTCTATTTTCATAATTAAAACGAAAAAGTCCGGAAATGGAAATTCTGTGGAGCGAATCCTGGAGATTTTGCCACATGGCCACATAAATAGTGCAATAGATTAAAGTTGTTAAATTTCACAAAAAAATGCCACATGTCTATGCGGATCCTCAGAGTGCCCCATTCTGGCTCTTTCATTTTATCTAAATTAAAACGAAAAAGTCCGGAAATGGAAATTCTGTGGAGCGAATCCTGGAGATTTTGCCACATGGCCACATACATAGCGCAATAGATTAAAGTTGTTAAATTTCACAAAAGTATGCCACATGTCTATGCGGATCGTCAAAGTGCCCCAAAATCCCATTTCCATTCAACATACTCAATCCCAACACAATCGGGTAAGAAATGACTGAGTTCCGTCCCAGATTAATTTCGATCGAATCGAATAAATTTTAAGATTAATTTCGATCGAATCGAATAAAACATTCGGATTTAACGAACATTCGGATTTAACGGACTCTTTAATAAGCCCGTTAAATCGAGGTTTTACTGTATTCATAGCCACATACGTGATACAATTGGTTAAAGCTCTCCAACCTGGCGAAAATGTGCCACGTCTATGCGGACCGTTAGGTGTCGCTGCACATTGCCCGTTCATTTTACCATGATTAGAATGAAAAAGACCGCTAATGAAAATTCTGTCTGCCAGAATGGGACACTCTGACGATTCTCATAGACATGTTGCGTATTTTTGTGAAATGTAACAACTTTAATTTATTGCAATGTGGCCATGTGGCAAAATCTCCAGGATTCGCGCCACAGAATTTCCATTTCCGGACTTTTTCGTTCTAATTATTATGAAATGAAAGGCCAGAACGGGGTACTTTGACGATCCACATAGACATGTGGCATATTTTTGTAAAATTAAATAACTTTCATCTATTGGACTATGTATGTGGCTATGTGGCCATTGTTTTTACATTTTTAATCTTTGATATTTCAAATCATGTTTAACGGCCTTTTGAAATTAAATAAAATTTATAATGAAAACCTTGTATACAGGATTAACTAACTAATACTAATAAAGGAAAATGTGGGTTAGTGAATACTTCTCGTGATTCATCCGATTCGAGAAATTTTTACTAAAAATTTTGCTAAACAATTCGTAAAGAAATTAGTAAAATTTTCTCGGACATTCATTCCAATAATTCAGGAAACACACTTATGTCGATTTTCATTGAAGAAAAAATAGTACCTATATGGTATCCAATGGTGCTCCAACTGCTGTCAAAATGTTTCATTCAAAAAAAAATATTACCCCGAGGTGAGCATGAAGTTTCTGGCAACTTTCTGACAAACCTTATAAATCCTATTAAACTTCTAACAAACGTTATAAATGTTAATAAATCCTGACAAATGCAAATTGACTCATGATGCAATATAATATTAAAGTTTAATTTGCAGAAGCTCTTAAGACCATATTGTGAGTTGAATTGCAAATAAAACTAATCTAATTAATCGAAACTATAAAAAACTAATTTATTATCAATATCGTGTAAGAAATTATAACTTTAAGGTAAAAATATGATGAATGATTATAACCGGTGTGAAGTTTCTAACGTTAATTAAAAGTGTAGCATACGCAACAAATATTCTGCAGCGCATGCAACTTATCTATGCAGTGTATGCAACTTATTTAACATGTATGTAAATAATTTATAAGAAAACCACAAAAACTAACATTAAATTAATAATTTCGAATTAAAAACAAAAGAAAAATATATGTGCAAATATGTATTAAAGTTTTCAAAGTTTTATCATAAACTAATATTTACCAATTGAGGTTAAACACATAATTAACACTCCATCCTAGAGTTTTCGCAATATAGCCACTAGTATTCTCAAATAGTAAACATTCGAGCCTATTCAAATTTGTATAGCCCGTACATATAAAAAGGGTTGGGCTCCTCTGACAAAATTTCATATTTTGATAAAAAACTATATGGAAGCTGTACCTACACACCCAATTAACACTCCATCCTAGAGTTTTCGCAATATAGCCACTAGTATTATCGAATAGTAGACATTCGAGCCTATTCATTCGAGACATTCGAGCCTATAATACTAGTGGCTATATTGCGAAAACTCTAGGATGGAGTGTTAATTGGGAGTGTAGGTACAGCTTCCATATAATTTTTTTATCAAAATATGAAATTTTGTCAGTGGAGCCCAACCCTTTTTATATGTACGGGCTATACAAATTTAAATAGGCTCGTATGTCTACTGTTTGATAATACTAGTGGCTATATTGCGAAAACTCTAGGATGGAGTGTTAATTGAGAGTGTAGGTACAGCTTCCATATAAATTTTTTATCAAAATATGAAATTTTGTCAGAGGGGCCCAACCCTTTTTATATGTACGGGCTATACAAATTTAAATAGGCTCGTATGTCTACTATTCGATAATACTAGTGACTTTATTGCGAAAACTCTAGGATGGAGTGTTAATTATGTGTTTAACCTCAATTGGTAAATATTAGTGTATGATAAAACTTTGAAAACTTTAATACATATTTGTACATATATTTTTCTTTTGTTTTTAATTCGAAATTACTAATTTAATGTTAGTTTTTGTGGTTTTTCTTATAAAATATTTACATACATGTTAAATAAGTTGCATACACTGCATAGATAAGTTGCATGCGCTGCAGAATATTTGTTGCGTATGCTACACTTTTAATTAACGTTAGAAACTTCACACCGGTATGATTATAGCATTAAACAACGAATTAATAATGTCATTTAGGAAAGTTTACACAAACAGCCACCATATACAAATCAACCAGAAGGGTCTAGGCAAACAAAAAAATACTTTAGGTTTTTGAAATATAGAGAAGGGGAGCGGCCACGTGGCTTCGAAAAAGTCAGATATTGCTTAACATGACGTTACTAACAGCTTGTTAAATCTACTATTTAGGTTAATTTACACAAACAGTACACAAATTAACCTTAAGCGTTTAAGCCACAAACAGAAAAATACTTTAGGGATAAAAAATATACGAACGTTGGCTTGCTTGCTGTTAGTGGGTTCTGTAAACGTTTTCTCGATATTCGAATTGTTCGATTAACTATATACTAAGAGACATTTGACATTGGGTTTGACATTTTAATTCATACGATCGTTTCGTCATTGTGTGATCTGTTGGTGGCCAAAACAAAATCAGAAATTAAGTTAGGTTTAGGCAATAGTGTGCCGATATGAATGAGTGGCATATTTGAAATGAGAATGCAAATATCCTTAATCTTTATTAACGCTTCGGGATCTTGATCAGTGGTCCGAATGCTATGCAGAGTGTCGTTGCTCATTGATTCTTTATATTTGTAGAGAATAGAAGCTTGCGACAGGAAAGTTACAATCAACAATATGACGAATAATTAGCCAATTTGATGAGGAGAGGAACTCAATAGTGCATCTGCAAGTGTGAGATCTCAAAGGTGGTCATCTTTCAGCAAAAGTAATTCGTGACGCGCATTGTGACGTGTTTCGCAATAATAACATGGAATGTTCGCAAGGTTTCGATGAAAATCAGTCCAACAACGTTAAGCAACAACAAACGCGAGAAGAAGCATTCTCGTTGCTTCGAATGGACTGTGTATAATCGGCCTAATATATTTTCCATGAATATGCCGTCGTATGCTTGGACTGGAATGCTACGCTCTCGTGGGTGGGGCTCACATTTTTGACTGTTTGTTCCACGTGGAAAATACCTGGTCGGTTGCATAGTTCAAAAAACTCATTTAGTGTGTTTTTTGGGGCAGTTAAGGCTTGTTGTAGAGCAGTATCTTCAGCAAAATAAACACGCTGCCCATTTTCAAGGTGCACAGTCAAATGTATAACAGCTGGGTTAATGTCCTTTATGGGGAAACTCAAAATGCGCAAAAAAGACCATATCTGCTAATGAATAGGCCATTTGATAATGTGTTATTTCGAGTCGTTATCATTTAAATTTTGAACAGCAAATACAGCCATATCGCAGCTGTTATGAACATATTCAAATGTATTTGCTGGACTTCGCCGAACTTCAGAACTCAACGTTTATGTGTGCTTTAACGCTTTACAGCAACGGTGAATACGGAACCGCCCAGCGATGGTCAATGTCAATCGTTCAACCATTGGACACTTGTAATTGATATGACTGGCAGAATAGGTACGATTGGCAGAACAACGCCAAGGTACAACGCAAGTGGCTTGCGCATGTATTGATGCGTACGTCAAATACCACAGAATTTGGCATCAGCGCCACCTATGATACACAAACATAATTACTATATGAATTATTCACAGAAGTTTTATTATTCATGAACTTCTCAGAAGGTTTTGACGGTCAATTATTCTTGAACTTATGAATATTTTCCATTTTATAACATATTTGGGGGTGTTGGTGCATGGGTAGTGAAATATCGTCAAAAACCTTAGAACCTGATCGCAGTGCCACCTAGTAGATCCAATTGTAAATCTAAACCATCCAGGAACTCACTCAAACACACACACAAAATTTTATTAAAATCGGTTCAGCCGTTTAGAAGGAGTTCAATGACATACAATCGTACAGAAGAATTATACGTGGCCGCTCCCCTTCTCTATATTTCCAAAACCTAAAGTGTTTTTTTGTTTGCCTTGACCCTCCTGGTTGATTTATATATGGCGGCTATTTGTGTAAATTTTCATAAATGGTAATTAATAAGCTGTTAGTGACGTCATGTTAAGCAATATCTGAATTTTTCGAAGCCACGTGGGCGCTCTCCTTCTCTATATTTCCAAAACCTAAAGTATTTTTTTGTTTGCTTAGACCCTTCTGGTTAATTTGTATATGATGGCTGTTTGTGTAAACTTTCATAAATGGTAATTAATAAGCTGTTAGTGACGTCATGTTAAGCAATATCTGACTTTTTCGAAGCCACGTGGGCGCTCCCCTTCTCTATATTTCAAAAACCTAAAGTGTTTTTTTGTTTGCTTAGACCCTTCTGGTTGATTTGTACATGGTGGCTGTTTGTGTAAACTTTCCTAAATGACATTATTAATTCGTTGTTTAATGCTATAATCATTCATCATATTTTTACCTTAACGTTATAATTTTTTACACGATATTGATAATAAATTAGTTTTTTATAGTTTCGATTAATTAGATTATTTTTATTTGCAATTCAACTCAGAATATGGTCTTAAGAGCTTCTGCAAATTAAATTTTAATATTATATTGCATCATGAGTCAATTTGCATTTGTCAGGATTTATTTACATTTATAACGTTTGTTAGAAGTTTAATAGGATTTATAAGGTTTGCCAGAAAGTTGCCAGAAACTTCATGCTCGTTACCCCGAGTGTAATATTTTGTTACTCCTGTGATAATTTTCTATACTCTAGGTTTTTTGGTGGAGTATACGATTTTGTTGTTGTTATAAATCTATTCGCCATTTTTTCTGTCATTTGTCAAAATATACGGCGCGTTGGTAATTTGATTAGTGAAATTATAAAATCAAACATAAATAATAAAGTAAAAATTAGAGAGTAGCAGAGTAGTACATTTTTATTCCATTGAAAGAAAATGGTAGTAAAAAAATAAGGTAACATTTTCGGAGTGAGAAAAAATCAATGAAAATCGACATTAGTTTGGGAATTGGTACTTTGAAAACAAAAACACAAATCGTTGTGAAATTCTCAAATTCTGAAAATTAACATGGACATTGACATTTGATATATTTTTCTGGAAAACATAACGGGATCGATGAGAACCGGGTAAAATCTCGATTAGTAGTAATCGTTTGAATTGCAAAAATACTGTAAATCATAACTCACACGTTTCGGGCCACATTTGCCCATGTCAGAACTATGACAAAATTCTGAAAATCATCATGTTTATTGTATAGAAGAAACATAAAGGCAAGGTGAGATTGATGATCATTTCGCTTAATCTCGACTAGTGTATCTATGAAATCTAAAAAATTTTACAAACTTCAATTTAATTTTATGTTTATATAGTTATAGTTACGATAAATAGTAAATGTTTTTACATCACATTATTAAATGTTTGATAACATTGTGCTTGAATCGCAAACTTTTTTTTTGTGACAAGCTAGACACCCAGGGGGTAAACCTAATTCAAGTATGCTGAATTTAATGGTGGTAGTCCCATTTCAAAGTTAGTCTCCATTTTTGAGACATCGCATTCGACATGTTTTGGCTCTGAGTCAAAATATACCTTCATTTTCAGGTTGATAGCTCTTGAATCATTAAGATTTTTGTTATGATTTCTTCAGCAAAGTTGTTGCGCAAGCCAAGAAAAACAACTTTGCCAAACATATCAAGACCGAAAAATCACATCTACATTTTTTTGCTTGTAATTTCGATGAAAAACACTTTTTTTATCATTTTTTATCATTTCGATCGATAAAATAGAAACTATTTAAAATAAAATTAAATTGATTCAGTTGACTTTATGGTGATTTTTCCTAAACAAAAATTCCTAAAAAATTAACATTTTTCTTCTCTTTGACAAAAGAATGGCTTGCCGCTGTTTCAATCCGTATTTATACGACGGATGAAAATCCGGGCCAATTACATCACGTAAATTATACAATAGACACGCCTCTTTTCATACACAAAAGTTGAAAAAAATTGAAAAAAAGTCTGGGATATAAAAATCCGAGATTTTTATCCGTCGTGTGAATACGACTTCTAGCGTCGTACCATAATATCCAAACGATTTTGCGAGATTTCAATGTGATTGAATGGCGCAGTGACATTTGATGGTTGATATATTTATGCAGATGTTTCTCCGGTTTCAGCAGATTTAAATGTTAGGGGTAAATATTCTTCAGTGGGATTTGATCTTTCCGGAACAGGAATTTCATCTGAATGGAGCAGCGGTAGTTGCGCATTTGCCGTTGCAGTGTATGTCAAAAAACAATTTTTTTTCTGTTTGTACCGAGAATATAATTCATGCACGCATAACATTGAACTGGATCATATCTTTGTGGATCTGTCCGTATCATCGGGACACCAAATGACAGTGCGACTCCAGTGTTTTGCCATCTATGCAGAGGGAAAATGCATGCCGTACAAACAAAAGACGGCGTCCAATTTACACCACTAAAAACATTTTGTGAAAAGTATAGTTGATATAAATCAGCAGTATCATCACTTATTTTGCGGCGATTGCTCATAAATTTAAATTTTCCACACACATAACAAAAACATTTGAGTTTAAAACACCTAGCCATATGATTTATTTCACCAGTGCTGGGATGTTCTAACATCACATTTTGCGATATTTTATCGAAGTCTACGTCTCTTTCAGCCAGAATTAATTTGACTTCTGTTTCAATTATCAATTATTTCTTCTTTATTGCTATCATAGCCTACTAGAATATATTTGAACAATATCTATTTCACTTATTTTCGTTCTACAATTATTTGGTGATAGAAACACAGTAGAAATATCACAATGTTGTAATCTAGCAGGCTGGTAAATGATATAAAAATTGAAACAGAGATAAATTTTATTCTACAGAAACGAGAAATAAACTTCGATAAATTACCGAAACATGGTGGTGTTAGAACACCCCAGCCTTGGATTTCACAAGTCGATTTTCACTTTATTTTTTGTGCCAATTTTTTAACTTTTTTAAAAATATCGATTTCGAGAATAATTTCTTCTTCGGTTTATTTTTTACTACTATTACATAATTTATTTTGAAGCTGTTTATATACTGTTGCTAGGCGCTGCTGTTTGATACCTCCTTTTTAAATTATGGATAATAAGTCGTAAATTTTATTAAGTTGATTTTATCATTAAGTAAATTGTTGGTATTTTTGTTTTTGTATATTTTCAGGGTGTGAATTTTGGCCGCAATTTGATGCATGACTCAAGATAAATTTGTATACGTACAGTATACAAACGCCTCATGACTTGAGTATAATTGTGTCCAACAAATACCAAGATCTTCTAACCTGTCTAATTGCGGCCCTTTTTGATTCTGTGCAAAATGGTTAAATTTTTATTGAATTTGCGTGTACGTATGATTTTCAGTTTTTATGTGTTGTGCGACTGTTTGGCCTAAGTACGCCGATCTCCAGTTGTATTTAGCCTTATCTGTGTATACGGATCTCTACATAGGTGGACCCATGTTTCTCTAGACGACAAGGTAGGAGTTGGAGTTTTCTGTGAGAAGCTTTTGCCAAAACTGACAAGACCCTACGTTTTTGGGGAACATGCGAGAAGACTGGGTCTACAGACGAATGACTTTGTACAAGTTGCATGGCTGAAGAGACTTTAGATAACTTCCTAAGCTCGTGTCCGGTCCTATCATACAGAAGGCATAGGTATTTGGGCGTGTACAGTATGGTCAGCCTTTTAGATCTCGCTGACTGTGCAGCGGGATATATTTTGCGCTACGTACGTAGTCCCGAATGGTTTTGAACAGGGGTAAAGGATAATAGGTTCCTGTGGTAACACAACGAGCCACTACTGGTCTAAGTGTGCGCAAGTAGCCACTCCAACCTAACCAGGCGCGTACGCAGGATGAAGCCTTGGGAGGGGGTTTCAGAAAACATATTTTATATAATTTTTTTTTTCACTTAGTAGAACTAGCTAATATATATTATATTTTATTTCACTAAAAAAACAAGCGAATTTCTAATTTACGTGAACTTTTTGCTCGTTCATCTAGAACTGCATCAACAGAAACCGCAACATTACGATGAATATTAAGCCTATCTTCATTCGTTGTGTTGCATAAATACATTTTGAGTCGTCTCAATGTTGAAAAAGATCGTTCACTGCTTGATGTTGTAACCGGTAGTGTTGCAAATACTTGAAGTAATTTTCGAACAGTTGGGAAAATTGATTCTGACTATGCGCGTACACCACCAACACGAAATAAAAGTAACAATTAATTTTGTAGAAGGTTTTATTGAACTTCACAAAAAACAAACTCTGCTTATAATTTAAATGTTTGTTGACTAAATTTTTAATTTTCTTGTTGATGGTGCATGACACTGCACATAGAAAATCACGATTGCAAGTGAAGTCTGCTGTCCTTTTATTTTTTTGGTTGTCTCGATTTTATTACATTTTTTGTTTACATAATTCGTCATGAAAACAGTTTAATCTCTACTCTAGTACAACTTTAACTTATGAATTTATACAAAGCAATCAAATGTAATGTATTTTGTTAACACAACAGCTTGAATTATTTAATTTAATTAATTTTGCATTTAATTGACAACTTTAATGTATAGTTTTCTTATAGAACTAAAGTAACATCAAAATTAACAGATAAGTGTAATCAACTTTATTTTACATTAATAAATTTGACTGAAATTTAGTTATTTTTCTTTTAGATAAATAAATGAACTTGTTGGACTTCTAGTTTCGTTCGTATACTCCAGAAAGCCCCAATATTCGATGTGTCGTGTAAAACTAGTAATTACCATTTGTGCATAAGTGTATCGTATTCTCTATGTGAAATAAATTGTTTATAATTTGAAAAACGAATCTTAGATTTGAGTTGTATTTTATTGTTAACTGTGTAATATTATGAATGAATATCATGAATTCGTTGGTAATTTTCGGTCGCTAAGAGACAGATTCGTCGCATGATAAAAATGCAATATGAGCATTTTTTGGTGTATTCTAAGAATTTATAGCGCCACCATAACTTCAGTTCACCAATGCCCACAACTATGCTGCAGTTCATAATACTTTTATATTTTTCCAAAAGGATTTTTGCAGATTTTTCGAGCTCCAATGAAAAATTTTGTTCATTATAAATATTTAATATATATGTACATACATACAATACCGCTCAAAAGTGTTTAGGCACTGCGAAAAGCAGCATAAACCATATAAAAACTCAGTAAAAATGTGATAATATTTATTTTTTTAGGTACACACACACATTTATTTACTAATGCCAATATACTAAATAAATGTCAAAATTAAACTGCTTAATTAAAATTTTACTTTCATTTTTGTGACCGCTTCTCAATTGAACAATCGCAGTGCATTGTCGAGGCATTCTCGCAATAAGTTTTGCCAGAGTTTGTGGCGTTATTGAGTTCCAAATTGATTGAAGTTTTGTTCCACATAACAGTAGCTGATGTTGGAGCTGATTCTTTTACTACCTGCTGCAATTCTTCCTACAGTAACTAAATAGGGTTCAAGTCAATGCTCTGGGGAGGCCATTTCATAATTTTAATTGGTCCTTCATCCTCTAAATGATGAATATATATATATATATATATATATATATATATATATATATATATATATATATATATATATATATTCCTCGATGTTTACAGCAATGTTTTTGATCATTATCTTCTTGAAAGATACAATTTTGACTCAAAAGCCGAATTCCTGAAGGTATTGAGGGGTTCTCCAAAATTTGTCGGTACCCTTACTTTTTTAGTGTTCCGTCAATTTTCACAATATCGCCTACACTAGTGCCAGCAAAATAGTCCCAAATCATCACTGAAAAATCTCCATGCTTTACGGTAGTGGCAATTCTCTACTGGCATATTCACCTACACATCTTCCCACGAATAATTGTCTTCGGGTACCGAAAATTTAAATAAGGACTCATCCGTCCATAAAACCTTGTTGCAATCGTCTATCGTCCAAAGTTGGTGTTCACGGACACATTTAAATCGCTTTTGCATATTTTGTTTACTAGTAATGGTTTTTTAATTGCAACACGGCCATGGAGTCCGGATTCCTTTAGACGACGTTTAACCGTAGAAACACTAACTAGTTTTGGGTGACCAACATTTACTTCTGCGATTATTTCCGGGGCTGTTTTGTGTCTATTCGTCTTGCTAGCAGCCACTATTCTATGATCATCTACAGATGTTGTCGCTCTTGGTCTTCCACTACGGCTTTTATTTCACACTCTTTCTTCACGTCACTTTCCCGATATTTTTTAACATTACAATCGACTGTAGCGTGGTCTAATTCCATTTTTTTGCCAATCTGTCAATTACTTATGCCAGCTGTATTGTAAGCTATTATAAGCACGCGTGTTTCAGTACTTGGATCTTTTCTTGGAGGCATTTTAAATAATTGTCATTTTAAATATTAGACTCCAACTGATCGTATTTGACCCATTTCACTGAAATCTTTTCAAAAAAACAATTTAAACATCATTACCTAGAATAAACCAGACTGATAAATTTTTCTGGAAAACTTTTTCTGTTGAATCATGGGGGGTTTAAACCCCTAGTAACCCCCCTTGCGTACGCCTATGAACCTAACCTTGGTCTAAGTAAAACACACATATATAGTGGATGTGGTTTTTCGGTCTTGACATGTTCGGAAAAGTTGTTGGTCTTGTCCTGCGCAACAACATTGCCGAAGACTGCATAACGAAAATCGTAATGGTTCAAGACCTATCAATTTGAAAATGAGGGTATATTTTGACTCAGACCCAAAACATGTCGAAAGCGATAACTGAAAAAAATGGGGACTAGCGTACTTGAATTAGGGTGCCCAAGTGTCACATTTTTCAACTAACACAGTGCAATTAATGGTATTTTAAACGTACTAGTACGGTGAATTTTGGAGATATACATATTTAAATTATACAATATGTTTACTTTTGGGTGGACTTTTTGAAATTTTTTTAAAAAATTATTTACGGCTAAATGTTTGTTTTTGGTGTATAACCACTATTATGCTCGTACGTTAGTAAATGTTGGCATAAAGTGATCAGTAACGACATTATTTTTTAGAACTTTTCTTGATTATGGTTCGTTCGTTCCTGATACCAATGATAATAGCGGTTCTGGAGGAGGGTTTAACCGTGTTAATTTTACTTTGCCATTAACGAAACAGGTTCATTTTTGTAGTTTAATGCTTTACAATGCAAGCATACATGATCCATATTACCAATGTCAATGTTACGATATGAATTGTAATCAATTGTTGAATCATATTTCGATAGTAAGTCGTTCAGAATTAATTAGATTAGTATTGTGTCTTGTGGCACGTACTCGTATTTGTCTATTGCGTTCTTCTTCATTTCGTAATACGCGCCTTTCTTCTGTTAAATTAGCGCGTAAAAATGACATCCTTTGACGAGATCCTTCTATTTCTGCTGCGCGTTCCTCTGATGTTTGTTGTGACCGTAATGCACGTACGTAGTTTGTTTGACGTATACGACGATCAATATTTGCTCGACATCTTGGCATTTTGATTAAATCTGTTTGTAATTCACACAATGGGTGCTGTTTTGTTTTTTTAATAATATAACTTTATTAATTTTAATTCAATGCACTTACATGTGGTTTTTAAACAATTTGATTGATGTGTGAAACTTATTTATAAATGAACAAATTTACCTAGGCAGATTTGTTTTGATATTCAGGTATATACACGATCAAAAATAATTTTTAGTGTAATGGCAAACAAATCCATTACCTTCGGTTGTTTTAAATAAAAAATTTAAATTTGTATACCTATGAAAACCTCCTATGGAAGCTGTCACTTCCGGTGGACATATTTGGACCAAATTTTACCCCAACACTTTTCACGACCCAATCATTAGCATACATTTTTATCAAAATCAGATCAGTAGTTCTTAAGATAATAATCTTCTATGGATGCTGCCACTTCAGCGTTGATTATAAACGAAAAGGATCAAATAACTCCAATTATGATAGGGCAAAGTGCGTTGAATCGACCAGATATTGTTATAGTTAAATCACCGGGAGCGCTTCAAATATTAAACACTTCCAAAGATAATAAAATTGAATTAAAAGATAGAGTAGTGATTGGAAAGGTCGAAAATATCCATGTTCCGAGTAGCGTTGTGAGCAACAATTCGATTAAGAATGATCAATGTGTCTCTAAATGTATACTTAATAATTCACTTGAAATCACATGTGGTAGTTACAAAAATTTGGACAGAGAATATTCGAAAGATTTTTTGAGTTATTTTAATTTCGAGGGTAAGAATGTTGATAAATCAGTAAATACGGTTTCAGCTTCTGGTCTTAATAACGATTTTAGTAAATTTTCAATAGTGCCAGAAATTGTGTTGATAGCTTGCATGGAATGTGACATCAACATTGATGTAAAACGAGATCTTGAAATGTTGATAAATACATATAGAGATGGTTTTGCTTTAGGTATAAAAGAGATAGGTAAAACTAATAAGTTAGAGATTAAGATTAAACTATCTGATGATATTCCTGTCAGCTGAAACGGGCGAAGACAGGATTTGTATTGATTTAAGGTGGCTGAATAGTAAAACGATTAAAGATCGTTTCCCTCTACCAAATATAGAAGATTTAATGAAGAAGTTGTCGAATAAAAAAAAAATTAAGTGTGCTTTAGACCACACTACTGAAGTAAAACTTCTAATATATATTTAATATTTATAATATAATATAGAAAAATTATAATATTGGAAAAAAAATTGGTCACCCTTTGCGTTCTCGAGTGTCACCTAGCCGTTTATGTCTGATGCCACAAGAGGTAACCTTGTAACTTGGTAACTTTTTCAAGGCCAACTAGTCGTAATAAAAAATGTTTATGTATGTGTCACAAAATGGACAAAAAAAACATTTTTGAAATCTCTTCGCATAGTAAAAATGGCCTTGAAATATTTTTTATTTCATTTATGTATAACCACAGTACATCATGTGGTTTCATCGAAAATATGTTTAAGTCGCATTAAAACCTGTATCATAGGCAATCGGGGAAAGAAACGAAGAAAGAATCGGTTTCTGCGATACCTCGTGTGAAATGGAGCTATAATATAGAAAAAATACATATATATAATATATCACACGGACGAATTTTTTTTGGTCACCCTGTGCGTTCTGGAGTGAGTAAGTTAGTGAGTGACATAGATGTTATAATATAGAAAAAAAAAAATTTTGGTCACCCTGTGCGTTCTCGAGTGAGTCAGTCAGTGACATAGAAGTCTATATTATGACTTTCCAATTTTCCTGTTTTTCAATTTTCCAATTTACAAATTTTCCACTTTTCCAATTTACCAACTTTCAAAATTTCCTATTTTCATATTTTTTATTTTCCTATTTTGCAAGTTTTCAATTTTTCAATTTTCCAATTTTCCAATTGTCCAATTTTCGAATTTTCCAATTTTCCAACTTTCCAATTTACCAGTTTTCCAATTTACCAATTTTCCAATTTTCATATTTTCATATCATCATATTTTCATATTTTCATATTTTCATATATTCCTATTTTCCAATTTTCCATTTACCTGTTTTCCAATTTTCTAATTTTCCAATTTTAAAATTTTCCAATTTCCAATTTACAAATTTTCAAAATTTCCAATTTTCCATTTACCAATTTTCCAATTTTCCTATTTTCTTATTATCCCATATTTTTAACCAATGATTAAAATAAAATGGTATCAACTAATGTTCCACCTAGGGATTTATGAATTGTCATGGCACATCCTGATACTAAAGGAAAATGATTTCGTTTTGCGTCTATTGTTTCGTTCGCCTCGTTCGATTACACTTTTCGTAACGCATTTGCCAGCTTAGTCCCCAAGTCAAGCGTGCCTAAAGAAGTTTTACTTCAAAAATATTTTACTTTATTGAATTTGGCATCTGTGTATTACCAAATTCCAGTCGCTGAGGGGTCAAAGCATTTAACATCGTTTGTTGTCCATGATTTACAGTTTCAATTCGAAAGAATGCCATTTGGACTTGCAAACGCACCTGTCGTGTTCCAGAGGCTTAAGAACAGATTAGCCTTTGAATTAGAAAATAAAATAGTTGTGTACTTGGATGATATTGTTATCCAATCGTTCGAGTATTGAAGAAGGTATAAATTTGTTTGAAAATATGTTAGTCAAGCTACGCGAATATGGATTGACGCTCAAATTGAGGAAGTGTAAATTTTTACAAAAACGTTTAGATTTTCTTGGTCATGTAATTACCGAAATTGGAATACAGCCTGGTAGATCTAAAATTGCGTCCGTAGAATTATTTCCTAAACCTTCAAATGTGCATGAAGTAAGACAATTCGTTGGTCTTGCGAGCTATTTTCGCAAATTTGTTCCACGTTTTTCAATCCTCGCCGAACCGTTAACTAGGTTAACTAAAAAAGATTGTACTTTTCAATGGGGTAAAGATCAAGGGGAAGCCTTCACTGAACTAAAAATCAAACTTTATAGTAAAGATGTACTAACATTATTTGATAATGAAAAAATCCATGAAATTCACGCGGACGCTTGTGCCATGAGACTTGCTGAAGTTCTTTTACAAAGGGAAGATAATGACTTGCTTGAGCTTGAACGTAACTATCGCAGTTGTGAACTTGAGACCTTAGCAGTTGTATAGAGTCTTTGGATCGATTTCGTCCGTATATTTTAGGAGAAGAGTTTTTTGTAGTGTCTGATTGTAATGCACTTCAAACTGCATCTACAAAACGAAATATTTGTGTCGATTCAATATGAACCTTCTATTTTTCTTTTCTTCTATGCTGCTATTTTTACTAGGAAAATTCGATGCATTTAAACAAGCAAGCTATAAATTTAAATAAAATTTTTGAAATAAATATCGAGTGGCTTTTGAAATAATAGAAGAATAAAAGAAAAGATAAATAGAAGATGTACAAGGAATCGCTACCATTATTCCAAGAATAGCAAGATAGTGGTTACGATTATTAGAGTACAATTTTACAGTTAAACATCGTGATAGTAAACAGATGTTACACGTTGATGCGTTGAGTCGCTCACCTGTTTTTCCACCGACCAAAGTTGAAACGGCGTCCTTAGATGTTTTTAGAATTGAAAGGAATGATAGTATAGATCAAAAATGGGTTGAAGTTTTACAAGATTCAGACTCCGAGATACAAAAGATCAAGAAAGATATAACCAGTTCTAATAGTAATGAGTACGTTATAAGAAATCTAAAACTATATAGAAAAATTAATGATAATCGTTATTCGTGGTACCGAAGGGCATTCGCAATCGTATAATTTTTAAATTTCACAATGATAAAGGTCATTTTTGGGTTGATAATACCCTCAATTCAATTCAAACAATTTACAGGTGGCCTAGGATGAGGCAATAGATAAACCACCGAAACCGTTTCATACTTGGCACTTGGATCATCTCGGTCCTTTTATTAAGAGTTCTCGGGGAAATATTCATATCATTGTAATGGTCGATGGGTTTACTAAGTATATGTCAGCGAAAACTGTTCGATCCACTACTACAAGACATGTCATTATTTTCATAAAAGGATTGGCTGTATATTTTGGAATGCTAACGCGAATTATAAGTGATCGGGATTCCGCATTCACGTCTGCGGAGTTTGGAAAGTTCTGTAGAGAGAATTTGATAGAGCATATGCTGAATGATGTATCAACCCCCAGAGCAAACGGCCAGGTTGAACGTTACAACCGTGCTATTCTGCATTCTATACGAATGATGTCGGACAACAACGAAGCTGATTGGGAGGATCATTTAAAAGTTAAACACTGCTAATCAGTCAGTAACGAAATATTCACCAGCTGAATTATTATTCGGACACAAACCACGGTCGATTTATGATGATAAATTAACTATAACGTTACTCGACGAATACAACGAATATGATTTTCGACAAATTTTGGAGCGTCGAGATGAAAATAACCAAAATGCGTTGACAAACATCAAAAAGAATCAGCAATATCAAAAGCATCGTTTCATGCTAAAGCATAAATCGCCAGTGACATACAGCATTGACGATAAGGTAGTAATATATCACGAACCTGTGTATACAGGAGAAAGTAAAAAACTGCAACGTCGATTTAGAGGACCATTCACAGTCACCCAGATTATGTATGGCAACCGTTTGTGGCGAATGCCGGAATAAACGAACTAAATTTCTAAATTTAGTTCGTACCCCTGAGTTGAATTAATATGCTTTTGATCGATTTCCCCTCTTTGAACGAAAAATACATTTTATGATAAATCCGTTACATTGAATAATAAACCCAAATTATCGTAGATATACAACGAGGTACATTACGATCATTATTGTTCGACCATTGTACCAGTGACAACTGAAAAAAAAAATTATAAAAAAAAATCGGTCATAGCTCCATATATATACATACGCTTATTTTGGAAGAAGGAAGACATTTTATACTAAGCTTAAATTGTCACAAGGTAAGCAAACATCTAGCTGGCGAAATTATTATGTTTGAAAATATAAAGGTGTGGAGCGTGTGTGATATTAAAATGTGCATATATTTTAATTTAGATACAGCTGATATAAAACTTACGGTGTGAATTACTGTATACCACACCACCCGAGGAACTTTAAAGTGATCACACGGCTTTGGTCAACAATTTTTTTTTATTTTTTTTGGATCAACAAATACTGGTATTTAGGAAAGGAGCCATTTCCTAATATTTTTTTTATCTCGATTTTTGGTCGAAGAAATTATCTGCTGGATTTAATATAAACACAATCTGGCTCAAAAATAGTGCAATCGTGCATGTGTAAAGTGGATAAAGAAAACAATTTTTTTTTGTGTAACTAGTATTCCAATACACGTAATTCTTAGTGTACATATGTTTATCATAACAAAAAAAAAAAAAAGAAAAAGAATTAATTCTTAGTTTTGATCAAAAAGTAAAGTTAAATTAATCAAGCAAGAAAAAAAAAATAAAAAATTATTAAGAAAATAAAAGTTTAGTGTTTGAAACCGAAATTTGCAAAAAAAAAAAAAAGAAGGAAATAAACAGTGTATCGTTATTGTTTTTTTTCCGTTAAGGTTACTAAACAAATTGTTCGTATTAACCCATTAATTCCACAGCAAACAACGGGAGAGCTCTACCGGATTCACGCTGAGGGTGGTGAGTAAATATAACAAATTCCGTTTTCAACTAAATTGTCTATCTTGTAAGTTAAGGAAAATTTATTTAGCTTTTCCGACGCGTGCAAATTTCAAATCTTACGCATAAACCGTTTTCTTTCAGTTTCGTTTTTTTTTTTTTAGTAGTAAAGTTTTTTTTATTATTGTTTTCTATATTTAAATAACATAAAACAGTTACTCGTATCATTTCTTAAAGTATGTAGAAACTTGTTTAATTAATAAATTGTTTGTATGATGAAACTAGTTGATCAAATTAATCTTTGTGTTTAAATTAATAAAATGTGGTAAATAATTTCGTTTTGGTGAGGTGAGGTGCATCTAGGATGATGATCCCGAAGTGGCTTATAACTGGAGGCTTACTTTCATATTTTTTTTTTGCACATTGATTTTTTTTGAACGGATTCATATATTATAGCGGTAAAGAATGAACCCCCAGATTTCCCTGATCGCTACCCAGCTACAAGAATGTGCCCATCGCTATAGATCCGTTACAAAAATGGCGCCCGAGCAGGGACCCAAAGGTTGTTGGGTTCAAAGAAAACATCTAATGGAAACATGTGTTCACTAAATATCTGTTAGTTTGGTCATTCAATTTTATTAGTTTAATTTTTTTTTTACTTTATTGGTTGCCCTAATAAGGTATCCAAGGAAGCTTCACTTCCCATCTATAGGTCTTTAAAAGTTCGCTTGATAGCGTTTGCTTTCAGCGGATAAATTCCTTCTTTTATTAATTAACTTTAACAAAATCCTACTAATATTTCTGTTTTATGTAGTTTCTGGTATAGGTAAATCATAGTTTTATATTTTCATTAGAAGTGTGTCGCGATTGAGTTTGTGCTGTGAGATATTGATTGACACTTAATGACTTTTTGGATCTCGATATCAAACAGTGACAACCTCTCGGTTCAATTCTTATCCAATTTTGTTTTATTATTAGATTCAGTTTAAACTTCAGTACACTATTTTTTAGTTATAATTGATTGATTTTATTGATTGAAATCGTCCTTAGTTAGCAAGTGATTAGATTTCGTGGTGATTCCGCGTGATCTCACAGCTTATAAGAATCAGATTCTCTGTATAATGGTTAATTGTAACCCGTCGGTGCATTCTGTTGGAAATATTAGTATAACATTTTATTCGAAAACTTCCAGGTGAAAGTCCTTCGAGCATCGTCATTCCATTAGTAGTACCATATCACCTCACCAGTTTTCATTATTCTTACTTAATTTATCTTAAAAAAAAAAAAAAAAAAAAAAAAAATTATTATTTTTTTTTATTATATTATTATCATTTAACATATTTTCGTTTCCTGTATACCTATATCAATTTCATTTACGACAATACACACGTTTAGTTGTATTGCAAGTATATATTGATATATCTTTTTTTAAATATGTCTTCCGAAGCGGAATTAATGCAACTTTTAAGCTCGGAAGAGCTGGAAGTGGAATATAAAGTTCGTGGAATTGTACAAAATCGTCAAGGGGCAGACAAACTGCTTATAGATGCGTTGACGCGTGAACGAGGAGATGTCAATTGTAGACCGAAAGATAGCCATGTGATCTTGGCCCCAGAAAATGAAATTGCTCGTTGTTACGAGAAATCTCAAGAAATTTCAAAATTAGTTTCAAATTTTCCTTATGAATTTTCTTCTCTTGAAGCTAAACGCATTTTAGCAATGACGTCACATTATTTAAATCGTGCTATTCGATTATATAACACCCATGGTGAGATTCATAACCTTAAAAACATTATCGATAATCTGCAAAGACACCAACGAGGTTTAATTAGGAACTGTAGGGAACCTCCACAAGCCCAAAAGATCACTTCCAATGAAGTAGGTATGCAAAATCTTCAAAAGCATAACTTGATGGATCAAGAAAATGTTGGGACGGACGACCTGGAGGATGAACTAAGTAATGTAAAAAAACAGGATAATAACATTTTGGGATCGGTACAAACTAGCAACACATCGAATAAAAATGAAAATACTTCACATGATGCTTCTAAGTTAACCACTACGTCTAGTCCGCGCCATCCTCAAATAGAAATGCCTCCGTTTATCCCTGACCTTCAACTTGAACTAATAAATACATTCGATCCACTTTTTAACAATGAATTTAATAATAATCGCTCTTATGAAAAACCTAAACCTCAAAATAGCGTACCCGTGTATTCAAGGAATCCTTACGTATACGTAGATAAATATATTCCCAAGTGGACGATTAGATACGATGGCACAAATAAACCGCATGACATAAACGAATTCATATTTAGAATCGAAACTATGGCTACTCGAGAAAATTTCGAAACGTCCAAGTTAATTAATATTATTCACCGGTTTTTGGAAGGTAATGCCGAGCGTTGGTTTTGGGTATTTTTACATAACCATCCTAAGGCAAGTTGGGAACAAACACGACAAGCTTTGCTATCAAGGTTTAGCAAACCGGAAAATGAGGATGAAGTTCGACGTCGAATTCAAAGCAGGTTCCAACGGCCAAATGAATCATTCAACGAATTCTTATTAGAGATCCAGGCGTTAAACGTGAAACTAATAAACAGATTCTCGGAAGCTGAACTTCTTACTCGCTTGAGAAAGAATATGAATAACAATTTAAAAGAAAGAACACTTCCGCTTTGTTTTAATAACGTCGAAGAACTCCGGGTACTCTGTCAGAAATATGAAGATTTATGGAATTCCAGCTCAACGACAAGATTCGCCAATACAACGGTTCGCGTTCGTGCAACCCCTAATGTAAATCAATTAACATTGGGCCATTATTCCGATCCATTTGAACGTGAACAGCCGAATTCTGCGGAGTTATTAAATATTGAACCAGCTTATGGGAACATGACACAGACTGACGCAAATTTCCAATTAGTCGAGTACAGTGAGTGGAACCCGAACATATCTAGAACGTCAAACATGAACTACTACAGTAGACCATTGAAGTATTCTTCAGATTCAGAGCCTGCTTCATGCATGCAAAAGTTAGCGATTACCGACGGAATAGAAAAACAGGAAAGTGACCCTAATGTGTCGGCTTTGAATAAAATACCCCGTGGACAAGGACAAACGGATAGTGCAAATTTTTTAGTTTGTTGGAATTGTAGAGATATCGGGCATCGATATCAAGATTGTCCACGTGAATTTTTAAAAATATTTTGTTTCGGTTGTGGAAGACCAGGACTTAGGAAGCCTAACTGTATAGTTTGCCAGAAACGAGTTTCGGAAAACCTTTATCCGAATGCAAGTGCTGGGATAATGCATTCGGAAGCCAATGTAAATCGACCCAGACAGACAGATCAACAAAACTCGAGAACCGACAAAACCCATGTTCTCCAGAAATAGTACCTATTAAGTTACTCCAATCTCCCAATCATGTCGAAAAATGTAAGCCTAATCAGAGTAAGCAAGTTGAGGTACAAAATACAACGCAATCCATTAAGAAACGCCAACAAAGGACTATAAATTATTTTAGAAAAAGAAAATCTTTATCAAAAGAAATTTCCGCGTCATCCATTTATGAAGTCAAAGACAAGGATCCGCGTCCTTTTCTAACTATTCTTCTTTGCAATAAACCTATTACCGGGTTACTTGATTCTGGAGCTTCAATAAGTATCTTGGGGAAGAACTGTCTGAGTTTTTTGGTGGAGAACAACCAATCTTTCAAAAAATTTAACTCTTCCGTGAAAACAGCCGATGGTACTTCGAACCATATAGTTGGATACATTAATTTGTCTGTCAAGTTTGATAACCGTGAAAAAATAGTTCGTTTTTTTTTGGTCCCATCTCTCCAGGAAAACCTATATTTGGGAATTAATTTTTGGGAGTCATTCGGTATAGTCCCAACAATACACCAGAAAATTGCAACATTATTCTCGGATGATGACAAGCATGTTCTTACTTTTAATCAAGAAACCACATTGAATGAAATAAGACTCCTGTTTCCTTCTTCAACCAATCTAGGTTTAGGTAAAACAACTCTCGAAGAGCATATAATTGATGTTGGTAATTCTCCACCGATCAAACAACGCCATTACCCAATATCACCTGCTGTCCAAAAATTAGTGTATGCTGAATTGGATAGAATGCTTGAGCTAGGGGTAATCGAGGAGAGCCATAGTGCTTGGAGTTCTCCAGTTGTACTTGTCCCCAAATCAAATGGTAAAACCCGATTATGCCTAGACTCTCGCAAAATAAACGCAATCACAAAAAAGGATGCGTATCCTCTTCCGCTGATAGATGGATTATTGGGTAGACTGCAAGCTACAAGATTCATAAGCAGTATAGATTTGAAAGATGCCTTCTGGCAAATCCCACTAGCAGAAGCATCCCGAGAGATAACTGCCTTCACCGTTGCCGGAAGACCTCTATACCATTTTAAAGTTATGACCTTTGGACTTTGTAATGCGGCTCAGAGATTCTGCAGGCTAATGCATAAAGTTATACCTCATAGGTACCATGATCGTATATTCGTTTATCTAGACGATTTACTTATTGTCTCGGAAACTATTGAAGAACATTTCACTTTATTGCGATTAGTAGCGAGTCGATTATATGAAGCTGGATTGACGATTAATCTGGAAAAAAGTCATTTCTTGATGAAAGAGATAAAATATCTAGGTTTCCTAATTGGAGAAAAAGGGTTGCGAGTAGATCCAGAGAAAGTTGAAGCTGTCCAAAAGTTTCCCGCCCCTTCAACTGTCAAACAAACAAGAAGACTCCTAGGCATGGCAGGGTGGTACCGAAGATTTGTTCCTAATTTTTCTCAGGTAACTGCTCCAATTACAAATCTATTAAAGAAAGGTGTAAAATTTGCTTGGAATAATGACGCTGACAATGCTTTTCAGCAGTTGAAAGATCTGTTGTCTTCTGCTCCTGTTTTAATAACGCCAGATTATTCTAAGCAATTCTACATACGTTGTGATGCTTCAACAGAGGGCATTGGTAGCGTGTTGTACCAAAGAGATGATGATGCGAACGAACGGCCAATTGCGTATCTATCGCAAAAACTAAATGGTGCACAAAAAAATTATACTATCACCGAACTAGAATGTCTTGCGGCGGTAATAAGCGTCAAAAAATTTCGGCCTTATATTGAAGGCCACGAATTCTCAATAATTACTGATCATGCCAGCCTGAAATGGCTTATGAGCCAGAAAGATCTTAGCGGACGTCTAGCGAGGTGGAGTCTAAAATTGCAACCTTACTATTTTAATATCCTTCATGAGAAAGGTTCCCAAAACGTCGTACCCGACGCACTATCCAGAGTTAACTGCGATACCGTGGATGAACTGAATGCTGATCTCTCCTTGTTTGTCAATTCTCTAGATCTTTCCTTGCCTGAATTTAATGATCTAGAATACTTATCCTTGAAGAAAAAAATTGAAGATGACCCTGACAAATTCTCGACATTTCAAGTTCGAAATGATAGAATATACTTAAGATTGGAGCCCAAAGCTAATCAAATATTAACAGACTTGCCGGTATGGAAATTATGGATCCCGAAACCTTTAACAAAACAGCTGATACAACAAAACCATGATGAGCCTACAGCTGCCCATAGTGGCATAACAAAAACGATTGAACGATTAAGACGATACTACTTCTGGCCCGGGATGGCAAAAGAAGTTCATAATTATATATCAAATTGTGTTATTTGTAAGAGTACGAAGGCTCCAAATAGAATTTTAAAACCATTGATGGGAGCGTATTTGAATGTAAATCGACCTTGGCAAAGGATTTATATGGACCTTTTGGGGCCCTATCCCCGCTCACAAAAAGGGAATACCATGTTGCTAATTGTGGTGGACCAACTGACAAAATTTTGTCTTTTAAAACCACTTACAAAGGGAAATACAACTAAAATAATAGACTATTTGAAAGAAAATATATTTCCGATTTTTGGTGTACCCGAATTCATATATTCTGATAACGGTGTTCAATTCACTAGTAAAGAGTTTAGAGAAATGGAGCGTTATTTTGGAATAAAGCATAATTATACTGGTCTGTATTCCCCACAATCGAATGCATCGGAACGCGTTAATAGGACAATTCTTACAGCTATACGTTCATATGTACAGGAAAATCACAAAATGTGGGATAGATACATTCATGAAATTGGCAGTTCCATTAGAGATACGGTTCATGACTCAACCACCTATCCCGCTCATTTCTTAATGTTTGGGTATCATCGTATAAATCATGGGAACGCCTATAACATCCTACGCGAAATGAATTGTGTAAACGAAACAGAGATAACTGAATTACCACTGCATCATCGACTCTCTATAATACATGCTAATGTTCGAAAACATCTTCTGCAGGCGCATGAAAAACATGCAAAAATATATAATTTGAGGGCAAGAAAAATTGCTTTTAAACCTGGTCAAAACGTTTTTGTACGCCAGCATCACTTGAGTAGCTCTCCGAATGCCTTTTCTAGTAAACTCGCACCAGGTTGGCGACCCGCTCGCATATTGAGCTGCGAAGGCAATGTAAACTATGTCCTGACTGATGAAAATAGCAAAGTCTTAGGTAAATACCACGCTAAAGATATAAAAGTATAATAATGAATTTACTTAGCATTCATTTCTTCAGGTTCAAGTATTGCCTCAACCTTCTATGTGCAATCAAACTTAAACCTGTGTTGTGGCGAATGCCGGAATAAACGAACTAAATTTCTAAATTTAGTTCGTACCCCTGAGTTGAATTAATATGCTTTTGATCGATTTCCCCTCTTTGAACGAAAAATACATTTTATGATAAATCCGTTACATTGAATAATAAACCCAAATTATCGTAGATATACAACGAGGTACATTACGATCATTATTGTTCGACCATTGTACCAGTGACAACTGAAAAAAAAAATTATAAAAAAAAATCGGTCATAGCTCCATATATATACATACGCTTATTTTGGAAGAAGGAAGACATTTTATACTAAGCTTAAATTGTCACAAGGTAAGCAAACATCTAGCTGGCGAAATTATTATGTTTGAAAATATAAAGGTGTGGAGCGTGTGTGATATTAAAATGTGCATATATTTTAATTTAGATACAGCTGATATAAAACTTACGGTGTGAATTACTGTATACCACACCACCCGAGGAACTTTAAAGTGATCACACGGCTTTGGTCAACAATTTTTTTTTATTTTTTTTGGATCAACAAATACTGGTATTTAGGAAAGGAGCCATTTCCTAATATTTTTTTTATCTCGATTTTTGGTCGAAGAAATTATCTGCTGGATTTAATATAAACACAATCTGGCTCAAAAATAGTGCAATCGTGCATGTGTAAAGTGGATAAAGAAAACAATTTTTTTTTGTGTAACTAGTATTCCAATACACGTAATTCTTAGTGTACATATGTTTATCATAACAAAAAAAAAAAAAAGAAAAAGAATTAATTCTTAGTTTTGATCAAAAAGTAAAGTTAAATTAATCAAGCAAGAAAAAAAAAATAAAAAATTATTAAGAAAATAAAAGTTTAGTGTTTGAAACCGAAATTTGCAAAAAAAAAAAAAAGAAGGAAATAAACAGTGTATCGTTATTGTTTTTTTTCCGTTAAGGTTACTAAACAAATTGTTCGTATTAACCCATTAATTCCACAGCAAACAACGGGAGAGCTCTACCGGATTCACGCTGAGGGTGGTGAGTAAATATAACAAATTCCGTTTTCAACTAAATTGTCTATCTTGTAAGTTAAGGAAAATTTATTTAGCTTTTCCGACGCGTGCAAATTTCAAATCTTACGCATAAACCGTTTTCTTTCAGTTTCGTTTTTTTTTTTTTAGTAGTAAAGTTTTTTTTATTATTGTTTTCTATATTTAAATAACATAAAACAGTTACTCGTATCATTTCTTAAAGTATGTAGAAACTTGTTTAATTAATAAATTGTTTGTATGATGAAACTAGTTGATCAAATTAATCTTTGTGTTTAAATTAATAAAATGTGGTAAATAATTTCGTTTTGGTGAGGTGAGGTGCATCTAGGATGATGATCCCGAAGTGGCTTATAACTGGAGGCTTACTTTCATATTTTTTTTTTGCACATTGATTTTTTTTGAACGGATTCATATATTATAGCGGTAAAGAATGAACCCCCAGATTTCCCTGATCGCTACCCAGCTACAAGAATGTGCCCATCGCTATAGATCCGTTACACGTTACAAAGTGGAAGATTCAGGTGGAAATGAGGGACGTAGGCGGTTCAAAGGTGTTGTTCCAGCGGATCATATGAGGTTGGTAGTAATGCCAGACGAGGATGATGTTGATGATGAAGATGTCTCCGAAGATGAAATCAAGGACAATGTTCGAGCAGGATGGACGAATGTAAAACGAAACCATACCCGTTCATAGATGTCTGTTTTATTTAATTGAAATGATTTTTATTTAAACATACTAAATTTCCTTTCATCCATAACACTAATTTTATTTTTTTTTCTCTTCTCTACTTTTTTTTGTGAATTATAACGGTAGTTGTTTTATATAAAAAGAGTAAGTCTCCGTAATCGCGTCGTGAGAACATCGACTGTAAATTTAAAATAAGTGGATGTGAATACAATTGTTTAAACGGTGAAATAATTATAAAATTATTTTAATAGTTAAGGTGGATCCTGACCACATAGTTTGTGCATCGAAAATATGTTTTAACATTCGTCGAGAGTTTTTGTGCACAACCTAACGCAATCAACGCTTCCACCGGCTGGTTCTCCACATCTGTATTAACATCTAACATCTTGTGTCGACTTCGTGATCATTATTTCTTAGACAATATATTTGAAGAAATTTGTGTTGTTCATCTAGAATTGGTAATAAGGAACGTGCAATGTGATCAGTAACGACATTATTGTTTAGAAATTGTCTTGATTGTGGTTCGTTCCTGATATCAATGATAATAGCGGTTCTGGAGGAGTGTTTACTTGTGTCAATTTTACTTTGCCATTAACGCAACACAACCCTGATGGTTCATTTTTGTATTTTAATGCAAGCATACATGATACATATTACCAATGTCAATGTTACGATGTGAATTGTAATCAATTGTTGAATAATATCGAAATGCAAGTCATTCAGAATTAATTCACTTAGTATTGTGTCTTGTGGCACGTACTCGTATTTGTCTATTGCGTTCTTCTCCACTTCTTCTGTTCAATTAGCGCCTTTCCTCTGTTAAATTGGCGCGTAAAAATGGCATCCTTTGACGAGATCCTTCTATCGAGATCTCTCTCGTTTTACATCAGATGAACGCGCAGTAGAAGCGTTCATCTGATGTTTGTTGTGACCGCAATGCACGTACGTAGTTTGTTTGACGTATACGACGATCAAGATTTGCTCGAAATCTTGGCATTTTGATTAAATCTGTTTGTAATTCACACAATGGATGCTGTTTTGTTTTTTTAATAATATAACTTTATTAATTTTAATTCAATGCACTTACATGTGGTTTTTAAACAATTTGATTGATGTGTGAAACTTATTTATAAATGAATAAATTTACCTAGGCAGATTTGTTTTGATATTCAGGTCGACCACATAATTTTAAGTGTAATGGCAAACAAATCCATTAATTTCGGTTGTCTTAAATAAAAAGATGTACATTTGTATACATAGGGCTGAATGATACCGTAGTTCTTGAGTTTTTCGATCGAAGCTCTCCTTTGGAAGCTGTCACTTTCGGTGGAAATTTTACCCCAACACTGTTCACGACCCAATCATTAACATAAATTTTTATCAAAATCAGATCAGTTATTCTTAAGATAATAATCTTCTATGGATGCTGCTACTTCCGATGGACCTATTTCAACTAAACTTTACAAAAACATTTCTCACTATCCATAGAACATACACAATTTCTATCGAGGTGCAATGCGTAATATGGAGGGAGTAGTGATGGTTGTAAACTCCCTTAATATAAATTACAAAAACTTTAATAAAATATCTGATTCCATGTGTAAATAATGTTTTTGAGCTGACATTTTAAAATAGTAGCAAACTGAACTTTCATCGGTATAAATTTTATTACTATACGTATTACAAACTATCATCTGTTTTATCAAAATAAACGACGTCGTCTATACATAACTATGGCGCCACGCATCTTAAAAGTCAACAAAACAATAAACATATGGAATAATTCAAACCTGCTCGTTTGTTAAAAGATCATTAATAACAAACGATATAGGTAAACGCACCTGCTAAAACCTATATTTATATAGTTACGTACCTGCGTAGACGATAAGCAACTCGAAAATAAACTATCCGTAAGCAATTAGAGTGACACACAAAGGGTCACACGACACCACACGCCGATATAAATAAAATCCCAACATTTTGTTTTTTTGTGTAAAATTAATTTTTTTTTTGTATGTCTGTATTTTTATATTTTATAATAATATAATTTTTTTTTGTGTGAGTAGTTAAAATTTACAAAATATAATTAATAAAAAAAACTTAAAATAAAATTTATCTAAAGTGCGTACATAAAATTATAAAATAATATTATTAATTAAAATATATTAAAAAACGAAAATTAATTATCTTATATCACTTTTTTTGTATAAAATTGTTTTACTACAAAACACAAACACAAATTATTTTTCATTATTTATTATTATTTTTTTTTTAAATTAATAATTTAAACAAAATGTTCCAGCGAATGTTTAAATCACAATGTTTTTTGTTGTTGTTGTCTTTAATTTAAATGTAATCAGTCACATAAAAAACAAATCATAATTAGATTTATAAAAAAAAAAAAATAATAATAATAATAATTAAAAACTATAAAAATTAAATTAATAATTTATTTTACTTTATTTTATGTTGTTGGCCAGGTAATTTTAGCTTATTCATGTTATTTATTATATTTTAATTTAGTAGTATACTTTTTGTTATTTTACGTTTTTTTTCTTCTTCTAAATTATTTTTATTTTATTATATTATTTATTTAAGGATTATTACAGTATCCTTTAAGTTCTTGTATTGTACAAGTATTTCGGCAGCATTCTTCGATCACACCACGTCGGAAACGACGAAATTGTACGGGTTTTAATTCGGTGCCCGTAATTCGGGTTACAAATGGTAAATATGGAAGGTCAATTTCTTCAGATGGTGGTTGATCAATATAGGTATCATCATCCTCATCATCTATCACGTAAAAATAAAGAAAGAGATAAAAAATAATATTATTGTATTTTGTAATCTTATTTATTTATAAATGTATACAAAAAAAAATATGTTTGTTGTTGTTATTTTATCTCAAATGATCCATTGTCTCTTGTTAACATTCATTTTATGTGTTGTTATTGTTTATTGTAATATTTAAGTTAAAACAAAATATTGACTGGAATAAAACAGACATATTGTAACATTGATATGATCAAGTTAATAACAATAATAAAAAGGCGGTCAGATAGTAACTGACCGGATTATATAAAACAAAACAAAATATAATTTATTTTTGTGCAGTATTAGATTCAAAGTTGAATACAATTTTTTGATCGATCTTCTATTATATTAGTATATTATTAGTGTGTGTGTGTGAAAAAAAAAAACAAAAAAATATATTTTGACAGGGTCGATAACTTAAGAATAAATATTTTGATAATCTCAATTGTTTCTCTCGCGTTTTTTTTTTCATTGTGAGAATAAAATTGTATATTGTCGCTTATCATTCGACAAACTGTTAATTAATTTTAAATATAAACAATAAATGATAACGATATATTTACCTGATCGTTTTGGCATCTCAGCAAACCGTTTTGGCATCTCAGCATATCCGCCCCGTGAATGACATAGTGCCCGTAGAGTTTCTGATAGCATTCTACCGCAGAATCGACGCTTTTGATTACGTTTTGTGAGATCAGTTGTTTTGGAATCACATACAACAGCTACAACTAGGAGCATTATGCCAATGCACATTAAATTTCTTAATGTAATACATTTTATTGAAACCATCTGGAATTAAATAATAATATAGAAAAAAAATACATAATTAGAAATATATTATATATTTATGTGTATGCGTTTGTGATAAAGTTTGTGACCTATTAATCTAATTTCTTGTGTTTTGAACAAAAATAATGTAGAAATTATCAAATCATACATATTTCGCGTGCTTTTTTTTATACAATAACAAGACAATTGAAGAGTAATTTCCACTGATTTGATCGCTATATAGAGAGTTTATATATAGTCTAATCTAGAGCGATCTTGTAATTTTTTGTTGCATTCCTCTTTTTATTTTTTAACTATTATTAAACACAATTAATTTTTATATATATTAAGCGATAAAAATTATAAAAATAGATTTAAATATAAAGAATTTGTTTATGATTTAATTTTGTCTTTATCTCTCCACAAAATAACATAATGACAGTGTTTTTTTTGTGTTGTTGTTATGATCACATAATTTAAAATCAAAATAGAAAAATTTACCTTAAAATATAGAAAAATTTATATGAATAGGATATTATCTTGTATGCAATATATTTAGCGTCCAAAATGAATTACAAAATTTCGAGTTGTAATAATTAAAATTTGATATTTGGCTCCAATCACTGTGGCCAACTAGACTTGTCACCTTATTGTTTTTATTCTTAAGACACATTCAAAAAGTTTACACAGAGCTACGAGACGCGCACGACAAACAAAAAAAAAATTAAAATTATTATTAATTAAATTTATTAAATTAAATATTTAAAACGAAAAAATTTTTTGGAACTTGTCGTTTAAATTTTATTTTTATTTTGATAAAAATATAGCGCGAACGTCCTCAATTTATTTGTTTTTTTATTTAATTAATAAAAATAATTTATAATAATTTAATTTTTTTTTATATATTTTTAAACAGAGTTACGAGATCCGAGCTCTTAATGTGTTGATCTCTTAAATGCAACTGATAGTTTTATTTTAGTAATTTTACAATATACGGTTCTGAGTTGTTTGAACATAATTCGTCGATTTTTGTTTTGTATGTAGAGTGTGATAGTATACATAATAATGTTATGTATAGTTGGTGTTGTTAAGGAAAATAAAAAAACAATAAAGAAATAGAGAACACAAACTAACGTACTAAGTATGTACGATAGTACAAGAAATAATAAAAAAAAAAATTGTAACATGAATTAAATAATTGGAATCAATATGTTGTAGATATAAAATATGAAATAGTTTTTTATTATCATTATTAATATTAATATAATTTTTTTTTTATTGTAAAGTTGACAGACAAAATGAATTAATAGTAAAGTTGTATATATAGTTTCTTCTGGTTATTTAATTTAAATGGATAGACGTTCGATTAAGTAATTTTGTGTAGGGTGGTTAATAAAGATGTTTTAATTTTAATAGGACAGTGTTTTAAATATATTGACCGGCCTTGGACTCTTCGGCGTGTGCAAGATTTTTTTAAATTTCAATCAAATTCTGAACTAAACCAAGTAAACACGCATTCAATTTGTGTTATTAAATAATTATAGTATTTCCCAACGACCAATCACCCTTCTCTACCTCGTGTTTCCCTATAGTAAATGTGAGTATAGCAATCACGCTAAATCGCAGAAGTCAAACGAAGTAGGTTTTAAAAAATCTTTGTGTGTGTGTGCGTAAGTACGTGGTTCTGTGCAGACTGGAGCTTTTTTGCTATTTGCAAATCCAGTATTAACCCGATTTACCGCAAGGCACAAAACATTTTGCTTCCGTAAAATCGGATATTTTTTAAAAAGAGGTTTTGAATCTTAAATTTATTAAAATAATACTTAAAATTTAAAAGTACAAAATTAAAAATTATATTATTAGGTGTATGACTTAATTTTTACGGACTTTTCAGCGAATTTATTTTATATAAACAAATAAACGGGTGTGTAGGGAAGTTTCGGTTTTCAAGGTCCCGGTTTTTTATAAGTCCCAGTTTTCGGAGTCCATGTTTTCCAAAATCTCGGTTTTGTATAAAACAAACCCGATTTTTAAGAAATCCCGGTTTGAAAATTTGACATGTGGGAAAATGGGACACTTAAATGATTTTTTGACAAAATTCAAAAATGAGTTTGCGACAAAGTTCTAGAAAAAGGCTAATAGGGATGGAATTTAGCCATTTCTAAACCTATTTTGCTATACATGCGATGGAAATGGATTTCTAAAATGATGCAAGTACAAAATCTTGCATAAAAAATTGGTGCAGTTATTTTTCTTTTTAGTAGTTGTCATTAATTCAGTGATTCTTAACCTTTTTTTATTCGTGGCCCACCAATTTATTCATATTTTTTTGAGGCCCCCAATTTTTTAATAATACATAATTTATATTTGTTAAATTATCTATAATCTCGACTCTAAGCGATCGATTTTCATAATTACAACTTTTTTGACAGCTTAGTATTTTATCTTTACAAGGACACCTTTAACATTAAAATCTATATAGTTCTTTTCAAATTAAAGCATTCGTAGCAAAATGCGATGTTTCAGTGAAAACAATTGGTGTGTTGCAATTTCCTATATAATACCACGTTGACCGATATTTGTCATCAGTCACTTATCAGACGTTGACCTGAATAAATCTCTACTAGTTTCATTCGTTGTTTCTTCTAAAAATCATGAATACTACATGAATACTGTTTTATTGCAAGAAGAACGCAATCAACGAGAAGTCGCTTGTCAGCTAAACATGAACCAATCTGCTGTCTCAAATGTATTCAGAAGATTTCAGGAAACTAGTACCTTCAATTGAAGACCACATACCAGCCGGTATCGGTGTACATCTGAGAGGGACGACTAATATATCAGCCTAACTTCACTGCGATATCGCCATCTCTTGAGCGATGATTTGCAGCAGGGACTAAGGCAAGTTCAAGATGGAGATGTTAGTCAATGAACAATAAGAAGACGCTTGAAGGAATTCAATCGCACTTCAAGACGGCTAATTAAAGGCCTAAAATTGACAGCACGCCACCGCAAAAAATGGCTCTGATTTGCTCACGAACACATCAATTGGAACATCGTGTAATGAAGGTCCGTTCTATCCACTGACGAGTGCATAATATGTCTCATGGTAGTGATAGGAGTGAAATCGATTTTCGCAGTGCAGTTTTGCTTAAACAGTCTCGTATGGCGGCAGTCGTGCATGGTGTGAACTGACATATCGCTTCAGGGAAAACAGATTTTGTTTTCGTACCTGGTGGTGACCCTCTGAAAGATATATCGAGGACATTCTCTTGGATCATGTAGTGCCCTACGCAGGATATATAGGGGAAGATTTCGTATTAACGCATGACAATGCCCGGTGTTACTCAGCTCAAACCACTCGGCACTTCATGGATGAGGTTGAACTCGATACGATGAAGAGGCGAGCCCTCAGTCTAGACATAAATCATATCCCATTTATGGGACGAACTAAAACGGAGCGTCCGAGCCGAAAATCCGCATCTAACATCAGTGACTTCAAGATTTCGTTGGATGAGGGTGCGATTCCCCATGTATTTGTAAAAATCCGTGTAAGCTACTAGAAATATATACGAAACCGTGTAAGCTACTAGAAAAACAACTGAAAGTATTGGTTACTAGTGGAAGAAATGGCGGATAGACGGATTATTTTTAAATTTCAAGATTTCATATACCGAGTTCCTTTACATTGGAGATCAATCAATTTGCTATTTTAAGGATCACTTTATTTTATTCTGCTGAGATATTTTATTTAGTGATAAAAGTGGTACATAATGAATGAAAAATTTCTGCTGGCAATTACATAACAAAATAAATTCTCTTTAGTGATAGTGCTGACACTTGCGGCGAGTAGCGTAATCTCTTATTTTCTGCTGTCAAAATTCCGCTATCTTATACAGCATCAGGGGGCCGCGGCCCTCCTGTTAAGAGTCACTGCATTAATTGATTCTATATAATGTGCTCCTACGTGCACCAGCACGCAGTGCGACATGTTTGCTGATCCCGGCTCCTACGTCCCCCGAAGTTCAAATCTAAAGCCCCTCGGAGAGCTAAGCGGTGGGGGGGGGGGGGTGTGAGGGGGAGCTAATTGACCTCCCACGTGCCCGTGAGAGTTGTTGAAGGCAGCAGCGTCTACAATTATTGCACTTCAAAATGTTGCAGCTTATGCGCGATCTCTCAGGTAACATACGAATGCCGTTGCGCAAGAAACTTGCAGGCTTCGCCACGATAATTTCATCGATGAATTTACGCACATCGTCCAGCGATGTAGACTGTTTATCCACTAACACGTGATGCATTAACCGGAACAAATTGCAGTTGGATGGGCCCAATTCTGGTGAATATACCGCATATAGTTAAAGAGATTCTTCTGAGTCACGCGAGGAACATGAGGACGAACTTTGTCATGCGGCAGTATGACTTGCCTGTTTCCTTGCCCAGTAAATCGCCTCTTCTGACCAAGTTCTTCGTTCAGTTTGTTCAATTGTCAGCTGTAGAGTTCCACAGTCCCCGTCTGACCAATGTTCGTAATAAAGCACACCCTTCATGTCCTACCTCTTTAAGTGGATTTACTGTTTCGGCGTTGTTGTACTGGGCTTTCCGGGATATATCCAAGTCTTTTTACGTTTGGGGTTCTCGTAAACAAATTATTTTTCATCACCAGCCACAACTTTCCACAAGAATTCCTTTTTTTTTATTGGCGAGCAAGCAGTGAAATGCACGTGTTCATACGCTGACCTAGGTTGTGCTCGGTCAACACATGTCGGACCCATCTTCCAAGTTTTTAATTTTTCCCATTCGGTGCAATCGCTTGGAAATACCTGTTTGGGTCAGTCCCACCGGAATTGCAAGCTCTTATTGCGTTTGCGTTGAGTCTTCTTCCAGTACAGAGTTTGAAATTCCGCAACTTCAAACTGCCGTGGTTGACCCGGGCGCGGCTGGTCACTAAGATCGAAATAACCACTTCTCAAACGTTTGTACAAATAATTACAAATTTCATAAGGCACAACGTCGGCACCAAGAACACTACAAATTTATTCCCGTACTTTAGAAGTATTTTTTTCTTGTTGAAATCCGTTTAGGATGCAGTGCCGAATGTGCTGTTTATCAGTTGCCATCATAAACTCTGCTATTCTGAGGGGTTATGTAACTCACGGTGACTTGACACGTAATACATTTTCAAGTTTTTTTAGCTTTCGTAAAATCGGATAATTTTTTTTCGTATAATCGGATGTGGCAAACTCGGGTATCGTCTAATCGGAGTTTCGTTAAATCGGGTTAGACCTGTATTATGAAATTTATATTATATTCAAGATTATATAAACTAAAAGATTCTAAATTAATTTTGAAGCAATATCGGCCCAGATCAATTTAGAAAAAACTATGATTTTTTAGTGGTCGAGAGCTATGTGCATGAACTATGTATCGCCAAACAAACCACATGTTTCATATCACAGCTGTTCGTCCTAGTAGTATGACCGGCATGAAAGAGGATTCCCGAGGCACTATAAAATTAGCAAGCAAGCTGCCTCCTTATCAAGTTAATCACTTACCAAATTACCACACCGACATAATATTGGATTGGATAGTCAATCGTATAAAACCATTATCGATACCATAATAGCTTGCTAGCACCAGTGTGATAAAGAACGGTGTTGCTATTATTTTCATGAGTGCCAGATTTTAGTTGTTAAAATAGCGCCAGATTGACAGTGAATAGGGCTAAAAACTGTCACGGATTTTTAACTACAAATAATTTTTTGCCAAAAATATAACATGAAATTTTTGACTTACCTAAGCCTCTAAAGCGAAAACCATATTTCACACACAGTAAAGTCAAACAGAGAACTTCAATTGCTCTTCACATCTGGTTGATGTTTTTTTTTTGTATTTGATAATGATATGAAAAAATACAAAAAATTATTAGTAAAAATCGCCCCTATTTTTTTTATTGAACAAACCGGAAAATGCATTACTGCAGCCAAAAATGCATCCAAAAAATGCATTTTTTGAGACCGCTTTTGGAAGATTAGAGAATTTTGTAAATAAGAGTCAGAACTAGCCCCACTCGGGTTCTCGGAAGTTTTCGAGGTCGCTGATCACGATTATGATGTTTAAACGAAGAAAGAGGGCTTCAGAAGCTTCAGATATCTAATTTAAATAACAATTTTATCCATGAGCCTCTTACTCAAGTGTTTAAAAATTTACTTTTTGTATCAGATTAGTACACCAGACCGCCATAAGATATTTGATCAAATGTTGCTCTTTGCGAGTTTTAGACAGCAGGTCAATAAATATATTTTGTGCCAGATTAGTCGGAATTGGCTTCAGGCGATATGGATATCAAATATTAACAAAAATATGAATGTTTTCTTAATAATTCATTATAGATGACCACCACCAGATATTGGTTCAAATGTTAGTCCTTGGGACCATATACTAAACATTTAATGAAGGAAAACCGTGGGCCTGATCCGGTTTACCGGAAGAAGAGTGACACTGGAGTCGTGTTAAAATGACATCTTGTGGTAATGGGACCTGTACAAAAAGCTGTAGAGTGCCTAGATGATGTCTGACCTGGTGCTAGACTAAAAGTCGCTAGAAAACAAGAATGCGCGACTACAGAATCGTTTGTCTGAACAGCAGATAATCTACAGATTGTACCAGAATATGTGCCATCGCTCGTTAAGATCTTCTGAAGAACTTCGAATTTTTTGTCGTGAATATGAGCAGCTCTGGGGACGTACAGGTTATAACCCTAGGTAATTCGTTGAAACTTGCAGAAGTAGCCCAAGTGTGAATGAGCTTATTATCGAAATGTAAAACTTAAACCTTTGCACGTCGAAAAATTCTCCATTTTAATGATAGCGGGATAAATGATCCTGGAATCAAGAACCTGGGGCATCGATACGTAGATTGTTCAAATGCTTTTTTGGATATTTTGTGCTTTGGTTGTAGGGCGGTGAATGTTCGCAAACATCACTGAATTGTTTAAAGTTCGTTTCGGGAAACAGATTTTCGAGTGCGGTTCAAATGAGGGAATCACGCCTCGAAAAAAATCGGTCGTTTCAATTCAAGGAACTCAACAATCCAATTCATCATAAATATACGTGGCACTAATAATAAATTGCTTAATCAAGGAAAAAATTTGGATTCCCAACTTAGAAGTACGAAAATTACACGCGCTATTCGCCTCTAAAATAGGCAAGCGAAACCTAGATAAAAATTGTATATAATCTCTTATAAAATCTAAGACTGGCTTTTAGAAAGTGGCGCCGCAATTAGCGTAGCGTGTTGGTCAAAAACTTGCTTGATTTTCTAAATAGATCGCATGCTGAACCTAGGTGTGATTGAGATGAGCAAAAGCTCTCGGTTACTTTAATAAGTTAAGGGACGAAAGAATTGTGAATTCCTTATTGATCGGTAACGATTTGACATTCAAGAAAGCATGTGATAATTCGTGTAGTATATAAATATGTGTCAAAAGGAGCAAAAATTAATTAAAATTAATAATAAATTAATCAATAAAGTAGACTAAGATAAAAGTAGGGGTCGACTGGCAAATACTGTAATGCCGAATAATAAGTGATAATCATAAATTTGATAATGATTTTAACGGAAGACAATTTCAAAATCAATTTGGTGGTAGACGACAAGAGCGGGTGGTGACGTGTTTCATATGTGGTAAGCGATTCGGTAGAAATCGCAATGAAGTAAATTACTCGTATAATATAAATTTTTTTTATGTTAACAGTTTATTAGTTCATAGAAATTTAGATAAAACCCTAATTGTTGAAATTTTAATAGACGGTGGTGCTTGTATTTCTGTCATAAGTAATCAATTTTACGAAAAATGTTTTAAGGGAAAACCTTTTATAGGAAATGAAAATATTATGTCAGTCAGTGTGATATCGGGTAATATAATTGAGTTTATCGGGCGTATCGATGTCACTGTGGGGTGAGTGGAGTGAAGCGTAATTTGACTTTTACAGTTTTATACACGGTGGAGTATTTTATACCCATTATGGGGCGTGATTGGCTATCTATAAAATTTTCTATAATTGGGAGAGTTGTTTTTTAAACGATCGAGTTGGTGAAGTTAGTTTGGTAAATCGGAATGACAGGGTTGAAGTCATTTTAGTCCAGATTAGGATAAATTATTTTTATCTCGTGAAATATAGCGATTGGGCATCGCCCATTGTGGTTGTTTCCAAACAATCAGAGGAAACTCGAATTTGTGGAGACTTTAAAGTTTCAATCAACAAGATATTGGCTAGTTATAGTTGTTTTTTCGTTCGAAATTTATCAGGAGCTTATCAGCAGTTGGTCCTTTCTAAACAATCAAAAAAGTTTGTAACCATTACCACACAAGACGGATTTTTTCAATTTCGGCGTTTACCATTCGGTGTGTCGGCGGCTCCTTCAATATTTCATAGTGTGATGGATAAAGTGTTGTTGGGTTGAAGGATACGAAGCGAAAGTTAATATCAGTTTTGACGGCTTTAGAAAATTCCAATATTAAGATCAACTTAAGTAAATGTGTATTTTTTAAGAATTCCGTTACTTACTTAGGAAATATTATTTCTCAGGAGGGGTTAGAGTCTAACCCAAAAATTGTTGAAGTCTTGAGAGTTCGCTAACTCCAAAAAATATTAAGAATATTACGATTCTAGAACACTTTGACGGAAACACAATGTGTTAACTATTTTCGATCCCAGTAAACCCCTAATTGATGCGGTGTTGGCTCATTCGATTGACGGGGATGAAAGACCTATTATGTTCGATTCATCAACTCTGACACCGGCTAAAAAAATTACAGCCAAATTCATAGAGAGGGCATTAACGGTTGTATTCGCTGTTAAACAATTTGAAAAATATTTCGTGGGGAAATGTTTACTGGGTTGTATGTTAAGCCACTGGAAATAGTTTTTATAACTACTTGCGCGATTTGGTCCCAAAATGTTCGAAATATTACAACAATTACACTGTCAACTCAGTTTCTTCAAAGTTGATCTGACACATTGATCCTTTTTTCCAAGCACCTCCAATTCCTATATTTTTCTTGTGTGCATTGTGCAATACAATGCTGCTGCGATTAATGAATGATTTTACTTCGTAAGAGTGCAGCTGCTCGATTGTTCTTTCCAATCATTATAGAAGTCTCGTCTGATGTCAACGTTATCATTTTCTGCATATTGGGGTTATTTTTATAAAACTTGTCAATCGTTTAATATGACTGAATTGATACATCCAGCAAATGCCATTTTGTTGTTTCTTTAACAATTAAAAATGACAGGATGTGCAAACTTTCTTTGTATTACAAAATTAGTGCAACGAACATATTCAGATTTAAAAATAAAATTTTTTTGGTGGGCCTTAGGGCATTCCAAAGTCATTCTAAGTACTTTCTAAACATTTAACATGAACTGCAGTTGTATTGAGATACTACTGGAACTAGTCCCTGAAAGGGACAACATTTACTTAAGACCCTTTAAAAAATCACATTTTTAAATCTCATGGAACACCCTGTCAGATTCATTACAAAATCATGTAACTTGCTTGAAACACACCTTTTGGTCAAAGTAGTCCACTAATTTCCACTAATAAGTTTGTTGATGTTTTTGTACTTTTTGGATTAGTTTCGATAAACTTCACTAGCATGAGTTATCATATTATTTTGATTTTCGAATTTTATGATCTGGATTTATAGAGTTGAGTCACGAAAATTGTCTTGACTCATATTGGAGATTGTAAAAGTCGATCTACATAATATTTGGTTAATAGACCATGATAGATATTACGCATGCTTTATGATTTTCATAGTCAAAACTAAAGCTATCTTTACTACTGGTCAATGACAACAGTCAGTTGTTGCTATAATGACGTTTCTTTATTAACGACGACTAGAAGGCGCCATAATTAAGTAAAAATAAAACACATTACCTCCGTAATACGACGGTAATAAATTTCACAACGGTGCGTCTCAATCTATCAGAAAACTAAATTATTACAAAATAAATTATCTAGTTATGAGCATTTTAGCCAGTAGCGATTTTTTTCCTAAACAAGTTCAAAAATATTTCGTGTGAATTTAAAGAAATCCGCCCGCCGTATGTAAATACCGTAAGTAAGTACTTATTTAATGTATACGGCCATATCACAATATATGGACTTTGTATGTATGCAGACCCAAAAATGTAAAGACGGAAAAATCTTTCATACATGTGCTATGCCAAAAAAAAAAAATTCCGTAGCATTTGTATTAATATGAAAGTTTTTTTCCGTGTTTACGTTTTTTGGGCCTGTATACATGCAAACCGTATTGTTTTATTTGCCTTCTACTTGGCCGTGTACATATGTATATGCGGTGATATTGTAAAACAAAGTTTAAGTGGATTGGTGGCTGCAAAAATACAAATAAAACCGTAAGAGAGAAGAGAAAATTTATATTTTGACATACCACTTATTCTCATTTGCACATTTTTAAATAAATAGTAAATATTAGTATTTATTAAACAATAAACAATGCGTAGCTATGCGAAAGAATAAAGATAAAATTGTTCGAACAATTGTTAGAACAAAAAATGACTGCCAATACAATACATACATACAAATTTAACGTAACACCTACTTCGATCGATTTAGAGAGTTGGATTTTTTTTAAAGTAATTTTTCATGTTTCAGTCTTTGCTGCCACCTGGTTAATATTCGGTGAATCGTCTACATAGCGTTGCGTCATTATTTTAGATGACAGGCATACTACCGAGAACAGCTTAAGCGTACAACTTTACACAGGTTTATTTGATTTTTTTTGTCACATCATAATGGTGAGGTAAGTGTAGATTATATATAACGCCATAAGCTAACGATGTGATTTACAACATGAATGTGTATGTGAAATATTTTAGGTTTCTTCCCAGGCACTACTGGTTTGACGGAGAGTGCTACACGGAAAGCTGGGTGAGTTTATATTTAAGAATTTTGTTTTCAGCATTATTTGCTTGACGTTATAAATTTATTATATTTTTTGGGAAGAAAGTTAACATTTCGATAATTCAACCATTTTGGCAGTTGTGTAATTTTAAAACTGAATTAAAAAAATATTTTGTGCTACTCTAATGCTTATTTAAGTAATATAATTTCCGATAGTCTCATTTTGTTGCTAATTTGCGACATCTGTTTCCACGAGTTCTGTTAACCGTTCTACTCTTAATTTCATCATCAACAGTGATGTGCAAAGGTTGAGAATGGACGGAACGGTACCTAGTTCTGATGTGTGAAAAAAGGAATACGGATTCGAGGGCTCGGTGAACAATGGAATTTCGAAGGGCAGTAAAATTTCTACATTGCATGAGTGTATATGTTGGTGGATCGAAAGTTGGGTTTGACAGGTTGATGAAAGTTGAGAATGCTTGTGTTACAATAGCATTAGGAGCGAGTAATTCGACCAAAATACATGTCCTTTTTCTGAAATGAGGGATTTACGTCTTATTTAGTAGAGAGAATGGTTTATCGTGCGAATGTTAATAAAAACTAATGATTTGGTGAAATTACAGCAGAATTGTAATTTTGCGTACCTGGTTGAACTTAAGTTAAAAATTAATTATTAATAAAAACTAGGTTTACTTTTAGAATTTTAAATATTTAAGAAACCCCAAATAAATATTTAAAATTCAAAAAGTAAAACTATTTTTTATTAATAATCATCAATTTAAATAAAGTGACAAAAGTACACAAAAAGTGAGAACATGTTAAATCATGAAACAAACGTTGATATAATTATTGGTACAATTAGATAATTTAAATTTCGTTCGATAGGGGGGTGATGTTCGTTATTTGATACTGATTTTTTTTTTGTTGTGTTCATCTTATTTTTAAAATATGTACAAACAAAGAGGAAAGCAGAAAAACAAATTTGTTGTCAACACACTGGTTTATCGATCATCTGGTGTATTAGTGACTTGTTAAAATGATAAAAGTGATAAGTGAAAAAAAAATTAAACAGGTATGTTCATATAATACAAACGTGTTTTCTTTTACTGTAATTTACACATTTTTTTGATTATATTTGTTATATTTATGCAACTAAGTCACACATATTATTTGTTTATTTACACATAATAAATCAATATACATATTATCAATTATAATTTATTATCTACATTTCTATATACTATATTTGTATGTGTAATAGTTTTATTTGTGTACGTATCATGTTTCAATATTATTAAGAAAATTGACTGCGGTATTATTATCAAAACTAAACTGTCTGGATCTCAACATTATATTTTGGCTCCACAGTTCATTTCACTTAGGGATGTATTTGCCCTTAGCAGCACATCAATATTCTCTTTAATCGGTGATAAGAACTACGTCCACCTTTTCTTCCTATAGCCGTTATGTCATATTGTCTACATTGCGTAGGTAATTAATATTCTTCATGTGTAGACAGATGGAGAGCTGCATTCTTTAGCGGTTTTAGAACAATTTCGACAAATTTGAAAAACGTAAAATTTTACTAGTATAGAACTTTACACCATTAAGATGTTAAACCAAACACAGAGTTATCAAACTGCTCATGTACTACAATGAATAACATCGTTGCCACGAAATAAATTTTAAAACACGGGTTTTCAGACAAGGGAATATTAAATAAGTTCGTCGGTTAATAATCCTTATAATAGCAAAGATTGCATTTTTTACATTGTACACTCTTTCTGGTTCGTGCACAGGGTACAGGGCATAAGTACAGTTCTCAAAGATAAACGCAGTGCGCAGAGGAAAATTACGCATTTTAAAAAAAGAAGGGGTGATATGTTGTGGTCAACATCCCATTTTCTTTTACTACGAACGTATACATAGGTTAGAATATACCGCACTTGATTTCTAATGTGAAAAATTAAATATTACTTACTTCCCAAAATATTAGCAAGAAACGAGACAGCTCCTTTGGACGCTATCCAATCAATCACTCCGTCTGGGCTGTATCGGGACTGGATTTTTGTTATAAGTCAGTTTTTTTAAAATTATCATTTCCGCTTGAATTTAGGTAAACTTGTCACTTTGAATGGACCGATTTCAGCCAAAAATCACTGGGATCTAATTTATGGAAAAAGCTTAAGTATGAATTTCTGCCCGAACAGTTAATCCGTTTGGCCTGTAGACAGCACACAGACATTTAGACTACACGCACCAAAAATGTCAATAACGGCAAATAACGTGTCATTAAATATTATCAGATCCGCTAAGTTATACGAAAGCCAGTAGTGTGGTATGTCAACTTATCTAGTGATATGCAAATCTTGAGAGAGGCTTATTCTACCGTTGTATAATGCACCGAGAGATATGCGACACATACAGTCGATTCCGCTTAATCAGGACACCGGCTAATCGGGACACACGCTTAATTGTGCTACACCCGATGTGTTCCAATTAAGCAGACAGTGAAATGTTCTGGAGAAATTGTCACGATTGGCGCTCGATAATTTTAATCACGTCAATGGTGATTATTTCAGCTTGTTTAAGATGCACAGCCAACGGACTTGATTTAATTTTAAAACAAAGTGTTATACGAAAATTTTATACATGTCAGATCTAAGCCGACAGATTTATTATTAAACTCCAGTTGTTAAAATCTACTACATTTTTTGATCAGCGAACATTAAAAATTACTCATGTACAGTTTCAATTTCAATAGTAATTGATGGCAGGTGCAGTTGGAAGTTTTATATCTGTCGATTTTTTTTTTCAGGTAGCACAGATACTTTGACAGTTTCAAAAACAAAAACTTTCTAACACTTAGTTCAGTGCTAATATTCTTCTCGTAATTATAAATTTGCAAAGGAATTGGCCAATAACGTGGCAAAAAATGTTTATTAATGACTGAAATAGATAAAAAATTTGAAAATATTTCAATATTTTTGTAATATCTTGAATTATATTAAACTAGAGTTTCCACACTACCGGAATATTCAAATATCTGTTATCGGTATTCAAAAGGCTTTGATACCGATATTACCGGTATTTGCAGTACGACATTTCAAAAAGATAACCAAATCGTTGGAAAGATAATAAAAATATCTAAAAACTCAATCTATCGCTTTCAAAAAAAATTATTTCATTTAACCCAAAGGTGAGTGACGAGGTACCCACCCGAGTACCTTTTGCTTTCTTTGGTAATTGTTATGTTGAATCCAATCCTCTGAATCCAGTTTCATTACACTTAAAATAGATGCTTGTTCAGACATTTTTTTGATTTTCATCTTGTGGGCGGCCTCACTGATTATAAATTTCGAATCGTCCTTACTTAGCTCTTTGATAGCCAAGGTTTCAAAATTTTCAAAATATATTCCAAAATTTTAAAATCATTTTGCTCATAAAAGTTATTTGTTCCGATGACGGACAATGCTTTTTTAATGGTTTCAAATTTAACAACCCTTTGATGTGTAAGACTACAGAGAAATTCTGTGAACATACTACAACTAAATTGTTGTGTTAAAATCGCACATTAGTTGGCCCTCGCTGTTGTACTGTCACAGTGGCACGCAAGGTTCGGAATTTAATTAAATATTCATTATGCGCCCTAACTTTCCTCACCGTATTGCGAATTAAGCATTGCACTCCTTCATTGATGATTTTGCTTTAATTTTATTTTTGTGTGTATTTAGCATTTATTTGGAGTTGGGGATCTTCGCACTATTTTTCCACTTATAGGGGTTTTGATAGTCGTTTTAGGATGAGATCCAGAATTCTGGATGAAAATGTGGATTATGATATAATAACTAAAATTTTAACAACATTTATTTCGTTTGTGGTATCCAAGAAGATCTAAGTAGTTAAGATTGCCTTGACTGGTTTGACGAATATTTTTCTTCTATAACCATTTATTCTTTTCATCGACCACAAATTCCACTAAATAGCGTCGTGGAAACTGTGGTATCCATAACATTTGCATTTATAATTAACAAACATGGAACGCTAATTTAAGGATTTTTTTTATATCAAAAGTCACAGTTTTGATTGTCAGTTTTGTCACAGTTGTGAATGATGTTTTAGCCCAACTACCAACGTACACCGAAACGGCAAATCCTACTATGTAGTGACAAATTACGAGACATCGAGTTCAACTCCTTACTCTATCGGACACGGAATTACCTAGCAGATAAAATATCGGAACTTACTACGGTCACTCTTCCAGTATGTGGTCAATTCAAGCGCATTAACCATTTCAAAACAGTGGTGACAGATTCTTCAAAACTATTAGACGCCTGCCAAAAATTATGAAGTTTTCTGCTTTATATTCATAGTAAACAAACCGTATCTCCCAATATGAAAATTTGCTTAAAGAAGTTTTAGCGACAAACTGCCGATGAAACATACCACGGAGTTACAAGAAGACGAAGAAATGGTACTGGGTTTTTAAAAAACTCTTACTTTCCGGGCAGTAGGGCTCAAGCTCAAATACCCTATACCCGACGGTACTCTCACCTTTTTTTAAGTCCTAAAGGAACAACATAGTATGCGTTTCTTACCACAATTCTCGAACATGAAGTTATCGAAAAAATATTTAGAGAATGACACCTAGAAACTGGCGTATCATGGCGATGTGAAAGCCGAATTACTGATCAAAAGATTTCAGTGTCGAGTTTAACGCATGGCAGCTGAGAACGGTTTGACATGAGAATGGTTAACAGCCGATTTTAGTGCGCTGCTTAAAAGAGGTGCACTGAATTGGTATTCAGAGTATCACGAAATTTATGGAGCGGTTAGACGACGATTTAGAAAATCAGAAAGCAGAAATTTAATAAACCGTTCCTCGATTTTTATCATTCCCATTAAAATCGGATAACGAATTGATAAATTGATTGCAAGCAAATTTCACATTGAACATTTCTCTAACGTCGCGGAAATGGTGGGTCAGTGTTGAAAGATGGAGGATTCATAAAGCTTCAACACTCTGATTCTTATGAAGTTTTGAGCCTCATAAACTTCAATACATCGTTTGGGTCGAATGAGATTCCCACATCGTGTCAAAAGCTATCGTCAAAAACTGTAGGGAAACATAATGGGAACTTTCAGACACTCTGGGACTCTGAATTTTCGAATAACTACAAGCAGTTCAGTACCCAGGAAAGTCAAAGAAGATGTAGCGATGAATACCGAACCCGTGCTGTTTCGCTATATTTGCTGAAGAAAGAAAAAAACGGACGAAACGACAAGTAATAATTTCCATGCGCCAAACCACCCAAACGTCAACTTTTAAAAAGTCAAGACATGATTGAGCGTTAGATTATTTTAGATTTAGGAAACTGGTGCAAAATATGGATAATGAGGCTATTCATCACATCTTGTTTCCCATGAAATTGATGTTGGTCAATCGACACCTGTGAAAGAGATATTACGCCGTATCATCCGCTAAGCAATAAGAGCTCTACAAAGAACTGGGTCGGATGCTAGCACTAGGAGGGGCATTCTCTTTGATTCTCGTAAGTAAGACCAACGAAAAGGTTTTGCTCTGCCTGAACGATTAGAAAGCTAAACTTGGTAATGGTGAATGGTGCTTAAGCTTTGCCCTTGATGGACGGGTTGCTAAGCCAACTGGACCATATAAGCTATATACGTTCAGTCGACTTAAAAGATGCCTTTTGGCAAATACCCTTCGATTATGAGTTGAACGATAAGGCAGCTTTTACCGTTCCAGAGCGTCCACTTTACCAGTTTGTCGTCATGCCGTTTGGGTTGTGTAATGAAGCCCAAACGATGTATCGACTACCGAGATTAGAGCACTAGGAAAGAGCAAGTTTTTACTCAAGAAAACAAAATACCTATATTATGCAGGTGATGGACGCCTCAGAGTCGACCACTCTAAGAAACCCCTCTAACAAATTCGTCGGTTCCTGGGGATGACTGGATGGTACAGACGGTTCATCCAAAAAGTTATGCTACATTGGTTTCATTGGGTATCAAGCCGAAATGGATTGAAAAAGCAAAGGATACTTTCGACTTACTGGTGCTATCGTCAATCTCTGCACATGATAGTGAAGTTTGTGCTAAAAAAATTACTAAAAAATACACTGTTAAATTAATTATTTTTCTTATTGTAATTTATTTTCAAAAGAAAATTATAAAATTTGGCTAATTCTAAATCTATTGCCGTCGTATCTAGAAATATCTACTGATTTTAGCTGACATTTTTGAGAAGAAAAAACATTGACCTATTCCTAAGAATTAAGGCGACATAGCACCTTCAAATTTTCAAAAAATCAATTTTTTTTATGATAGAATATGTTAGAATGAACGTATAAAAACATGATTTTAATGATAAACAAGAAAATCTCAAAAAAAAAAATTATTTTATTTATTGCGAAGCGCGCCAAAGTCGTTTTTATACGCGGTTATCTCGAAATGACAAACTTTAAACGCGATTATCTCGGAATGACGTTTTTCAAGTTGGCGTGCAAGATTGAGAAAAAATTACTTATCCAATCGTTCTAAAATTTTAACACGTGATCTACATATATTTCTGCTCAGAATGAACTACGGAAGGAATAATCGGCTTTCAATTTTTTGAGTTACAACTAATTGATGGGGACAAAAAAAGAAAAATTCGAAATTTTTTCGAAAAAATGACACCATTTTTTTATTCAACCAATTTTTTTCGTTTTAGTTCATTCCAAGGGCGATTTAATGCTGAATAAAACCCCGTTTTTTTTTGTAATCAGAAGTTTCTGAGAGTGGTTATGATGCACGCCGCGAATTATCAGTGTTTTTGGGAAACCCTTGTTAAATATTTTTTTTTGTACTTTCAGTTAAATAAAATGTCAATGGAAAGTTTCATTAAAGGATATCTCCATTAAAAAATTCTTTGAAAAACTTTTTTTTTTCAATTTTCAAGGTGCTGTGTCCCCTTAAGTAAAGTATATTTTTGAGATTCGTTCCTTTAAAAATTATATTAAAAAATTGAGCATTTTTGTCGGATTTCAAACAATAGTCCAGTCAATTCGTGAGACGTTTATAATCTACCGAGTCTATGGTGAATCGGATAAAATTGTGGTGGGTTTTACTATGTTTGAAGATGTTAGTAATTTCTCAAATTTGATGAATATTAGAAGTTTTATAAAGAGCGAGCTACATATATTTACAGGTCCTGGGCAAAAAATTTTCTTTTTTAATATCACCCATCGTAGGGATGTCCACAGGTTCTCACCTACATTTTTGAATAGATTATACAATATTCTACCGTTTTAGTCATTGGCATCCGATTCTAATGGATTTTGATGTTCCTATAATAGAATTCATGTTTTCATTTGTATACTGCCATTACGAATGTCCACGGAATCTCGTCTATATTTTTCGACATTACAATATTTGCGGTCTATGGAGCGAAAACGGGTCAATCGTAATGAGTCTAACTATAATTTTTATTTCCTTCTACAAGATCTTAGCAATATTTCCAATTGGATTTTAGATTGACATTCTCAAACAAGCGACGAACCCGTTTTAATAGATTTCTAGCATACGTTACTCGCTCGCGTTTCAAATGGCCTTTATTCATTTCACGAAAAGTAGAAAAATATTGTTCTCTAGAAATCAAAAGTCCCATATAAAGACACGGTTTTTTATGATGGCCCAGGCGGATTGATTGATCGGAATGAAAATATGGGTTAGAGGAAAACAAAAATTTCCAATGAAAACTATCATAAAAATGAAAAACAATGATAATTGTGATAAATACACATACTTTTAATCGATATAATCAGAAATGTAGATTTTTGAAAATGTTAGTGAAACCCCGTGGTCATGGTCATCTTTAAAAATGGTTGGAATATTATTTGAAACCCGTCAAAAATGCTCAATTTCTAAACACAATTTTTAATAGAACAAATCTCAAAAATATACTTTACTTAAATCTTAGGAATAGGTCAATGCTTTATCTTCACAAAAATGTCATCTAGAATCTGTAAATATTTCTAGATTCGATGGCACAACATTTAGAATTAGTCCAATTTTATAGTTTTCTTTTGAAAATAAATTCCAATAGGAATAATAATAATAAATTTAACAGTGTAGTTTTAATAATTAGCACAAACTTCATTATCATTTTCTGCATCGATATTATTCAATCGCAACTGCAACAAATATTTTTACGTGCAACGTACTGCAAGTGCGACCGGAAAAGGTAGTGTTCTATTTTGGCAAGATAGGTATTGTACTAACAACCGCGCTATTCCACTATTGAATCCAAAAAGGGCACGCAAAATATTATTCCAGATAGTCTGTCCCGAGTAAACATGGACGAATTAAGTAAATGGCAGATGAGCCACTTCATGTAAATTTGGATTCTTTTGCGTTCCAGAATCAAGAATATTTGGATAAAATCACCGCTCTGATTGAAAATTAAAATGTCGCTAGCAATTTTTAAGCTTTTGATGGAGAATTATTTATTTAAGTCAACGAAACGGATGTTTTCCTATGGATATTGATGATACCGTCAAATCATACGAAAGTCTTTATCCAACAAGCGCACGAAAGTAGCTAAGGACATTTATATCAAAGGGTATAAATATGTCGATTTCTTGGATCCTTACCCTCGCACTAGTAATGGATTTCGATTTCCCATCTTAGACCCTATGCGTTCCACTTTGGCAGTGAACATGCGACAGACATACACTTAAACGAGATCGCTGGCGCGTTAAGGAATGTTGTCCACAGTTCTTCCGGATTTTCACTCCATTAGTTTTCTCCCCTTCAGATCGGTTATCGATGGCTCAAAACATCGTATTAAGGAATTTTAAAGAGGCTCACAGGCGACCCACGTCAAACTGCAAATTACAAAGTAGGCTGCGAATTTTTAGACCGGGTGAATTAGTTTACGTCAGCACCTTTACTCGGAGTTGTGTTCAAAAAAATTTTTCAAGTAAATTGGCTCAAAAATTTGTTGACTGTACTCTACAAAAGAGTCGATGAATTATTGAATTTTATAATTATCTCACTTTAAATGCTCGGCTTTACTACTGCGTTTATGACATCGGGAGTTAGTTCGGAAAAACTACCATGGTATTGTACTGAATATAATAAAACAGCAACAAAGTTAAAAATATTTCAACTCGAGTATGGAACGGCATAAATCAGTTCACGAAATTTGATTGAAACTTTTGTGAGAGTAAATTCAATTTTGTGGGAGTGAAACGATTCTACAATGGATACCTTCCTACCTACAAATTGAATTGATTGAAGGAGCCGATATGCTTCCAGAAAGGGATTGTTTGAAAGTGGATCACTTTAATTTATAAAATAATAATTGAAATCGGGCCAAGTGGTTGGCAAAGTTACAAGAATAATACTGTTGGTTTTAAAATCAAAATATCGAAACTAATTCGCATGATATTGACATGTATACATTATTGCGTGTTACATTGTTGTTTGTACGTTATTATGTCTCTTGGATTGGAATAATACCCAAAAAAAATTTCCAAAAAGTTTGCCCGACAATATTTCGAGATTACTGTAGTTAAATTAACAAGGCAAATGAAAATAAAATGTATCTGGTATTAAAGTGTAAATGCCGATAAACGAGTGAGGTTCTGTGAACTTGCTACAAATTGATTACTAAAATCGGGCATAACCAAAACAAGAACATTACTCATTTGCCCCTGGGCGATAATTTTAAGTACGTCTAACACCCACAGGCGACAATTTTTAAAATAAAGATTTCCGTTATACATCACCTTTGGCTCGATAAAGTGCTTAGATAGTCCAAAAATAAAACGTCCGTCAAAACATACATTGTATATTTGGCATGATAACCTTCCAGTACCTTGAGTAAATAATGTGTACAAGAAATTTAGCATAAAGAACAGAGATACGAAAATTGAAAAGAAAGATTCGTGGGTATTTTGGAATTCGCGTACATAAATAAAAATTTAAAGACTTTGTATACTCATCTTAATCAATCCGAATTATATTTTTGAAGAGAAATTTTTTGATCGGACTAATTGAGTTTAATTTACGTACACGGAACATTGTAAGTGGCAGATTTACAGCTTTCTACATTTTTTTTTTAAAATTCATTAAGATAAGTGATAAGGAACGACATTGTATACGCGTTGATAAATTTGTATTCGTATCGCGATTCGTTGTATATGATAAAAGTAAGAGAGTAAACGTTACAATTTCTTTATTCTGATTCGTTTGTGTCTTATAATTTATATCCAATCGACCGCACACCAGTTCACAAAGAATCGAGGAGTCGTCGTCGCGCGGTAAATTGTTTGAGTTATTATTTTATTTTCTTATATCAAGCACAATATTTATTATACAAAGTGATTAATTTTAGAATTAATTTTTATTTATGTCTTCTTTTTTTTTGTTGTACTTTACAAGAGTATAAAAATAAAATAAGAGATAAGAAAAATATTAAGATAAATTTCTTAAATGCGAGAGTGAAACTGGTTTACAAATACGAAACGAAATTCTTTAATTTGTGTTTTTGTTCTTAAACTATATATACATACATACATATATACAAGGAAAGACAAATTAATGGTTTATATACGAGTCTCGTATCACAATTTCAATGATCGACCTCGCAGGAAGATGAGAAATCCGATACAGATTTAAATCAAATATACAATTTACATGCAGTCCCAGATTAAGCCTAATTTGTGCTAATTAGTATTCACACGAAAAAATTAATGCGAGTCCAGGAGCCAAGAAAACGAGAAAAGTAAATTTCAAATTTCGCCTTAAAGACGATAAAATTTAATCACGATTTCAAGAGAAAACCCAGAAATAATTTAATCCCAACTTTAACATTTTCCAAAGGCGGCTAAACTGACGAAATTTGCGCTGACTATAGACATGTCATTTTCATAAATTTTCATTCATAAATTGAGGAAAACAAACTAGCCCCTAGAAGATACTATATTAAAAACGAAATACATATATCGTTCAATAATATTAGGATCTATGAAACTTGTCAATTAGATTGCATCTTGCCTTCAGATATGTTGCATGGAACAACAAGTTGTGAAGTTATTCCACGATTCTATACCGGAAAATAAAAAAAAATCATCAGGCAACACTAATCAATATAAAAACCCAGTTGCCCTTGTGTAAAGTTAGCCCAGCCCAGACTTAATTAAAAATCACGTTAAATGCAAAAATTAATTCGTTCCTTTTAAATTTTGGAGATTTTAGCCATGCAATGGCACGTTAAAAGTATAAATTTGCCGGATTAAGGCTATGTAGTTTTGAGATGGCCACACACCTGCATTTCTTTTAGCAAAATTAGAAAAAATTCGTTTCACGGATACCTTAACCGCGCCAAGTACCTTTATCATGTCTAATGTAATAAATACCGGGCTGAGCTAACTTCACACAAGAGCAAATGATGCTTTTATTGATTAGTGTTGCCTAACGATTTTTTTTATTTTCTTGTATAGAATCGTGAGATAACTTCACATACGTGTTGAATGAACGATTTTCTGACATGAAGTATTCTCGAAACGATTGAACCTGACACTTTTGGATACGTATTCACGTTATCATCCGAAAATGTAGTGACCGAATCTGTGCTAATTCAGAATTGGCTCAGTTTCATTGAACCATAAAGATCGTTGAATCTGTGAATAAAATGCAATATTAAATCAATTTGACCGAACTGCCCACATATGGACGTCACCGTTCGCCAGTTTTGGCTCTTAATAGTGATGTTAAAAGCCTTCCTAGAATAAAAGTTACAAAATATTTAATGTTGGATGAAGAATTTTTTATTTGTGGGCGACTGAGTATTTAATCATTTGCGATAATTTTGAGGAAGCACAAAAACTAACTTCTAACTGAAATATTTACCGTCCATTTGACGGTAAAATACTAATTGAAATATTCTAAGTGAACAATTTTGTAAAGCTATTACAAAACTTCCTCTAAGGAGTGATGTTATGCTCCGAGGGCTGTATAAATCTTACATTGAATAAGGTTCGTTGTTAGTGGCGGAAAACTCATTTAAAAATTACATTAACCCTAAACCTCTTAACAAGAGACTGAGAGTTTCATTTTTTTAATTGTCGTATATATTTCTAACTATTTCTAACACACTTTTCTTTGTGCATGGAAGTTCTGTCTAATCTCAATTTACCGGTAATTTTACAAGGAAAAGTGTAAAAAAATTAGTTTTGAAAAATAATCCCATTACTGTTTCGCTTTTTTTTTTTTTTTTTTTTTTTTTTTTTTTTTTTTTTTTTTACATAAATTCTGAAACAAAGCCTATAAGTCTCTATACTATGTAATTCAAATATAAAATAAATTATTTCCGAAGCTTCTGAAATTGAGGATGAAATAGACCACTCTGATACTGAAGATGAAATATCAGTTCCTATAGTGTCGCTGTACTATACAAATTAAAACTAAATTCATCAATAAAACAAACATTTATCAACTGAAATATACTAATTGACATTTATTTTTCCATGACGTTATAAACAAGAATTCATCTTGCTGCGTTTTAAATTTTTATTGTAATATTAGGTTTCTAATGGTTTCAGGGGTTTACAAAATAAAAGCCTTTTCAAATTTCCCATTGAAATGGATAGCGCTCCCGATAGCGGCTCCCGATAAATAGGTAGAGCAAAATATTTTTATGTCGATTTTTAACTAAAAAGTTGAATGAAAAATCTTAGTTATTAAATAAATTAATTACATGCAAAAATAGCCCGCTAAATATAAGTTTAGACATAGAAAATTGGCTGCTCCGGATAAATCTATCGGGCGCTAATAAAAAAACAAGATAATTGTGTAACATAAGAAAAAGAAAAATAATTGTAAAAATTATCTGAAATATTTTGAATATTATCGTCATTTTCCGACGTGAAAAGTGTAATTAATTTTTTGTACGTCTGAGGCACACCAGTGGCACTATTCTGGTTTTAACTGGGAATAGGGAATTGGGAAAAATATTTTCATATCATTTTTGTCTAAATTATGTTTTTCTGGCCTACTGTTGGAATTGGTTTGGTGTAAATATTTTCGAAACAAAGTTGATTGGGAAACTTTCTATCCAAAAAATTTTTATAGGGAAAAATAATTTCCAATATATTTTTGTTTCAAAAATATTTACATCAAACTAATTCCAACAGTAGGCCAGAAAAACATAATATAGACAAAAATGATATGAAAATATTTTTACCAATTCCCTATTCCCAGGGAAAACCAGAATAGTGCCACAGGATGGGAAAAAATTATTTTTGTATTTTAGAGAAATTATTTTTTTTCACTTTGTAGGTGAGGTGTACTGAGTAAATTGCTTAGACGGAAACACTGCAGAGCTGTAATTGTTTTTTTCCCATATAAAATCAATATAATATTTGCTATTTCATTTGAAACATGTGGGAACAGGATGGTTATATACAAAATGCATATGGTGGTCTCAGATGTCAAAGAAAAAGCTAACCGAACTAGTTTTTGTTATTGTAAAAAGTGGCGCGCTAAATTTTGTGTTCTTAAAAAATGGTGATATTATTAATTAAAAAAAAAATATTATAAAACAGCTTATGTATCGTGTACTAGTGCATCGTTTGTGAATAAATATTGAAAACTTTGAACATTAAAATATTGCAATGAAGTGCCTTGTGAAGTGTTGTCAAAATGCGCCTCGAAAAATTCGAAAAGGAATTTCTTACCATCTATAAGTGTTTATAGAAAATAAAATGTAGCATTATGTTAAAAGCAAAGTGATTTGTGATAAAATTATCCATATTTCCAAAAATCTAAGAAACGAATTTTGGTTGTTGTTGTTGGACTTTTTCTTTTTGTAAACAATTTTATTACCAGTATCGCATTTTTTGGAATGGCATTTATTTCATGTGCTACACATGCTTTGCTTTTCATAATTTTTTTTATTTTGGTATACTATAAAAACAATTTTTTACAGAAATTATAATGTAAATATTTGATTTTAGCTTACCAAAAGATGGAGAATTAAAAAAGCAATGGTTGAAATCAATTGGCCGTGAGCAAGATGTAGTAAGAAAAACTTCAATTGTTTGCTCGGTGCATTTTGAAAAGCACTGTTTTATGCCACAGACAAAAGAGAATCAGAAGAGATTTTTAAGAAAATCGGCCATTGCAACCTTGTTCATTGTCGAATCACCGTCTGGATTTTTACGTCGATGCAAATAATCTTGAAAATATATGCCCCAATATTAATCAAACCGTAATTCATCATACTGAAGAAAACATGGTTGGTTGCTCCGAACATTCTAAATCTAAATTTGTTTCGCAAGACGTTTATCCAACTTCTATAAATGATGCTGACAATATTATTGGAGCTAATTTTGAAGTTTCTCCGAATGTTGAGGAAGATCAATTCTGTGGATTGAACTTATTACGAGATGTGGCAAATGATGCGGAACAATTTAATAAAATAACATTAAACCAAGCAATGGCCTCATCAGGTGCTGATCGTTCTCCGTGTTCAAAAAACCAAATACAAAAACAAAAACTACGACTTTTAAGGACTAAATATAATAATCTTAAAAAAAATAAGAACCTACGACAAAAAATTACGAGACAAAGAGAAAAAATTATTAATTTGGGCCACCTGATTGACGAACTTGAAGAGAAAAATTTGATTAGCTCTTGTGAGAAGGATACATTTTTAAACCATTCTGACCCAAATTGAGTTTTTTTAAATATATATATCATAAAAATTAAAAATCGAAAGGAAGGCAAGAAATATCCAGAAGAAATACTGAAGTTTGCTTTAAATTTAAACTTTTATTCTCCGAAGGCCTATGCACATGTTAGGAACCAATTTAAAAACTGCTTACCTCACTCTCGAACACTTGCTAACTGGTATAAAGTAGTAAATGGACGTCCAGGTTTTATTTCAGAATCTTTTCGTACTCTAGAGTTGCTGGTCCGAACAAACAAAGAAACAGATGAGTTCGTTATTGGAAATGTATGCTTGGGTCAGATGTACATTCATCCAAAATGCGAGTACGATTTTCAACCCAAAAAAATATCTGGATACGTCGAGTTCGAAGGTAGCGACCCAAATGATAATACTTTAGCTACCCAAGTAATTGTTTTTATGTTTGAAAGTTGTACTGCTCGTTGGAACATTCTTAATTAATTTTCCTAATATAAATCTCGCTTTCAATTTGCCTGGTATAAAACAAAAATTTCTAATTTTTTTTTGATCCATGTCATATGTTCAAACTCGTCAGGAACGTTTTAGCTATTAAAGGCCCTTTAGTCGATGGTGACGGCCGTACAATTTCTAGGCACTACTTAGAAGAACTATATAAGATTCAATCGGAGGAAGGTTTCCATCTCGCGAATAAATTACAAAAGGGACAGACATTAAGTAATTCCGGAGCAAATGCATTAAAATTTTGTGATAGTGTTTTAAAATTGCCACAATTTAGAGGGTCTATTGGAACAATAAAATTTATTAGAGCCTCCAATAATTGCTTTGATATTTTAAACAGTAAAAAATTTCAAGATTATGATTTAAAAAAACCAATATCCCAAAATAATTTTAATTTTGTTCTAAATTACGTTAAATCATCAATTGAATATATATCTAAATTAAGGTTTCTAACTAATGGTATTTAAGTTATTGAATCTAAAAGCAAAACGGGATTTATTGGAATGATTAGTTGTCTTTCTAACATCCAGGTTCTTCAAGACCACATTGAACTATTTTTTTCGGTTGTTCGCTCAAGATTAGGAAGAAATTCGAATCCAATTCTAAAACAATTCATCACTTCATACAAGCGTATTTTAACACACGTTCAATTAAGTGACGCCTCGTTAGGCAATTATATTCCTCAAACAGAAGTTTCTATTTTGAATGTTTCCAATTTTAATTCCAATTTTTGGATACTCAATTTTATTAAGTGAATTTTCAATTAATGTTATTGAATACATATCGGGATTTATAGTCGGATATTTATTTAAAAAATTCAATTGTGAGGACTGTTGCAAATTAATACAACAATGTAATTCTTATAAATCGCTAATCAATTTAAAAAATAAGGGTGGTCTTTTTACTCCTTCGCCGTCAGTATTAAAAATTTGTAAATACTCCGAAGCAGTATTAAAACGGGAATTGGCTATTGCGGACTACAAAAACATAACGCAATTACAATCTAATTCAAAATTGTTTAAAAAAATAAGTTATAACGTACTTCACAACCTAATTAATGCAAATATTTTCAATGATGAAGATCAATATAGTCATTTCCAAGAACACGTTAATTTGTTAGCCCATTCCATCATAGAAAAATATTATGACATCCGGTTGAACTATTTTTGTAAACAAAGCTCATATAAATTAACAAAAAAAAAACAAGTTTATTTCTTTATTACATTTTAAGGGAATGTAAAATAAATAAACGTAGTTCTTTTATAATTTCTATTTTTTTACTTATATTAAGTAATAAAAATGTAATTAAATTTAAATAAACTTTTTAATTTAACTTCCTAACTTCATTGCATTCGGTCGAAAAAATACTAACTACCGCCCTCTTGATTTATTCGCTTTCTCTTTTACTCTCCGAATTTGACTCACTTGACAGCTGCTATCATTCATTCTCATTTAATTCAAATTCTTTGGCAAATTGAGATTTTTTTTGGTGTTGTATTTATAATCCTTCTAGACTAAAATTAACAGAGACCTTCTATACATGATTTTGAATGTTTTAAATATAGATCAACGCACTTTCGGTATAGGTTGTTTGCTTTGTAAAGAAAATTGCGTAATAGATAATATTGGGAAAGAACGTCAAAGTGTTGTTGACCAAATTAATACAAATGTATTTCTTCGAGAAATTTAAAAGAAATTATGACCAAAGATTGAATAACTCTAGTACTGCTTATGACTTGGCTTTTATTAAGGGAATTCATGTCATTTGATTTGATTAGAAATTTTTTAGTTATTGAGCACTATATATACGATTTGCTACTAAAGACTTTTTGAATAGATTGTGAACAGACCAACACGTATTATGTTGCTGAATTGAAAAAAAAATGTTTTCCATTCAGAGCCATTTTACGATTAAAAGAGTTCAAAGGCATTTTTATACATTTCAAGTGTATTCACCCAACATTATCAGTGTGTATGGTTTTGTTGTGCTTAGTACCCGAAGATACAATTCGCATAATTAGATTATATTAAAAATAAATAGTTTTGCTTCGAATATCGAATTTACCTTAAATATAGCGAAACACTAAAGAGCATCACAGCAAATTTTATTTTTATAGTAGATACGAATTTTCTGACAAACACACACACACAGCACAAACATATAAACTAAAAGTAATTAGTATTTCTAATTATTTATCGATCACTTTAAATCAATAGTTTTATTTAGTCACTTATTTTGTAAAATAGAAATAATTAAGCCACGATTAGAGAGATGGAGATGCGTCTGAAACGTATAGAAAATTTCTACTGCATAAATTATTTATTTTATTTAAATATTTATAAATTTTACATAAATAGAAAAAAAAAAAAATATTGAAGATTATTAATATAAATAAATAAGATTTTATGTTGTTGTTGTTGTCATAACGATTGTAAACAAATACAATAATAAACATTAAAATGTACAAATTAAGATTAATTGTTACATTTATTAAAAAAAAATATACAATTTCGTTCTATATATAGTAGGGGTTCGGTAATCTAATTACTGGTACTTTATGTAATATAAAATACAATGTGGCGCGTTTATATTTTATGACCTTTTCAATTGAACTTAAATCTGTAGCGTCTTGTGTATTCACTATGTGGCAACGATACCATTACGCGCATTTTGGGCTGTCTATCTTTTCACTGTATACCCGTACTATATTCATGATGTGCTGAATTGCGCGAATTGCGCCGGATTGCTATACACTTATATATAAAATGGGCCGAAAAAATATATATACCGCGTATACAGAACTGTTAAACTTTAACCCTATATAGCTATATGGTTTTTATGAATCATGTAAGACACAATTTTTATTTTTATTTTTTATGTGTGTGTGTGTGTGTGAAGTTTGGTTAATTTGCTTTATCTGACATTTTCATTATTATTGTGCTCGCACACTTCAAGGCTTCTTGCAAAAAATACACATCTTAACCTTATCTATTATATTATTGTTGATGTTTGGTTTTTCAAAACTCATCATTATAATGAGCTGTGTACGGGATCAGAGTATTGACACTTGAGCGGTGAAAAATAAATCGCAAATCGTTATTAAATTTTTTCTAAATCGTTTTATTAGTCAGTGGGTGTTATAAACTGATTCGTAGCCAATAAGTCATATTGATTGTGTTATGGGTCATTGAAAATCTGGTTTATTGCTCGTTTTAATTAAATTGAAAGAGATTTAAGGAGGATGATCACATTGTAATGAGTTTGATTAATTATTAACAAAATTATTAGTTACTTAGGTGCTATGCACGACAAATTATTTTCCCAAAGCCTCTAATTAGAGATACCTCCAATAAACTCGACTTTGACAAATGGTCGGTTGTAGAGCATCTTCTATGAAACAATTTTTTTATCATTTGTTTCGGTAGTACAATGGTTGTTAACTTCGTTTAGAAACCCATTACGAAATGCTCAGGTTAGATTTGATGATAGAAAATGTTAAAATTTATGCTTGGCCTTAGATGATAAAATAAATATGTAATGTAACAAAAATGTTATTACGACTGGACACTGTTCTGACGTCAGGACAATTTTTCATGAATGTTCACTAAATTAAGATTTTAGTTAACGGTTTCTGTAGCTGTAGCTAAGCAGCGTGGTTTTTATCTTTATTTGGTTTTCCATTCAGTTTTGGGCGGGCACAATCTTCCCCCAGTATGGTTGTCTGTTCTGGTTTCTGTAGACTTAGTTATCCTTGTTTGGTGGTCTATGTCTAAACTTGCGGTTAGTTTTGCTGTTGATAAACTTATGACTCTTTAAAGCGATTAATCTAACTCTTTTCGAACATCCTTCCCTGAGAGAAATTTCTCAATTGATTGGAACAGGTACTGCAGATATCTTGTGGATTTTTTAACAATCTTGGCTGAGGTTAATAATTGTAGCTCACAAATACTGTTGTTATGTTGGGCGGTAAGGTTTCGATGGTGAAATTTGCTCGTCAGTAAAATTGCAATAATGGCAATCATTCTTGACATAATGTAGTACTGGTCGTGATCCAATAATGTTGTAATATATTACATGGGCTGTATGAAAGTTCCATTCCTAATTTAATTTTTTCACAACTTATAAGCGGAAGCTTTAGCTCAAAAATAACCTTCTGTTCACTCAGAGATGCTCAAGGAGGACATTTTAGGGAGATTCCGAACCGATTTCAGACTTCTATCGAACACTCGTTGCGTTTAGCCACACGTCGTATGTATGAACGTTTTAAATAAATATTTTTGAGAACCCCTTCTCAGAACTCTAATACTCCATCCACAATCCAAGAGCCTTGTATAAGGCATCGTATTAATGAGCTTCCAAAGTAATCAGTGATGAAAATATCAACGATTTCTAGTCTAGCAAGGCTAGAATATCTAGCCTGTTATATCTAGATATGTTTTTTAAATTAGTGCGGTCTCTTTGAACTAAAATTCTTAACCCAAGAACAAAATAGTTGAAAAATTTGGCTTTAAAGAATTGAAGCTATCAGCAACTCTTGATCTGTATTGCATGCCGCAGTTTTAAAATTGTGCCACAAAGTCACAGATTTCGGGTCTTCTACCGATAAACTAGGAGAAGCATTATCAGGAAAATCGTTCTGAGGATGGACTTGGAAACATAAAAAATATTTACGTCAAATATTACTGGAAACCGATATGTCAACTGGCACAGGAGTGCCGTTTTCTTATTGTAAACCATTATTTGCATGAACTGCAACTTGCATGAAATAGTCGACGAAACTTTCGTTATAGGCTGTTATTATTTCGGTTCCACCATTCTTCGAATCACGTAGTACATTCTACCTATCACTACACTCGTTTTCTGCTTATGATATCAATTTATATTTAAGCCTATAGATGTCCGCCTATGATGACCGTATGGTTGTGTGCCTGTTTCAACCCAAAAAATTTGAACGTTTCCAATTATGATATGTAGAAGAGATGTCATAAATAAAAGTTCAAAACCGTAGAGGCAATTTTGAAAAGTGGCCGGGAATTCGAATTATGGATGCGCAAAGTGATTCGACTTAATTAATAATGCAATTTCAATTTTTTATTTAGATGCCACAATTTTAATTTCCACTGAACTTTAATTTATTGTTCTAAGCCATCTTGAATAGCACATTTGAGAAATTCGAATAGTGCCAAACGAGATTAACATGTACGAGTACTACTTTTAGTTATTAACTCGTCATCGATAAGCAAATTCATTAGAAGTCGAAGCACGTGCTTTTTCTATTCAACTATGCTATGAAGCATCGACATACCGTTTTGTCATCATGAAAGGTTCGTTGTAAATACGGTCTGGTTCTACAGTTTTTAAATCTTCTAATAAATCACGTTTTAGCTCATGCTAGGAGGTTAAAGACTGTAGTTGCTATACATCCAAAACCATTGTATCGTGATATCTGGTCCACAAAGGAGAGTTTACGAGGGTTATCTTAAGGGTTGAAGTAAAGGGATCTACTTGAAAGGGAAGCATTTCTAGCATAATTTGAGAAGATATGCTATAGACAGCTAAGGAATGTTCATCTAATCCTCTGGAGTCGGTTACTACTTATAACTGGGTATAATTAGGTTTCAAATACACTCAGAAAAAAATATGATAAATACATGATTACATTTACCATATTATGATAACAGTTAATCATTGTTATTATTAATATCATCATTGTGTGTTAAATACAATCATTTAAATGATTGATTTCATCATACTATTAAATTCTTGATCGTTTTCTTGATCTTCTTCATCATAAGAATGATGATCACTTGTGACCACTTGTGATCATCATTCTTATGATGAAGAAGATCAAGAAAATGATCAAGAATATAATAGTATGATAAAATCAATCATTTAAATGATTGTATTTAACACACAATGATGATATTAATAATAACAATGATTAACTGTTATCATAATATGGTAAATGTAATCATGTATTTATCATATTTTTTTTCTGAGTGTAATTCGACCCATCCGAAGTATTTCAAAAATTCCACCCAACCGTAGTTGGTCTCGCGATGCAAAACATTGAACCCATTGCGGTGGAAATGAAGACGCTTGACGGCAAACTTAGCTTGAGTTAGGCTTTATTTTCAGTTAAGCCTACTAAATAGAAAATATTGATAAATGAATACAATGGAGTGATTGTTCAAATATCTAGATATTTAAAATTTATTCTAAAGCACAGAAAAGCACGGAAACGACTAATGAGATAATTTTCGTTAAAGAAAGAGGCCTTCCATTACATCGGAAACATCGAGACCAGGATCGCGATCGTTTTCTTCCATAAGCTCAAAAAGCAGGACGTCGTTTTCTTATTTTCTCTTTTGTTAGTCTTTATTTGCGTGATATCCTCCTAATTCAGCTTGTGCAACTTTACTCAATCAGTTGCTTAACATTCTGGTTGCGTTATATTCCAAAGCTAACGCCAATACTTCATTTTTGATTTTTCCTTCAGTATTTCCCGCTCTGCTCCCTTTCTAAGTTTTGCAGGTACTCTTTGACATGTGACTGCCCATATCTTATTTCCAAGACATTTGCACGTTTGTCTGAAAAAGACAAAATTAGTGCGATGACCTGCTCCCCTTTACCCCAACGATTGTGCTGTACGGTCGCTTAAAACTGCACTTTGAAATTCTCAAATGGGACCTTGCCATCGTATGTCAGAGGCTTTAAAATTCCTCTTGAACTTGCGGTAGCTGTTTTCATTTAAAGCGTTTAATTTAGCTGACCTTCTTCAACAGTTTGCGAGGTATGTGTTTCAAAGCGGGCCTCCACCTGCGTAATCTTATTTTCCATTTCATTGAAATAGCCGTTCACTTCTTCTTTCAAGGGTTTTCATCTTTCGTGACATTTCTCGGGTGATTTTCAATCGCTTCTAATCACCATGTTAACAGCGATTCAACGATATAACAACTTCATGAACCTGCTTGTTCGCTTATATGTATAGATAAATATCGTTTATAAGCGCTACTTATATTTATTTTAGATAGAAGTGGAGTTACTAACAATCTAATTACTATAAAATACAATTTCTTGAATACACTAGAATACACTTTCTAACATCGTAAATTCGAGTAAATGGAGACACTCGAGAAGGAATTTCAGGACCGACTTCTTCAAAAATATTACACAAATTTATTCATTTTAATACAAAATACCTATGCAAAACTACAACCTGATTGCTGAATGGTGTAGAAATTTATAAAAAAGGTCCCATTGATCCAGGGGACGGACCTCTGAGATTCGAGTATGTCATTAATTTCATAAAACCCCGTTCTTAAACCATTCCCGTCCAAAATTTAAAAAAAATTGAATTTTACTCCGGGCTCTAGTCCTTGTTGTACCAACTCAGAAACAGCTCACCAATGTAACGGGACACACATACGGGACACACTTAGAAACAGTCATTTTTTAATACATATAGAGTAGATGGATGAAGATTAATTGATGATTTATCATTGATATGAAAATTTTTCATTAACTATCGAAATCTGATCAAATTACACTCCCGTATCAGAATTTCTTCTTTACAATTGGGATATTTCTTTAGCAGGCATTATGGCATATCAAATGTTCATAGTGGCATCATTGCAGTACTAAGTTAACCTAGAGCGCCAGGCCATTCAATGATTTTGCAAGAAATTGAACTATTGAAATCTTATCAAGTTACACCCCGTTTCGAAATCAACAATTTTTTACAATTGAGCTACATCTAACAGGCATTAAAGCCTATTAAATGACAAGGTGGCCACAATGCGGAGTTAGGTCAACGTAGAGTGCCAGACAATTAAATGAATTTCTCATTGGCCATTCATAGAACTTGAACTATCGAAATATAGCCGAATTACACCACCATATTCCGATTAGAATTTCTTCACAACTGAGGAACAGCTAACAGGGATTATGGCCATTCAAATTAGCATAGTGGCATCAATGTATATTTAGGTTAATCTAGAGCTCCAAACCATTGTATTTTATATTGGCCGTCCAAATAAATTGAACTATCGAAATATAGCTTTGTATCCTCATAAGATTTTCTGCACAATTGGGCTACAGTAAACGAGCACTATGGCCGGAGGATTTTCTATGAATTTGCACGAAATACAAATATCGAAATCTATAAATCATATATGGTTAGATTTTTTTTTTTTTTTACTAATTTAGAGATGGCTTTGTAAATTTTTAATTATGTTTTTCACAGAACATGTATTTTGTATGCTTTGCCAGTGTTGCCATCTATTGTTTTCAATGGGTGCCAAATTGGCGTCACCAAATCATTAATTGAAATAGTGGTAAATAAGTTTCCGAAAACAATTCACATTACAAAACACATTTTTGTATCTAGTGCTTGACATGTTTGATTCTACCCAAGAATATTAGTTTGCTAACCAAGCGGGGCGAGTAGTGCAAGCACGAATCAAATCTTCAAATTGTTTGAAAGGAGAATGTTATTGGGCGCTTTCACGACATCCAACGGTTGAGAAAATGCTCAGTAAACTTACCACCAACGCTATAAAAGCGTTTGATGGTTTTAGTAATCATGAGGCCCGAAAGCGCCCATTTAGCCTTTCCACACAGTATGGCATAACATGATGCCTTTTTCTTCGTCTCTTACCTCGTCGCCAATAAACTAAAATTTTAAAGGGGGTTTTATGCTGCAAAATTGCACCAATAATTTTATGTGCGGCTTGCGTTGTATCATTAACACAAACAAAAAACAAAAAAGTTTTAAGGCGCCTTTATGGTTGCGTTCATTCGTTCCTTATTCAAACAATTTTTTCCGACCAATCATATTGCTCCAAAATGGCGAATTTTTTTCTTCTGCATTTCTTCACAAGTGATGATTTTTGGAAGAAAATTGTTAGAATAAACGAATGAACGAATAAATGAACGATTAGTATAAAAATGAGTTTTGGTAGAAAATAATCGCCTGAGCAAATGTGAAGAATTTTACATTTTGTTTTGAATGCCTACCTACTAGATTTTTTAAATTTTATTTTTTGTATTTCCTATCCGGTTCACTAAAGCATCCCATATAAAATGAACATAATTTTACACATACATAGACACGTGCCGCACTTGAGGTTTGCGTCGAATTCAAGTGCTGCGTGAGTTTTGTTAGAAATCGCAGTGTATGGAAAGACTAATTGGCTTTACATTTTTTTTATTTAAGGCGTTGATTCATGTAGAAATTTTGTCTGACAGACATAAATACTGATCGGTCTGATTGGTTAATATTTTTTTGTCTTATACGATTAAAACGAAATCACACAGAAGCGATACATGTATACAATTTTGTCGTATGGATAATTTTTGAAATTTTATAAAAGAAGCACCTAGCAAGTGATTTTATTTTTCTTCTTTTCGTTTTTTTTATATTTTAGAATTATGTTTTCTTTTGTTTTCACTGCCGTCAAATCTTAAGGCGCTGATTCATGTATACATTTTATCTGACAGACATAAATAATAATCGCTCTGATTGGTTGAATGTCTGCCATATTTTTTTATCGTACGACAAAAATTAAAAATTGAACATTGCTCAATTTTGTTTAAGATTTGACGTCAGTGAGAACAAAAGAGTACATAAAAAAAAAAAATTCTAAACGAGCAAAAATAAAAACACTTTGGTTGCTTGCTTTATAAAATGTCAAAGTACTCGTATATGCATACGACAAAATTTTATACATGTATCGCTTACGTGTGAATTTAATTTTGATCGTATAAGACAAAAAAATATAGCAAATCAGAGCGATTATTATTTAGGTCTGTCAGACAAAATTCATACATGTATCACCGCCTTTACTTGCCCTATAGGACATACAACATATTTAGGATCGCTGTCAATGACAACCAACATGAAAGCGCATATTGAAATAAAAAGTGCGTTTTATCGAAGGGTGAGGTAATATAACAATCCGATGGTAATATAACAATCATACAGTTATATATCCTTCACCTTTGTGAACCGAAATATTCAGGTTGTTAAAAAATTTTCAATCAGCTTTATTTGAGTAAATTGGTTTTTAAATTTCTTGATTTAAAGTGTGGTAAATCTTTTATTGTAATATTCTCCTGATGATAGTGATTATTTAAACCTTTTGGATTTTTTTTTTCTTAGAATATACAAAATTTAATTTTTGCGAAATAAAAAAAAAACTATTCAAAAATGGCACAAAACAAACTGTGGCTCATATTTAATTAATATTCTTTTAACTGAATTAAGTTCTGTATATCAAATTCGGAAATAGTTTTAATAGGCTGTTGACTAAAAGCTGCTGCACGAATGTGAGATTTTACCCGCACTCACAGTCTGAAGTTATTAACTAATAGTTTTTGCTCAATAAAACTCGTCTACATTATTTGACGTTTCCTTCGTTCGATTGAAATTGTTGTCATTGTGGGTTGAATCTACCCTCGAAAGAGTTTTTGCGTATTTGTGTCCAATACGATTGAGATCCCTATATTACTTTAACTACAGTAACATCACGATACCAAAGCGAGTCTGTATACCCCCTTTCCTGCCCCGCTACCCTACACCGGTAATCCTGCAATCTATTGGTATGCTAATTTTGAATGCTTCCATAAAGTTTCAGAGTTCCATGATGATAAGAGCGGTCGAGCGAAAAATCAACCTTAATGTTTCAAATACGCTTTACAAGAGGTGCCCAACAGGGTCTTGGTAAATCGTTAATAGTAATTTACATCGTGAAATCTAGATATGTTTAATCGGATTTTATTGTCGTAGCAATCAAATTCAATTCTGTACGTTGAAATGTGTGATAAAAAATCCAAAAATGCTGATATGACTAGCACCCCTATTACCCTAGTCACATCACTTCAAGTGGTAAGTAACAACAAAACAACTCTTTTGTAACGGCGGCTCTATCTCTTGCAGCAAGTAACGAAACCACTTATTTTCCGCTGGCAAAGTGACACATAAATTTTGGAGAAAAATCCATTGCTTGTTTATTGCCGCTGCTTGACAAAATCTCTAGTGGTATTTAGTTCTTTTGCCTGGGGGGTATAATTAAACTAGTTAAACCAGCCATCTCTTTGAAAGTTTCACTTAAAGTTAAAACAGTCGCCATTTTAAAACTAGAGCTGTGACATTAATTTGAATTACTTGAGTCTGGGCAGAGCACTACGTAAGCCAGATGTAATTGTTATTTTTAAAAACTAAAATTATTTTCTTATTATTCATTGTCAATGACACGATTCAGCACATTAAACGTTGACCTCACAATAAAATAATTTCTTGACTAATTATTTTTGCTTAGTGTTTAAATATAGATTGACTGCTATCTTTAAGGTTTCATCTTCAAAAAAATAAATTTTATCATACTTACATACAAATGTATTACGTGTGTACATCATAAAAAAAAGAGTAGAGAAAAATTATATCAGATAATAAGACCGCTCGCAGTTCTGTTCAATAACCTTTAAAAAAAAAATTATGTTTCGCTTCCCTCAAATAAAATAGTTTTTTGGTTTGTTAACTTCAACAATATAACTCAAATATCCCTAACGTCTATATAAATTGCATTATATTTTAAATTCTGTTTAATTTAAGTTCTATTAAACCCAACTTTAATTATCTAAATGGTGATGTCAAAAACCATTTGGATGGGAAGCCCGAGTATCTGTAAACCATAAAATTACTTCCGATGCAGCTTTAAATTTTAACAATTTATATAAGTCTCGAGATATTTTTTGCTGCTACCATAACATTTAATTTTGGACGAACGTTCTTGAACTTCCTCGTAAACGCGATTTTGTTACCGCGAGAAAATAAGACGATAAAAAAAAGAATAAAGATAAAACTATTAAACTTAATTGGTAAATTGATGATTAATAACAATACTAATAATAATGCTAATAAAAAATAACAACGAAACTGGATTTTGTGTCTTGCTATATGCTCGTTACTTTTCCTGTATCTCACGCACATCTCATCTCATGCATCACCGTTTTTCTTTTTTTTAAACTTTGACTTCGTACGAGTGTATGTAGTGTCGTTGATTTTTTTTCTTTTTTGATTTGTCAAAAGATTCAAATCTTTTAAATTTTGGTCTGAACAATTTCTAAATTATTGTCATTATTTTGTTGCTTTTTTTGGGTTATTGTACGAATTATAAAATATTTGGCTGAGGCCAAGGTTGAACAATTTAAGAGAGCTTGTTCTATATAAATTGGTTTTGATAGGCAAAATTAGAATTGATATTTTTGCGCATTATACGCGAATTTTGTCTCTATCCTCGCTCAGTTGGCATAATGTAATTTGACCTAGTTTTATTACTATATTCAAACTATATGTAAATATTTTTTGCAAAATGATTGTGTTGTTTATTTATAGAAAAGCGTGTACTTTATAGTTTCATTCATAATATTTTATTTGATTTCTTTGCTCGTTAGTAAAACGATTGAATATTGAAATTGTTTAAGCTAAATGCTTTGTTTTATTCCAAGGCATCTTAATATTGTTTATCTAATCAATTTAGTAGGAAGCGTGAAGTAAGTAGCTAAAGTAGCTAAGCTAGGATTTAATACTGCGATTTTCCTCTAAAGAGATTTCCTGATTCGTAATATAAGTTGCTAAGTCATTTGGTGGTGTTTTTTCATTGTAGTTTTATGACAGTAAATGCGCACTTTCGGCGCAATTTTATCACTATTTGTTTTAGTTTAGCACTTTTCAAATGGAATTGGCATCTAAGTGCTATTTGTTACTATATTAATCTCCCCACTATTTTAGCAATTTAAGAAATTTTTTCTTAGATGTTTTTCTTGCCCATATTTTCATTTTGCTATAGAATGGTGAATAAAACCAGCTCATTTATGACGATCTTATTTCGTGTTTTGATATAACAAAACGCATGCAAGTGAAGTTAGTAGACCTTTCTGGAGTAGAAGTAATTTTAGAAATAGTTTAGCACAAACTTCATACGCCTGTGCACGCTTTTGAAGTTAGAGCTAAATTGATACTAAACAAATGACATTTAGGCGACTTTTTAAAATATTTGAATCAATTTTTTATGTTAAACTATTTTGGAATGAGTGCATTAGTGCCATACACATCACTAACATTAAATGAAAGGATTTTATTTAAAAAAAATAATATCTTCAGATTTAATGTGTTTATTGCCTAGGTCTTTATGATTTTCTGAGAAGACTAGGTTAGAACTATCAATAAGCCAGAATTATTTGAAAAGCTATTGGGATTAACTTAGTCAGATACATGATGTTCTTTCCAAAAGATTTAGGACGAATGATGTACAATTAAAAAGCTAAATAGACTCACGTGGTCTTATAAATACTTTAATAATCTGTATATGAATTAAGGGTTTTCTTAAGAAATTGAATATATCGAGATTCAATATGATTATCACCAAGTTTTGTATGACTTCCTGAAGAGACCAAATTAGGTCAATTAGGTCATCAAATAAACGTTGTCCTTTCAGAAAGTTCTTTATTTAGAACTAGGTAATAAACATATTAAATCTCGAAATATTAATTTTTTTAAGAAAATCTTATATGCTTTGGTTACAAAAGATTAATAAACTATTTATTTAACTAGAACAATTTCACCAAACCAAAAAAACAATTATTTACAAAGAATAAATTGATTTGGAAAATTATTCAAATATTTCAATATTTCGCCTAAATGTCATTTTAAATTAATTGTATCATTTTCGCCTAAATGTCATTTTAAAGGCTGGAGCCATAACTATCCGAAAATTATAGTGAGACCGATGACCAATACTCAAAATCTAAAAAACTTCCACCAAGATATTATGGTTGTTCCTAAAGCGGCTTAATATGGACCATTCTCGGTATGAGGATCCTAATACAACAGTGTTGTGCGTCTACGCGTATTTTGGAATTTTCGACGTCGATAATTGCGTAGACAATTGCTTTTGGCGTCGACAATGTAGATGATTGGCGTAGAATATGTCGAGAATGTAGAAAATTGGCAGATAATTGTAGAACATTATATCCATTTATGTTTTTATTTGTAAATAGATTAGTTATCTTTTAGGAAAACAAACACATCCTATTTTGGCAGTTAAAATTCAATTTATTGAATTTTATATATGATTTTTTGGCATTTAGAGTAAATGGAAACCATTTATACATATATTATAAAGCGCATGAAGAGAAAGAGAATGTTCTTTAAATTCGGATTTATTTTAAAATTAGAATGAACTGGCTCCTCTCTAAACTTTCTACATATAATTTATTAAAAACTGCTTCATTTAACCGTTTCACTACAATATATAAAACTAACTTCACTAAATTTTTATTCACTTACGAAGCCGAATTCAATTTACGAGACTTTCAGATGACTTTTCAATTAATTTTATAATTTTATTGCGGTATACTAACTTTAATTGTTTGCTTACTTACAAATTAACAAATACACTGGATACACAGATTAAAAATTTCATTTCAATGACATCTGTTTATATATTTCAAAAACTTCTGATCTTAATTTAGTTCAGTTAATTTAGTCGATTAAGAGACACAACATAACTATTTGTTAGAAATAAATAACTAGAGGTTACGGGTATGCACATTTTTACTTGAGCTTGAGCTACCTCTTTTGAAATTTCTGTCTAAGCACAAGATAAAATGTAATTTAATACTCAACAACAAAATTTTAAAACTGAAAGGAAAAGTATTGAGCAAATGCTTGCTATGCGCGCCTTGACTAAATTAACTAAACTAATCGGATAAGGCGCAAATCTGACTAAATTTACTAAGCTAAATTAAGAGCAGAAGTTCGTAAACTATAAATGCAAATGACATACTACTAAAAACTTTAAATTTGTGCTTTTTATTAAATAACTTAATACTTATGAACTGTCCAGCCAATGTCACTAACATGGCTACTTAATAACCCCCACAAATTGTACAACTAACATAAACATGGATTATTAGAACAAAAAACCTGGTGTTCGGTGAGGAACATACACAATAGTTCCACTTTCGAAATCATTTGTGATTTGAAATTTGTTCTAATAATTTAAAAAATACGCATAAAATTGATAAAACTCAATTGAATAATTAAAAATTTAATTTAAATTAACGATAAAAAACAGCAAAAAAGCATATTTCTATTGAAAAATTCAACTATTTTTAAAATCGGTGGAAATTGTCATATTTCCTATATTTTGACTTTTTCGACACACTTTAATTACGTTAATCAATAATTTTCGCCTATTTCCTGAAATTTTTTCCCTAATCCTTTTACGAAATTTCCTATAGTTCAAGAGTTAACCTTATTACTTGTGGCGAAGAAGAGTGAATTGATTTAAATTTTTTTTTGTATAAATTTAAGTTACCAAAATTTTTGAAAACCAAAAATTTATTCAATAATGATTAGTCGAATTCTATTGCTTTATCCAGAAATATACTCCCTTATCCTACTTTTTTCATCTTAGGCGAAACCGATTTAAAAACCGATGCTTTAACCGAGGATTTAATATTGAGATTATCCTGTAGATCGAATCTTCTAATAATTGTAAAAGCTCCCTTCAAAGCAGCCATTTCCAGGAAACGTTAAGTTTACTTGAGATATTGGTGACTAATGATTTTCTCATTAAAGCATCGCCATTTGCTTGCGACGCTTACATTTTACCAAACTTCTTTTTATTTTGCAGCTTCCATATTACGATGATGTGTTGTATTCTTATTGTTCACCGCAAAAACATAACCAATTAGCCTTTACATCCTATATCTAGGCCATAGGTTTTTTTTGACATTGAAGAATGTTCATAAAATAAAAAAGGAGGGGTTTAATTGTTGTAGCCAACACCCGACGTAGCGATGCCGATTTTTGGTGAAATAGTTTGTTTTTATCAAAACCTGTCATTTCCAGTAAAATTTAAAATATGATCTTGGGCCGTATTCTTGAAATCGGTGGAAATTTCCACCAAACGGAATACAATTTTTTTTTGAAATTCTTTATATTGGGGTAGATACTCGATCGGCTAGCAAGCAAGCAATGTTCTAGCGAAAATCCTGGCTACTCAATCAATTTTACCAAGAAAATTTGAATTTCAAATTATTTTGCTCAAATTTTTTTTTGTTTATTTTTGCAATTGCACAGTAAAACAACACAAAAATTTGCTATTCATTTTTTGAAGCCGCAAAATATACTGGACAATCGCAAAAGAAACAAAAATTATTTGAAAAACATAATTTGAAAATCAAATTTCCTTGGCAAAATTGATTGAGTAGCCAGGATTTTGGTTAGCAAATTGTTTACTTGCTAGCCGATCGAGTATCTACCCCATTATTTGTATTTTTCGCCGGCTACGTTAATCATTTATTCAAATTTGCTAATATTTGTCTCCCTACTAACGGAATAATTTCGAATTGATTTACCCAGTCGAAATTTTTCCCTTAGTAGGTAGGGGGGAAAAATTATGTTTCTTAATTTAAAAAAAGAAAAGAAGTTTTTATGATTAAAGTAGCAAATTGTATTGAGACTAGGGAAAGTACAGAAAACGCTACCAGTGGAAAAAAGTGAAGCTTGCTTCAGATGCACCCGAGACACTTTTTCCATTTTTAAATTGATAATTTTAATATTACTTGTAGATACATTTATAGTTTTTATATTTTAATGTAATATACAAATAATATTAAACTTTCCAAGATCACTTTTCATTAACAATTCATAGAAAAAGCCGCGTAAACTCTTTTTCGTAGTAATAAATTTTTCCGCGTTTTTCCGCGAGAGCACAGGGGTACAAGTCTCAATTCCGATTGGTGAAATTTCCACCGATTTCAAGAATACGGCCTCTGAACTAATTTTGTTTGAAATTTAATTTACAATCTTTTTATTTTTTAAACGTTTTTTCGTAAATGTTACATAGTTTTCAAAATATTTGCAAAAATCTTCTATTAAAGCTGCCTTAAAGCTGCCTGAAAGGAATTTGCTGTAGCTTATGGCAAATTACGCGAATCTCAGATATTGGCTCTGAGATTAAAGTGAGAAATGACATTATTGGTACACGAATGACACCAATGACACTATTGGTTAGAAATGACATATAGAATGTGAAGTTGTCAGCTAAGACCATTTTGAAATAAGCCATTTGTGTAATTTGCCATAAGCTACAATGACATCTTTTCATATGAAAATCGTTATATAAAAGTTTGAAATGATATTTGGTGATTTTAGTTCAAGATTGTGTCCACTCATATAGCCACTATGAGCCACTATGGCAAAAATCGCTCATATTCCTACTGATTAACATTATTTCTGAAAATAAGAAACAAATTTGTTCTTTTTAAAGATAAAATTTATTATTATATTAAAACTGTTAAGAAATGTACACGACATCCAACCATCCATAGTTGGTCTTACCGACCGAAGTTAATTATTATAGGCCTAGTACTCTGCCCAGATGGATAGCCATAACTATATAGGAACGGTTTGAAGTTATTTTTGGTCTTTTGACTGTCTCTAGAATGCAAGTGTGACTTATCATTGAAAAGGTCTTGAGGAATATTGCAAAATATCGGTCTATAAGGACAAGTTACTGAAATCCTCAAAAAATGATCTTGGACCAAAATCACGTTTTTCCACGATGTTTTGAAGGTCACAAACATTTCTATATAATTTATTTTAATTCGGAAAATTGGCAACCTTTTGGGATCTCTATTTCAAGTTGGTTGGGTAAAGGAAATCGCCAAAATACCACCCAATACCACGATATTGATTTACAATTTTCCCATGTACTAACGTAGTATGTCGTTCAAAAGTATTGGATCAGATTACAATTTCCATTCATCTTTAGTTCATAAATCCACCGTTTTGGCACTGGTAGCTTTTGTTTATCATAGTACTTGTCGTATATCGTTGTATAGGTCTTGAAGAATGCCATACATTTTATGAAACCTTAATACTCAAAATTACCGTTATAGCGCTAAAAGCAGTTATAACTTTCATTATTTCATTATAAGCATGTGATCATTTCAAACGTCTTGGAAAAATCGACATTTTTGTAATTAGCGCTTAAGTTTACAAATCCACCATTTTGGCGCTAATAATTAATTATTCGATTATCATATAATCTTGACGAGTCGAATATCATTGAAGAATGTCACATTAGTTACATTTAGCACATTCTAGTAAAATCATGTGACATTTATGGTAGAAAGGTCTTGGTAATATTCTGGTGACAAATTAATTCTTTGGTAAGGAATATATAATATCATACTTTAAAATAACATGATATTTTTAAAATTGTGAATCATGAAAAACTGGTCTGATTTCCAAAATCAATGAAGAAGAGTCATCATTATTCATTTTACAACAAATTTTCTTACTGGAAATATACAATATTTTATTTGGTACTATTCCATGACCTGAAAATGACATATATATTCGGAGAGCAAAGTCCGAAACTCATATGGTGCTCTCCAGATAACTCTAAATAAATCGGGCGGTATAGTGGAGGCGAAGCATAGGAAATTCGGCTTACTGTCATTGACACTGCATGTTATGCGAGCAATAAGGAACGCTACACAAAGGAACCGGATTTATCACAAACATCATCCCAGAAAGAGAGAAAGAGAGGGACTCGCCTGTCAATAAATTAATATTGTGGAGCATTGCTTTCCATGGATCTTGACAGAGTTTCAGTATGACCCGTAGCTTTTGTGTAAGGCGAACCGATGACGAATTAAAGAATGCTCTTGATTGCAACAAACAAAAATTTAAGAAACCTTTCTTAGATTTGTATGACATAATAGTAAATATAACTCCAAAATTGTTAGCTTCGCTTTCCGACCAAGAAACTACTGGGCATCTTGGGAGAAATATGCTATCTGGGTTCCAAGACTATTTCACCAAACACAAGAAACACATCATTGAATTACAGTTCTTCAAAAAGTTCACCATTCTGTTGGAATTGTAAAAATCCTGGACATATATTCTCTGTTTGCCTATCTAAGGAAAGGCATTTATTTTGAAATGGGAATGGAGCTCCGGAGATCCTTAAAACAGAATGCCCATATTGGCACTCCCAAGGATCACTGGGATGGGGAATTCAGAAGACCAGAGGATCTCAATTCCAAAATAGCAATTACGAGAACCAAAGTACAACTAGAGCAAAGTACAATGAACACAGACTCCTAGAATATTAACCATAGCTCAGGAATTCAAGTTCAGTGTCATAGGCATCGGCAGATTTAGATTCTCGAGGGGACTTGCTCAATTAAGCAAAGATGTCTTATCCCATTTCTTCAGCTGTACCTACTGCGGTATTCCCAGAAAGCCGAACGGAAAAGTTAGACTATGTCTCAATGCTAGGAAGGCGAACTGGATTCTGGTGAGTGAAGCGTACCCTTTACCCCGCAATGCACCCCAAACAATGTGTCGACTAAATGATAAAGTCGTTTCTCATCAAACGCATTTCCGAGTAATTGTGAGTGAACATTTTCAGATTCTCTCAGAAGTGGCTAGATTGCTTGATAAAGCAAATCTATGATTAGAATAGCGAAGAATAATGAAAAGAACCAAAGTATCATCAAGAAAACTAGATAGTTAGGTTATGATGCTTAGGTGAGGGGTGTCTTAAAGTGGACCCTCACAAGATTCGAGCCATTGTCGAATATCCAGTTAAAAAAAAACAATATCCATCCGCTGCACCTTTACTTGTTAACCCAGACTTCTCGAAAGGGTTCTTCATACAGTGCGATGCTTATAAATCCGATATTGTAAATATATTGTTCAGAATTCACGATGTTCTAGAATATCAAGTCGCTTTTATGAGTAGAAAGCTCACGAAATCTCAGCTGGCTAGATAGGTTTTAAAACGCACGATTTGAGCAGAGCTCTTAACTTTGCTGCACAATACAACCGCTTATGATTAAACAAATTCTTCCTTCACGGCCCTTTCAACGAGTTTACATAAATTCACTTTCTTCTCATTTAATCATTTATTTTTGGATCAATATACGCGATTACCGGTGCTGGAACGATTACGTTCGAGAACAGCTAAAAATCTTCCTTCATTCAGTTTAAATCCTTGTTGTTTAATGAGCATCTTAATACATTTGGAGTATTTTCCGCAACCAAATGCATAGAAACAAAGTAATTATCGTTTTGTTCTGGTTGCAATTCGTGTGGATTGAACCTATTGCTAAAATTGCAGGCGTATTGCGTAACAGTAAACAATTGTCAACTAAATCCTCGCCTCATTAACTGCTATTTGGATTCTTCATGGAGTGCAATATGAATTTTTGAGAAAAATAAATTGATTGGACGACTTCCAGGTTGAACTTATTACGCCTTCCGATCGATTAACTCGCATCCAATAAATAAAGTTACGGAATCTTGAAGCAGTTAATCGCTCTAATGCTACTAGTTATGATCTATGTAGTTCTAATAGAGCGTTTTAGCCCAGTCACTCCCCGTCTTTGTTCAAAGCAATGTAAATAACTATTTTTGAAGTAAGTTTGCACCGAAGATCAAATAGGTAAAAATATTGGGGTATATCATGATCTTTTGCATAATGTAATATAATCAGAAAATTTAATCTTCTGCCTGGCTTTGCCACGTTCTCATGGGTGTGAGTTTGCTCCATGAATCTTACAATTTAGTGCAAATGGCTCCATGGCGGAAAACCTTTAATATACATAAACATTTTTAAACTTTTTGTCATGTATAGGGGAACGTGGTTTTTCTCTTCCCCATCACTGATTTTTTAGAATATGGATGTAGAGCGTAAATTTTACTATATATCTTAAATTTAACGCGTATGTTACGATAATTTGTGAATCATTGTTCATTGATACTTTGACGACCATGCTGTCCAAGGTGCCAATAATGTTATAACACCGATCGTCAAAAATAAACATGCATGAGAAGCACGAGGAAGTACAAGATGCATTTCAAAGTTTTTCTGGCCAATCTGGGATATAATAAAAGCAACAACATAATTTTGAAAAGTATCCAATGTAAGAGGGATGCATACCTACGGTACAAAAATGAGGGAAATATGCCAGAGAGATTGTGGAAAATATATTACTATATTTTCCATACAATTCCACCACCTTAAGATGACAAGCTTATGAGATTTTCAAAAATATGCCATGGGGTCCAACCCAGGTGTATATATCTGTCGATTTGCAAAAGGTCATCTGGCTGGCTCGTACCGAATTGTATTAACGAATTTTATTTACGAAAACGATAGTGGCGCTTAATGAAAGTCAGGTAAGGCTAGCTGTATAAACACCTTCGATTAAAAGCAACACGAAGAGGTGGCACACTCAAAAAATAGTTTAAAGCGGTTTATAAGGATTTTATGTTCTAAAACTAAAACGCTACCCTGGCATAAGCGAAACGTTGAAGCACGCAAATTGTCTAAGTTTCATTTTTTACTAGTTACTAGCTTATGTATTCTTCAATTAAAATTTATGATTGCAAAATCGAATATTAAGAAATCTATTAATGGAGCTAAACATAAACAAATTTGTGCAAACTGGGGCAAAACAGAAGCAAAGTTTATATCTGGTATTTAAACGCGCGTGCACATACTCGTATTTCGAATCATTCAAAACAAATGTGCCATAATATTTTTTTTTAAAAGCTCAATGTCTGTCTGGAAATCAGCTTATATCATTTTTTAATTAAACTTTAATTCATATTTCGCAAGAAATTAGATACGGCTACTATCGGGAACGCATGGAACTGTAAACAACTTGTTCATATATATATACATATATATATATAGATATTTATTTAAAGAAATTTGTACTTTATTTATTGCACAACTATACACAGTGTACGCTGATAACATGGCACGAGGTTATTAAACATAAAATATTCTTCGGGATTTTCCATCATTCAGCCAAGCGCATCAGTTCACGATTTTGGGTCAAATTTGCATTTCAAAGCACAGAATTTAAATCAAAACAATATTTCCTGAAAGTCAATTTTCATTCTGCTCCAAAAAAAAATTATAAATAACAATTTCCAATCTAAAAATAAAATATATCAGTCCAACAACAATAATAAAATAACTTAATACGACTACGAGGAGATGACTCAATTTACGCTTGTTACAATTATTAATTTAAATCTCATTTGTTTTTGTTATAAATAACATATTCATCTCGTGACGATTTCTTAAACACATCTCTTACTATATATTGTATGTAACATCAATTCCATAATAACAACAACATCATAAAAAAAATCGGTCAAAGTCAAAATATGCTGTTAAATCAGTCATAAATTAAGGCGGCCCACCGTATAACGTATACACGAAAATATTTTTGATCAAACTTAATTAATTTGTTAGTTCTGATTTAAATTTATTACATTGAATATGTTTTTGTAACCAGTTTTGTTTAACTGCGCTAATGGAAGAAATTTTTCTTATACTAAAATTAGTTTAACCCGTATAACAAACAAACAATGTTAACATATGTAATGCGGCTCCTAATTCATATTACGCGTTATGTTACTTGAGTCGGCGCCGTAAATTATCATCACAATACGAGTACTTTACATATTATTTCGTATGCATGTGTGGATAATGATTATTTACCGGACAAGTGGTGCAGTGGTTAAAGCTTTGGCACTTGGACCGGGAGGTACTGCGTTCGAATCCGATTATGCGAGTGCAGAATTCAGCGCCGACCCACCGTCCATGTCAGTGTACTGGTTCACATGGAGCTTGCAATGTGCAGGTTGTATACTGTAATTGTGTGAATGTGCGTTAATGAAAAGGGAGTATTTATTGATCTTATAAGGACATTAAATCCACTGGAAAATTAATACTTTCTTTTTCTTTAAAAAAAAGTGATACTCCTGAAGTTTGTACTAAAATTACAAAATCAAAATTTAAGACAAATTTGGGACAATCTTTACACGTGTGTCCACGAACGTAAAGTTTTTCCTAAATAAATATCCATCTTTTTTCGCAAACCGTAAAAACGGTTGATAATACAGTTGTAGTCAAAGGAAAGCAAGAGGAGAAAGTGGAACTTTCAAAAACGTTTGATGTAAAGAACTCATCAGTTTCAACAAATGGTGTGCTCACAATCAAAACGGAACCAAAAGTTCAGCGACTGATATAAATAAGCACGCGATTCAAATTAAACAAACCGGACCTACACGCTATTCAATGAATCAAACCAAATTAGTCAAAAAGTGGTGAGATAAAAAATGTCTAAATAATTTATAATTAAAAGTCATTCCCATTTCAAGTTTAATTTAATTTATTGTAAATTTTTGTGAACATACTGAGTTTGATCGAAAAATGAAAACTGATGATGACAAATTATCCTTAAGTTTATCGTTCTTTTATTTGTGGACGTGGCACACTTACACTTCAATCACACATGGTCCGATAAGATCTGTATTTGTGATTGCTTAATCCGACCACCTGCATAATTATTTCGATCTCACACAATTGCAGAACGATCAAGTTTTTTTTTTAAATTTACAACGTAAATATACATATCATTCAACCCTTTTGGCAAACAAGCTCCCGTGCCAAATTTCATTTTAAACGCAGATGTTATAAGTTCTAGGTGACAACGGTTCATCGTAATCTGTTTCGAAATCGTGCGCAATATTACTTTTCTGATTAAATAGTTCTTTGGCTTCGTTTGACAATTGGTTTTGACAGATGGCGTCAACGCCAAATTGTAATTAGTTTAAAAAACTTCCGCTACACATAGAATAAAATATACACTTTACATTTTTTTTTACAAAATTAGTTCTGATGAAATGTAGCTAGGTGTCAGTAGATATTTATTTTATCATATTTTGGAGCTTATTCAAGACGAAAACAGATGTCATTGTAAAAGGATAAATAATTAATGTTTTCTAAATGTACATAGCTAAAAGTTGAAAATAATTATGATTAACTATTTAAATAAACTTTTTGTTTTCACGTTTCTAAGTCTATTTTACACATTTTTGTTATATACACAATTTTTTTGTAATTTACGTTTTTTACATGTAAAATGCCCAACTGTGGGTTAAACTCTCGTTATAATAAATTGACAAGTTTGTAATATTTGAACATACATATAAACAAATTGGAAATACAGGTATAGAGTGGAAAAATCGTTAATTATTTTTTGACTTATTTATTGACCAAGTGACAATATTGCGAATGATTTTGAAAATATGAACGGGGGTGTATATTGTGGCTAACATCAAACTTTCATTTTATCATGAATGTACACTGTGTCAAAAATAAATCGGAACAGATATTTTTTCTCTTGATGAAATAACACTTTTCTTTCAACACCAAATAATTATTCTTCTAATTGAAGGAAATTTTGTCTACTTTTCGATACTGGAATCCGTTTTATTAATTTTGTTTTTTTTTGACTTTTTTGATTAAAATAAAATTTGTGTAAAAGCAAAAAAAATATGCTGCTGTTTGAGACTACTGTCTGAGGCTTCCTTTTGAGAATGGGTCGTCCCCACGAGTTGAAAAGATTGGATTGTATCTTTCAACATTTTGTATGAATCGCGCAAACTGTATGAATCGCATCGTCTGCACATTATCATGTCATTGCTCCATCTCATTCTAACCGGTATAGCATCATCAATAAATAACCCACAAACAAACTTGATTTTAGTTTGTAAAGTATATATTTAATAGTACAGATTTTAATTTTTTTTTGTGTTGCACATTATCAAATCAAAACAAAGTTAAAATAAAATAAAAATAAAATTTCTTGCACACAACCGGGGTGATACTTTTCCAGTTGAGCGGTGGTAATTTACTTATAAAATTTATTCTTAAATTTCTTTTCACTTCGTGTAAATACTGATTACTCCCGTGAAAAGCTGAACCTGAAAGGGAGTTATGTGGTCGTTTGACGAGATGGAGTTTGAAGCTCCAAGGTTTCCGTTTCTCAATACAACATCAAAGGGGAAGTCAAAATGTAGTGCCAGACACCTTGTGTCGAATTTACTGCGACACATTCGAAGAATTTTCGGACAACGTAACGAAACTCGATCACGAAGGGGAATTAGAATCGGATCAATTTAATGATAAATCATATCAGGATTTAAGAGTCAATATACAGACTGAACCAAATAAATACCCTGCTCTTCGAGATACTGATAGACATATTTAAAGCAGAAAGAAGACCTATCAGATATCACAGTATGGAAGCTATGGCTACCTATTAATATGAGATGGACTACTATTCAGAAATATCACAATGAACCATTCGCGTCGCATGAAGGTATTGGTAAAACGTTGGAGCGAATTCGTCGATTTTTTTTTGGCCTGGAATGGTGATGCAAGTTAAAGCCTACATCGCCAATTGTGAAATTTGCAAAGAAAGTAAAGCCCCAAACAGAATACTGAAAGCACCGATGGGCCAGCGAATTCTGATTGAACGGCCGTGGCAGCGTATATACGTGGATTAGTTGGGGCCGTACCCACGATATTCGCAAGGAAAAACCTTTATATTAATAGTCGTCGACCATGTAACAAAGTTTGTGTTATTAAAACTCTAGCTAAAGGCACGGCTAATCAAATAAATGAGTTTCTGCAAAATGAGGTATTCTGTGTCTTTGGAGTACCAGAAACCATTCTTACAGATAATGGGTCTCAATTTAAAAGCCAAGAGTATCAAGATCTGCTTCAAAAATGGGGCATATGCGATTCCTAAACCCGCCCTATATTCCCTACAAATTCTTCAGAAAGAGTGATCAGGTCGATATTAGCGGCTATTCGAGTTTATATTTCAAACAAACGTATACCAGTTGGGACAAACATTTACCCGAAATCGCATGCGCTCTTCGGAACGGCATCCATGAAACAGTTAAGAATTCTCCGCATTTCCTATTGTTTGGCTATCATAAAATAAACCATGCCAATGATTACAAAATTTTAAAAGAAATAGAGAATGTCGCATATGGTATAATTATGCTTCCCTCACCATATGGGATAGCCTTAATACATGATCAAATTCAAGCCGAGATTAAGAAAGCCTACGACCGAAGTGGTGAACGTTATAACCTGAGAACTAGATCCGTTGAATATAAAGCAGGGGAAAAGGTATTTGTACGGACCTGCCCCTAAGCGACGCTTCCAAGAAATTTTGTGCAAAATTTGCGCATGTATCCAATACCTATTATTAGAAACAGTCATTAAAATCTGTGTTGTTACCGCTGTTGCCTGTAAATGCTTAAATGTTGTGCTAGTGACAAGTTAAATAACGTTTGGTGTATGTTGCAAACCAGAAATCAAATTGAGAAAATTGGCGGTTTCACTTCAAGGGCGATTGATGTTTCTACGGGAGTCCTTCAAGGCAGCCATTTGGGTCCTATGCTCTTCATTCTTTTCGTAAACGATGTGGTCAACTGTCTAAGTTATTTCGACATTCTCATTTATGCGGACGATATAAAAATTTTCAAAACTATTTCATGCGCCAATGAGGCAATTGATTTTCAGTCCGACCTGACAAATTTTAATGCTTGGTGGAGGTTCACCCGCATACTCTTATCCACTAGTAACAATTACTGTTTTGATGGTTGTATTATTGAAAATGTTGATACCTTTAAAGGTTTAGGTATAACCTTTACTTCGAAATTATCGTTTCTTAAACATGTTGAAGGTTGCATTTCTAAAGCGAATTCTATGCTTGGATTTGTTAAAAGGTTTTCTAATGATCCTTACGTGATTAAAACTGTATGTCTCTTTTGTTCGTTCATTGATTAATTATGGTGTTGTCATAATTAATCCGCTTCATAATAACTTATCAGATCCCATAGAGAGGGTTCTGAAGCGATTTTTAATGTACTCACTATGAAGGTTGCCTAGAGATGCAAATGTCCCTGCTTTCATACTAGCCGCTATTTATTCTTAGAATTGAAATTAGCGCAATATTTATTCGAGATTTATTAGTGTCTAAAATCGATTGTTTGAAAATTTTGACTTTGCAATTACGTGTGCTACGGATAAAGATTTCCAAATTAAATTGCTGTTTTGTAGGCAAAACTACGGTAAATGTGAGCCGGTTTATCATTCGTCAGCTTTGTTTAATAAAGTACGGCCGGCTCTTGACTTTAATTTGCCTAGAAATGCATTTAAGGAATTAATGTCGAAGCCTCTTTTGAATTATTGGTAACCATTGTAAACTTTTAATTATATAATTTTATTAATATTTTTTTGTAAATAATTGGATGGCCAATAATTGGATGGCCGTTTATTGGATGGCCAATAAGAAGGCCTTGGTTATTGCCACACTTATCAATGAATGGTTTCATAACTTTTTTCCAGACGCTAAAAGTCATTTAAGTTAATAAGGGTTTCCATTCGCAAGATTGACCACACAAAAATGAGTAAGTTGTCTTTTACCGAAGAATACGACTTCTTTATTTAAACCGTTAGTCCAAGGGATAATTTCGACTTTTAGGACACTACCTTCAGGTATATTTTAGTAAAAATGGAAAATAATGAATCTACATTGTGTTAAGCATGTTGAACTGTCACCGAGATTAAGCAATCAATGGTCCATGCTTGCTGGAATTATGGCCAGATGTTGCTGAAAGTGAGAATTCTAGACTAGACCATGATGTAGGTTCTACAAGAATACGCATCCCAGCAAGACATATGATCAGTTATTGTAAGAAAAATAAAACTCTTATAAAAAGATTAATGGATGAATAATAACATTTATGAATTTTCTCTCGATCAACGCATAATATACATTATTAACCAAACAAAATAAGTAAATCAATATTTGTAAATGAATCAATGATTGTGGTAAACATGGGGTTTGGTGTTGTTGAATGAAATAAAAAAGGAGTTTTACTGCCTGTCCTGAACAGATACCAAATTCTTTGACCTATTCCCAGTAGAAATAAGTTTTGAGGAATTTATAAAAGATGGCGAACTAGTATTAAATCGCATCGGGCCATCTTATAACTATATTCATTTTAAAGCGTCATTATTTCCCTCTAAAAATCAGTATGTGTCATTTCGCTGTAATGTAAACAATATATGGTTTTTGTGTTCCTACCATGTCAACCTTTGTGCCAGCAAAACACAATTTGCGGGAAGCACTGCTTTTTTGTTTTAATTTGAAGAAAATTGCAGCATATGGGGAACATGCTCCCTCAATAAAAACACTTGAGTACAGTTAAGTTAATGTACCAAGATTCATGCCAAACTCAAGAGGATCTCGCTGAAACTTTGGGAGTGACTTGACAAGCGATTCAAATGAACTCAAGCCAAGAAACGTCAACGTCACCAAAATCGGAAGGGGTCAAACCGAATATTCATGGCAAGAAGCTAATACTGTTCATCTGGTGGGATCAGTTCAGAGTAACAATCACTATGAGCTCGACAGCCTAACGAAACCATCACTGGGAGAACGTTATCAATGGAATGTACGCGATGGCAACACTAATTATTGCTATCATGCCATTTTTTACTCTCAGCCCAAAAAATCTCTACTTATCATGACATTTTTGATCATCAGCCCCGAAAAATGTCACATTTTTGCTCACAGCCCTGAAAATATTTACTGTCATGACAGCAACAACTATCACGACACAAACATTTTTCAGGGTTGAGAGTAAAAATATTGCATTCTATTCTATTCTTTCTATTCTATTACAGGTCAACCCGCTTAATATCATGCTTCCCGTGTCAGAAAAAATCATGATAAAAAGCGGGTGGTGATAATAAAAGAAATTCCGCTTAATATCACTTTCCATGATATTAACCAAGTTCGTGCTTTATATCAAGATTCATGACATTAATCGAAAATTTATTTCGAAACTTATTCGATTAGTTAAATTGGTTACCTTGTTCCAAGATTCTTTAACTAAAAGTAAGGCGTTCAATAAATAATGTTTTTTTACAATTTTGGTAACTAATATTTGATCTGTGGAAGACTCAATTTTAGCACAAGTAATCTTCTGTAATGGAACTTAAAATTACGGATCACACGGTTGAATTAGTGATGTCACATTAGGTGGTAAAAAAGTTAATTCGATGTTATTTAGTTTGAACTTAGGATGAGGGCAATCTTACGACTTTCGGAAATCAATGCTTTATCACATTCTCGTAACCATTCTTCAAATATAGAAGATGTCATCCATGCATTATTATTGCTTTTATACTTGACTGGCAACTGTTTTATACCACGAAAACAACGTGGTGTTTTAAGTGTCTATTCCATGGGAAAATTTTACTGACTGCAAAAATAAAAGCGAGAAAAAAATATAGATTTACTGGTTGTGTACGAAACAAAAATTTTTGTCAGTAAAATTTTACTGAGAAAATAATTATCATTGTGGTAGTGTGCTGCCATAACGTGCTATAAAAAAATGTAAACTTTAGCACTTTTTATGGCAGCATTGTCAACACATCTACAAAAAATGTATGTAAAGATAAGAAATTTTTTTCACACTCACACAAAATAAATCATTCGCCATTTTTATAGTCAAATGTCAGTTTGTTTTTTTATTTCGATACCTAAAATTCGAGTTTTGTTTACATTAGTGAATATTAGTGTTTTTAACGTTTTTTTAGGTGTTCAAATATACAAACAAAAATCTAAATACTTGTTATAAAATACAAATAATTTTATATTAAACTACATAATAATAAGTTAGGTAGGAAAATTACGGTAAGTTTGATTAAGCATTATTTTATTTGGTGGATGTAGCATCAACATATTTTATTGTGTGTCGACGAAATTATTAGATACGTGAGAACCATAAATTTTGCTATAAAAATGAAATAAAAGATATTTGTTTTCTTTGTCACTCTTATGGAATTTTAAGTATTTTTTTGTTTTCGTTTTTGCAGTAAAAAAATACAGTCAGTAAAATTTTCCCATGGAATAGGCACTTTAGACTTGTCAATTACCAAAACTGATTGCTTTTCTCCATCCATACTTGCACAAAGAATTGTTATTTTTTCTTTTGAAATTTTAATGCCAGAATGTCTTGAGATCCGCTAGGCACTGCACGCCACAAAAGGCCAGTTTCGTCCTCGTTGAATATATCCTTTGGTTCATAGGTACGAAGAACATTAACTAAGGAAGTAGCTTGCTATTCATTGGTTCCAGCAGCAGTGTTGGAATATCTGCATCAACTCTCTCTGGATGAGTTTTTTTTATAAACGATCCCGTATCTTTTCTTCCATCGATCTATCCATCCATTTGTGGGTACGACGTTTCATCAGCGTGATCTTCAGCTTTGCTATGTCGTTTTCTATTTACATTTAATTTTACGTCAGACAACATATTTTGTTTTTTATAAATTTTGGTGATAATTGATGGATCGATGATGAATTTCGTAGCAACTGCTGCAAATGTTTGTTCAGGTGGGCCGTCGGAAGCTCCTATAATTTGTAGTTTCCGTTTGTCAGTAAGTGTGGTTCTTTTTCGTCCTGTCATGTTTGCACATGTAGCTCTGTTTTCATGGTTATGGGGTGAAAAAAATTGTAAGTTACACTATGAACAGTCATTTTAATTGAAAAACAATTTATTCAAAACACATAGCATTTTACCTGTTTGCATAAAAATTATAGAAAAAGTTTTTTTTCTCTATGATTTTTTTTAAAAATGAAAATTTTATTTTATTTGTTTTTGATTAAATTGTCGATTGGATACACATAAAATTTTATAAAAATATGGCGATTTCTGGACTTTACCACAACTCTAACTTTAACCATATTCTAACACAGTTGAAAATTGAACTGAATCAATCCATGAGCGAACTATTTTTAAGGGTGCAAAAATATCTCTGTCTCAATAACAGACCAAAAACTAAAAACTATTTTTTTTCGTCTCTTTTCCCGTTTACCTATAAAACCTATAAAATTGCGACTCATTGGCCCATGCCACACGAGCATTTTTTGTATTTTGGCATTTTTTTGGCATTGAGTTGTGTGGTTGAACAGAAAATTTGTTTAAGTCGCAATTAAAATTTGTATCATACGGGGTAAACGGGGAAAGAAACGAAGAAAAGTGCGGCATTTTTTTTTACGTGTGGCATGGGCCATTTTTCAACAAAAAATTTGTCTACAAACTCAAACAAAAATTAAATTAAAAAAATTTAAGGCCATTTTTTACATGTAGATTTTAGTTTAAATTTTATTTTCGAGAGAGCAATATAGCAATAAAAAAATATATTACGACTTATTTTGAAGTAAGAAGTATACTTAATAGAAGTAGAGTGTGAGAAGGACCATTTTTATTATACTTGGAGAAGAATACATCCATAAAAAATCGAAACGTAACGAAAATAAACATTTCAAATTCGCATTATATTGTAATATTATTTCATGAGAGGAGAATCATGATTTAAAACGATTTTGAACCAAAAACAAAGAAAATGTTTGTGATAATAAGCTGAACTGGATATTAAGCCGACATGATAATAACGGAGTAAAATGTATGCAATTTAGTAGAGATTGGAAAGTGAATTTTAAGTATTAATGATTATAATTATAACCGAGTCGTGATATTAACCGAGATGATATTAGCCGGGTTGGCCTGTATTATGAATAATAAGAAAACAGAAAAGAAACAGAAGAAACAGCATTTTCGGGCCTAGACATATAAATGATATTAACTATTTACGCATCCCAGGTTATGTTTTTAAGAAATTTAACGTAATCTATTTTATGATCGAACTATCAGCTTATTCTAGTGCATCAAAGTAATGTTTGAGATTTTTTCAGAATTTTTTATGGGCAGAATTGAGATATTCATAGTCCTTCAAACTCAGTAAATATTCGTTGTCCGGACTAATGAGTTATATCGTTATATAGTTTCTAAGTTCAATGGACTATATTTTGAATACTAAACATTCAAATGTTTAATATGTTAATCTTATGATGCTTTTATTTCGACTGTCGTGGCAGTTTTAAACTATCGTGATAGCAAGCATTTTCGAGGCTGAGAGTAAAAATGTGGCAATTTTTTGGGTTGAGAGTAAGCAAAATCACGAAAAGAATGATTTTATCTGTTTGGTAGCAAAATATTTAATAATAGATCATGATATGAAATAGATAGAGTACGCATTTTAAAATAGTTTATTTTGTTGATATTATTAAACAATTCATTTTAATTAATAATTATGTTTGCTCTTTTGGTAATAAATTGTACTCAAACAGTCATGCCAAACGAGCATTTTTTGTATTTTGGCATTTTTTTTCTACCAATGTTTTGTTCTGCTCTCTCTTAAATAAAATTTTAACTAAAATGAGTAAAAAATGTCCTTGAAATATTTTTTATTTCATTTATGTTTGAGTTGTGTGGTAGAACAGAAAATTTGTTTAAGTCCCAATTAAAACTTGTATCATAGTTAAACGGGGAAAGAAACGAAGAAAAATGCGGCATTTTTTTTTACGTGTGGCATGAGCCAAATGCTAGAATTTAAACGAAATGTTTTCTTGATAGTATATCTAAAGTTGTATAATATTGCCCTCTGCAACTATCTAAGTTTTCGGGGATAGACATTTTGGACAATTTCCCAAATAAAATTTAAAATAATGTTTCAAACTAGGCTACATGTTAAGCTTCGAACCTTTTTCGAAATTATTATACTTGCGGAATGGAATGACCATGTAATTAGGAATTGTCCAGTAACACTATGTAATATATGGTCTTAACGTTTATTAACGACAAAACAGATTACATTACTATTTGAGTATGTTGAATTAAGTTAAATATATACTAATCTTGTTCGGGTTGCAAAAATTTAATTTTAATTGGAATTATCAACATATTCTACCAATTGTCTACGTTAAAATAATATCTACGTTATTTTCGACTTAAACTTGTAGACAATCCTGAAATACGTGTAGATGCACAACACTGCAAAAAAGTAGTAGTGAAGTCATGGAAGTTTCTCGAAATTAAGATCGAACGGCTTTATTATTTCTCCTTTAAAATGTTTATCATCTAAAATATTTTATTACGTACCAACTTAAAAGTTTATTTGATTCTGTATTTATTTGATATATTTCTAAATGCAATATCACAATATGTATTTTTATTCTCTATTAAATTATTGAATATGCAAAAATCGATCAAAGTTGATTTTACGCATGAGATTACCGTGATTTTGGAATTTTGATTGTGCCTTCCTAAAGGGATAATCTTTGGCTATTCGGTATATACATTGCTTGATTTACAGTACCCTGTCACTGTTTGTTATCAAAATATGCTAATCGTAAAAAACGGAAAAAAACAAAAGATTTTTTTATGGGAATTCATATCTCATCTTATGTTAAGTCCATTTCTATCATATTTGCCGATCATAACATTTTCGAACCGTATTTATTATATTATGTATCTACGTACGTATATAGTATGCACAAAATTACACCGAAGAAGGGGATGTCTTTTAAAACATAATAAAAAAAAACGGCTATAATCAAAAATAAATATATAAATTTAATTTAAAAAAAAATATCCTATTTTATGGATGCTGCACATATTTTTGCTGGGGGCGATTTTCATTCCAAATTTTTACGAATTAAACATTATTCACATACAAAATACGCATGCATATACTATATAATATTAAGAGGACATTGTCCATCGTAAATATACCCGTATAGCATCTGAAAATGCGGAAATGTATTTTTTTTTAAATATTTTGACGATTATATGCGAATTTGGTCATATAGCTCGAAAAAATGTAAAAAATAAATAAATTACATTTTATTTTTTATATATACATATTTAAATATAAATTGAATAAAAATTTCAGTTCAAATATCACAAATAATGGTATTGAACTTAGCCATCATATTCGAGCACTACATATGTATGCACATATATAAACAAATATGTATAATGTTCACCATATTGCACATTTCACATCATCGATAACAAAATACACATTTGATAACAAAAATAATATTGTTGTTGTCATCATAATCCATTTGTTTATGACAAAATGTTATTTATTTATTTATTTGTGCTAGAAGGACGTCTGTATATAGCTCTAGGTGCAGACAAAATATACATAAGTGTTTTGAACCTTAATGTGTTTAATATTATGTAATGATATGCAATTAAAGGTGGGGGGAGACATCATCACACTATAAAATAACAACAAAACAATTAATTTACTCCTAAACATTGTTAATTAATTAATATTTTCCCATGGCAATTTTAACAAACCAAATTTTGTGTTAAATTTATTATTTATTTAATAATTTGTTTAGATTTTATCGATTCGTTTACTTTTTTTCTAATTAAAATAAATTAATCAATAGTGCTACAAAACAATAACTAAATAATTATAACAATCCCATTATTCTGTAATGCTAATAAAATACATATAAAAATACACTGCACAAAACAAAAAACGCAACAGTAAATTTTTTAGAAAAAATACCATATTCTTAAACGCTTGTGACTTGGTGAAATGTCTGTTTAAATTTTTTATTTTTTTTTACTTTTGAAATTTGGGAAATTTAGTCTACTTTCCGATGCTAGGTCCGATTTTTATTATTTTTGTTTCTTTATGACTTTTTTGAGTGAAACAAAAATGTTTTTAACGAGAAAAAAATCCCAAACTTTAAGATTGCCAACGAACTTTCCTGATGTTTAATTCACGAATATAATTTAGCCATTTTGTAGAGAATTTAGAAACGTTGAAGATGAGACTATCTGTTGAATTATTGCAGTTTTAGCGAAGTTAGTATGAAATAACAAATGTTCATGGAACGCGTATTTTTCAAAATAAAATTTTGTCGTGATTTGTCGTACATTACTTTCAATCGTTTTATTCTCAAGGTTTCTAAATTCTGTACAAAATGGCTAAATTAGATTCGTGAATGAAACATCGGGAAAGTTCGTTGGCAATCTTAAAGTTTCGGATTTTATTTTTGTTTGGCTCAAAAAAAAGTCAAAAATAAAAACAAAAATACTAAAAAACGGTTCTGGGGTCTGCCGGAAGTAGACTAAATTTGCTGTATTTTAAAAGTAGAAAAAAAAAAAAAAAATTAAACAGACATTTCACCAAGTCACAAACGTTTGAAAATAGGTAATTTTTTCTAAAAATTTTATTGTTGCGTTTTTTGTATTGCGCAGTGTATATTCGATTTTAGTATTTTCAATTAACATTAATGTTAATGATATTGTCGTCATAATAATTTAAATTAACTAAAAAAATCTATTCATACAAATAAATAAATAAATTTAAATTTAGTGTTAAAATTTAAAAATTAGAATTAATGATTTAAATTTTTGTTTTGATATTGTTGCGATCTCGCCAAATTGGTTTGGAGGGTGAGTAGTTCGGAGTGAGATTGGTGACATCTATTTTTCGGCGGCGGCGTTGGAGGTAGTTTTGTAGCGCTTTTGTTGTGTAACAGAGAATCTGGTGTGTGAGTACGAGGCGTGTGAATACAGTAGGTCATCATTCTGGTATGAAAGATTAACAGTGAAAGTGAACAGTGCGAACAATTAATAAGTGGTGTTTAAAGTGAAATAAAATTGAGTGATTTATTGTAAACTATTTGTTGTTGTGTTTTAAAGTGTTAAGTAAATATTAGGAAAATTATTCAAAGATTATTTGCAATATTTTGTTCCTGATTTCAGAAGCGGTGTAAATTACGAGTATTGTTGTAAACCGGCAAATTCCATAACGATATTCACAATCCAGTGATACGAACCGAACACCAGTGTTGTGCCCCTACATATATTTCGGTATTGTCTACAAGTTGGTGTTGAATATAGCGTAGAGTCTTTATAGATTATTGGCTTTTTTCCAATGTTTCTGTGGTACGAATTAGTTAATATTCACTTCATATTAAATATTTAATATCATTTGAGTTATCCGATTATTCTCAACTTATCAACTATTTGTGTAAGTTTTAGTTTGTTCAGTTTTAGTTTGTTCTGTACGATATCCAGAATACTTTTCAAAATTATTCAATCATACAAGTGCTTCCCGATGGTAATTGCTTGTTCTCCTCATTAGTAACCCAAAGAATATCCTGTCGTAAATGGCGTAGTAAATATAGGAACCATGCAAAAAACCTTGGAGAGACATCTGTTAATCATATTCGCCATAATGTTACTCGTTGTGAAACCGTTTAAATCGAATCAGTGAACATTAAAAGGTCTGAATTAGAAGCTAGCAATCAATTAATCAATTAATTTCTTATTGAACTTGCTCGTGAGGATACTTGGGTGGTAAAGAAATATTATAAGCTACATCAGAAATATATCAGGCCAAAATCGAAGTATATCAAGTCAATGCAGCTCCATTAATCTTTGGTACTTTGTTGAAAAAAACATTTCGAGTACGTTACATTAATAGCAATCATTATGATGGATTATGTAGAAATGATTTTTTAAACTACCCTCCCATTCATCCACCTTCAATTAGTCACTTCATGCAAGTACAGACCGATTCTAGTTCATTCCGGTTACAACCAGTCAAACCTTGCAATCAACTACCTCCCATAATAACTAAACGTACTAATTTTTGTTTAGGAACTTGGAATGTGTTTGGGATTGTGCTAAGGTTTCAAAGCAATTATTAGTCAATAAAGTTTTAATTAAAGTTGGAATAAATATTTTAGCTATATAGGAAACAATTTCATCATCGAAAAAGAGTGATTCCCACTGTACGAAATCGTGGAGTTAAAAACGGAGTTGGAATATTATAAAACGAAATTGTGGATTAAAAGTGGATGTTTTAGAGGTACAGTAAAACCTGGTTATAAAATCCTCGGATATAACGAAAACCTCTTTCTAACGCTCAATTCTCTCGGTCCCAATTTTTTTCCTATATAATATAATAAAAATTACCCTCAATATAACGAACCCTCGTTATAACGATATAATGAACAACATTTCTGTTCAAATTAATAAAACACTTGTATTTTGTATTGGTTATAACGAACGAATTTTTTCGTTTATGTATTTTGTCTCGTCTCCTTTACCCGAGTGTTTTAAATGCTTGTTTTGTAATTTATTAAGCGTTTTTGTGTTACAATACATAATAAATATGGATTACCCTTCAAATATTTATAACTTAAAAATAATACAAATGTTATGTTCTAATATTATAAATTGATACCGGATAAAACCATGGCTTTTAAAAACGATCCTTGTTTTACAGGTAAACGGAGCAAAGATCAACTTACTGTGCTCTTAGGGTCAAATATTACTGGAAAGGATAAGCTACCAGTACTAGTTATTGTTAAATATAAAAACCCAAGATGTATCAAAAATATTCATACTCTACCGGTTTTACATAAATCAAATTTGAAAGCTTGGATGGCTTTCCAGGAGTGGGAATTTTATCTTCGTCATATTGATAAGCCATTCTTTGCCCAAAATCGCAAAATTTTGTTGATAGTGGATAATTGTCCGTCGCATTTAGAAGTTGAAGGTTTACAATTTATAACAGTTAAGTGCTTATCTCCAATTTCTACAAGTTTAATACAAAAATGAACCAGGGTATTATATAAAACTTTAAAGTTTTTTACAGAAAGCTTTTGATCAAAAAAGTTATATAGAGTCTCGATAACAACAGTACCCTGCCTCATTTTCATGTATTCGATGGCTGTGTGATGATAAACTTTGCATGGAATTTAGTACAGTCAAACAGAATTTCTAAGTGCTTTAAAAATCCTTGAACTAGTGATGAGACGTCTACAAGCATTGAAAAATACTTCAACAGTGTTTGCCTTGAAATGGATGAACTATATTGGCAAAATTCATTAATGCAAACACTAAATGAAAATGTCGATTTGCCCGAATATCTGACTGTAGATGAAAATGTTATCGTTACAGACGATAGCGATGAAGTGATTTTAAGGTCGATGAACTAATTCGGAAGAAAATGTTGACGACGATAGAGACCATGAAATGGAAGTGCCCTCGATGAAAGACATAGATAAACATTTAAATCTTATAGCAATTTCTTTCCAAAAAAATTGATTTATAAATCAAAAAAATTGATTTGAGATCAAAAAATTTTATCGAAATACCGTGGTACGTTCTTTCCAAGTAAAAAAAAAAAGATTTTGTTTCTATCGCAATCAATTTTGAAAAATCTCAACATTTCATTAGATTCTTTTTTACGTTTTTCAAACACATAAATATGTTTACGTCAAAAATATAAACATAAACACTTCAAAAAATATAAACATAAACATTATAACTTTTTGACTAGTTGGCCGTGAGAATTAAATAATTGTTTCGTTTTCACTGTGTTAAAATAATTGTGTTGACAAAAAATTGTGTTGATTATTTGTGGACAATAAACTGTCTATATAAATTTTTTGAAAATCGAATGTCAATTTTTCAGAGATTCATTACAAAAAAAAATCAATCGCGTATCGTGTTCTTTGCCACATAAAAAAAATCAATTTGTTTTTGATTTTTGGAAAGAACTTGTCATTAAACTGTAATCCGGATTGTCAAATTGAACTTCAATTTGTTAATAATATTGAAAGAAAACTGGATCAAATAAGATGTGCAACTTTTAAACAAACAAACAAACTACTGATTTACAAAAATGTTCCTAATGACTTTTGCCTTTTACTCTTTTTATAAGGAAAACACCAACCCAACGAACAAAATTTTTTTCATACTTTTCTGTAAGGCAAAAGTCATAAGTTTTCTATTGGGTTAACTAGATAGAGTTAATGTATTACTGTTGAAATATAATATCGTTCAAACAAAACAAAACTTTATAATAATGATTCAAATAATTTTTCCTTATAACGAACAATAAATTATCAGGCTTTTTATAACGAACCCTCTTTATAAAAAATACTGGATATAATGAATAAATTTTGCGGTCCCGAGAGTTTCGTTATAACCAGGTTTTACTGTATATCAGAAAGATTATTTTTTTGCAATCATATACTTCAAAGAATTATGTGAAGTAATTCCGCATCTCTTTACTCGTAGAATATCTACAATTATATGAAAGTATAGTAAAACATGAGCTGTTTGCATTTCTGGCGATTTTAATGCTTATAAATGATTGGATCAATTGAATTTATCATATGAAAAAATATTAGGGCAAAATTTATACCATCAAGAAACTGATACTACTTGGAAAGGTCCTAACTCATCAGTCCAATTAGACCATATATTGTTAAACCACGGAAAATCATTATTAGAGATAAAGTATGTGAAAGGCACATGTCGGAATAAAAATTCAAACGAAGGAAAAAAGTAAACTAGTAAAGAAATTAATTTCGGATCATAAATTAATATTTGGACGTGTAATCAAGTACAATCTGACTCACGGAAACTAATTACAATTTCATTACATCCACATGAAGACTACGAAAGTTAGAATTTTACTTTAAAGAAATGGTTTAATATTAGGTGGTACTCTCAATTTCCCACGGATAACAACAGTTAAAATAGTCTGGCGGGATTTAGTGCATTCTATAAAGTCTACATCAGACCTAATTTTAACCAGACGACTCACTATGCCTAAAGGATCGAGAGCAGCTATAACTTCTTTAATAACTGCTTTGAGAAGGACACCCTATAATCCTCATCTGATCAGAAAACGTTGATGTAATGTTCATCAACAATTTTGAAAACCCAAAGCAAAAGAATGTAGAGAATTTTTTGGAAATTTAAACGATGTAAATCATTTTAGTCGACTCCGCCAAACCTACCAATTTATTCGTTCATATAGAAAAAATTCTAGTAATATGGCAAGTAAATACATTCCTTTGTCAGGATGGGAGCAATTATTATCAACTTCCTCAGGTTCCGCCATTCCTCTAATAACTGAAAAACGTCATTATCCATTAGGATTGCCGCTAGTCCAGGAAGAAATATGAAACATCCTATTTTCCATTAGAAGAGCAGTTCGCTCCTGGTTTAGATTAATTTAAATTATTTACATATTTGCAAATTTATTAATAACAAAAATAAAATTCATATCGAATTTTTTTTTCTCGTATAAGCGAGGGATTGGTGTAATCAAAAGAAACAGAGATAAATGTATACAACAATTTATGAGTAAAACAGAAAAAAATTGTTTATTTTAAATAAAAATGAAATTTTAAAAAAATATCTCTAATTTAACCAAGAATTAAAAAAAAATAAAGAAAATTTATTAAATTTGAGTTTAGTGTCTTGAATAAGATCCTTACGGAGTAAAATTTGTGTGTAATTTGAGCTTATTGCAGTTTTGTTACCACGACATAATATAGATCTTGAATAACCTAACTTGATTTCTAAAGCTAACTTTTTTGCTGAACAGTTTTTATAATCGCTTGGTTCTTAGTCGTCTTATTCAGAAATGATATGCTTTTCAAAATAGTTGCCTACTATGGTTGGTTTTAGTTCTGATGGGCCAATTTCAAATACCACTGGAGTCTCGCAATTTACGGAAAAAGGTTCAGTATGAAGTTTCATCCCGCTCAATCATTCCTTCTGGGGGCTGTGCAGGGGCCTAATTTTTCAATACATCTTTATGTTTTCTCGTTTTTCCCGATAATTGATGTTCTTTTCAAAATTTTTGCAATAAACGAGAAAGCTCCTTTTAGAGGCTGTGTTTTAAGGTTTCATTCCAAACAGTTAATTCGTTAATTTACGAAACTAGTACATTTATACCAAGAGAAAGCAAAAAATACAAAATATTTTGAAATTATTTTTCATTAAAGGCAGGTTCACGTATACGATCAAAAAATGATTCGCGAATCAAGCCAATCAAAAGTGACAACAAAAGTGCAAAAATAACAAATCTTTATTAACTGTTATTAGTGATTTATTGAATTTTGATTAAATATTGAATACATTTTATTACGAAACGGGTAAATTTTGTGCAAAATAGGACAGAGATTGCATTTAGTTGCGTTAGATATGTAATTAGAATTGTCATCAATATGTACCATCCCTCTTACTTTTCATCCACAGTTTCCCTTCCCTGCTGCCTAGCATAATTTTGATAGTACCTAGCAGCATTCGTTATCTATCCCATCCGTCGAGTTCAAGTCGAGCTAGAATGACTGCACTGTGGCACTATTTGGCTTTCTCTGGGAGTAGGGAATTGGGAAAAATGTTTTTTCTGGCTTATTGAAGGAATAAGTTTACTGCAAAATTTTCAAACAAATTATACAGGCAAACATATTTCTCCATTTAAGTTTGTTTCGAAAATATTTATTCCAAATTTATTCCCTCAGTATAGGTGAGAAAAATACAATTTAGTTAGACAAAAATGCTTTGAACATATTTTTTCCAATTTCCTATTTCCAGGGAAAGCCAGAATAGTGTCACACTGGTGGTTATGCCAATACGAATTTCTGACGACGGAGTGTAACTTTTTTTTGTTATCAGGGAGGATTTTGGATCTATAAGTTTTAATCTTTATCCGAAATCAAGATCTGTTTCACCTAACGGGTAGTTGATAATAATGTGTAATGTCGTGTCCAGCAATCATTGCACCGTGATTATACTTTGCATTGCATTGTGATTATACTTTGTGTTCAAACTATTTTTAATATTTTTGTAGTTTGGTCACTGCAGTCTGATGAGGTGATTTGCTGATGAAGAATTCAATGTTTCATTAGTTCGAAACCAAACTGCCATCGTCTTGATAACCTCACCTTGACTTAATTGGGAAACTTTTGTTCCAAAAAATTTTTATACGGAATTTTTTTTTCCCATTTAACGTTATTTCGAAAATATTTACACCAAATATATTCCCTCAGTAGGCAAGAAAAACACAATTTAGACAAAAATGCTATGAAAATATTTTTCCCAGGGAAACCCAGAATAGTGCCACTTGGCGCGTATTCTTGGAATCGGATGAAATTTCCTCATGCGGAATATAATTTGCTTTAAAATTCTTTATATTATTCAAATTTTTCGCCGGCTACTTTAATCGTTTTTCAAATTTGTTTGCAACTTTTCTATTATTTATTTCCCTACAAAGGGAATAAATTCGCATCTATTTACCGAATCGTAATTTTTCCCTTAGTATCAAAATAAACAATAGAAAATTTGCGAACAAATTTGCGAAACAATTAAAGTTGTCGGCGAAAAATTCGAATAATATAAAGAATTTTAAAGCAAATTATATTCCGCATTCGGAATAGTCCACCCTTCTTCTGAAAATAGGGAAATTGGAACAATATTATCAAAGAAGTTTGAATTGTATTTTTTGGCCTACTGATGGAATAAGATTGGTGTAAAAATTTGTAAAATAACGTTAAATGGTAAAGTTTTTCTTTCAACATTTTTTTAGTGAAAAATAATTCCCAATTTAACTTTGATTCAATGAAAAATAAATGCTATCAAAATATTTTTCCAAATTCCATATTAGCAGAGACAGCCAGAATAATGATACTGGGGTCGCATTCTAGAAGGTGATAAATGATATTGATCACCATCTAAAGTGAAATTCCATAAAATGATCACTTGAATTTGTACTAATACTAATTGATTTTTTACTACTTAAATCAAATTGTTTTGTTTTATTCTAATTAAAATTAATTTTAAGATTATAATGAAATGTTTGTAAAATTCCTGTAGAGAAATTTCTTGTTCATGTCCATCGCGCCAAAATTATTTTTAATTGGAATTTTATTAAAAATATTCCTTTAATTATAAATTTCCTGCATAAATTTAATTAGAAGAAGAAGTGATAGCAAACTAGCTCTCACCGAAAAGTGATCACTAAATGGTGATAATTTTGGACACAAAACTTGGGCACATGGTTGATTATACCTCATTACCATATAAAATCTGATTCCTCTATTTGGGCCATTTAAATTACAATTTTACCAACAATCGCTTCAAGACTTCTTATCACCACTATTTAACGATTGTCAAAAATCCATTATTTTGTTTAGAAAAAAACTAGAAACTTTTGATTAAATTGAACCCATTATAAGGAATACTATTCAAAGTTTGAAAATAAGTTTCACTGTTTCGAGTGTTGTGAAATAATTCCGCTTTCAGTTGCTTACTTGTTGCATGCATAGCTAGTTTTATTTTGGTTCGTAACTTTTCTCCAGTTATCCTTAATGGTTTTGACGTGTGTATATTTGTATTAAGCTTTAAAGCTTCCCGATGAAGTAGCAAATTTAACTATATTTCCACGTATTTTTATTTTAAATTTTTTAAAACACTCTAACCTATTAAATAAACCCTAACGCCAAATTACTGACATAAAGGATTTACATTTCAAACTACTTTACTATAAACGTCACATGAAATGCTATGACGAGTTAATTTCCATTTTATTATTACACATTTACGATTACATGAATCATGGAGATACTAGGAATTTGATTAGTCACTCTCAAAAAGCTTCATATAGAGCCTAATAAATATAAATAGCACCACACTACAAATACCACATTTTTTGACACTTTCACAATACACTTTATAACCAAACTTGTTTCGTTTTAAAATTGCTTACCTTGGAAGTTTTGATAATTTTAATACTTTAGTAAAAAAAAATTCAGTAATCAGATGTGTGATTGAAACACTTGAATAGTCGAAATACTTATGATACGGTTTAATGAAAATTCGATGCTTTTATATATGATTGGAAAACTATCGCACATCATCTATACACCCACCAAAAAAAAAAAAATTGAAAATAATGAAACATTATGTCCCTGACATGAAAATTATGTGATTATTAATTTCTTTTTTTTTAAATCGATACGATACTATGAGGAGTGTGAACTAATTGTTAAAATAATATGTAAATATACATAAGTGAAAGGAGTTAAACTTTCTGCTGCTTCTTATTTTAGTTTAGTACACAGGTTTAATGATATGTCATTAATCGGATTTGACATGTTTGTTTAATGACGTAGATTAAAATATGCTTTTATGGTAATTTCATTAGTTCTTGAAACATAGTGGAAAAAGTAATAAACTTTTTCAAACCAAATATTTTTTATTTATGAATGGGAAAATATAAAAAATACATGCGACGTACTACGACGTCAAGGATATAGATAATTTGCATATTCATGTAAGGAAAAATAATTCATGAAAAAATAGATAATTTTTTTTTACAAATTTCGGCAAAAAAAGTATGTTAGTAATACTCTTTCTTATGCAAAGTTGTATAACATTCTAAGGCTGCAATATAAAACATAATTCGAGTAGTTTATTCACCCGTAAATAAGCCAAAAAACTCTAACAGGTCATTTGACCGATATATCTTACCTTTATTAGCTCATATTTGTTTTTTATATATTTTTTCCATATTCCAGCTTAACTCTTTATACATTTTGTTGTCAAAAATAATATTTGTTTATATTAATCAGTCAGCTGTTTTGATTCCGGTAATTATTTTTTTTATGGTGGTAGTGTTTGTTATGATTTGGATGATGTTTAAACACTGTTTGAGTTATTTTTTAGTGATTTACTCAAAAAACTTAAAACTTATTTTTTTAACATTTTCAAATTTATTTATAATTAGTCGGAATATTTTGAAATTTACTTGGAATAGATTACTCGTTGTTGTGATTTATCTGGCTGTATTGAAAATGTTGTACTTTGCTCTCACTCTTCAAAATTTGTTTTTCGGTATTTGTTGTATGCATATTGAATTGTTAGTCTTATATTATGAGTAGTGTAATTCACCAAAACATTCAAAGTTTGAGAGCAAACTTCGACATTTTCAGTGCTTATTTATCTAGTTTAAAAGTGCAACCACTATTAATATTTGTTTCGGAAATCTGGATTTACTCACACGAATCTTCATATTACAGACTGCCAAATTATAATTTCATTGCTGGCTGTAATGATGATTATAGATCTGGTGGTGTTGGTGTGTTTATCAATCAAAATTTAACTGTATCTTCTTTTCATTGTTACAACTGGACCACAGCTGATGTTTTAATTTTAAATGTTACCTTGGGGCGTCATGATTGGACCTTTATCTGCATTTATAGATTTTGTAATAAACCGGTAAACGCGTTTTGTGTCGATATTGAGGAGTTACTTCTATCAATTAATAATAATAACATAGTTATTCTGGGAGACATCAACATAAATTTACTTAATATCAATGAATGCTATAGTTACCTTACCATGTTAGCCTCCCACGGATTTCTAAGTCTTTTAAATGAAGCTACTAGACATTCATCTTGTCTTGATCATGTGTTCATCAAATCAACAAATTCGTTTATTTTTACTGTGGAAAACACACCGATTCATCTATCTGACCACAACTTAATAAAGCTAAACATTTTTGCATCTCAGATCCCTGTGCTTCAAAATAGTGTAGCTGCTAATTTTTCGAGAGTTGACTATAGCCGTCTGAATGCTCGTCTACAATCTGAAAGTTGGGCGACTGTTTATGGTGAGAATAACTGCAATATCGCTTTTGATAGGTTCTTATTTATTCTGAAATCGCACATTCGTGAATCTAAGGTCGAATCTTCTGCCCCTACATTAAAAAAACTGAAACCGTGGATGAATTCTTATCTCCTTTTGAAGGTTCATAAATTAAAAAAATTCTCTAGAAAATTACGCCATAATCCCACTAATGCACATTTGGAAAAATTTGTCAAGAAACTCTCCAAGGAAGTAAATGCTAGAATTAAATTTGTCAAAAATTCATTTTACAAGAAGAAATTTGAGTATGTTAAAAAGAGTTCTAAACTCACATGGAAGGCTATTGATGAAGTTCTGGGAACAAATAAAGACAAAAACCGAATCACCAAAATTTACAAATACCAATCTGATGTTCTTATTTCAAATTATCAATCTATAAGTAATGAATTCAATACTTATTTCCTCAACGTTCCATCGGAGATAACAAATAATTTGAACAACACTAACTTCTCGCCTAATTCTCCAGGCTATAGCAGATATGTTTTAGGCTCGACCACTTCACCTAGTATGTCTTGTGTGTTTGATTCGATTAGCGCCAGAGAGATTATAAAAGAGATTAGTAGTTTGAAAAATAAACACTCTTGTGGAATTGACGGAATCGACAACCTAATCTTAAAAAATTGCGTGTGGTATCTAGTAGATGTTTTAGCTTACCTCTTCAATTTCAGCCTAGAAAGTGGTGTATTTCCAGATGTTTTCAAATCAGCCCTTGTAATTCCAATTCATAAGAAAGGTGATGTGCTATTACTAAATAATTATCGACCTATTTCGTTGCTAAGTTCCTTCTCCAAACTATTTGAGAAAATAATAAAACGTAGATTGCTCGGTTATCTGGAGAAAATCAATTTTTTTAGCCGTAGTCAATTTGGTTTCTTAGCAGGAAGATCCTCTGAAGAAGCACTACTACATCACCTCAGTTATGTTTACTCGGCTTTCAACAATTCGCAAAAATCCGCTTCGTTATTTTTAGACATTGCAAAAGCGTTTGACACGGTGGATCACGAGGTTCTTGCAAATAAATTATTAAATATAGGTATCAGAGGTAAAGTTTTTGACTGGTTTGTTAGCTATTTCAACAATCGTAGCCAAATTGTTAAAATAAATGATAAATTTAGTGAACCTGGTTACTTAAATTGCGGCGTTCCGCAGGGATCAGTATTAGGACCTATTCTATTCTTAATCTACATAAATTCTATATTCGACATCGATCTTCTGGGGCACACCACTGCATTTGCGGACGATTTAGCATTAAGTTACACTTCAGCAAACCCTTCGGAATTACAGAACCTAGTTTGCACAGACTTAGTGAATCTTGGTAATTGGTTTTACTACCATCGCCTGGCTCTTAGTAATAAATCCAGAGTAATGTTTTTTGGTCAGGCCGCATCTCCCAATTCTAAGGTTTTGTATCATGTTCCATTTTGCTCTGGACACTCATGTTCATCGCAGTGCTTTGAAATTTCCCTCGTAAATGAGTTTAAGTACTTAGGAGTTACCATCGTTTCGCAGTTGAAATGGAATTCTCATCTCACCATTGTCAGAAAAAATGTTATTACTGCGGCTTATAAATTCTACCATCTGAAGCAATTATGCCCACCGTCAACACTGCGAGTTTTATATCATGCACTAGTTGAATCTATTATTATGTATGGTATATCAAGCTGGGGTGGGATTTATTTTTCCAATATAGAGGACCTATACATTTCACAAAAATGGATTATTAAATTGATTTATTGTCGGCCTTTAACAACTCCAACAATTCCCTTATTTCGAGATTTGAAATTATTACCTTTAAGATATCTCTATGTTTATAAGGTATTCAAGATGTTTTTTGTTCGGAGTTCCAGTTTCCATAGTCGTATTCATCACACGTATACTTTAAGGAATCCGAACAACTTTGCCGGTTTACGTTGTAATAATGAAAGGTTCAGAAGGTCTTACTTTTATATGGGATTGTATTGGTTTCACAAATTACCAATAGAGTTGAAATCCATCCATTTATAAATTTATTCTATCCCGAAAAGTTGCAAAAAAAATTTTTTATGTACTCGTAGTTCCCATTAATACAAGACAAGCTTATTGTTAGCTGCAGGCAGAGCAGTTCATCCAATTTATCGCAACGCATCTGCTTCTATAATTAGTAACGATAATCCATGTAGTCTACCTTGTTGTATGGTCGTTCGATACGGATTTTTAATGTTTTTCAACTCCAAAAATGGACGCTCAGCTGAACAGTTTATGCCAATCAATGTCAGAAACATCCGACAGCAAATATCTACATTTGGAAAAGCCGACTCAATATTGTCTTCCACAATTCCTTTATAAAGCTCAGCATGGCTAAATTTTGTTTTCGTATTAGTTGATTGACTAAACTTATGACACACATATGCGTTAAACTGGTGAAGCTCAGTTGCGAAGTTTGCGTTTAAGTCCTCTGAGTAGGCATCAATAAGCTGTTGACAACATTAGAAATAGCTTGTAACCTCAATGAACTGGAAATCCACCCTAAGATCTCTATGGAGTTTGTCATTTCTTATGTACCACGGTGCATTAACTATTCCACGTAGGACTTTGCTTTGGAATGGCTGTATGATACGGAAATTAGTTTTCTTTGTACAGTGCCAGAGCTGGATACTGTAAGTCCACAAGGCTTTAAAATTTGCCGGTATAAAAGCAATTTATTGTTTAGAGTTATAGCACAAAATTTCGTCCTAAGAGCCAATCCATCATTCTGTATTTAATGTTTAACTCTTGTTTTTCTTTTTCACATGCTCTTTCTATTTTAATTTCGCGCTTTAACCTAGCAGAACCCATACACAGTACATTACCAGATATGGATAGTTATAGGCTAATAATAGGCATATTAAATGTTCTATTAAAAATGTTGGGCTCCATCCCTTCCAACTAAAACGCGGGTTCTGCTAGCTTTAGAAAAAGTCAACAGAATCCGAAGCAGAATCGAAAAACGATTTATAAGCAATTGGACAATTAAAGGTTAATTTTTGGCTAATTAAATGCCCTATTAAAACTTTTTTTATTCTGCCCGTTCTAGGAAAATCATAAGGCTTTATCACTAAAAGGTATCAGAGCCCAAATCAAAAATCCGACCAAAACCGAAATTAGAACGCAAAACAAGCTTAATTGACAAACAAATATATTTTTGATTAGGCATTTGAATAAGCCATAATGAAAATAAAAATATTTGTATGGCAGCTAGCTTTTAAGTGATAAAGCCTTATGCTTTTCCTATAGAACGAGCAGAAAAAAATAAATTTAATAGGGCACATAATTAGCCTAAAATTAACCTTTGATTTTCCAATTATTTTTAAATCGTTTTTCGATATGGGTTCTGCTAACTTTTTCTAAGGGATGGATTTGGAACCTGTTTAAGTCTGAACACTACGTTAATTATTTGGAGTAGTTTACGTCGTCCTTTTTCAGGAAGAGTTTATACTATTTATCCTGTAATTAAGTCAAATCCTGGAGAATTCTTTGCCACTAGGTTAAGATCAATTTCCTCTCTTAACTCTTGAAATGTGAAAGGAGATATATGACAGTAATCCATTTTATTTATTGGTGGTATATTTTCCTCTGCTGATTGACTAGGTGGAGGCTGGAACGTGTTCCGAGGTGGGTTTCAAACAACGAAACCTTTTTTTCTTTGCACTTATCTTCATTTTTAACCCGTTGCTGCAAATGACGGCTAGCCGCGAGTTTTTGGTGATATGTAGTGGTTGAAAAATGTTGTTGTGTGCAATACGTGCGATCTTAATTTCTTTAATTAGCAACTTTAATTTATTGGTCAAAATTGGTTTTAGTGGTTTTATAGTCGGACGAATTTTTTACCAGGCCTTTCTTGCTTTTCGTTTTGTTGCAACCAGTTCCCTAACCTCCAGAGGGTAAATAGCATTTCAGCGCTTTGCCTTTGAACTTGAGGAGGTACTACTCCACGCCGCTTCTTGTATGCGGTTGTTGAGTTATTCTAGTTCACGTTCTAGCTGTATCATATTTTTAATTGGCACCTGAAGATCAATATTATGCTCAGCTAGTTTCTGGAATTTTTCCAAGCAAGTTTTGTTATTAGTTATCCAAGTTGGACTAGTTTTCTTGACAATTGTTGCACTGAATGTCATAATAACAGGCGTGTGATCCGACATAATCCCTCCGCTGCGTTTTAAGAAGTCAATGATATCGGGTGTATATAACAATCCGTGTTCGATATGTGATCAGGTTTTTTCATCGGTGTTTATACGCTGAAGGTACTTTTTAGAATGACAAAACATTTTATTTTACAAATTTACAATAATTCTGTTATAGTGACATCTACCGTGTGATATTCAAACATGCTTAGTAAAAGGTTTTTGTTGTCTGGTGAATCTATCACAAGATAGAGGTCTCTATATACTAAAGTTTAACATAATTTTTGGCAGATGGCCAAGCTATACACAAAAGTGTCTACACATTTTTACATTGTGAATTGACCTGTATGAAACGTCAAAACACAAAATTGTTACAATAAATTTTAATAATAATAAATATAATTGTGTATGTGGTTTTTCAGGGGTTACCTGGCGTACCAAGAATACTGGCTGTTCTCATGAACATACTCCCACAGGTTGAGGATTCTTGATAGAATATCTCAAGATTTTGACACGTCATTGTCGTGGATGAATGACTGAAATTGTATTGTGAATTGGTTGTAATAGGTCACAGTGGCCTCATGTTGTTTTGATTGGTAGTTTCACCAGTTTGTTGACTGGCCGTTTAAGTTCACTGTGACTGGTTTTGACGGTGACTACCCGCACAGTGCCATCGGCGCCCGGGTGGATCTTAATGATCCGACCAAGTAGCCATCGAGAAGAATGCAAGTTGTTATCGTGGATTAACACAACATCAGTGATGGATAATTGTTGGGATGCCCTCTTCCATTTGTAGCGGTGTTGTAGTGTCGACAAATAATCCCTCGACCAACATTTATAAAATCCTTGTACTCGTCGTTGCAAGTTTTGCCATCGGGAGAGTTTGGTCGTTGGTATGTCATTCAAGCTGGGTTCCGGGATGGCAATTAATGGTTGGCCAATGAGGAAATGGCCTGGGGACAATATTTGCATGTTTGTCGGATCATCATCAATTTCGCATAATGGACGCGAGTTGAGAATCGTCTCAATTTGTGTGATGACCGTTGTTAATTCCTCGTACGTAGCGTTGACATCCATGACCCGTGTCAAATGGTGCTTGACAGATTTTACTGTGGCTTCCCATAAACCCCAAAAATTGGGCGCGCGAGGTGGACTGAACTGGAATTTTATGTTTTTCTGTAATGGGAAATTGGAGATTAATTCGTGTTGTTGTTGACTGATGATTTGTTGTCGTAGTCTTCGTAATTCTCGGTCGGCGCCAATAAATGTGGTACCGTTGTGGCACCAAATTTCTTCGGGCAGTCCTCTGCGAGCTATAAATCTCTTGAATGCAACCAAAAAATGTTCTGTATCCAAACTGGATACCACCTCCAAATGGACCGCCTTGACACAAAGGCAGACAAACACTGCAATGTATGCCTTCTCTGTGGGAGCGTTTTTACGTTTACTGGTTTTTATGGTTATTGGTCCAGCATAGTCCAAGCCTGATTTAAGGAATGGTCGACTTATAGTGCAGCGCTCTGCGGGTAAATCACCCATCTTCGGTTCGATCCTTTTGGAACGATGGCGAATACAAATTACACAAGTGTTGATGCATCGTTTTATTGTGTAACAGGCCCCAATCATCCAGTATCGTTGCCTTACTGCACTCAATACTAATGAATTGCTGACGTGCAAATTTGATATATGGATTTCACGAATGATTAATTCATTGATTGGATGATCTTTGGGTAAGATGATTGGGTGCTTGCAAGAATAACTCAATTGCGAATAGTTTAACCGTCCTCCAACACGCAAGATGCTGCTATCATCAATAAATGGATCTAAGGACGATAGATGATGGTTCTTGGATAGTGGATTTCCTGCCAAGATCGTTAATAATTCTGCCTTGAAACTTGTTTGCTGCACATTACGAATTATGACCGTTTCCGAGTCACTAAGCTCCAAAGGATGTATGATAACGCCTTGTAAATCGCAGGATGTATGCCGTAACTTTGCGCAGTCTGAACCAAGATGAATATTTCGCTGCGAGCTGCGTAATTATGTTTTCGGTTTCAGACGTTTCGACAAACACCTTGATAAATCTGGAACGCTTTTCCAATGTATTTTGATTGCTGGTTAACGTTGGGTGATCATCTCGAGGCCAACTATGTTGTGGATTCGCTAACCATTTTGGACCTTGCCACCACTGGCTTAAATCTGACATTGTCTGTGGTTTTACTCCCCGAGTGATATGATCAGCTGGGTTCTGACTTAACTTGATATGTGCCCAACTGCTACGAGGTATTAGATCGAGGATTCGTGACGTTCTATTGGCAACGAAACTATTCCATCTGCGCGGAACGTCGGATAACCAGTGGAGCACAATCATTGAGTCGGTCCAGGCATGGATCGTGATATTTTCGTACTGTAAGGATTAAACGCAAAACTTGACAAAGTCGCATACTAGGACTGCCCCGCATAGCTCCAAGCGTGGTAATGAGAGTTGTTTTAGTCGTGCAACTTTGCTTTTCGCACCTATGATGGTTACTGTGATGTTACCCTGTTCGTTTTCAGCTCTCTAATAGATGACACCTCCATATGCGGCTTCAGATGCATCACAAAAAGCATGTAATTGTATTGGCCTCGGCTTCGGGTTATTTGTCAAGCATCTGGGAATGCTAATGTTAGTTAGCTGAACCATATTGTCATGAACGTCCTTCCAAGCCTTGATTATCGTCTCTGGTAACGGCGAATCCCAATCTAGTTTGAGCAGCCAAATTTTTTGCATAATGATCTTGAACAGAATGATTACGGGTGACAACCATCCGAGAGGATCATACACTTTCGATGCAGCTGACAATATTCTTCGTTTTGTCCACACAATATTGTCGTCAGTATGCTGCACTTTGAATTGGAATGTATCAGTTTCTGCGTGCCACACTATTCCCAATGTTTTGACTGCAGGATCATCTTCTATTAATTTCGGTGTTTCTTCGATCTCTTGTTGGGAGAACGACTGCAGGAACTCGGGTGAGTTAGATCGCCATTTCCTTAGCTGAAACTCGCTGTTGCCTAAAATGGTAATAATATTGGTTTTTAGACACTTGGCATCCTCTAAAGAAAAATAGCCCGTCAATAAATCGTCGACATAGAAATTTGTGCAAATTGCTTGGGATGCTTTAGGATATACATCCTTAAACTCCTCAGCAGATCGTTGCAGCGTACGAACTGCTAAATATGGCAGCACACATGCTGTACCGTATGTGACTGTGTTTAGCTTGTAGGCGTTTATTGACTCCTTCGGGCTCTCCCGCCATAGAATTAGTTGGTAATTTGCATCTGTCGATTCAACCTTGACCTGACGGTACATCTTCTCGATATCGGCGACAAATGCAATGATTGGTTTGCGAAATTGTAATAGAATCGTTGTTAAGTCTTGCTAGATTTTGGGTCCGATTTGCAGGATATCGTTGAGTGCTACTGACGTGGTAGATTGACTGGAAGCATCGAACACTACTCGTAGTTTGGTGGTGCTACTGGCTGATTTCAACACTGCATGATGTGGGATGAAGTATTTGTCATCGTCGTCAACAGGAACCTTTGACCAGGGTAGGTGACTCATATGACCTAACTCTATGTACTCGTGCATGAATTGGTTGTAGCTCTTGCAAAATTCTGGTGATGTGGTGAATTTCCTTTCCATGGTCAACAACCTTCGTCGTGCAGCTTGCCAGGAGCTTCCTAATTTTGGTCTTGGATGTTTAAATGGAAGTCTGACACAAAATCTCCCATTGGCTTCTCGTGTAGTGGTTTGGACATAATGTTTTTCAATCCAGCTGTCGATAACATTAGGAGACGATTGGCTTGGAATTTCATCGAATTCCCAAAATTTCTTCAACAGCATGCTGACGTCTGCTTCATGATTGGTTACGGTTGCTGTTGCAATACCAGCGTGAACATTTATAGTCTCGGCGGGATCGGATTTTAAAGCACCTGCGACGAGCCACCCAAATTTCGAGTTCTGGAGAGTGGGCAGACCAGTAATTTTCTTCCGTTCCGGATTTAGTAGTTCGCAGAATATATCAGCACCTACCAATATATCTATTTCCTTATGGTTATGGAATTCGGGATCGGCTAACTTTAATGACGTTAGAATTGGATGGTTTGGAAATGGATGCAATTTCGTAGGCACGAATCTGGCGATTTGTGGCAAGATAAGCGCTTCCAGTGTAATAGTGTAGTGTTTATCTAAACGTGATCTTAAAGTTACAACAGCTTTCCTCTTCGTGACTCCAGCTGGCGTTGATGCTAGACCGTTGATTGAAATGGATGAGTGCGTTCGATTTAGGCCTAGGCGTTGTATGCAAGATTCTATCACAAAGGACATTTGTGAGCCTGAGTCAAGCAATATTCTAGCTGGGTGGAGTTCTCCTGAACATGATGTTACATGTTCTACTGCTGTCGGCAGGATGGTATCGTGAGTTGCATAGCAGTTGTGTAATATAGTTTTCTCACTACTATCAGATACCGCTATGTGGCCATCTGGTTTATTACGAATTATGCCAGACGCATTCGGTTTTGGTGGGTCCTCGCAACAAACGTGATAATTTGTGATATGTATTTGATCTATGGATGATATTGCTGATTTTAGATGACCATTGTGAAGCAAGGTGTGGTGGCGTTTATTACAAATCAGACAGGAAGTCTTGTTGAAGCACTTTTCACTAAGATGACCCTTACGCAAACAATAATGGCATAATTCGTTTTCAATCACTGTTTTGTTACGAGATTCTAGTGGCATATTTTTAAATGTAGGGCACTTGAAAATAAGATGTACGCCCTTACACACTATGCATACACTTGTAGCTTCACTACTAGTTAGGAAGCTTCTGACTGCTGGTTTTAACCTGGGTGTGGTTGAATTTTGAGTACTAGGTTCATACATTTCCAATGTATCGCATCTCACGTTCAGAAAGTTTAAGAATTCGCTGAATGACGGGAACTTAAGATCAACTGAATGTTTTGCCTAAAGTTGCCTGGACTCATTATCGACCTATGGCAACATGATATGAATTAGCCAGGGGTTACATGTCTCGGCTTCGCGACCCAGCGCTCGTAATCCACGGACAACTTCGTCAGCATGTTCTGCTATACGCCTTAATTCCCTTCCATTTGCTTGTTGACACGATTTTTGAGCAACAAAGGATTGAATGTATGAATGGATGATAGGATTTAGCTTATCGTATCGCTTACAAAGTTTATCCCACGCCTCTGTGTAGTTGGCGTCAGTGATCTTAATATGGCGGATCAGAGACGCGGCATCACCCTTTAATAATCCACTTAGAATTTGAAATTTGTGCACATTACTAAGAGTTTTACTATCGTGGACAGTTGTCGTAAAAAGGTCATGAAATGACGGCCAATATTGATATTCTCCACAAAACGGTGCGATTGTTATCTTTGGAAGGCGTGCTTGGGCTGACGAACTATTAACACCCTCATAGAACGACCGCTGCTGATCTACAAATTGCGCCAGTGTGACATTTAAGTTGTGTGGACTGATTTCTTCCCGTTGGTCATAGCCAGTCAGGCCCGCATTAGACGCTCTAGTACTTCGCAATACAGCTCATCAACCGCTTCACTGATTGATGCATAATTGGGATCATCAAATAGCTCGTGTTCTAGCTCAGCGAAGGTGCTATATCGGCATTCAAGTAAATCACGACGCACGGTAATTGCCTCCATCCTTGTATCATTATTTATTGTATTGGCAAATTGCGAAATCTGTTTGATTTGACTATGGGCTAAATCACACAACTTTATTAATTTTTGAAAATTGTCATCCATTTTGATAATCACTTCACACAATAATATGACCACGCGGTTTCAATAAACTCGTCACTTCCGACAATTAACACATATACGTTGTTTTATTATATTAAATTTATTATATTGTTTTTACTTAGATTAATAATGCAGACTTTTACTCAAGTATAGCAAATTGGTATACTTATCTGTCCCGGGTTTCGGCACCAAAAAATGTATATAACAATCCGTGTTGGATATGTGATCAGGTTTTTTCATCGGTGTTTATACGCTGAGGGTACTTTTTAGAATGACAAAACATTTTATTTTACAAATTTACAATAATTCTGTTATAGTGACATCTACCGTGTGATATTCAAACATGCTTAGTAAACGGTTTTTGTTGTCTGGTGAATCTATCACAAGATAGAGGTCTCTATATAATAAAGTTTAACATAATTTTTGGCAGATGGCCAAACTATACACAAAGTGTCTACACATTTTTACATTGTGAATTGACCTGTATGAAACGTCAAAACACAAAATTGTTACAATAATAATAAATATAATTGTGTATGTGGTTTTTCAGGGGTTACCTGGCGTACCGAGAATACTGGCTGTTCTCATGAACATCGGGTATTTTCTTTATCTGTAGACCAATACGTTGGTTGATCTCCAGAATGAAATGTGCAACTGCGTAGTCTTCCTGCTGCAAACAGCTCTTCTCCTTTTTTAGAGGTTACTCTTGATTACTAGTAGGTTTTGTTTAAAGACTAACATACTGACTAACTAACAGTACCTGCCGGTCCAAGTGCCGAAGCTTTAACCACTGCACCACTTGTCTGGTAAACTTGATCCAAGTGATGTGCAATAGTCTTCTTTAATTAAATTATATCTGGACAGAGGAGTTTTCTTTTATAACCACCGACGATACATTTACGATATGAAATTGAAGTAAAATGAGTTTCCGATACTAGGCATTTATCTATTTTTTTAGTAGTAGGGGAAATTTCTAATTCTGGAATATGTTGCACTAGCCCATTTGCATTTCAGGTTACTACTGTTAATGTTTTATTTGTGGTTGTTTGCATCATTTATAATTTTTATTTTCTGGGATAGAATGCTGGGATAACCTCATATACTTGAGTAGGTTTCACGCAGACCAACTTTATCACAGTAATCAAAATGTTGGACAATTAAAATAAACTGTTTATTTATTAAGTTTTATCATTTCTATATTTTTGTTATGTTAGTCTACTGCTTCACATCACTCGGATAAGATTTAATAGCTCAAATAAATCAAATATTTAATTTTTTATGTCATAATTCAATTTTTTGTTTGGATAAAGTTGGTTTTGCTCAAATTTTACTATGGATAAAGATCGTTTTGCATGGTCTTCCAAAGATGGTGAATTCTATTTCTAAAGAACACTATAATAAAACAGATATTAAATTTAGATACAAAGGTTATGAAATTCTTTATTTAAAAAACCATATTACAAAACGATTACATAAAATAAATAAAAAAATTGTGAATATTCAATCAAATATTCAAATTTATTATCACTTTAAGGAAGAATTAATAAATATTATTAAATGTACAAAAAATAAAACTAGTTTTTATTTATAAATTGTTATATCAGTGTTGACGTTTGATATAGCTTTTCGATATTTTAGTGAACTGTTATCCGCTTACCACTGGTGAGGGCTATGACAATAACAGTCTGAAGTGTTGTTTTAAACTACTTAATTTTTATTAGATTCTTTTGGTTTATATACAAAATTAATACATATAATTACAACTATCAAGTTGCCGAGCTTACAATTTTACCTAAATTAAAAAATATGTGTTTATGTTATTAATTATATGGACAATACTTTTGCTGATCTTATGAATTTAATAAGTGTATGCGCGCCAGAAATAATGGAAATATAAGCCGTCAAATAATATTTAGCTTATATGGTTGATTAACCTATTCGCATACTTATTGTTGCTGATTCGACACATATATAATAAATTGTGCCATGTTCAAACCCGTGATTGAACATACTGCGGGGCTGTACAATTGAGAGACCTTGGCCGTGGCGTTGGTCGTTGTGGTGGTGACATGTCTTCGGAGGAAACCCGGTGATTTGTCTTGCGTCTGCAGAGATATAACAAAATTATGACCACTCCTATGATCACCATGGTGTAAGTCATCACGTAATGATGAATGTGATGTCCTCTATTAGAAGAGTCCATTGATTTAGGTAAGGCCGTTTCCTTTATTTTTTGTTGTGCAATGGCCGTTTCAAGATTAATTATGTCCTTATTTAAACTGAGGTCCGCTGAATTGTTGGTGCCTCTCTCTGATGGAATCGTCGGTAGCTCCGTTAAATATGATGCATTTTTCAGTTCACTCTGAATCTTTATTGATGCAGCAAAAGAAGAATTAATCATATAGGATTTTTCGTCGATAGTTGTGAGATAGAAATGCCCGTTTTTTAAAGTACATTTCCGATCCAGACTGAGTATCCCAGAATTTTGCAGCTTCATTGTGGTTATCTGACGATCACATATTAGATCAACGATTTTTGGTGATGTTACTGAAAATAGCCATTTGTTTGTGTCTACTGGCATCCAATAGTTCAGTTGGTGCAATATAGTTGTTGTACAACCGTTCAAATTCTGCGCTACATGTCTTAATAGATTCATTTCACATTGTGACTGATTTGATTGTATGTTGTAAATTGGAGAAATGGTACATAAATATCCAGTATTTTTAATTTGAACGCATTGTTGTAGTTCATCGTTAGTTAGAGGAGCGAAACGTTCTCGATGCATATTTACTATGAGGTATTCTGTTGTTCGCATTATTATGTGTAATTGACCATTTTCGATTTTTGGGATTGGTACTATGTGAAATAATTGATACGTCTCCGAATATGCTAAAGGCATCTGGATGAGAAAGAGGATGTGATTATTCGTGACTCTTGTCTGCACGGTTAGCAGGTTGTAAATGTGCCCAAGGCTATTATCGTCATCGCCTTCAGGGATCATCATGGTTGGTGAAATATAATCCTTAATTCGGTTGATTTCCTCTTTCAATTGTTGAGGGGCTAACAGGGCTGGATGAATATGTCCTTGATGGGCATTTATAATAACATCGATAACAACTCGTTGTTTATCTGCTATTCGCCTCATGATCATCATTATTTGAATAGTATATGTTGTAATAGATTGTACCCTGTCATAATGATCACCATCTATGGATAATTGTTGGATTTTTCCATCGAGATATAAGAACTGTTTGGCGATAATTTTAAAATGATTAGCAGTCGTCTCTCTGTCGTGTTTAAATACATTTATTGTTGAGTCTATGATTGACGTTTGATTTTGGATTAATGCCAATAAATATTCTTCATTATCTTTTGCCTTTTCCAGTTGATTCTCTATATGTGAAGCATCTCTTTGATTCATGATGCCGAACGCATCACCGAGAATGTATCCTATTGTATCACCTATGTCACGTTTCCTCAGAGCGTGGTCCTTGTTCGTTGACCTGAGTAGGGCATTTTGCGATGTAATTTCCTGCATTTGTTCAGTTAGCTGGTGTACCACTACATCACAGAGTTTTGGTCTCGTCCCCCCCGTCCACCCCGTCTGACAAGTGTTATTTAGATGACTGATGTAGTATTCTATAGAGCTGATGTCGTCCCAATATCCTGATAGGTTGTAGTTTACAATTATTTTCCACCGCAATGCCATCAGGTTAACAGTTCCGGTGTTATGGAAATATATGCCGGCGTCCGTTGGTAGCGGTTCTACAGTGCTTTCAGATGTTCCAAGGGAGAAAAGCCCTTGCATCATGCCGAGCATCAAGATTATTAGTCTCATCGTTAGTCCTTTTTTGAATATTACCTTATTGTGATATACTTGTCTTTTCTTTTTAACTTCTCGGGGTGGTTGAACACGTAAAGGTATCGTTGGTTGTTGAGGTTGCTCGACCGGTGAATGTGTATTCGTTTGGTTGGTTTCGTTCTCATGTTCTATTGGTAGTCGTGAAAGTTTGTGAATCGGTCTTTTTATAAGAGTCCCTCCCGGACCACGAAGTGAGACTACTCGAACCTTTTGGTCTATGCCTGGATGTATTTCCATCACCCGACCAGTTAGCCACTTTAATGGAGGAATTTTGTCCTCTTTGATGAGAACCAGGTCCCCTATCTTCATGTTTGGTTGTTCATCTGACCATTTTCTTCTATGTTGAAATTGATTTAAGTACTCGCTATGCCATCTTCTCCAGAAACCTTGTTTAATTTTTTCTACAAGTTTCCAACGTGTTATGCCGTGAATGGTTGTTTCTGCTATTGCATCTTGTGGAATTGCTTTTAGAGGTGCACCGATTAAAAAGTGTCCAGGCGTTAAGAAGGTAACATCTGTAGGATCGGTTGATAGTGGTGCCAGTGGTCTCGAATTTAAGCAAGCTTCTATTAGTGAAGTAACCGTTGATAATTCTTCAAAAGTCAATGTTGCTTCTCCAATGACTTTTATTAAGCATCTTTTTACTGACTTAACTGCCGCTTCCCATAGTCCTCCAAAATGTGGTGCAGCCGGTGGTATAAAATGCCATGTTGTTTCATCATTTGCTAATAATTGCGCAATTTCCTTATTTGAATTACGAATTAGTGCAGCTAATTCGCGTTCAAGTTGATTTTTAGCACCGACAAAGTTGGTACCATTGTCGCTATACAAATCACTGCATAATCCTCTACGTGCAGTGAATCTTTTGTATGCCGCGATGAATGCTTCACTAGTTAGATCACTGACTGGCTCAATGTGTATGGCCTTGGTTGTCATACAAACAAAAATCGCTAAATAACCCTTGTGTGCCTTGTGACCTCTTCCCTTTGTTGTTCGAATCAGAAGAGGTCCCGCATAGTCGACTCCAGTTTTCAAAAATGGTCTTCCGGGAGTAATCCGGGCGGCTGGTAAATTACCCATTAGCTGTGTTCCTGTTTTTGTATTGAAACGATGACATCTTGTACATTTCGATATGAAATGTCTTGTAAGATTCCGACCGTGGATGATCCAGTACCTGGTGCGAAGATGAGCCAGGGTTAATTGTGTTCCTCCATGCATTGTTTGTTTATGTGCTTGTTCAATCAATAGTTTAGTAATGGGATGATCTCTTGGGACAATAATCGGATGTTTCTCGTCGTAGCTCCAAGAGGTTGTGTTTTGGACTCGGCCACCAACGTGTAAGATATCATCCTGCATGAAAGGAGACAAAGATTTAATCTTATTTTTATTTGCCACTCCTTTCTGGTTTGTAAGATCGTAAATTTCGTTCCTGAAGCGTTGCCTCTGTGCCAGTTTAATCAATACTTGGGTAGCTTTTTTTAGTTCTTCTGTCGTGGGAACTTCTTGGTTGTTTACAGTATTCCTTCGGCTTTTGTCAATAAATCTCAATACATATACTAGAATCCTTTTTATTGTATTGAAATTGGAATGCCTTCGATATAAATTCTCAATCGGGTTATTTGATGTCACTGTCGTGGCCCCAACAATCGGTTGTTTCAGCTCCAATTGATCTGGCGTTCCTTCTAGTTTCATTGGTGTTAGTTGGATTGCCGTTTTGAAGACGTGTTGAGGACCGTTCCACCATAAATTGTATATGATTAATTGATTGGCTTCAATACCCCGGGATGCACAATCTGCGGGATTGTCGGATGATTTTACATAAAACCATTGAGATGAGGCAGTTAACTTCTGGATTTCCGAGATTGGATTTGCTACGAATGTTTTAAATTTGTGAGGCTTGTTTTTCACCCATCCCAAAACAATCATAGAATCCGTCCAAAAATAGGTTGGTGTTTTATCGAATTTCATGTCCTGTTGTACCTTGCTCATTAGATTAGCAAGCAGACTGGCTCCACATAACTCTAGCCTTGGTAGCGTTAACTTGGTTGCTATTGGTGCCACCCGGGTTTTTGATGTTAACAAAGTTGCCTTATTTAACGATCTATCGTAAAAATATATTACTGCTGCATAAGCCGCTTCTGAAGCATCACAAAATCCATGCAACTCTCCTGGTAACGTAGAGTTGAAGTTGATCCACCTTGGGATTTTGATCGCCTCTAGCTTCGGGAGAGAGACATAGTATTGGCAGCATTTATTTTCGACGTCTTCAGGCAGCTTCTCATCCCACGTAACGCCTGAGATCCATAGAGTTTGCATTAAAATTTTGGCTTGTATTAAGGTTGGAGACAACCATCCTAATGGATCGAAAACCTTTGATGATTCGGATAACATCTTTCTTTTTGTCATGATACCATTTTTTTCGTTAAGGTTCACCTTGAATTCGAAGGTATCGGTTGTAGGGTTCCACAGCAATCCTAATGTTTTTACAGCATCGTCGTTGATTATGATCGGCTCGAGAGCTCTCGACTCTGAACCGACAGCTTCTAAGAGTTGAGGATAGTTAGACGCCCATTTTCTTAGATTAAATCCTCCGGTTTTAAGTGCACTGATAAGTTGGTTTTGTGCTTTTTGAGCTTCTTCGAGGGTGTTACCTCCTGATAATACGTCATCCACGTAGAAGTCGCTCATTATTATGTTGGCCGCAATCGGGAATTTCACTTTTTCATCTGTTGCTAATTGCTGCAATGTCTTGATAGCCAGATATGGCGCAGATGACATACCGAAAGTTACGGTTGTTAGCTGGTATGATTTTATAACTTCATCTGGCGTCTTCCTCCATAATATTTTCTGATATTGTTGATCATCGGGATGTACTTTTACCTGTCTATACATTTGTTCTATATCTGCTGTGTACGCCACCTTGTATTTTCTCCATCGAATTAAAATTGACATCAGATCTTCTTGTAATTTTGGACCCACGAGTTGAGTTTCATTTAGGCTAACGTTTTTATCGGTCTTAGCTGATGCGTCAAATACTACCCTTAATTTTGTTGTAGTGCTGGTGGTTTTGACTACTGCGTGGTGAGGAATGTAATATTCGTTCTGCGTATGTCCATTACTTTCAATGAGGTGTCCCTGGTTGAAATACCCTTCTATACACTCTCGATATCTAGTAGAAAATTCATTAACTACTGACAAACGTCGTTCTAGTTGAATGAACCTAGCCAGTGCTCGTTTTTTGGATGAACCGATTGATGTTATGTTTTGTTGAAACGGAATACGTACCATGTAGCGGCCGTCGGTGGTTCGACAGTAATTCTGTTGATAATGTTCTTCACACATCCTTTCTTCTTCTGTCATAAAGTTTTCGGATGATATCTCTTCCACTTCCCAGAACCGCTTTAACTGGTTTTCAATATCTACCAAGGTAACCATGGATTGGACGCTCGGGGATTTTTCGTTTACAATATTTCCAAATATGATCCATCCTAGCTCCGTTTGTTGGGCGATTGGTTCGCCTTGATTTCCTTTTATAACTTGGTTCATCAGGATATTTGGGTAATAATCTGCACCTAATAAAATGTCAATTTTATTTGGTTGGTTGTAAGTTGGATCCGCCCACAGTAGATTATTTAAATGTTCCCATCTTTGATTATCGAAATGTTGTTCAGGTAGTGGCCGAGTTATATTCGGCAATACTAATGCTTCCATTTCCATGGAGAAGTTTGAAGAAAATCGTGCTCCTACTCGAAAAGTGACTAATTCTGTGGCAGTCGTGATATCGCTATCATTTAAGCCACTAATCTCCACATGCGTTTTTATCGGCGGTTGTTTGATTTTCTTCGATGCCTCGTTGGTGATAAATGAGATTTGTGAACCGGGATCTATTAACATTCGTAACAGGGTTGGTTGTTGCTTTCCATTTTGTACCTCAACCATTGCTGTGGCCAATAGTGTACCAGATGGTTGTTCAAATTGGTTTACAAAATGATTAGTCACAATGCATGTTTCGTTTGCTTCCTTTTTTGGATTGTCATCCACCCTTTTGCTAAGCATTGTACGTTGTGGGTGATTATTAGAGTGTAGGAGAGTGTGGTGGGCTCCTTTGCATACTAAACATCGTGTTGATTTTAAACACGGTTGATGAAATTTTTCCAAACATATTTTACACAGATTGTGTTGATTGATCAATCTGCTACGTTCCAATGTAGACATTTGTTGAAACTTCAAGCAGTCTTGAAGTTCATGTGTCTGCTTGCAATTAATGCATGTCCGTTGAGCTTTTACGTGTAGATTTTTAAGTCTTGGTAATTGTGGAGTGGTGCCTGGTTGTTGAGTTGGTCCGGAATTGCGAAAGGTGAGTGATTTTGGTCTGGCGCCTTCTAAGGCTTGGAATCTGCGTTCCAAAAATGCCAGAAATTCCTCTATTGTTGACATCTCACGAGGATCAGGAATGGTCATCTCAAACAGCCTCAAACTTTCATTATCTAGTTTTCTGATTACAATTGGAATTACTATGTAATTCCAAGATATGGTTATTACGCCCAAGTTTTTGATGGCATGCATGCTTTCCGTTAATGTATCGTATAACGATTTCATAGTTGTTGCTGATTCTGCATGCATGCTGGGGAAATTCAAAATGTGGTTGATATGTGTTGTTGCCATTTGCCGCTTATTTTGGTACCGATTTACCAATAGCTTCCAAGCATCTTGGTAATTCACCCCTGTTGCTTCCAGATGACCAATGATTCTAGCTGCACTACCTTGGACTGTTGTTTTTAGTTGGTGCATCTTGACGGTGTCGCTTAAATCGTCATTTTCGTGAACCAACTTTCTAAATAAATCGTAGAAAGCTGCCCATTTCAGAGTTTCTCCGTAAAACTGCGGTATCTCAATCCGTTTTAATTTTATCTTGCTTTTTTCACTATCGGTTGTTTGTTGTCCGCGTTCATTTTTAACCAATTTATAACGTAATGTTTCACTTTCGTTGACCAATGCAGAGTAATAATCGTCGGTAAAGTAAGTTGTACGCTCTTCTTCACCTGCCTTTGCGTGCACCAATATGTCTTCGTGCAGTTGTTCTATTTGTGCTATCTTAGCATTTAGCTGTTGAAGCTTATGTTGTAGTTGGACATGATTGCCCTGCTTTCCTAACAGCTCATTTGTATCGGCTATTAACTTATAGCAAAGACGCATTTTGACCTCTTGTGTTTTGTACCGATGTGCTTGTTCTGGTTCAAGCGCGTCGGTTGTTAATGGTTTTTTTGTTGGTGATCCCGTTGGAATTGCCTCTCGTGTTGCTATTTCGAGTTTCCTTTCTATCTCACGTTTGAACGTTGTGTACAGTTGTTTTACTGTGTCCCGCTCAGCCCAGTAACTATGCGTTGGATCGTTGTCGAAGTGTTGGTCTTTCATTTCGTTGTCTGCATCCGTGTAACTGGACCACCACTCATCTAGTTTATCCAGTTTATCTTCTAAGTAAACAGTTGTCCGTCTACTTTCGGAATCCTTGCTGTAATTGGTTTTTAACCGCTGCAGTTGTTCGACACGCGTACATTGCTTTTTATATAAAGCATCCATATTTTTATTGTAATGTGGCTCGAAATGATTATGACCAGTAGCTCGAAGTATTTTGTATACCGCCTGTTTTTGTGGTTGTTAGGCTCGATGCCTGTTGGTTGTTGGCTCAAAATTAATATAGTCCGCCGGTTGTTGTTTTGGCGTCGAAGGACCAATGTTATATCAGTGTTGACGTTTGATATAGCTTTTCGATATTTTAGTGAACTGTTATCCGCTTACCACTGGTGAGGGCTATGACAATAACAGTCTGAAGTGTTGTTTTAAACTACTTAATTTTTATTAGATTCTTTTGGTTTATATACAAAATTAATACATATAATTACAACTACCAAGTTGCCGAGCTTACAATTTTACCTAAATTAAAAAATATGTGTTTATGTTATTAATTATGTAATATGATCTTATGAATTTAATAAGTGTATGCGCGCCAGAAATAATGGAAATATAAGCCGTCAAATAATATTTAGCTTATATGGTTGATTAACCTATTCGCATACTTATTGTTGCTGATTCGACACATATATAATAAATTGTGCCATGTTCAAACCCGTGATTGAACATAAATAATTAAAGTGATAAAAGTTCACAAAAGTGAAAAACATGATTAATGATGAAATAAATATAAATAAAATAAAAATTAGATGTGAATAGCAGTTTCTTCATCTAAACAATCGCAAAGTTCGTCCTCTTCTTCCATTGTGCCCCAATTTTCCCCAAAATTTAAACTTTGGAGTTTTTTAAAGTCTAGAATCTTTCCACTTGAGATCGGATGTGACAACGGCAACTTTTTTAGCGTGAAGTTCATGGTGTTTTTCAAATTACTTCCACATTTAAACTGGGTAGTGAACTTGTTACTAATATGCTCATATCGAAAATTCAATAAACCTTTATATGAGACTGAATAATGATTTAGTCTTGATTTTTTTTAATACAATCCTTTTTATTGAGCTGATCCCCGAACTAGGAAAAACAGAGAAGTCCTTTCTGGTTATGTCACAGGAATTGTAATAACATTTGCACATTAATATTGTTTTTATTTTGTGAAACAAAAGGCTGCTGAATTATTTAAAAAATGAAGCAATGCGTTGGAGATCACGATGCTCCCTTTTCCAGCTCTTTCTGGTCGACGGTATACATAAGCTGTAAAAATTAGGTTGTCGTGAATAAAAAGCTTCCTGAATAGGCAATTTTGGCAAGGGTTGAATTTGTTGTAAACCAAAAACGTACGTAATCGTTTCATCATCATCTGGTTGGCGGAGCAGTTCGTAGAAAGCAAGACCTTATGAACACGTTTATCTATCATCAAATTTTTCTGTTCAGTAGCAAGAAGGGCAAGGTGGGTACATACATCCGAAGCTGGTGATTTGAAACCGAGATTGAATTCAATGTTAAAAATGCGTCAAAACATTGTACGTTTTATACGTAGAGTTTCATCAACAGATGAGATATACAATACTAAAAGTTTAGCAATATTCCAACCGGGATGTAAATAGAGTCTCCTGGATTTGTTTCTTCCATAGTGGCTCTCACATTCCCTTAATTTCTTTATGAAGTCCCTCACACTATCTTTTTTCTTTGTAATTTCGCAGCTCACCATATCGCCCTCTCTATTTTCCTTTATTGGTACGAACGAATTCACTTTCGTTAGTATTGATTTCAGGCGTTATGCTCCGAGTTTTACAACAGATATGAATAGCTTCTGGCACACTAACAGCCTTCCTCCATAAATATTATTGAGATAATATGACCCACTGCTTTCATGAGGCTTTCCTTTAATTTTTTTTTATCAAGTTTATTACTGGGTCTTCTTCTTTTTACAATGTTTGGTTGTACATAAGGCAATAGGTTGTCTTGTACAGTCTTATCAGGTACTAAAAACAATTTATCACGAAATAATTTGACATCAGCTGGCTTTATTTCAGAACATTTAAATTTATCAGAATTATGTTTAAATTCTAGACCCATCGTTGCCTTCACTCACTAATACGGAATTGTCGGCATAATAAGCTTCCATTTAAAACAAATAATTTAAAAAGGCAAAAAGAAAACTGCACGAATAACTTACTGTTGCACTAAAACACACACCTGATTGATGGCACGATTATAGAATTACTAATATTATAATAACAGGTTAGAATTACCATTAATTACTTAAAAATTAAAAATTTGGTTTATTTCGCCTTTTTATTATTCATTGCGTTTCAAATATAATGAGGTCACGTGATTGTGGTATGATTGGTCGAATGGAGACTTGGCACCAGTTTCGGTGGTGTGTAAAGTTGGTTATGCTAAGTTATATACTTTTCGATGTGATATTTTAAAGCGATTGACCTGGTTTTCCATTTATATTTTTTTCCTAATAGCTATGAAAACAAGGAACGATGATCAAGTGAAATCTCGATTTTCAAAAAATGTGATAACGTTGGTTTTGCGTGGTACCTGGTCATTTATCGATAGGCAGGAATGCAGCCTTTACAGTGTCGATGGATATCTTTGAAGTTTTGGCGTTGATATTTATCACTCTTTGAACAAACACACAATGGTATTACTACGAGCTACAACCTTTGTCAGGCAGAAAGCAGGAAAGAAAGCAGGAAGTAACCTAGCGCATACATTTTTTATTTAAAATTGATACAATTTCGTTGTTCTCATTTTCAAAATAACCAGATTTTGAGTTAATCTCGTATAAAAATAGTTTGTTGTAATAATAATAAAAGTTTATAAAATATAAATATATATTACCCACAGATCGACATAATTAAATATATACAAATTTCTAAACGAATGATAACTGTGTGAACATCTGCACACTTTATAGTTCCAAGTCAGTCTCAAGCACCGACTTGTAATATTGGTTGGCTCATGAGTTTTTGAGTCAAACAGAAGCCCTATAATGGTGTTAATTAACGTCATCAACATCGCCATTTGCTACCTTCGGTTTTGAACCGATTGGTCTCTCTAATAAAAGCGATTTTTCACTAATTACTTAATTATGAAACTAAAATTGAACCGAACCAAGTAGATTTTATATTCTTGTTATAAATGCAAAATCTCCGATTCCAATTGCATTTTATATTACTTTAATTAAAATTAGTATCATAATACGGTCTCATTGCACACACCATGAAAATTAGATAACGATTTCCATCCTTAAAATTTTCTGAATCAGATTCTATCTCTATACATATAGAACTTTTTATTGTATTACGTGTTAGCGATATGTATATAGATGTAGATATGTGTATTATGTATATATGTAATACAGCATAACATCTACTATATTATAACGAGACATTATTTTAATCTCTCAAGTGATTATCATATAAATTTTAATTTTCTTTGCTTTCCCTCAAACCAAATTATTTTTGTTCTAAATGTTTCTATTATTTTTGCTTGTATACGTTATCACGACGCCAACGATAAGTATATAACACGATATATTTCTTTTGGCTTTTAAAGGAAAATACTATGCGGGATATCCGCCAAAAACAATTTTTTTGCTTCGTGCAGCTTTGAGCAAGGCTAGGTCACTTTAAAGGAGTGGAAGAGATTTAATTATGCAACTCTCTCGCTCTCTTAGGCATTCTAAACTGTTTTTTTTTAAATATCAAACCATAGACAAATTATAATAAGACTGCTAAACCAATGGAAAATTTATGTTTAAATCAAATTCTCGATGTCGTTACAAATGGAAAATTTTTTCTAGTGGCTGTTAGCAGAAATGCTTAGCTAAAACTCAAACCCTATGTGCTCAATATACATATTTCTCGCTCAAAATATTTTTTTAATACGTGTGCGAACAAATAAAAAATTTTATATTTGTGTGTACAGTAAAAAAGAAACAAATGGAAAAATAACAAATTCAACTTATTTTTTATTTTCGTTTGAAAGTATCCTTCCTCTTATTCTAATATATATGTATGATTTATATTTTAATAAAACAGAATGAAATGAAGCTAAAACGCACGTATTATGTATATACATACTCGTATATACATATGTAAATACTATTTAAAATAATGTTTGTGCACGATCGCACGATCAATAATTTCTTGTTAAGATATATAGAATTTAAACACGTGGTGACCATGAAAAGGAAGAGGATCTATTTTAGATGTAAGTATGTAGCTATGATGATTGTTTTGGTGTGCTGCATGAAGTATAATTTAAAAAACGAATATTTGGAGGAGATGATGAGAAACATCAAAAATTTATGAACGAAAGGGTAAAATATTATAATTAAATTGTTTTTTAGTGATCGCAGTAAACATTACATATAGTACATATTACATATTTGTGTTTGGTTACGTTATGCATATTTTATATGCCTTTCTATACTGGTTTGTCCAAATTAAATACATTCATGACTTAATTTTCCCAAAGTGTACTATTAAGGATGATGCATGATTTAAATTCAATAATTTTAAAATACCTAACAATTTTATAAATGATTTTATTTTTGAGAAAATGAATAAATCAGCTTATACCGGAAAGATGTCTTTGGGAAAATATACTATGTATTTTGGATTTGCCTCCAAAAAAATTGGTCAAGCATACAAATTTTTGTTAACGTTTTCCCCTTATTCCGAAATCACCACTTTTAAGCGCGAATAAAAAATCTGTAGAAATTGTTATACACCTAATAAATAAAGTGGGTGGCTAAATAAATTTGTGTCCATGATTTAAAGTTACAACTTAACAATCGAATTGCATTTCTGATGTGGATTATAAAGCGATACCCATTATCCGATATTGAATAGTCTATTTTTGAAATTTTCAAAGAAGTGGTCATTTATTCTAGCGAAATTTGGGGTAGTTTTCATGATAAGGGGTGGTTGGTATCTGAAAAATTGCAGTGTACTTTTAATGTGAGCTTGTAAATCAATTGACAACAACGAACAACGAAATATTTATATATTGTCATTTTAAAACCTTAGGATGATTTTAATTTGAGGTTAGCAGATTAAAAATGGAATTGCACGGATATTGTGTATACTCATAATTCTATATATGTATATACCACAACCGCAATCGAAAGATTAATGTTTTTGCAAATTTAGTTAAAATCAAAAACTAGCTTTTATTTTCGACGTCTTAAAATGTTTGCAAAAGCTAGTTGAAACAAACCAAGTCCTACAATGCTTCAGATAATATGGAATAAGGGGAAAACGTTAACAAAAATTTGTATGCTTGACCAATTTTTTTGGAGGCAAATCCAAAATACATAGTATATTTTCCCAAAGACATCTTTCCGGTATAAGCTGATTTATTCATTTTCTCAAAAATAAAATCATTTATAAAATTGTTAGGTATTTTAAAATTATTGAATTTAAATCATGCATCATCCTTAATAGTACACTTAGGGAAAATTAAGTCATGAATGTATTTAATTTGGACAAACCAGTATAGAAAGGCATATAAAATATGCATAACGTAACCAAACACAAATATGTAATATGTACTATTTGTAATTGTTTACTGCGATCACTAAAAAACAATTTAATTATAATATTTTTCCCTTTCGTTCTTAAATTTTTGATGTTTCTCATCAACTCCTCCAAATATATGTTTTTTAAATTATACTTCATGCAGCATACCAAAACAATCATCATAGCTACATACTTACATCTAAAATAGATCCTCTTCCTTTTCATGGTCACCACGTGTTTAAATTCTATATATCTTAACAAGAAATTATTAATCGTGCGATCGTGCACAAACATTATTTTAAATAGTACATATGTATATACGAGTATGTATATACATAATACGTGCGTTTTAGCTTCATTTCATTCTGTTTTATTAAAATATAAATCATACATATATATTAGAATAAGAGAAGGACTGAACGAAAGTTTGTTATTTTTCCGTTTGTTTCTTTTTTACTGTACACACAAATATACAATTTTTTATTTGTCGCGCGCATTGAAAAATATATTGAGCGAGAAATATGTACCCATTGCGCTCATAATGTAGATCAAAATAAGGTTTGAGTATCAACTAATATTTCTACTAACAGCCGCTAGAAATATTTTTCCATTTCTAACGACATCGAGAATTTGATTTAAACATGCATTTCTCATTGGTTTTGGAGTCTGATAGAGGTATATTGTCTGTGCTAAAACGCACGTATTATCTATATACATACTCGTATATACATATGTACTATTTAAAATAATGTTTGTGCACGATCGATAATTTCTTGTTTAGATATATAGAATTTAAACACGTGGTGACCATGAAAAGGAAGAGGATCTATTTTAGATGTAAGTATGTAGCTACGATGATTGTTTTGGTGTGCTGCATGAAGTATAATTTAAAAAACAAATATTTGGAGGAAATGATAAGAAACATCAAAAATTTATGAACGAAAGGGAAAAATATTATAATTAAATGGTTTTTTAATGATCGCAGAAAACAATTACATATACATATTACATATTTGTGTTTGGTTACATTATGTATATTTTATATGCCTATCTATACTGGTTTGTCCAAATTAAATACATTCATGACTAAATTTTCCCTAAGTATACTATTAAGCATGCATGATTTAAATTCGATAATTTTAAAATACCTAATAATTTTATAAATGATTTTATTTTTGAGAAAATGAATAAAATCAGCTTACACCGGAAAGATGTCTTTGGGAAAATATAAATACTATGTACAGTAAAACCTGGTTATAAAATCCTCGGATATAACGAAAACCTCTTTTTAACGCTAAATTCTATCGGTCCCAATTTTTTTCCTATATAACATAATAAAAATTACCCTCAATATAACGAACCTGGTTATAACGATATAATGAACAACATATCTGTTCAAATTAATAAAACACTTGTATTTTGTATTGGTTATAACGAACGAACTTTTTTGGTATTTATTTTGTCCCGTCTCCTTTACTCGTGTTATATTTGCTCGAGTGTATTAAATTTTTGTTTTGTAATTTATTGTAAAGCGTTTTTGTATTACAATACATAATAAATATGGATTACCCTGCAAATATTTATAACTTAAAAACAATACAAATGTTATATTCTAATATTATAAATTAATACCGGATAAAACCATGGCTTTTAAAAACGATCCTTGTTTTAGAGATAAGCGAAGCAAAGATCGACTTACTGTGCTCTTAGGGGAAATATTACTGGGATGGAGAAGCTACCGGTACCTAGTTACTGGTAAATATAAAAACCCAAGATGTATCAAAAATAGTATATTATATAAATCAAATTTGAAAGATTGGATGACTTTCCAGGAGTGGGAATTTTATCTTCATCATATTGATAATCCATTCTTTGCCCAACAACGTAAAATTTTGTTGATAGTAGATAATTGTCTTTCGCATTTAGCAGTTGAAGGTTTAAAATTTATAACAGTTAAGTGCTTATCTCAAAATTCTACAAGTTTAATACAACCAATAGACCAGAGTATTATACAAAACTTTAAAGTTTTTTACGGAAAACTTTTGATCAAAAAAGTTATACAGAGTCTCGATGATAACGGTATCCTTCCTCATTTTAATGTATTCGATGGCTGTATGATAATAAACTTTGCATGGGATTTAGTACAATCAAATACTATTTCTAACTGCTTTAAAAAGCTTTGGACTAGCGATAGCGAGACGTCTGAGAGATCAATTTTGGCACGTTCTTTCCAAGTAAAAAAATTGATTTTTTTTGATCGCATCCAATTTTGAAAAATCTCAACATTTCATTAGATTTTTTTTGACGTAAATAAATATGTTTACGTCAAAAATATAAAAATAAACACTTCAAAAAATATAAACATAAACATTATAACTTTTTGACTAGCTGGCCGTGAGAATTTGACATGCGAGTATGAAATAATTTTATTTTTCGCATTAAAATAATTGTTTCGTTTTCATTTTGTTAAAATACTTGTGTTGACAAGAAATTGTTTTGATAATTTGTTGACAATAAACTGTCAATATAAAACTTTTGAAAATCGAATGTCAATTTTTCACAGATTCACTACAAAAAAATCAATCTCGTATCATGTTCTTTGCCACACAAAAAAAATCAATTTATTTTTGATTTTTGGAAAGAACTTGCCGTTAAAGTTGTGTTTCTTATTTAAATCCGTAGATCGAGCAGATTTTGAAATCAGAAATTAGATCGATCTGGTCGATCTGAAATAAGAAACAGGTTTTAGATTTGGTAGATCAAAAAACTTATCCACTGTTGTTATTACTTATTATTTGGATTCAAATTACGAACATGAAGAGCATATTACGAATGAACGAATATGAACACGAATGGAATATTAATGTGCTAAATTACTTGGAGAAAATTGTACCACGAATATGAAATTATACCACTTCTTGCTCTAATACTCTAATACTCTCTCATTATTTAATAAAATCAATATGAAATTATAATTAAAATTTCTTTTTGTTTCCATTTTAATAACGTTTGCAAACACAAACAAAAATGATGAGAATGACGATATAGATTAGAATTTGAATTACGCGAAGCTAGCTAAACTAAAACTAATGTGAGAAATCGGAATATTTTTTCAGATCAAAAAAATCGATCTAATCAATCTGAAGAAAGATAAGGAACAGCAACAAAATTTATCAGATCGATCTGAGCTGAAATAAGAAACAACTTTTTAGTACTAAGATCGATCAGATCGATTAGATCGGAAATAAGAAACACAGCTTAAGCTCCAATCTGGATTGTCAAATTGAACTTCAATATGTTAATATTATTGAAAGAAAACTGGATCAAATAAGACGTGCAACTTTAAAACAAATTACCGATATACAAAAATTTTCCTTATGACTTTTGCCTTTTACTCTTTTCATAAGGAAAATACCAACCTAACGAACAAATCTTTTTTCGTACTTTTCTGTAAGTCAAAAGTCATTTTCTATTGGGGATGCGCGATAACTTGAATTAATGTATTATTGTTGAAATACTATATAATATCGTTCAAATAAAACAAAACTTTATAATAATCGTTTTAATATTTCTTCCTTATAACGAACAATAAATTATCAGACTTTTTATAACGAACCCTCTTTATAAAAAACACTGGATATAATGAATAAATTTTGCGGTCCCGAGAGTTTCGTTATAACCAGGTTTTACTGTATTGGGATTTGCCTCCAAAAAAATTGGTCAAGCATACAAATTTTTGTTAACGTTTTCCCCTTATTCCATATTATCTGAAGCATGGTATAGGTATTATAGGACTTGATTTGTTTCAACTAGCTTTTGCAAACATTTTAAGACGTCGGAAATAAAAATTAGTTTTTGATTTTAACTAAATTTGCAAAAACATTGATATTTCGATTGCGGTTGTGGTATATACAAATATAGAATTATGAGTATACACAATATCCGTGCAATTCCATTTTTAATCTGCTAACCCCAAATAAAAATCATCTTAAGGTTTTAAAATGACAATATATAAATATTTCGTTGTTCGTTGTTGTCAATTGATTTACAAGCTCACATTAAAAGTACACTGCAATTTTTCAGATACCAACCACCCCTTATGATGGAAACTACCCCAAATTTCGCTAGAATAAATGACCACTTCTTTGAAAATTTCAAAAATAGACTATTCAATATCGGATAATGGGTATCGCTTTATAATCCACATCAGAAATGCAATTCGATTTTCAAGTTGTAACTATAAATCATGGACACAAATTTATTTAGCCACCCACTTTATTTATTAGGCGTATAACTTAATTTCTACAGATTTTTTCTTCGAGCTTAAAATTATATTTAAAATAGAAATATTTTCACGGTGTTTTGTGATTTTTACAGGAACATCTCAGAATAACAGAGTTTGCAATGGCAACTGATAAACAGCACATTCGGCACTGCATTCTATACGAATGAATTCCAATAATGAAAAAAAGCTTCTAAAGCACGGGAATCAATTTGTAGTGGTCTTGGTGTCGACCTTGTGTCTTATGAAATTTGTAATTATTGGTACAAACGTTTTAGAAGTGGTGATTTCGATATTAGCGACAGCCTCGAAAGTTTGAAGGTGTGCTAGCTAACCTGGAATATACAACAGCAACAGGCATAACTCAGAAAAAACCTAATACCCAAATAAAATAATGCGTAATAATTGGATTCATATTAGTTTTCAATTCCTATAAAAATCATAAACATTTGATAGTTTAAATTCTCCTAAACTTCTGAAAATTTAAATGAATTGTAAGAAAATATGTACTATGGACTTGAAGGATATAAAAATTAATTAAATAGAGTAAAATATTTTCTGGACAGTTATTTTTCAGTAATTATCTTCTCCTGTACTAAATATTAATTTATTGCATTAATATGCCCAGTACCAAGTGAATTTTCTAAAACTGGTTATGTAAATGTATTTAATTAATGTGTAATAATCCATCACCATTAGTCATACATACTTTAATCGTATATAGTCAAAGCAATCTTAATAAATCAAGCATGCCTATGAAATAGCACTTTCAAATATGGGATATAAAACATAATCAAAAAACTAACTTTTCATAGGTTTTGTATGGGAGGTAGCATTACGTTTGATAAATAAAACATGAATTAAAAATATTGAAAAATTGATTTTTTTTTTATATAAATCGATGACATATATAATAGATTTCAACTCATTCGAATGATGCAATCAGTAGGCTTCTCGTTTTCTTCAAATTAATAAAGAAAATATAAGGGATTTTCGCTGCACAACAACAACAATTAAAAAATACGGGAAATTGATGACGTCATAATATCGTCATTTTAAACTAATTATTAGAGAGAAATAGTAAATTAAAATTTATAAGAAAATAAGAAAGACAACAATTTGTTTTAAAAAAGAGAAATCAAATAGAAACGACAATATTAACAACGAAATCAAAAACAATGAAGAGTGCAATCATCGTAATTCAATGGTGAAGATAAAGTAAACCGTATAATATACGAAATAAAATCCGAAGCTAAAATCCGAAAATAAAATAGTTACCTTACCCAGTGCCTTCTATCAATGCCTTCTAAACTACTGGCCGCTTACACCAACTGATGACGACACGCTAAGTCGACGGTTCAACTAGATGGCAGATAAATTTTAAAAAGGAAAATTACATCACAAAATATATTTAGTTGCAATTATTACATCGAAGTAGAAGGTTATTCATTTTTTATTTCCGTTTTCCAGTTTTTTCTAGTTTTTGGCTCCGCCTCGTTCTCATAAAACCAAAATAAATTTCGTCATACAAAATTACAAAACAATAAAAATATTATTTCTCTCTCCAGTTTTTTTGTAATTTTGTTAATTTGTTTAGTTTCGAACAAACTGTTGAAGCCGAAGGATATTCGTTTTTTAATTTTTCTAGTAATGCATGTACATTTTTATTTTAGATTTTGGCATTTTTTTGTCATTTTTATCCAACATAAGTCGATTTGTAACATCATCTAATTCAAAATTATTGTAATTGATACGTAGATTCAATAAAAATAGGAAAAGAAGTATGGATATCATGTAAAATAAAGAAAAAATACATCGTACCGTACCGCTTCGACTAATTATATGACACTAAATGAAAATGACAATAAAATACAAAAATGAAATAACAAAATAGAAACAAAATGATCACATAATATTCTCTGCTCTCACGGTTTTATTTATATTTTTGTAGTGGAATACACTAGAACTTTGGATTACGTTATCGAAAAAGGCGCATTTCTTTAAATTCTCATTAATTTCTTGAATGTGGATCGAAAAAATTCAATTTATGAATTAAGAAAATCAATTACACTAAAATTGTTCATAATTTATTAATTTATTGTATAATAATTCAGATTTTTATTTGTTAAGTTTGTGAAATTTATTGCCGTCGTAATAAGGAGGCAAAGTGTATTATTTTTACTTAATTACGCTGACATCTAGTTGTCGACTTACGTTGTCGTCATCAGCAAAAAATGAATGTTGTCACAGGCCAGTACTATAGAAGGCACTGCTTCTATAGTACTGGCCTGTGACAACATTCATTTTTTGCTGATGACGACAACGTAAGTCGACAACCAGATGTCAGCATAATTAAGTAAAAATAATACACTTTGCCTCCTTATTACGACGGCAATAAATTTCACAAACTTAACAATTAAAAATCTGAATTATTATACAATAAATTAATAAATTATGAACAATTTTAGTGTAATTGATTTTCTTAATTCATAAATTGAATTTTTTCGATCCACATTCAAGAAGTTAATGAGAATTTAAAGAAATGCGCCTATTTAGATAACGTAATACAAAGTTCTACTGTATTCCACTACAAAAATATAAATAAAACCGTGAGATCAGAGAATATTATGTGATCATTTTGTTTCTATTTTGTCATTTCATTTTTGTATTTTATTGTCATTTTCATTTAGTGTCATATAATTAGTCGAAGCCGTATGGTACGATGCATTTTTTCTGTATTTTACATGATATCCGTACTTCTTTTCCTATTTTTATTGAATCTACGTACCAATTACAACAATTTTGAATTAGATGATATTACAAATCGACTTATGTTGGATAAAAATGACAAAAAAATGCCAAAATCTAAAATAAAAATGTACATGCATTACTAGAAAAATTAAAAAACGAATGTCCTTCGGCTTCAACAGTTTGATCGAAACTAAACAAAACAAATTAACAAAATTACAAAACAACTGGAGAGAGAAATAATATTTTTATTGTTTTGTAATTTTGTATGACGAAATTTATTTTGGTTTTATGAGAACGAGGCGGAGCCTAAAACTAGAAAAAACTGGAAAACGGAAATAAAACAGAACAACCTTCTACTTCGATGTAATAATTGCAACTAAATATATTTTGTGATGTAATTTTCCTTTTTAAAATTTATCTGCCATCTAGTTGAACCGTCGACTTAGCATGTCGTCATCAGTTGGTGTAAGCGGCCAGTAGTTTAGAAGGCATTGCCTTACCCTTACCAATTTGCTATTTGTTTACTTTAATTTAAAATAGTAGCCGTATGCAGTTTGTCATGAATACATGTCGTTTTTGACACGATTTCAGATACGAATAAAAATCGTAAATATTTGAATCATAATATTATCCTTTATGGATTGATTAAAGTTTTTATAATGTGTAAGTGGTTTATTAACTTTTATGGAACCATCCTTTAATTTTCAATTAGGCTTCCGTATCATTATACTTGAAACAATTAAAGTATTAATAAAATGTTTGTTACATACTTTTGTCTATGTGGAACGGTTGTTGAAAAAGTATGTATGTTCGATTTTCGGTTCTGAGTAGTTTTGTTCTTCTATTTCGATATGATCATGTATGTATCAATATCTTCCAGATTCCAAAACGTATTGAATTTTGCTTCCGGTCTTGGTGCCTATTGTAACAATTTGCTTTCATAATTTTGGATTTGTCATTTCCATTTAATGCAATGTTAGAGTTTGAACTTACTCGCATGCAAAGATTATTTCTCTCCTAGAACGGACCGATATTACCCGATATTTTTAATGGATTTAAAACCAAAACGGTAACGATTATAATTATAAAGATAACGTTAACCGTAACCGGAGCGCAATTTTCAAACGTTCAATTCATCCTTCTATTTCGTTTCGATTCCCTCTTTAAATTTATTTCTGTTATAACACTTAAATCGCCTAACAATTATGTTTTAAAATATACTTTTTACGCTATTGGCCGTAGGCACTTGGCGAAACACACTAATACTTAATAAAGACATTTTTATTAATCACTTGTTTTTTGTTTCGCAGTTATTTTGAATAATTTTCAAAGAGTTTAAAAAATCACTCGATCGATTTAGCAACGGAGTGAATTTTGCCCCTACGCCAAATAAAATCGACCTTCGATCATTCGAGAATCTTGCTGTAGATGCCGAAACAGCCTTATCTGGCGAGATAACCCAAATAAAATCAGTGTGTGCGTTACAAATAAAGAAAGGTATTGATAACTCTTCTTCTCCGACAAACTCTTCTTCTTCTGCTGCTTCTAATACTAACCTCAAAGTGATTGGTGCGATAAAGAAAAAACTACGTGACCATGACCTGATAGCGTGTAAAGCGGATAAAGGCAATACAATTACCGTGCTCACAAAAGTCGATTACTGCAATAAAATCTCTGATTTTATTACAGAAAGCAAAGCAATAGAGCTTGGCAGAGATCCAACTAAGTCTTTTAAGACTGCGGTTAGTAAGTGTATCAACCAATGCCAGAAGTTATTTGATGGAACTGGTTGGAAGTACTCTGTCATGAATCCGTCTGCCCCGATCCTTTATGGTTTACCAAAAATCCATAAGGAAGGCATTCCGATTAGACCAATAGTAGCGTATTGCAATGCTCCCGCCTACAAGCTATGTAAGGGTTTCATAAATTTTTTCAATTGTCATACTAATTTCTTTTCAGCTTACTCGGTTAAGAACTCGGTAGAATTGATTAACAAAATTCAAGACGTCGACATTCCTTTACATTCAAAACTAGTTTCATTTGACGTTGCCAGTCTTTTCACTTCTATTCCGATTAATACTTTGTCCCAAATAGTTTGTAATTACTTAGATAGGGATGTTGTAGATGAGAGCTTACGTCGTGAACTGAAGTTAGTTTTTGAGACTTGTATTAAACAAAATTATTTCTGTTTTGATAATACATATTTCAAATTCGCTGATGGTCTACCCATGGGCTCGCCGCTGTCACCTTTGTTGGCTGAAATTTTCATGAATTTCTTCGAACAAATGATCATATCAAACAACAATCCTTATTTTCGTCATATAATCTTTTGGTATAGATATGTTGATGACATATTATGTCTATGGAATGGAACTGATAGACTGTTAGACTCTTTCCTAACTTGGTTAAATTCTCAATATCCCACCATTGATTTTACGTTAGAAAAAGAAGAAAATAAATGTATTAATTTTCTAGATATAACAATAACCAGGATTAATTCTACTTTAGACTTCAAAATTTTTCGGAAACCCACGTATACAGACGCTGTTATCCCTAGTTCTTCAAACCATCCCCATAATATTAAAATGTCAGCTTTCCACTCACTCATAGATAGACTAATAAACATCCCTCTGTCAAATTCAAATTATAACACTGAGCTTAACATAATTCTTCAAATAGCAACGAATAACGGATATGCAACTAGGACTATATTAAAGTTATTGAATAAAAAGCTAAAGCGCAAAACTCTAACGGGTATTTATCCACCGGATAGTCCACCGCGGGAAAATTGGCGTCGCTTAGAGTATATAGGAAAAACGAGCCAACGGATTAGCAACATCGTGTCCAATTATACCAATATTAGTTTTGCTTTTTATAATAATAACACAATAAAGAAAATGATTTTTAACAATAAACCTAGAGTTGATCGCCTTTCCAAATCTGGTGTCTATAGGATCAATTGCAATGATTGTAGTTTCTCCTATATTGGTCAGACTGGGCGCAATTTTGGAGTTAGAGCTAAGGAACATTTATCTGGTTGCAACCAATCAACTTTCCATAACCATTTAACTTCAGAAAATCATACAGCTAGCTTGAACAATTTAGATATATTACATATACAACCCAAAGGCAGACGTTTAGATACCTTAGAATCTTACGAAATTAGAAAATCAATATTTCTTAACCAAAATATCCTTAACGAACAGAGAGAAATCCGGTTCTCACCAATTACAGATCCCGCCCTTTTCTATACTCACGTACGCAATAATATACCTTGAATTTTGTTACTCAGCCTATGACTCATCGCACACCTGCGCGATCCGTAGATTAATTTTTATTGCTTATTTTTTATTTTTTGCCCTCCTTCTTTTATTTATATTTTGCATTTATTGCTTATTTTTTATTTTTTGCCCTCCTTCTTTTATTTATATTTTGCTTTTTTCTACTATATAACAAAATTTTTTACTAACACAAATCAGTAGATACTCCTGATGATGACCTAACAAGTCGAAATCGATCGAGTGATTTTTTAAACTTTTTGAAAATTATTCAAAATAACTGCGAAACAAAAAACAAGTGATTAATAAAAATGTCTTTATTAAGTTTTAAAATATTTAAAATGAAAATGTAATATCATTTCAAAATTGGTAGAGATTGATTAGCAATTGGAATTAATCACTCCATCCGTAATCAAATAATAAATTACCATACGATAATACTATTATGTTATATGGATCACTTAAATGATCCGTTAAAGTTTCACTAGATTCCATTCTATCAAAATCGTCATAGAAAGTGTTATTGCAATCATTCAAATATGCAGGATGAAGTCTCGCTATATTTTTAGTTGTGGATCATTCTGCTGATATAAGTTTCCAAAGAAATCTAATTTTATAATCTAAATTGCATAACTTATAATTTGTAATTTTATTTCATAAACGCCATGATGAACCATGTGCACGTTGAATATGGACTAGTATAACCATAATGTGAATCGTTTAAATGATCCAATGACGTTTCAAGATTGTCGAAAGTATTTTAGATAAATATATTTTATCATAAAGCAAAATTTTATATGAAGTTAGGCATTCATAATAAATTTCAACATACGTAAACATGTAGTTAGACCATGTTTTGACACATTTGATAAATACTTGACCAATCAGAAGTTTTTACGATAATCTTTATACTTTTTACACTACTTGCCGTAAGTACTGGGCGAAACACACTTACACTTAATAAACATATTTTGTTAAACACTTGTTTTTCTATTTCGCAAAAAATTTAGATTTTTGAATATTTTAATTAAAGAATTTGTTCAAAAAGTTTAAAAAAAACATTCGATTGATTTCGACTTTATCTTTATCTTGCGCTTCAACTCTAAGGATACTATTTTTATCATCAACCAATCTTAATTAATTTTTATTTAAGCTCCACCTCTAATGAGATTTTTTTAATGTAATTATTTAATTTATTATATCATTAATATAATTATTATTATTATATAAAGCTTTTTAAGTTTAAATTTATCGAACACTTTTAGTATCACTCACCACTTAGTAAGAGATGCCATTTCTAGGAAGCTCTTGATGACAGCTTCAAGAACCGATCTTTTGAACGATTGATGCACTAAGCTTCAGCGAAAATTTGTTCTAAAAATATCGAAAGACTTCTTTGCGTCAGTCGTTTCAAAATTGCTCCCCAAATATTTAGTTTTAAAATTCAATGTCCCCACAGAAGCATTGATTATAATATTAGCAAAATAATAATATTACAAATTTTATCTTCCACCTTGCCTTAATTTAGACATGGTTGAGTTATACCCACCGTGTAGCTGCATCTCTATAAGTCTCTTGTTTGTTCGTTCATCGTTTTTTGTTTCGCTAACATATGTTAAGCGCTCCACTGGGCTAAAAATATTTGAAATCTCCATTTTGCCATCAAATTATCAAATTTTACAGTGCAAGAAGCAACATAATAGGAACGATGTATGGCTACGATCATTCGCCGATCCGCACTACTGAGCCCGAATACGGTCACTATTAAAATCGAAAACAATTTATTACGCTTCGAAACAAATCCAATCGAGTGTTCAAAATATTGAACTGTTGGCGCTATGATAAATATGCTACTTGAATATTTCAAGACTGATGTTGTACCACCAAAATGTTGTCCAAAAAATATGGTACCAATTGTTAAATCTGGCAGGAAATAGGTGACAAAGACGACTATCTACCTTACCAGATCACGGTTATATTTTGGAGGTCAAAATTAGTTTAATGTACAAAAAAACGTTAATACTGGTTATCGTTATTATCACTATGGTTCATTGCTTATGCATGTATATTGTTTACACATTCGTTCACACTAATTCATTATTTTAATCAGGTACGCAACGTGGCGTATATAACGCCGAATAGTTACGAAATTTGTGAAAAGTTTATTCGAGATTTAGTTGAATGGAAGTACACAGATAAATAGAACATTCAATTGAAATCGTTTTAAAATGCATTGCAATGAATGATACTCGAGGAGGAATGATAAATGACCATCGATAGTGATTCGAAAATAGAGGAGTGTCCTGAATGAGCTTTTGTATTCGACGCGTACATAACACATGAGAACCGAAGAAAAACAATGTTTGGCACTTTTGGTGAAAGAATGGCTTACAACAGTAAGAGACGTCGCGTCTCACACATACGCGGGACAAATACGCAAGCATTTAACGTTCATTGCTTGTATACTTTTGAAAATATTGTTGCTACTTTAAACAAGTTATAATTCCTCAACTGAATGAGACACCAAATCAACCCGTTTGGTAGTACATAATCCATAACTTATCGAAGAGCTGCTATCAAAATGGCCACTATCTGAGTTTTTCATCATATATTACCGCGAAAATATCACCGCACGAAATAATCACCGCAAAGAAAAAATTATTTTGGAAAATAACTAAGAAAATCTTAACTCTGCGTAATTTTCTTAAGAATAAAATATTTTTAAATTGCATACAAGTATTATGTCTTTTTGGTGGCAGCTATGGTGTTCGAACGGTGTTACAAAATCAAGTACATACTGTAAAAGAAAATTGTATAGGTTTTATTATGCGCTAACAAGGAAAGATTGTTCCATAATTTTTTAATCACGTATTTGATTCAAAAACATTCTCACTCGCATGCTTTCACAACCACATTGTAGTGGTGACTGGCTGCATGTCGTTATTTATAAATAATAAAAATAAAAAATCCTGTACAAAAATAAGGTTTTTGTTTCCATGGCAATCGTGTTTTTAGAAAGAGAATAGAAAGAGACCATATTGTGATTTGAAATGGTGACGCCATACAACAACAACATTAATAAAAGCTCATTATTTATTTATTTTCCAAGCCAATTTTCACACACTTTAAAGGGTTTTCTTGAATCTCTTTTTGAACTGATTAAAGTTTGAACTTTTCTGCATTTACCCGTACAAAAATATTATAAAAGCTTATGGTTTAAATATACTTAAAAAGAAAAAGAAAATCAGTCGTTTTCCATACATTCCTATAGGAAACTAACATTTATTATATCCCATATTTTAAGTTTAGTGAAAAAAAGCTCGAATAGGGAGGCTCTATTTATCTAGTCGGCTCTGATATAGTTCAATGAGTTGTCACAGATTTTAGTGAGGCCTCATTAAACCTTATATGAATCATGTCTTTGTTTTCGGTAAGACTTCAGTGGGCTGAACTTGCTCGACATGTTTAAAAAGTTCGTAGTATAAATATTTTTTGTATATAAAATCAATAAGGACTTCTGCCTGATGACCTAAATCAAGGACAGGATTACGAACGCCGCACGGAAGTCCCAGAAAATATTCGAACCCAATTCAAACAAAATTAATTATAAACGGAACACACAATCTAAATTTAATAAAATAAAAAACATTTCGTGCTAACATAAAAGGTGTTTTTTTAGAGGTTCACAATTTAGAATTAAAATAGAACAAAGAAAATTATTTTGAATATCAGTGAAACCAGCTTTATTGGATAGATAATTTTATGCTTGTTTCAGTTGTTACAACCCCAATATTGTGTAATAAAGGCAAATGAAACTATCATATTTTTCTTTTGTACAGCTGTTAAGCTACTAATAGGGAAATATCCAAGAGTAATTTTCCAACGAGCAGTACAACTGACAAACATAAACACAAGTACTTGAATAGCTTAAGTATTATCATTTGGGTCACTACCTTCAAACTAGGCGTATCCAGATACGGGAACCCCTCCAAGAACACGATTAATTAGTTCCGTGTTCTTTGAAATCGTGTTGTTCGATACTACAAAAAATAAAATAAAAAAAACGTTACGTTTTATTTTTTGTTATGATATACAAAACACAAAATAAAAAAGAATAACGAAAATGGATGTCCGCGTTCTTCAAACCCCGTGTTCTTGGAGGGTTACCTGTATTATATTGGTATGATAATCATACTCGCATTTTGGATGAATGGACAACTCATCCAAGCATACATTTACAATAACGACCTCATCTGAGGCAAGCAGTTTTTAAATTGGTTTCGAACATATTCACAGGCCTTCGGAGAATAAAAGTTTGATTTTAAAGCAAACCTCCGTATTTCTTCTGGATATTTTCTGCCTAACTTTCGATTTTTAATTTTAGCTCAAACAATTGAATTTGGGTCAAAATGGTTTAAAAAATTATCTTTCTGGCAAGAACTAATTAAATTTTTTTCTTCAAGTTCGTCTATCAGGTAGCCCAAAATACTATTTTTTCTTCTTTATCTCATACTTGTTTGTCGTAGGTTCCTATTACTTTATGTGTTTGTTGTATTTAGTCCTTAAAGAAGTCCTTCTTGAACTCGTAGAAAGATCAGCACCTGATGAGGCCATTGCTCACTTTAACGTTATTTTATTAAATTGTTTGTATATGTAAGAAGGTTTTATACTTTTATTAACAAAATAAAAAGAAGTAGTACCACTACGATTGCTAGCACCAAGAGGTGAACTATTTGTGATTTTTGTAATGGTCTGCAATTTCGAAGGACATTTGTTTAAATCGGATATATTATCGTCATTAAAAATTTTTATCAATTCACGATTATAAAATCTATATTAGTTCCCAATACCATTAGTTCAGGTACTTCGTCAATTGGTGGTAAATAATCCTGGTCATGGTCTTTATTATTTTTATTTAACCGCAACGACTTGATTGCCAAATCACTTAATAAGTTCAACGCATAGATTGGATCTTCCTCAACTTGAGAAGAAACTTCAAAATTAGCCCCAATAATATCGTTAGCATCATTTATAGAAGTTGGATAAACGTCTTGGGAAACAAATTTTCAAACAACCATGTTTTTTCAGTATGATATGAAATTACCGTTTGATTAATATTAGGGCATGTATTTTTAAGATAATTTTCAATGACGTCAAATCAAACGTTGATTTGTCAATGAACAAGATGAGAATGGCCGATTTTCTTAAAAAACTCCTCTGATTCTCTTTTGTCTGTGGCATGGAATAATCATGCACTTAGTGCACCTTGCTCACCGAAGCCATTTGCTTTCAACCATTGCTTTTCAATTTTCCATATTTTGGTAAGCTAAAAACAAATGTTTACATTATAATTTCTGTAAAAATTGTAATTGTGATCCACAAGTATTTGCCGAAACATCATTACATCCATATACAATCACTATTTGGTGCACTTTATGGGCTGTTGGATTCATTGGTCTACATGTTTTCAAAAACGATGAAGGGCAGATTGTTACAGTGAACGGTATAGGGACATGATTTCTAACTTTGTTGTGCCCCAATTGGCAGCCATACATATTGCTGATATGTGGCTCCAACAGGACGGTGCCACATGCCACACAGTGCAGAATATTTGATAAAAGACTAATTTCACGTAATGGTCCTGTTAATTGGTCACCGAGCTAACTCCATTAGATTATTTTCTTTGGGGATATGTTAAGTCACATGTAGACGCTGGTAAACCAGAGACGATTGTACACTTGGAACACAACATCCGGCGAAAAGAAAAATTGCGAATTGCTGCGAAAAGTGTGTAAAAATTGGACATCCAGATTGCGCCATCCACGTTGCAGAGTGCAGACGCTGTGGCCATATGGCCGAAATCATATTCAAGCATTAATGGCATAAAATTATTTATCCAATAAAGCTAGTTTCACTGATATTCAAAATATTTTTCTTTGTTCTATTTTAATTCTAAATTGTGAACCTCTAAAAAAACACCTTTTGTGCTAGCACGAAATGATTTTTATTTTATTAAATTTAGATTGCGTGTTCCGTTTATAATTAATTTTGTTTGAATTGGGTTCGAATATTTTTTGGGACTTCCGTGCGGCGTTCGTGATCCTGTCCTTGATTTAGGTCATCAGGCAGAAGTCCTTATTGATTTTATATACAAAAAATATTTATACTACGAACTCTTTAAACATGTCGAGCAAGTTCAGCTCACTGCAGTCTTACCGAAAACAAAGACATGATTCATATAAGGTTTAATGAGGCCTCACTAAAATCTGTGACAACTCATTGAACTATATACGATTAAAGTATGTATGACTAATGGTGATGGATTATTACACATTAATTAAATACATTTACATAACCAGTTTTAGAAAATTCACTTGGTACTGGGCATATTAATGCAATAAATTAATATTTAGTACAGGAGAAGATAATTACTGAAAAATAACTGTCCAGAAAAAATTTTACTCTATTTAATTAATTTTTATATCCTTCAAGTCCATAGTACATATTTTCTTACAATTCATTTAAATTTTCAGAAGTTTAGGAGAATTTAAACTATCAAATGTTTATGATTTTTATAGGAATTGAAAACTAATATGAATCCAATTATTACGCATTATTTTATTTTGGTATTAGGTTTTTTCTGAGTTATGCCTGTTGCTGTTGTATATTCCAGGTTAGCTAGCACACCTTCAAACTTTCGAGGCTGTCGCTAATATCGAAATCACCACTTCTAAAACGTTTGTACCAATAATTACAAATTTCATAAGACACAAGGTTGACCCCAAGACCACTACAAATTGATTCCCGTGCTTTAGAAGCTTTTTTTCATTATTGGAATTCATTTGTATAGAATGCAGTGCCAAATGTGCTGTTTATCAGTTGCCATTGTAAACTCTGTTATTCTGAGAGGTTATGTAAATCATGATCCTGTAAAAATCAAAAAATACCGTGAAAATATTTCTATTTTAAATATAATTTTAAGCTCGAAGAAAAAATCTGTAGAAATTAAGTTATACACCTAATAAATAAAGGGGATGGCTAAATAAATTTGTGTCCATGATTTATAGTTACAACTTGAAAATCGAATTGCATTTCTGATGTGGATTATAAAGCGATACCCATTATCCGATATTGAATAGTCTATTTTTGAAATTTTCAAAGAAGTAGTCCTTTATTCTAGAGAAATTTGGGGTAGTTTCCATCATAAGGGGTGGTTGGTATCTGAAAAATTGCAGTGTACTTTTAATGTAAGCTTGTAAATCAATTGACAACAACGAACAACGAAATATTTATATATTGTCATTTTAAAACCTTAAGATGATTTTTATTTGGGGTTAGCAGGTTAAAAATAGAATTGCACGGATATTGTGTATACTCATAATTCTATATTATGTATATACCACAACCGCAATCGAAATATTAATGTTTTTGCAAATTTAGTTAAAATCAAAAACTAATTTTTATTTCCGACGTCTTAAAATGTTTGCAAAAGCTAGTTGAAACAAATCAAGTCCTATAATACCTATACCATGCTTCAGATAGTTATTTTGACCTATAAGTTTAGTCATATAAACTAAGACTTAAATTCTAGTGAATCAATAAAAGTCGCTAAATCATTGTGATTATACTTTGAATGTAAGTTCAAAGTACGAGGGCAAATCAAAAAGTCTTGCAATATCATATGAAAAAAAAGAGTGAGTGAGACAGCCATATTTTTATTTTTCGACATCATCTCCTTTAAGGTTTATACATTTGTCATATCGATTAATTAACTTGCCTAAACCCTCTAAAAAAAAAGATTTCTTTTGCTCCATAAAATATTAATTTACAACAGACTGTACTTCATAGTCACTGGAAAATTTCCGGCCCCCTAGTATTTTTTTCAAATTGGGAAACAGAAACTAGTCACTGGGTGCCAAGTCTAGATTGTACGGTGGATGCGGAATTTCCACGAAGCCGCAGTCTTTTAATGCAGCTTGAGCAATATTAACCTTGTGCACTGGTGCATTGTCGTGAAGAAGCAAGATTTTTTTCCTAACTTTCCTTGGCCGTTTTTCCCGGATCGCTTTTTTCAATTTTCGGAAAACCTCTGCGTAATATATGCCTATGATTGTGGTTTTCGGTGGCATATAATCGATTATCAAAATTTTTTCAGAATCCCAAAAAATTGTTGCCAAAACCTTAACAGCAGACGGTTGAGTTCTGAATTTCTTTGGTGGTGGTTCACTACGTTTAATCCATTGCATCGATTCTTGTTTGGATTCCGGATCCCAGTGATGAAGCCATGTTTCATCGCCTGTTATTATGTTATCCAAGAAATTTTCTGGATCTTCTTTGTACATATCTAAAATCGCCTTTGAAGTTTGAACACGCATTTTTTTTTGTTCTGCATTCAACAAACGGGGAACCCATCGCGCACTTACTTTCGACATGTGAAGGTGGTCATGTAATATAGTATATGTGGTACCGTTTGAAAGGGAAAGTCTCCACGCTAACCCTGGAACAGAAATACGCCGGTCCTCCAATACAATAGATTCGGCCAAAATTACGTTTTCATGGCTAATAGCATCTGCTAGCCGACCCGAGGGGTTGTCGTCTACTAATGACTCCCGACCACTTTTGAATAATTTTACCCACCTTGTTACTGTGGCATATGATGGTGCAGATTCGCCGTAAACTTTTGATATATAGTTGAATATATAAATTGCATTTCGTCCATCTTTACAGAAAAATTTAATAATGGCGCGATATTCAATTTCATTCATTTTAAGAAAAATTCAAAACACGTGTTACTAAATTGACAAAAACAAACGAACTGTAAAATTTACATCGAAATGTTCTTCTAGAAGTTTCATCGCGACAAAAAATGGTTTTGAAAAATATATTGTTGTCTCACTCACTCTTTTTTTTCATATGATATTGCAAGACTTTTTGATATACCCTCGTATTTTCATTATTTTTGTAGTTTGATCACTGCATTCTGATGAGACGCTCGAATTTTTTAATGTAAATAATTCAATGTTTTATTAGTTCGAAATCAAACCTCCAACGTGTTGGTTTGGTAACCCTACCTTGATGTAATGTGTTTAACCTTAAACGTTTGCAACATTTACCGCCATTTTTGTTACAATTACTAAGAAAATTTGGTAGAATTAAACTAGTAAAATAATAATAACTAATTATTAGTAAAATAATTTTTTCCCTTGGTTAGTTTAACAAAATAGTTAGTCACTGTTACCAATTATTTTCCATTTCTATCCATTAAATTAACCATATGTTTTTGGTTATATTAACTAAGTTATAAATTAAATAACCAGGATTTGGTTATTTAAAATTAAAATTTTATTCAACTAAGATCTTGTTCGTTTTTTACCTAAGACATTTGGTTGATCGAAAATCACCATGATTTTGGCAATATAGACTCAGATTTTTGTTTCTTTTGACCCAAGTTTTTCTCTGAGTGTACCGCTTTGAAAAAATTTATCTTCAAAATGTTCCTCATTGGCTGACTTATTCTACCTATATAGTGCAGGTCTCTAAAAACGGCTTATTATTGGCTCAGGTTTAAAGTTACTAATATTTTCAGTGAAACGGTTCAGTTTGATCTGAAAATATATTCTAGGCAAATACCACCAATACTAAAATAATTCAAACACAATTCTTGTGAATAAAAACACAAATCTAAACCGAATACTAAAAAATTTGTCTTTTCTATAGCCGATGGTAACCCACATTTCAATAAAAACCTACATTTTCATTTTTTCAAGCCATGCATAGTTTTAACGTGTTCATATTAAAAGCAAATATATATGCTGTATGAAATATAACATTTGTATATATACAATAAGGGTTTCCCGCAACACCCATTACCATTTGTAGAACGTCAAGCATTATAATAAATTAAAATAAAACTCATTACAATCACTGAACTAAAAAAAAAATGATTTAAACCAAAAATAGCATCAAATGAGTATAACGTAGTTCCCCAACATAGCGCATAAAGCAGCGCGTAGGAGTTTCTCTCGATCAAAACACAAGAATAAATTATGTTGATGGCAACAAAAATTTAAATTTCAAAACAAAACGACAATAAATCTTCCATCTCGTATTAAAACGGATGAAAATTCATTTATGTCGCGCGAAAGTACTGACGGAAAATTTTAGACTACAAATTATAATAATACATATAACAGTAATGGTTGGTTGGTATAGGAAGTACGTATACAGTTCCGTAAATTTACTATGCATAACGGAAAAATTGGTTTTAATAAACAGCAGCCGAACAAAACAAAAATTACATATCAGCCCCATATATATACAAAATCTTGTGTATCAAGGTGACTTATGTAAAGTGATCTCATTACAATGGTTCCGTTGAGAAATAAGCTAAAATTATAAATTTCATGCACAATGAAGATAATTTTTACAACTCGGTACAAATTCTTATACCGCAGTTTCTGTTGTGTCATTAAAATATGTAGACATAAACATTAGAATTTTTTTTTGTTTTTTAAGTTTTCCCAAGAACATTCCTAAGGAGTAGCGAAAATTTCGTTTTCCCGTTTTTAAGCTTTTCTATTTTACCGTTTCGATATCTCATTTTAATCAAGATATATACGAGTAAAAATTCATCAAATCGAGTCTTTACGTTTAGGGATTATTTTGTAAAAATTTTTGACCGCCCATTTAGACTCGAACGTATCCATAGGTCTCGAATACACAACACTTAACTGTATTTTATAATCAAAAACATTATCCCTTCTTAAATTTCAGAAAATCAACAAGGTCTCCTCAAATTTATTTAAATATTTAATTCTTTGTCGTTTTTTGTAAATGCTAAACTTTTTACCATCATTTAAAAAATTAAAAAAGCTTCCGGTACACAGTTTTCCACCAATTTCGCAAGAATATCACAAATAATGGAAAAAGTTCCGAAAAGTCAAGACACGTGGAAATACTAAGTACACTCCTTTCGTCTATGCTTCCCACCAATATCACTGAAGTTCATGCTATTTGCTTAGAAAATATTTAGAATGACTTTGGAATGTACTTAAGGCCCATTAAAAAATGACAGTTTTGAATTTCATGGGACATTGTAAATCTTCAAAATATTTAAATATTTCACACTAGTATAAAATCGCCTGAATGTCTACTTTTACAAACACTATTACAGCAAGTTTGTTGTTGATGTTTTTTTTTGGATTAGTTTGAATAAATGTCACTGGCATATAATAAAAACCTGTAAACCGGTCATAATTTGATGTTGCCATAATATAGGTTCAACATTATATTCAACATATAATTCGCTGAACTATATGCAATATGGACGATTTACAATAATGGTTCCCTCCAATCTGAGGCATCGTGAACGTTCTCGTTATCGTTAAGGCATAATATGGCACTATAAGCTTATATGTATATTTCGAATTGACCGTAAGAAGCTATTGCACCTATATCAACATAAGATTAATCTAAGTATGTTTTTGTACAGTGACCATTTGTATCAGAACAGGAAAGGTCGGTTACGACAATTTTGCTTCCTAGGAACCATTAATCGAATTCATAAAGATAATTTAATGTTTGGCACATGCATAACATATCATGTTCTATCGATATCAATCGAGGTCAAACAGGATCCTTCAGATTCGTCATTTAATTGCGATTGGTGATCGAAATGAAAACAACTATGATCCCGTGTCGCAGTGCACAGCTCTTGGGCCGACCCATCTTCCATGCCAGTACTATAGGCTGGCATGGAGCTATGCAATGACAAGCAATGCGTAAGGTGAACCGCAAAAGAGTTGGGAGTGCTTCGGCCCCAGAACATATTGCAGATATTAAAACATTACAAAAAAACCGTGGATACATTAAACTAAATTAGCAATATAGTGAGGAGATGATTATGTCAACCTCAAATTACAGGTTGTTTAGAGCTTTTCATCGGGCTCGTGATTTATTCCAGGTAATTATCCTTTGATCCGTTTGATTTTCTATTTCATAATAGATTTTATAATAATTTTTTTTTTTTAATTTAATAAATTTATTTATTTATTTATACAATATTACAACTGATTCAGAGATCATCTAGTAATTTATCTAACTTAAATTAGTTTTGCGGATTAAGATGAGTAACATATTGGTTACTCATTTTATAATACTTTCTTATTCAAATTAGAACTGCCTTCTCCACCGGTTTGTGACTTTGGAGTCTCCTCACTCCGTTTGTGGTGCATTTTCGTGTAGAGATAAGCGCTGTATGTGCTACCTTGCTTGGTTCTCTATTTCATGGGTGACGTATTTCATCTTCAAGTTACTATGGAGGTTGTAATAGGGCATTCAGAATCCCTCGCAGCACTTTATTTTAGAAGCATTGTATCATTTGTACATTGTTCTTCTTAACACAACCCCAAAGTTGGATACCATATGTCCATACTGGTTTTAGCATTTGCCTGAATAGTAGCAATTTGTTGTGTATTGAGAGCTCAGACTTTCTACCCATGAACCAGTACAATGTCCTGTATTTGATGATTAACTCTTCTTTTTTCTTCTTGATGTGTTCTTTCCATCCTAGCTTAGCATCGAGGGTCATGCCAAGGTATTCAGCTGTATTTGCATATGGAATTTGGTTTGAGTTGAGAACCACTAGATAGCATATATTTTGATTTGTAAAGTTAACGTGTACTGATTTGGCTTCATTTAATACGATGCGCCATTTTTTAGTCCAGTTGCTCACCGTGTTAACTGTATTTTGAAGTTTGCTTGTTGCTTCCGAAATATTTTTTCCAACTGCTAGAATAGCCGTATCGTCTGGAAATGTTGCTACTGTGGTACCTTCAATATTCGGTAAGTCTCTCGTGTAAAGAATAAACAGAGTAGGTCCAAGTACGCTACCTAGTGGTATACCTGCTAATATTCTTTTTATTTCAGAGTACTCATTTTCAAATTTGACTCTAAAGTGTCGATCAGCTATGTAGGATTTAAGAATTTGATAAAATTGCTTAGGCAGGTCTCGATGCAGTTTAAATTCAAGCCCTTGGTGCCAAACTTTTTTGAAAGCTTGAGCTCCATCTAAGAAAATACTGGAGCATATGTTCTTTATTCTCAAGTGCATCCTCAATGACATCCGTTATTCTGTGAACTTGTTCAACTGTAGAGTGATTTCTCTAAGCCCAAATTGGTGTGGTGGAATTAAGCATCTTTCTTCTATTATAGGTTTGAGTCTCTTCAGCAACAGTTTATTTTTGCATGCATTTTTCCGGGCGTTGGTTTAGTATCGGCCTGCTCACTTCGGATCGCTTCCTCGAGTTGATGAATTGCATCGGGCGTGTCGAAGCGAATATCACGAAGGAGACACTCCACCTCCACTTCGTCTCGTTGCAGTAGGTTTACATCCATTTTAGAATTTAGGTTGGTATAATGAGTAAGTTCGAATAATTCGACAAACACGTAGTCTTTATTAATTTATAAAAAATACAAAAAGTTTAATTCAAAATAACTCTAACTCAAACGGAAGGTTTTAAGTTAAAGGAAATTACAACTAAAGATATTCCACACCCACTATAACTAGATAATAAAAAAAACACGAAATATTTTTTATAAATAACACGAAAAAGGAATGGATACCTTGTAAGAGTTTGTGGGGCCCGTATTCACACGATTGGTTTAACGACGGATGTAGACGAGACACCCCCGAAAGTGGCGCTGTTCAATGAGAACCTAATTTGGGGGGGCTCGTTAAAATAATTACAACAAAAATTCAACCAATGAATATCAAATCGCGATAAACAACCAGAAAGTTACCCCGTGCGTTGGATAATACTCAATTCGAATATGAATTTGGTTAACATCCACTCGATCCCGCGGATGGTTACGTTGGATACGTGGTTCTACGTCCGAGTTATCCCACACTGTACGTCGTCGAGGTCTTTCTGGCGTATCCCACGGATTTGGATTCATACAAAAAATAATGATAAATAAAATTTAATAATAATAATAACGTAGATAATGAAGCTACAAACACACCCAGATAAGGAGGCAAAGTGGCAACAGAAAATACAAATAAGATAATAATAAAAGAAGAAAGGAATGGTTACCTTGTGGTGGTTTGTTAGTCCAGTATTCCCACGATTAGTTTAACGACGGATAGGACGAGATACCCCCAAAAGTGGCGCTGTTCAATGAGGACCTAATTTGAGGGGGGGGGGGGGGGGGGGGGAGGGGGGGGCTCGTTAAAACTTACAACACGATACGAAGAGGAAAAAATAACTCAAAGAAGCTACCAACACACCCAACGGTATGCAGGCAGAATTATAATACAAAAAAAAAAATATAATCAAAAGAAGTAAATAATAAATTGAATTACTAACAAACCCGAGGATTTCAATACAACCCAAAATTTTCACAATCAAAAATATCAATATCAAATATAATAAAAAAAAAATTTAGATCAAACCACAATACGGTTGGCATGATGGGAGTGGACATCCCACTCCATGTCGGCTAAATAATAAAATAATAAAGAAATAATAATAATAAAATAATAATAAAAGTTGTTGTTCCTCAAATTTCTGTCGAGAAATTTCGGGAAAAGAAGAAATGAAGCTAACGAACTAAACCCCGGACAAATGACATCCGAGCTCCACCACAATCTGACACAACATAGTGGAAATGGGAAAGAGCTCGGAAGTCGGATGTCCGAAGAATAGGGGATGACACCCCCCATCTACGCGCAATCAAACAGCCCGTGCTGGTTGCGATCGTAGATAGGGAATGTCAACCGGGAGACTGGCTTTGGTGTGCGCGTCCATGCGAATTCAAACAGTGTGAAACACCGGTTTCGACACTGGACGCGCACGCCAAAGGGAGTGAAGCTAAAAAATCCTAAAAAAAATAACAATTATTAAAAATTCGCGATTGTTTGGGCGCCACTGTTACAGGCTGGCTACTGCCAACCTGCAGATTTCACTAAGCGCATGCAGAGGCCTCCACGGTGATTTTTGCCGGCTACATTCTCAGGGAGAAGTGCTAAGGTCGTGGGGTTTGAGGCTTGCATGACGCTCCTGGCTTACACCGTGATCATACAGAAAGTTAGGGGGAACGCAAATAATAATAATAACCGAGTTCCGCCGAGATTCGTCGGCCGGAACCTGAGGAACGAACAGCAGATAATCAAATAATAAATAAATAAAAAAAATGATAACGGAAGAGGTGCCTTGGTGCGCGCATCCATCCGAATTGAAACGGGGCCAAGCCCTGGTTACGGAAATGGATGCGGGCACCAAGGGACCGCAAACACTAAACCGACACAGAGGGAGTCTCCGCTCCCATCATACCACACCCGAAAAATTTAGTAATTCATTTTACTTAAACCAAAAAAAAACAAAAGAAGAGAAAACAACTTCCCTTTCCCCCCGTGCCACGATAAAAGAGAACGAGAGAGAGAGAGAGAACAATGTGTACCGAGCGTGCACCCGCTGTGCGGCGCTCGATTACAAAATATTTTGAAATTTAATATAATATAAAAAAATGTAAAAATGAAATCAAAAAATTTAAAAAAATAAAAATAAACAAAACAGTACCTTAATTAAAAAAAATTCGAAATGTTGCGGCCTTGTGCGGCCGTCATGCCACAAGTACCACCCGGTACCCGGACCGTTGCGGCTTTATGTCCCGTACACCACCGATGCGGCCTTGGTGCCGTTGGTGTTGCGGGAAATCTCCCCGATAGTACAATGGGTTGCGGCCTTGCGCCGTTACTAAAAATAAAAAGAGTGGCCTCAACTGGCCACCCGTATCGATGCGACCTTGTGCGGTCGTGCGTTGCGGGGCCTTTCCCCGATACCAAAAATAATACAATAGCCGGTTGACTACCGTTAGTTGCGTTGCGGGGTCCCTTGTTGACTACCCCGTTGCCGGATTCTGACGGAAACTCCGCACTACCCAAACGGCTGGCCTCAACTGGCCACCGAAACCGCTTATATTTTGCCCGGTTGGGCCTTAAAATGTTGGGCGTCCTTCGCCTTAATCCCCAAATAATATTGAGTGGCTTCACCTGGCCACCCGTATGTTGGGCGTTGACTCGCTTTACCGCAAAACAACTTGAACCGTAAATTTTGGGCGTTGTCTCGCCAAAACAAATTTCTGCCCTGTTGTTCCACTTGTCACTACCCCAACTATTATCAGGCTCTCAATTGCGGTACCCTCACAAACTGGATATCATCCACTTTAGCCCTCGTAAGGCAGCCTTTATGGCTGGCGACAGTAGAGATTGCCGATAAAATTCACACTACTTCTTTGCCACAAACAAAATTTGAATCGGCACCAAACTCACAAACGACCAAAACACAAAACTTTGTTATTCTTTAATTTTTCTCAACATCCACCTTTATTTTCGATATTTTATTATTATTATTTTTTTATTTTTAGATAATACAACAATTTATTCCAAGTTTATATCAATAAAAAAAATATTCACAAACTAAATATTGCGTCAAAAACTTATTTCCTTGTGAAAATCACAAACTGAATTAAATTTACTCACAAACCAAAAAAAAACTTATTTTTTTCGTGCAAATCACAAACTCAATTAATTTTAATAACCAACCAAAAACTTATTTTTTTTGTCAAAATCACAAAACCGAATGACAACAAGAAAAAATTCTTGCGCCGCACAACTCGTAAAACGTTCTAGAAGAAATTAATCTCTCTTCTCTGTCTCTCCTTTATATCAAATTTTCGTTGGTATAAAAGAGAGACATATAAGAAAAAACATTTCTTCCAAAACGTTTTACTTGGCACACACTCGATGCGCACTGTTCTCTCTTTCCATCATTCCTTCTCACCTCTGCGCCACCACGCGATGGGGCACAAAACAAAACGTCGAGAGTGCGTTCATAACACATTTGAGGTGAATAAAAAAACAAGAGATGATGGTTGCGACCAACACAGTCGTAACAATATGACTGGAAGTAGCGATTACGGCCTATATGATTTTTTATCGTTTCCTGGTTTACCTGGTTTAGGAATCATTATTACTTCGGCCACCTTCCATTGTCATGGAACATATTTCAATCTGAAGGCTGCATTAATTACTTGAATTAATTTCCGCAAACCTTTCGCGGGAATGGCTGTCACAATTTGCCCAGTAATTAAGTCATAACCTGGAGCTTTTCTGATACTTAAGTTATTATTGATTTCAGTTTTAAGTTCCGATAAGGTCAATTGCCTTATGTTAAGATCATCTACTTTGTTTACGACTGTTGTATTTTCATTTGCTGATTATCTCGGCAACGGTTGAAAAGTCTCTTCTAAATAAGCAGCAAATAGAGAGACTTTCTGTTTGTCACTTTTAGCCCAAGATCCGTCATCGTTTTTGATAGGCAGTATATGCATTTTGGTTCTTTATAGTCCCTTCGTTGCTTTCCAAAGCGGGTAATCGTCATCTTTTAGTTCAGAAAGACCTCGAAGTCGCTTAGTTATGCTTTAGTTTTTTATTTCCTTTATTAGTTGTTTTAATTTATTGCATAAAAAATTAAGAATTGTTTTGTTTTGCGGTACACGATACTGCTACCAGATTTTGCGAGCTTTCCGTTTCTCTTTAAGTAGCTCTCTGACTTCAAGGGGATAGTTATATTTCATTGTAGTGTTGTTATGAGAAATCGTTGAACTTTCCTAAGCTGCTTTTTCGATATTGTTATTAATTGATTCTAGTTCGTCTTCCAGCTGCACCTTGGTTCTAATTGGTTCGCCGAGATTTGTTCGATCTTCCACTAATTTCTTGAATAGATCCCAATTGGTTTTATTGTTTGTTAAATTAGGTAAATTAACTTTTTTTATTATCATTGTACTCAGAATCATGATCACAGGTGAGTGATCAGATGATAGTCCTTCACTATTTTCAATGCACGTGTAGTCCTCTAAAACTCCTTTTGTTACAAAGAAGTTAAGAAATCTGGAATTTTATGTATGTCAGCAGGCCAACATGTTGGTTTATCGCTAGAGAGGAATTTACAGTTGTTTTTGCGACCAGCATTAAATAACTCTTTTCCTTTAGACGTTGTAAGTCTAGATCCCCAATAGGTATTCTTTGCATTAAAATCCCCGTCTATGATAAAATTTGGTCCTAATGATTTAAAAAGTCGACTGTATTCTTCTTTTTTAAATTAATGGCGCGGGGGACAGTAAATAGCGGAGATACTGACTTCTCTATTATTGATTGATTCAATTTTTATGGTTTTAACTTGCATAATTTCTTCTTCAATGCCGGGCACTTCATAATGTTTAATATTATTTTTAATTATTTTTAATAATTACCTCTAGCCTCTAGCGTTTCCTCCTAGATGAATAGTATGGTGGCATCCAGTGGATTTACTTTAATAGTATACTGCTGCGTTATCTGCTAGTAGGATTTCCTCACTGGCCCTATGGGCTTTGGTTGAGTCTTCACTCTAGTTGTAGTTGGAATCCTTTTCCTTCTAACAATTACTGTTTTGAGTCGATTGGCGTTTTTTATTTCTTAACCTTTGCAGTTGTACCACTACTTCGCATCCTCTATAGTTGGCTGGGTGTTGTCCTTTATAGTTTATACACCTTGCAGGTTCGATTCGACTATGAGACTAATCTTTCGCGTTGTGTCTGCCGGCACATTTTACGCACCTAACATCTCTCCCGCAATATCTTTAGGTATGGTGATAACCTTGGCATTTCTTGCATTGAGGTATTAATGTCGTGTTCTTTTTCAGTGGTTCTATTTTAACACTCATATTGGTTATAGCTTTGATATTAAATATATTTTCAATTTTTTCGCTTTTGTTGAATGTAAGCATGAATGCGGAAGATCTTCTATTATATCCCCCTTTTTGCAGGTGGGATGGAGACCTATGGCCATAACCTTAATTTCTCGGTTATTTTAAACTTCATAGGTATACCACTCTTTACCTTCTTCAGTGAGCTTTGTAGCTAAAGCTCTGTATGCATCGGAATCTCTTGTGTTTATCTTCCAAACATTATTGTTTAGTGCAACTACACTATAGTCGTTTGTGGACACTGATTTCATTTGAGCCTGGATATTCGCAAACTCAGTTATACCTATCACATTAATTGGCAGCGGTGCCTTAGTCTTCATTGCAACCTTGAGTTGTTTTTGTTGCTGGTGATGTTGGGGTATTGACACTGGTTCGACAGTTTTATTAACTTTTGCTTGCACGTACTCTCCAAATTTTATTTGAGAATAAAAATTGAAGAGAGAGAGAGAGATAGAGAGCAAAAGCAACTAATCAAATTAGCTAAATTGGTTACATTTTTGTAAACAAGTTTCCCCTATATTTCTAATATAGGGGCAAAACTTATTGCCCCTTCGGAATAAAAATTATTTATACTGTAAGTTAATTTACTGAGGGCAGGCAATTTTTTCTGCAGAAAAGTTTGCTACAGAGTCAAATAAATTCACCTTTAACATAATATTTTGTCTATAAAAAGCCAAAACTTTAAATAAATAATACTTTTAATTTATATATACATATATTTTATTATTTTAATCTTTCAATTTCATATAATACATTTAGAAATTCCAAAAAACTTAAAAATTATTTCGAAGCAGTTATACTTATTGATGAGAACTGCGATTCAAATTTTGCGCCAAAAGATAAACGGCTTCAACCATTTTAGTCATGGCAGGAGCATTTTTTTTTACCTCAACACTTTCTTCTGCCAATTTTATTAATTTGTCGATCCTATCCGATAGACTTGATGTTGCGGACCCTTTGCGACTGCTGGTTCTGGTGGTTACGAGGAGATACTTGTCTCGTGTGATTCTGGCTCCGTCTTGACAATCACACCAATCTCTGGATCGTTAACGGGCATGTCGGTTTCGACAACCTCGCTCATTCACTCCGGTTGTTGTGTTTGACTAGTGTTTTAGAAAGAAAAACATCAGTATAATAAAATAGCAGACAAACATTTGAAATACAAGTTACACGAACTCCCATAACTGGTACGTCATCATCCCCCCTAACGGAAATTACACCAAAAACAGATAGTGCACGCTCTTTGAATGTAGACAGCTGATTTGTGGAAGACGGACCATCACCGATAATTCTAATTGAATCTTTCTAGCCTTGCTTTTAATGTGGTTTTTAAAGTGATTGAAAGTTTGAAAAAATGATAAAAGTAAGTTACAATGAAAGTTTATATTATATTTTCACATACCATTCTCCATTCATTGGGATTTTTAACCGGTCCTTTCAGCTCATTTAATCTGCCGGTCAATCCTTCCCATTTTTTTGTAAGGTTATTTGAATTTTCTGGAGTATCTTTCCCAGCTAAAAACTGAGAATTTTCTTCCAGAAAAACTAAAAATGTTTCCAATTGCTCGGCCGTTGTCCAAGATGACTGGTTGGGTCCGATGAGTATTCATATGTAATTACATCTTATATGTATACATATACATATATAAAAAAATTCACAAAAGATGGTTGATCGAAAAAAATTGTTTGTATGTACGAACGAATGCCACCATAAAGGCGCCTTAACCACATAAAGTTTATGATTTTCAATTTCTTCGCTATTATTTCGTACTTCCGACATCAGACAAAACATTCTTCTCAACAATATTTGTGGGACACGAAACGTGCAGCAACTGAACAGAACGGATAATATAAATCGATCTTATGCGAACAAAAAATTTGCACAGGATGGCAGGGTGGCGCCACATGAAACTGAATAAAACAAAAAAATAAAATAAAAACCTAAAATAGAAAGAGAACGAAAATATGTTTGTCCATAATCGATATATTTGTGTCTTTCATATTTTGTAGTAACTCAGTAAGGGTTCCAATTTTTCCAATGTGTGGTAAAAGCAGTTCCAATTCCACACTACATTTCGTACTACAAAAATACCAAAGACACAAAAAACCCGATTTTGAGTAAAAATTATTTTCTTTCTCTTTCGCAAACTTTTTTGATATTTTATTACATTTGTTTTGTATCTTCAGTTTCGTGTGACATGTCGATGAATGAATAAGTATGGTAGTAGTTACGGTTTTTCTTATTTATAATTTTTATTTATTTTATTATTTTCAAAATGTTGTGTTTATTTAAAATGTGTTATAATTATTAAAGTAAATTTTTATTAATTACTAGCTGAGTTACCCGGCGTTGCACGGGAGGTATATAAGCATGAGTTATATTTTCGAATATTTTGTAGAAAATGTCTGGATAACTCAGTAGTTCCGGAGACGTAAGCTAGAAGAGGTTCAGGTGGATCATCCAGAGGAGGCAAATTCACTTTTTCATTTCAACAACACATTCCATTGTGAAACTTTAAAGCATGACAATACAAACAAATGTTTTCTATTTGCCCAATTGAAACATTGTAATCATAGTCTTTCTCGTAATTGAATGCTGCTAACTTTAAATCACCTTCAGCTGGGCCACATGATGTTCAATGGTTTCAGTAGCTCTAGAAGTTAGAGTTCAGTAGTTCTAGAACATCCTGCTTCGAACATTTTCAAGTCGTGTTTCACGCTGTTCAGTTGTTTCATTAGCTCTAGAAGAAGATGTATTGCTTCGAAGGTTTGCAAGTCATGTTTCATACTGTTCGCTTGATTCAGTCACCCTTGCGGCTCTAATCTTCTTCGACTTTGCAGTTATCTGCCCAATTGATCTTTTTTTCAGTGCCATTTTTAAGCAAAAATGAAACGTGTAGCTAATTAATCAGGAATTACGGGCATTCAAAACAGAAATTAGTATTAATTTATCAAAACGATTTTAATGTTTTCTTCGATACGTTTTACCGCGAACTGTGGTTGAAAATGACATTTCGAAAAACAAAAGAAGTGTTTTCAAACTAAGGCAATTTTAGACGTACAATAATTTGAATTCAAGGATGTTTCTTGTATAAGATGCTATTTTCAAATATAAAACGCTAGTACTTTTCAAAGTAAATCAGTTTATACGTACAATATTTTTTAGTACCTTTCCTAGAATTGATTTTATGAAACAATCGTTGATTATTTAAGTAATAAACTAAATAAAGTAATAAACTATTGGCGTTTAGTATGAAACTACTATTTTCATTAAAAGCCGCCGGTTACAATAGTGGATTAAAATAGAATGTTAATTATTTCTGAAGTTATGTGGAAATTAGAACTCGCTGACTATGGTACATTTCAAAACAGGATATGATAAATAGGATATCACTAAACGGTACATGTCAAACCAGTAAAAATTAGTATGGATAATATAAGTGTTCAGAGATTTGTCTTCAGTTAAAGGGATGAAAGATTGTCTTAAATTTAAATTAATAAAATTAATTTGAATAATTAAATCAATTATAGTAGAGATATAATTTGTGTATAACAATCGCACGCTAGATCTCCTTTTTGGTGTCTAAATTTGCGGCTAAGGTGCTATTTCAGAACATTTAAATAATTGTATCTATACATGTAAAAATGAATTCTTGATCCAGGGCAGACTTCCGGATTGGAGCATGTCATTAATTTCATATAACCCCTTTCCTTAGTCATTCCCGTCAAAAAATCTTAAAAAAATTAAAATTTGAGAAAAAATCGTACCACAGCCCCTAAACCCCAGGGTCCAGCCCCTTCAAAAGTATCGTGGGCTGGGTCCTAAACATGCAACATATACATGGTAAAAATTTCATGGCGATCGGTAAAGCGGCTAAAGCGTTATTTCAGAACAATCAAATAATTGTTTCTTTACATGTAAAAATGAATTTTTGATCCAGGGGCGGACCCCCCGAATTCGAACATGTCTCTTATTTCATATAACCCCTTTCCAAAACACATTGTCGTAAAAAAATTTAAATTTTTGAAAAAATTTGTACCATGGTCCCTAGACCTCGGGGTCCAGCCCCTTTCACAATATCGCAAGATTGGTCCTGAACATGCAACATTTGCATGGTAAACATTTCATGGCGATCGGTTGAGCGACTGAGAAGTCATTTTGGAATAATCAAATATTTGTATCTATACATGTAAAAATTAATGGTTGATCCACGGCTGGGTCCCTCGGATTCGAACATGTCAGTAATTTCATATAACCAGCCTCATAAACTTATTTTCGTGGAAAATTTTAAAGAAAATTAAAATTTTCGAAAAAATTTGAACCGCAGCCCTAGACCCCGGGTTCAGCCCCTTCCAAAATATCGTAAGGTTGGTTCTGGATATGCAACTTGTACATGGTAAAAATTTCATGGTGATCGGTTGAGCGGCTGAGACGCCCATTCGGAACAAACAAACAGGAATCCATGGTAGATAAGTGGTTTCTAATTATGCTCGTATTTCGCCATCGATCAACTGGACTAAGGAACTGGACCTTTTCCAATTACTTGCTTATTTGAAACATATTGACCTATTTGGCCGTTTTGGCGTCATCTTAAATAAGTCGTGACTTGATCGACTTCACCGTACCAACTTATTTGTGACATAATAAAAAAAAACAAAACCAAATTTCTATTATATGGAAGAGAAAAATTCTTGACATGTTAGTCGTTGTCACTAAAATTGAACATAAAAACGGCGTGTATACATTTAGTCAAGACACAATTTTGGAGACATTTCTGTATAGATGTAGTAAACCTCGCGAGTCTCCACAAATAAGCAAGTAATTGGAAAACAGCCTAATCCGGTAATAAAATGAATTTCAATCATCATGTACAAATTTACTTTTGATATTGACGATTTTCGTGTGTTAATTTTGTTTAAGATGGATGCCGAGTGAGTAATGTAAAAACGTAGGAGGGATTTATTAAATTTAAATTAAACAATTATAATGTGTATTATACATACATGAAAAATTAAAAATAAATAAATTTTACAATGGAATATACAAAAATTTCTTTAATTTCTCTCTAGTGGCATGCATAAAAGTGTGTGCAATTAGTATGGAAAAATATATGGAATAAATCCGAATTTCCGACGAAATTCCATCTCTTTCCAATTTGTTTTTTTCTATTTTTAGTCGGGATTCACACCCACAGTGCAATTTTTGTGACACTTTACTTTGCCGAGTAGTATGGATTTTCGTGTATTTTACATAGTTATTTGCATAGAAAGAGTGTGGTTTTGAAGAGGAAATTGAAGTCAGTTCGAGCTCAACATTGCTAATTGATAAATTAATAGCTAAAAGAACTCATCCGCTGGATTTCTTTGTGCTGGTTGTGGCTGAGCGATCACAAATACTATATAATTGCTTTCGAAGAACTCAGAGCTATGCATTCTGGATTGCAAGGTGTTTTGCAAATAGCATAGATGAGATGATATGCCTTTAAAATAAAGTTGTGGAAAGTGCTGCTATTTGAGTTTTCCGTTATTTTATGAGGTGATGTACAGGAACTGTCTGAAAAATTGGAGTTTTGTAAAATTCAAACTCTTTGAGTAGGATAACTTTAGACGATTCACAGGATAAAATAACAGAATGAAACATATTGAAAGGAGCACTTATCCTGAATGTTGTATGATTTCTGCTGATACCATTGATTGGTTTTGGTATTTGTCTTTTAAAATTAAAGTTTGCTATGCTGATTTTATGATCAAGAAAACTTTGAAATTTGGTTCTGTAACTTCACTGTGTACTCTACCTTCAAATATAAATCCTCTAGGTTTGACTACCATGAGCTCAAGCTGGTTATTTCTCGAATGAATTACATAAATAAGTGTCGGTTACGTGTGGAAGATGACAGTGTTATTTGCAGCTACTTCAACAACAGTAACTGCTTGTGTACTGTCAGTTATCATTGATGTAGTATCCTCTTGAATAGCAGGTAATATTACCATGCACTTGTTAGTGGTGCCGGTGTTAAACGTAAATCTGAAGGCACTATAGTAAAGGTATGGCCAGATCCGTTCGTCGAGTGCATGTATTTCAGATAACGCTGCGAGTAGTAGTGGTGATGCCGTTTGTTCGAGGGTTAATACTTTAGACTTAGATCTAGTGACCCGTCGATTTTAAATTGAGTTTTGATTCGTGTCTTGTGATAGATTGGCTACAGCAAAAATGGTACTTTTCAAATTTGCTTCTCCTGTTTCAATTCTTGTAACTGATTTGTCAAGTAATGAATGTAAGCTCTTCATTCTCATCTTACACGCAGAGCAGAACCAACATAATCCCTTCATGGGTAGTTTCTTAACATTTTGAGTGGCACAAGTGTGATGATTTTATTCTTGAGACACCTATTTTCAATCGAAACTAAATTAAAGTTTTGACATAAATTTGATGTTTTTTAAAGTATGTACATACAAATAATTACACTAATTTAAAATAGCACTTTATGAACACTTTTACCCAAAACAAAAAGACTTAAAAAACAAAATTAAATTTAACAAAAACAATCAAATTGTTTTCGTATGAAAATTAAAATATATTCGATATGAATGACTACTGAGTTTGTACTCATCTATTGATCTAAGTTATGGATCTTGGATGGCCAGGCGTCTGACATTGCAAAACAATCTCGCGAATTTCGGTTTTTCCTTGGAAGCCGAGGTTTTCGACAAAGGTTATCTTATATTCGCTAGATGTCTGAGATTTTCCTCGCCTTAGATATATTCCATTGATCGTCGACCCAATCATTCCCGGATCTTGATGCTCTTCTTGGCCACTGGACTGGATAGCTAACTCTTGTTATTGTTACTGAGCTGATGCAAACTATACGCATCTATATGTGATGCAGTTTATGAGCTACAGTCAATTTTTGCATCAAAGTTGAATTTAATATCACGGTGCGGGATGCCCTCTCTTCAGTTGGCCAACTCAAAATTGTCCTCCATTCTGATGGTGGTTGTATTGGAACGTGTAAACATTGGTGATATAATGAATCCCAGCACTAGACTACTAAAACTATTGTAGTGCTAGCTCTGCTAATCTATAAATTTCCTCCACGTTCGGATGAACCTGTATATATACAGCTTTTAAAAGGCTTAGTAGCTTCCATGTTCTCATTTTTATAGTTTTGTTCGGGTATACATTTTCAAATTATTCGTTGGTCATTGAGTAACCTAACTCACCTAACTTGTTACGACTGAACAGTCATAACCATTTTGTTTCTTATGCACCCTTTGCCTTGTTCCATGTTTAATCGGTTTGGTGGTTTGTGTCTTTGCCTCGTTTCACCGGTTGATTTTTGTGTTCTGGGGCCTAACTATTGAATTCGACGTTCATATTCGCCTGGTATCGTTTTCCTATAGCAAGCATAGAAACAAAAGAGAAAAGAATAGTAAACATTTTATACAATTTTCTTTTTTCTTCTTTTGTCTACTATAGGAAAACGATAGCCTTCGAAAATGAACATCGAATTCAATAGTTAGGCCCCAGAACGCACACCGTGGCGTTTTGGATTGTCGTACATTCTTTTGTGGGATGGCGCGACGAAGACAAAGATGATGGAGCGAGACCAATATGCATCGGGTGTGTGTGCGAAGCAATGCGCTCTAGAAGAATTTTTTTTGTAATATGTTTCTCGTTTACATCAAAGCGAATTGATGCAAACGAAAAACAGAGAAGAAAAAAGATTCTTCTAGAACGTTTTTGCGTTGTGTTGTGGTGCGAGAATTTTTTTTTTGTAAGAGCTAGTCTGATTTGGAATGTAAAAAAGTAAACCAGTCAAGTTTTGAAGTTGATATATAAATCTTGTGCGTGGAAATTTTGAGTCTTAGCTAGAATGTGGTAAAATCAAAGCTCAGCGGTTTGTTATAAACAGATTAGTTTTTATTTCTGATTTGTGTATAAATAAAATTAAAAGACAAAATAAAATACACGGAGAGTTTTATTGAAAAAAAAAAATGGCAAAATATATAACTAGAGGGCGATAAGTGAAGGGGCGTAAGTCCACGAGCGATTTGTTTTATTATAAAACCCAAGAAAACAAAGTGGTGATAATCATTGAAATTATGCCAAAGGCTTAACGGTATTTCTAAAAGTGTAATTTGGTGTGGATAACCTGCAGTTGGGAAACTTTCGAATTTCAAAATGAAACTTGGCATACCGATTAAGCCCAATTTGTGCTAATTAATGCTGACGGGAATAAATTAGTGCTACTCCAGGAGCTGAAAAAACGGGAAAACAAAATTTAAATTTCGCCTGAAAGACGAAAAAAAATAAAACCCAATATCTAGAAGAAAAAAAACAGAAATAATTTAAGCCTAATTTTAAAACTTCACAAAAGCGGCTCCACCGACGAAATTTGTGCTTATTATACAAATATGATTATCATAAAATTTCATTCATAAATTGTGGAAAAACAAACTAGCCCCTAAAAGATACTATATTGAACATACAAAATACAGATGTATGCGGTTCAATAATATTTTTGTTGAACAACAAATTAAAAAATGAAATAACTTATTATCAAATCAAAGAATAAGCATTTCAGATAGCATATTCCTATCACGCATGTTCATTGTCGTCCAAAAAATATACTGGCTGAAAAATGTTCTAGAAACCAATGATGTTGGCACTTCTGATTGCATATTCCTATCAGGTATGTTCATTGCCATCCGAAAAATATAGTGGCTGAATTTGTGCTAATCCAGAATTGGCCCAATTCCGTTGAACAACAAAGACCGTTGAATGAAAAATTTTCTGACAAAAAGTGTTCTAGAAACCAATAATGTTGGCACTTCTGATTGCATATTCCTATTAGGTATGTTCATTGCCATTCGTAAAATATAGTGTGGTGGCAGAATTTGTGCTAATCCTGAAATTGTGCTATTCAACGGTCTTTGTTGTCCCAACGGAATTGGGCCAATTCTGGATTAGCACAAATTCGGCCACTGAAATGCTTATCCATTGATTTTTTAATAAGTTATTTCATTTTTTAATTTGTTGTTCAACAAAAATATTATTGAACGGTATACATCTGTATTTTGTGTGTTCAATATAGTATCTTTTAGAGGCTAGTTTGTTTTTCCACAATTTATGAATGAAAATTTATGAAAATCACATTTGTATGATAAGCATAAATTTCGTCGGTGGAGCCGCTTTTGTGAAGTTTTAAAATTAGGCACAAATTATTTCTGGTTTTTCTCTAGAAAATTGGGTTTTATTTTTTTCGTCTTTCAGGCGAAATTTAAATTTTGTTTTCCCGTTTTTTCGGCTCCTGGACTAGCACTAATTTATTCCCGTGAGCACTAATTAGCACAAATTGGGCGGTATGCCAAGTTTCATTTTGAAATTCGAAAGTTTCCCTGCTGCAGTTACCCACACTTTGGGTGGGGTAATTTGTGGGGTGTGTCGTCGGAAAATCACAAATCGAATTTTTTTATTGTGAAATTGGCTGCCGCACGTACATTTTTACTACACCGTTTTATATAGCACCTGTTTACGGTGTGTGTGAGTGTGGTGAATTTCGGTTTTGGGGTGCCGTATCAAACGGGGCAACCGCAAAATGCTACAACCAACCAATGTACAAATGGCCTCGTGAAAATTGGTCATTAGAAGAAAAAAGAACCAAAAACGTGTAATTGAAATTGTTTTGAGGTTCAATCACCCAAAATAGTTTGGTATCGGCTTATTATATTTAAGCGTATGGTGTGCAAATTGTAACAGCCTATCGAGGCGAAAGTACCTACCCAATTGTGACGGCCTATTAAGGGCTCAAGACGCTCCAACCGGGTGTGGCAACTCACCTTTGACATGACGGTTTCCTATAAAGCCGCAACTCGACTGGGACGCAACAACGTGGATGACCGGGACAAGGTCAAAAGGTACCGATTTTTTTCTTGTATGCTAATCTTAAATTGTTTTGTAAATTTTTTTTTTGTAAATTTTCCTCAAAAGCCAAAGGCCATTTCCATTTTTTTTTAATTTTTCAATTTCTATTTTTTTTTTTAATTTATTAAATTTATTAAATATTGTTGTAATCAAGCACCGGAAATTCGGTGTTCGCGCGCGACCTTGGTGTACATTGGTTTCGTTTTCTTCACATTCGACGTTCCTATTTTCTTTTCGTATTTCGTTTTATTTTCTTCTCGCACTTTTCCTCGTGTTGGAGACTATTTTTTTTTTGTTTTGATTCTCCAGGCTAACTAGAATGAATTGCTAAATTTATAGGATGGGTGTGATGGGGGCGGAAACTCCCGTCTGTATCGGCGTGTTGTTCGCGGTCTTTTGGTGCCCGCATCCAAAAACGGAACCAGTGCTTTGCACTGTTTGAGTTCGAGCGGATGTGCGCACCAAGTCACCTCTTTCAGTTATAATTATCTTGGTCGTTCCTCAGGTTCCGGCCGACCAATTAGGGCGGGATCCGGGTCTTATTTATAATTTGCGTTTTTTTTATTTTTTTTATTTAAAATCTCTGTAATGACGGTGTAAGCCACGAGTGTCATGCAAACCTCAAACCCCACGACCATCGCACTTCTGCCTGAGTAGTTGCCGGAAAAAATCACCGTGGAGGCCTCTGCATGCGCTTAGATGAAATCTGCAGGATGGCAGAAGTCATCCTGTAACAAACTAAAACCACCAAGTGTTAATAATGCACAACTTGGAATTTTTGGTACGAATTATGATCTTCTAAATGCACTGATCTCATGTAATTTCTTTATTTTACGACTATTATCGGTCATTCCTGGAGAGCGTGCATCAGATCTGATTAGTACATGAAGATTTTCAGTGAGCCAAAACCACCTAATGGTAACAATGCACGCCTCTTGATTTTGTGCTAAGAATTTTGATTTTCTAGGTGTACAACTTATTTCGTTGTAACTTTAGCCATGGCTAGGCTATCTAAACTAGCCATTATCGGCCATTCCCGGAGGGAGATAGTGATTCGTGTATGTCTGGAACATGTAGTTGGTCATTGAGCCAGCTACGACTTCGGGGCTTCAGTCAAATTTTAATTGTCATTATAATTCATTTGGTCATAAAGTCGCCTAACTGAAACCGCCTATAGTGTTTACAATGAACGGCTTTAGGATTTTTGCTGTGAATTTTAATCTTCTAGATTTGTTATCATAACTCAAATTTGGATGGCCATTCCAGCAGATCGTATAGATATAGAGAACAACTATCATAGATTTTTGAAATATTGACAGTATATAGAAATGATTACCTTGCCTTGGGTCATGGCAACATTTTCTGTGAAGATTTTAAATTTTTAGCGATTTGATGAAATTTGTAAAGAGTTTGTGACAAACATTTAAAACTCATTAGGCTCAGTTTCAATAATTGGTTGATGGTCATTAATATATTTACCATATTTGCATACATAAATACATCACCCATCGCCGAAACCCACTACCATTGAGCATTTCGTAATTTTAGTTTTATGTAATGCATACGCAATTTTTGTACAAAAAAAAATTAATTTAATTTATTTTTACAATTTAAATTAATTAAATAAACGTTTTATTTATTTATTTATCATTACAACGTTTTTTTATAATTTACATATATAAATTATTTGGTGTCATAATTGTGCCTGCAATTTTTTTTTTATTTTTTATCAGATAATTTAAATAATTTACGATTATACGATTATTATAAATTAATTTTATTTAGCGGTCTATATAAATATGGACGTAATAATTATTAAATTAAATTTGTATTTAATATTTTAATGGGGCACGTACGCACACACAATTTAGTAATCAATATTTAGGTACGTTGCTTGATTGAAAATATTTTGTATGCGATATCATTTTTTCACTTTTCCACTCGACTACATACATTTCGTAAAAGTAATTTTCAATAAAGCGATGCGACATACGTACTGTGTACTTATATCGTTAGAATCTCATTATTTTACTCTTAAATTATCTCTAACTTCAATCTATTCAATTGAATGAAAATGCAATTTTTATCTCCATTCAACATTTTATTCTTCGAATTTTGTTCAAAAAGTATTCTCAAATGATAACGAGTAACGAAAAATTAAAAAAAAAATACTTGAAAATGTCCTCTTCAATTTTCCAATTTTTATCCGGTCAGGACTGTACAAAAGCAACAATGAAATTACATTTTATATACCGACATACAGTGAAATGAAAATATTTTGTGATGCTTTTGTTCAAAAGTCGATAAATTAAGTTTCCTCGGATTCTTCGAACATGCCGATGGGAAACCAACATACCAGGAAAATTTATATGTTTTGTCAGAAACGAAGAACTTCGTTCCACATCTAATTCAAAGTTATGATTACAAACTTAGCTTTCGCGTAAATAACAAAACAAGTACAAGTTTCGTTAACATTCAAAAGTCAAATACTGAAATAAATTCTGATGAAAAAGTTTCTTCGCCAACTTTTCATCATCTTTAGTAAATATTTCCCGTTCGGTGTTCATTATATTCGTATACAGAATGTGCAACAGTAAAAATGTCCCAAAGTTGTACAGGAAAAATAATACAAGAAAATTATTTCTAGATTATATTGTGAGACTTGTCTTCCTGTTCTTCTCCACAGCACATTTGTCGCATTCGTTGTAATTGTGTATGTGTGTGTGTGCCTTAATAATGTCTGTAACATTTTATTTTCTGAAAGTTAAATTTAAATACAGTAAATATTTTATAAAAGTGCCAGCTCGAAAATCAAATGGGAATGACACAAGAGGAAACTTAATTTTGCTTGTGACTTGAAATGATTAGGTTTTGAAAATAAAATAAGAAATGGTAGCGGACAACACAACTTTCCACCCCACAGTCAAGTCCGAGAAAATAACTAACGAGAGAACCAAAAGGAAACTGTGGGCGGGAGGTTATACCTTTTACTCATTTTAGCGCTGGCTCTTTCGAGCAAGCTTATACAAAGACTTAGGCCGTCTGTCTGTTGGCACTATCACAGCAAAAACTATACATACCAGAGAGCTCAATTTGCACACAGATAGATACTACTCTAGAAAGGTCACATTTAAAATTTGGGACTCTAGGTCAAGTAGTTTTCGAGATAGAGTTCACACAGATGCGGCTGTCTACTTTTTTTAAATTTTCAATTATTATTCTATGCCAGAAAAAATATTCTAGTACTATTATTACTTAGCAACAAATACAACCAAAGCAATCTTAATAAATCAAGCCTGCATATTAAATAGCACTTTCAAATATGGGATATAAAACATAAACAAAAAACTAAGTTTTCATAGGTTTTGTATGGGAGATACCATTACGTTTTATAAGTAAAACATGAATTAAAAATAAAGTAAAATTGATTTCTTTTCACATAAATCGATGACATATATAATAGATTTCAACTCACTCGAATGATGCAATCAGTAGGCTTCTCGTTTTCTTCAAATTAATAAAGAAAATATAAGGGATTTTCGCTGTACAACAACAACAATTAAAAAATACGGGAAATTGATGACGTCATAAATCGTCATTTAAAACTAATTGTTAGAGAGAAATAGTAAATTAAAATTTATAAGCAAATAAGAAAGACAACAATGTGTTTTAAAAAAGAAAAATCAAATAGAAACGACAAAAACAATGAAGAGTGCAAACATCGTAATTCAATGGTGAAGATAAAGTAAACCGTATAATATCCGAAATAAAATCCGAAACTAAAATCCGAAAATAAAATAGTTACCTATTTCAATGCCTTCTAAACTACTGGCCACTTACACCAAATGATGACGACACGCTAAGTCGACGTTGTTGTTGCTTTCTCTAGTTGCTTTGTTAGTCTAAATATGTTAAAAGCATTATTGCGCAGTCTCGGTTTAGACATAAATTGACGTCATGTGCGAAAAATGAGAATAGTAAAAGGCCAGTAGTTTAGAAGGCATTGCTTATTTGCAGTGCCTATGTATGTGTATACGGCCGTCTTTCATTATATACGATTTGTATGTATGCAGGCCCAAATAATGTAAACATAAAAAACACTTTCGTACGAATGCTATGAAAATTTTCTGTTCAATATTTTTTTTTTGTCTTTATTTATCTATATCTCGTAATTGCGGCAAAAAATTAAATTTTCATTCCCCTGAGCAATGCCTTCTAAACTACTGGCCGCTTACACCAACTGATGACGACACGCTAAGTCGACGGTTCAACTAGATGGCAGATAAATTTTAAAAAGGAAAATTACATCACAAAATATATTTAGTTGCAATTATTACATCGAAGTAGAAGGTTATTCATTTTTTATTTCCGTTTTCCAGTTTTTCCTAGTTTTTGGTTCCGCCTCGTTCTCATAAAACCAAAATAGATTTCGTCATACAAAAATAAAAAACAATGGCCCATGCCACACGTAAAAAAATGCCGCATTTTTCTTCGTTTCTTTCCCCGTTTACCTATGATACAAGTTTTAATTGCGACTTAAACAAATTTTCTGTTCAACCACACAACTCAAACATAAATGAAATAAAAAATATTTCAAGGACATTTTTGACTCATTTTAGTTAAAATTTTATATAAGAGAGAGCAGAACAAAACATTGGTAGAAAAAAAATGCCAAAATACAAAAAACTCTCGTGTGTCATCAGCCAATAATAATATTATTTCTCTTTCCAGTTGTTTTGTAATTTTGTTAATTTGTTTGTTTAGTTTCGAACAAACTGTTGAAGCCGAAGGATATTCGTTTTTTAATTTTTCTAGTAATGCATGAACATTTTTATTTTAGATTTTGGCATTTTTTATATCATCAATTTTATAATATCATCTAATTCAAAATTGTTGTAATTGGTACGTAGATTCAATAAAAATAGGAAAATAAGTACGGATATCATGTAAAATACAGAAAAAAATGCATCGTACCGTACGGCTTTGACTAATTATGTGACACTAAATGAAAATGACAATAAAATACAAAAATGAAATGACAAAATGGAAACAAAATGATCACATAATATTCTCTGTTCTCACGGTTTTATTTATATTTTTGTAGTGGAATACACTAGAACTTTGTATTACGTTATCTAAATAGGCGCATTTATTTAAATTCTCATTAACTTCTTGAATGTGGATCGAAAAAATTCAATTTATGAATTAAGAAAATCAATTACACTAAAATTGTTCATAACATATTAATTTATTGTATAATAATTCAGATTTTTATTTGTTAAGTTTGTGAAATTTATTGCCGTCGTAATAAGGAGGCAAAGTGTATTATTTTTACTTAATTATGCTGACATCTGGTTGTCGACTTATGGTACTATTCCATGGAGAAAACAGAAAAATTTTGCTGAACATCTGACAAAGACAAGAACTAAAATTTACATTAGAGCGACTGAAACACAACATTTTATTTTATGGTAGAAAAAATTGGAGAAATTTTGACATCAACAAAATGTAACCTATAAAACACCGACCAAATGGCACAGTGGTTAAAGCTTTGGCGTTTGGATCGGGAGGTACCGGGTTCGAATCCAGATAGGGGCAGCATGCAAAGTGAAATTTCATTAACAGATTTCGATCTGTGGTGAAATGTAACACATCTATGACCCCCTGTCGGTGTGCAAAACCCATGGGCCGACCCATCTTCCATGCCGGTATAGGCTGGCATGGAGCTTGCAATGTGCAGATGGTCTTAAATCGGTCCTATAGCCGTACGTCCTCGAGTTGGCCGGTAGGCGTAAAGTAAGGACGTAAAAAGCAGAACCGCAGAAGAGCAGGGTGAGCCTTGAGCCCCAAAACAGATCGCATAGTTAACAATAAAAAAAAAAAAATAAAAAAAAAAAAATAAAAAAAAAACCTATAAAACCTTTAAAAAACATGAAAAATCTTCATTTTGAATGTTTAACAAAGAATTTTATTCCCAAAATTTACTAAAAAATATAATATTATTTTTGTGATGAACAGAATCATGTGATTTTAATATTTTTTTTATTTTTCGAAAATATATAAAAAAATGCTGTACCATAAATATGTAAGGAGAAAATTTTAGCATCAACAAAATTTAACCTATAAATTATTAAAAAAAAATTAAAAATCTTTATTTTTAATGTTTGACAATAAATTACTAATAAATTAAATAATATATATAATCGGGACAGGCAGAATCATGTTATTTCATTTCTATATTTAATTCTCGAAAATAAATAAAAAATTGCTCTGCTATAAAATACATAACCTACAAAATAGCATGTGCAATCGCGCATTCAATTATTTTTAATAAAAAAAAAAATTCTTCTAATACACAAGAATTTACCAAATTTCTTTATCTAAAATAATTTTTTTGAGTTGAATCATTTTTTACACGTATATACGAGACGTTAATATACGTGAGCGCAATGTTTTATCCATAAAAATATTTTAGAAATAAAATTAAAAAGGAGTGGGGATGGTTTTTTCGTTTTGCTTGCTTTAAAAAATACTAAACTTTATATTTTTTATGAAAAATTATGGCAACACAACAACAATTTGCTCAGCAAATGCTCAGCAAGCTATAATCAGATGTGCCTTTCTCTCAAATAGTCGATCTATATTTTTGTCTCGTTTTCGTTTTGCTGAGATTTTTGCTGGTAATATTTTTTTCCCGTGGAATAGTACCATTACGTTGTCGTCATCAGCAAAAAATGAATGTTGTCACAGGCCAGTACTATAGAAGGCACTGCCCTGAGCACGAACTTTGTTTATTTTGCATTATTTTTGGTAAATTGTTTTTTAATTTTAAGGTAGATTTCATTTAGAATTTTACCATTTTCCGGCATGCTGCCTTTTATTTGTTGAACGTCGTATAACACACGATTCAAAGTTTGTGTGTATGGAAGAAGAGTATTCAACAATCACTGCGTTTATGTACAAACATAGGCACTATGGTTGATTGTTGAATCAATGCCTTCTAAACTACAGGTCTCTTACTACTCTCATTTTTTGCACATGACGTCAATTTAAGTCTAAACCGAGACTGCGCAATAATAATTTTAAGATATTTACACTAACAAAACAACTAGAGAAAGCAATAACAACGTCGACTTAGCGTGTCGTCATCATTTGGTGTAAGCGGCCAGTAGTATAGAAGGCATTGCATTGGTTGAATACTCTTCTTGCATACACACATACTTTGAATCGTGTGTTATACGACGTTCAACAAATAAAAGGCAGCATGCCGGAAAATGGTAAAATTCTAAATGAAATCTACCTTAAAATTAAAAAACAATCTACCAAAAATAATGCAAAATAAACAAAGTTCGTGCTCAGGGGAATGAAAATTTAAGTTTTTGCCGCAATTACGAGATATAAATAAATAAAGTCAAAAAAAAAATATTGAACAGAAAATGTTCATAGTATTCGTATGAAAGTGTTTTTTCATGTTTTCATTATTTGGGCCTGCATACATACAAAGCGTATATAATGAAAGACGGCCGTATACACATACATAGGCACTGCTTTAATATAAAATAGTAGCCGTATGTAATTCGTTGTGGATGCACGTCGTTTTTGTCCCGATTTCAGAAATGAATAAAAATCGTAAATATTTGAATCGTAATCTTATTCTTTATGGATTGATTAACGTTTTTATAATGTTTAAGTGGTTTATTAAATTTTATGAAACCATCCTTAAATTTTCAATTAGGCTTCCGTATCCTACTAGAAACAATTAAAGTATTTAAAAAATATTTGTTTATATACTTTTGTATATGTGGAACGGTTGTTGAAAAAGTATGTATGTTCGATTTTCGGTTCTGAGTAGTTTTGTTCTTCTGTTTCAATATGATCATGCATGTATTAATATCTCCCAGATTCCAAAACGTATTGAATTTTGCTCCCGGTTTTGGTGTCTGTTGTAACAATTTGCTTTCATAATTTTGGATTTGTATCGCTCTCTCTAGCTTCACATCCCATGAAGGGTTTTTGCCGCCCGCACTATGGTCCTCCAGCCGTCTCGGTTCATCGCTCTCGTCCTCCAGTTTCGAGATCTTGTTCGACGTCGTCATGCCAGCGCAGTCGTGGTCTTCCTCTACGACGCACATCGGCTGGTTGTTGATGGAACACTTTATTGGTCATCCGTTGTTGTGGGGACCTTGTAACGTGGCCGAGCCATCTAACTCGATTGGATTTGATGAATCCGATAATATCGCAACCTCCAAGAATTTGCTTTATCTCGTGGTTTATGCGAATCTGATATTCATTGTTCGCGACTTTAATTGGACCAAAGATTAAACGAATGACCTTCCTTTCGAAAGTTGATAACAATCCACAATCGTTAGTGGTCAAGGTCCTGCTATCGCAATCGTAAGAAGTACGATATCATCTGCATATCCAAGAATTTGGCCTTATTTATTAAATATACAGCGCGAAGTTTCGATGTTGCTTTTCCTCACTACGTACTCAAGCGCCAAATTGAACAGCACAGGCGCGAGTGCATCTCCCTATCGAACACCAGATGTTATTTCAAAGGAGTATGACACAGTTCCTTTGACTACAATTCTACATGCAGACCAAGACGTTGTTAATTTGCACAGAGAAACGAGTTTCTCTGGAATTCCAAAGCATATGAGCGCGGCCCAAAGGTTATCGCGGTTTATAGTGTCATATGCCTGACGGAAGTCTATATATATTTGATGTCTAGTTATGTTGTACTCCCAACATTTTTCCAAGATCATCCTCATTGTGAAAAACTGGTCAGTGGTCGATCGATTGGGACGAAAACCACATTGATAGTCGCCAATGATGTTTTCGGCGAAAGGGATGAGTCTGGCAAGTACATCATTAGCCAACACTTTGTAAGCAGTGTTCAATAGAGCTATACCACGATAGTTTTCACATTTAAGACGGTCGCCTTTTTTATGCAACGGACATATGAGCGCGGTCTTCCAATTCTCCGGCAACTCTTCTTGGCTCCAAATACATACGACGAGATTGTATAAACTTGTTGCAAGAGTAGCGCCTAAAAGTATAATCAATTCTGCGGGGATTCCATCAAGACCGGGTGCCTTACCGTTTTTCAATCTACTAATAGCTGCGTCTACTACCTCTTCTGTGGAATATTCGACAAAGACCCCTTCACCTGGCGGAACTATTGCTCTAATGGGGGTCACTTCGTCATTCCGATTTAGCAGCTTTTTAGCAGATCTAACGTCAGATATGCTGGTGGAGTGTCTCTTGGACACCATGACGTGATCGATTTGGTTTTCTGTTCTTCCATCATTCGATCTCCACGTTACTTTGTGAATTCTCTTATGTGGAAAAAATGTACTTGATACAATTAAGTTGTACGTTATTGCCAGGTCGATGATGCGTTGGCCGTTGTTATTACTAGTTAGGTGCAGGCTGTTAGGACCGATGTGCAATGTATTTTCTGCACTCCTACCGATTTTTGCGGTATGTTTTTGATGACTTCCTCCAGCTCCACAAAGAATACATCTTTGATGTCATCCAATTTATCTTCGGTGGGTGCATGCACATTAACGATCGTGATGTTAAATTTCTTAGTGCGAAGTCTGACTGTGCACATCCGCATGTTGATCGGCCGGAAATCGATGATATGATACTTTGATGATATGATAGGTACTTGGCAAAACACACTTACACTTAATAAACATATTTTATTAAACACTTGTTTTTCTATTTCGCAAAAAATTTAAATTTTTGAATATTTTAATTAAAGAATTTGTTCAAAAAGTTTAAAAAATCATTCGATCGATTTGGACTTTAATCTTTGTCTTGCACTTCAACTCTAAGGATACTATTTTTAGCATCAACCAATCTCAATTAATTTTGATTTGGCAGTACACAGATAAATAGAAAATTCAATTGAAATCATTTAAAAATGCATTGCAATGAATGATGCTCGAGGAGGAATAATAAATGACCATCTACAGTGATTCGAAAATAACGGAGTGTCCAATGGGAAGCGATTGCTTCGAGCTCTTGTATTCAACGCGTACATAACACACGTGGACCGAGGAAAATCTATGTTTGGCACTTTTGGTGAAAGAATGGCTTACAACATTAAGAGACGTCTTGGCTGTTCACACATACGTGGGATAAATACGCAAGCATTTGAAAAAATTGTTGCTATACTTTAAACAAGTTATAATTCCTCAACTGAAATGAGATACCAAATCAACCCGTTTGGTAGTATAAAATTTATAACTTATTGAAGAGCTGCTATCGAAACGGCCACTATCTGAGTTTTTCATCATTTATCACTGCTGAAAATATCACCGCGCGCAATAATCACCGCAAAGAAAAAATTATTTTGGTAAATCAATAAGAAAATCTTTACTCTGTAATTTTTCTTAAGAATAAAGTATTTTTAAATTGCATACAAGTATTAGTCTTTTCGGTGGCCGCTATGGTGTTCGAACGAAGTTACAAAATCAAGTACATACTGTAAATGAAAAGAACATGAATATCTATCGAACAATGTTTTTATAATTTTTTAATCACGTATGTATACATATCTGTGATTCAAAAACTTTGTCACTCGCATGCTTTCACAACCACATTGTAGTGGTGACTGACTGCATGTCGTGTTTTTAGAAAGAGAATGGAAAGAGACCATATTATGATTTGAAATGATGACGCCATACAACAACAACATTAATAAAAGCTCATTATTTATTTATTTTCCAAGTCAATTTTCACACAGTTTGAAGGATTTTCTTGAATTTATTTTTGAACTGATTAAAGTTTGAACTTTTCTGCATTTACCCGTACAAAAATATTATAAAAGCTTATGGTTTAAGTATACTTAAAAAGAAAAAGAAAATTAGTCGTTTTTCATACATTCCTATAGGAAACACATTTATTATATCCCATATTTTAAGTTTAGTGAAAAAAAGCTCGAATAGGGAGGCTCTATTTATCTAGTTGGCTCTGATACAACATACTGGAATCGTGAGCTTTTCGTTTCGAAAAAACAACGGAAAGATATATTTTTAGCGCTCGCTTCTAGCATTCAATCAGCATCGTCAATTTCAACTACATTGTAAGTAACTTTAAATTTAATTTTTTCCCTATTTTATCGAGCGGTTGTCGGACAATTTCAATTGTCCGCTTCTACTAGTTTTTTCATTATCATTTTCACGAAAATGACATAAAAAGGCTATTGCTTTCGATTAACCAAAGCACAACTGTTCACAATTGATGAAGTTTGAACAATTTAAGGTGCACATTTCGCATTAAGATTACATACAGTAGGGCTCAAAAGTATTTTGACAAGTATAATTTATTGGATAACACAAAAAATAAAAACAATATTACAATTAATATTTTGACATCTATATATGTATTTTTATTATTTATTTATGACAGCTTTACAACGTGCCGGCATTGAATCAACTAAGTCTGGCAAACGATCAATGAGAATTCGACTCCATTCATCGCATAATGCTTCGTATAAAACATTCGTATTTGAATAATTTTTTCATGTTACGCATCGATTCAGCTCCCCCAAAAATGCGCAATAGGGTTTAAATCGGCACTTTGGCTTAGCCACCAAGAGTTCGATTTTCATAAGTTTCATGAAGTCACTTACATGCTTAGATTTCTGTTTTGGATCAGTATCTTGCTGGAAGTACCTGCTAGGTGGCATATTTTCTTCAGCATACTGTAGCATTTGTTTCTTTAATATCTCAGTATACATAAAACGATCCATATTCCCTTCTATTCTTGCGACGAATCACCTTAGTACATCGTTCCAAGGTTTAATACTCCTGTTTTTTGTTGATTGTCGTAAATATGTATACAATTGTAAAAGCGCGCGAAATGATGAAATAAAAATAAAATTTATTGATTAGGAGAAATTATACTTGATTGTCCCGTTAGCAATGTGGATGTTGGGTATAAAAGCAGCTACTGACGAACAGCCACCACTTTTCCATAACAGTACGGATGACCAGAATCCATCCAGCTTTAGATCAGATTATGCAAAGGTGGTGTCGTCCATTCATTTCATGGTAAAGACTCCTCATTATGATCCAAATGGAGTTCCTTCAAATTCTGTTGCTTATTCGCAAATGCCTCCACAGCCAATGAATTTTATTCAGCAGCCAGCATCAATCCCAACTTAGGTCAGATTTGCTTTGGCTGGCAATCGTCAAATAGCTCCAAACGCGTTGCAAGTACTCTTACCACCAATCATACCACAACCAATTATTGAGCCAAATTTTAATTTTGGTTATGATGATAGGCAGTTCCAACCAGCTTTTCAAAATTTAAATGTATATCAACCGAATACACCAAACGAGAAAGATCCTACACCACACCTGATATCTCAAACTACACCTATCTCCCATATGGCTACGTCAACTCCTCCGGAGTCTGCTGCATATCGAAATATTGATACTGTCGACCAGTACTGAAAGCCCAATTCATACTCGCAAACAACAATGCGGATCAATCCGGCTACGAACATAGCAAAATGGAATATTTTATATGACGAAACGGCCTTAGACATTACAGTAGAGAAATTCTTTTTCCGCGTAGAATTATTAGCATCGACTCATGGCATTAGTCTGCAGCAACTAGTACACGAATTGGGGTTCCTTTTGAAAGGTGTTGCTCGAGAACATTATGGATCATTATGGAAAGAAACTCAAGGTGTCGTTGGGCCGAATTAAAAGAAACAAAAATACCAGAAGAAAACATTTGTCGATTTGTACTATGATGTGCTCAATTTAGCTCTGCCCTTGAAGACTCCTTTAGCCGAAGCCAATTTATTAGCTATTCTCCGCAAAAATATGCGGCTTGCTCTGAAATCGCAACTAGCAGGGGACCAGTTTATTTCGATTGCCGCTCTCATCAAGAAATACATTGCTATATAAGAGGTATGGAAGAGTATTGGTTACATTCCTGAACATAGTATGAATCTTCCTGTACGCCAGGTACGATTTGTTAATGTTAATGAAATTTCTTCTGCACCGGTTACAAATATTGATCCACAATAACAGAATCATACGCAATCATTAAGCCATCCTTCTTTAAACAATGAGGCATATGCATACAATAGCGCTAAACTTCCAAAGAAACCGACAGTAAATAGTACTTCCGGCAGTAAAACTTTCGTCTGTTGGAATTGTTGGGTAGAGGGTCATACATTTATGGACTGTTCAAAACCTCAACAACATTTATTTTGTTACGGGTGTGGAGCTCCTAATGCGTTAAGACCACACTGTTAATTGTACTCGTAATCAGGGAAACTATTCAGCAGGAATGAGAGCATCTGAGTCCCATCATTTTCGGCAACCATACCTTTCCTGACGGATTCAGCTTCCAATACGGATTACGAATTTTATCAACTTCTTCGGCAATCAAACAAGACTCAGTAAATCATTATTATAAACCTAATTTGAACTTAACCAAACCAACAACTAGTCGTATTAAATCTTATAAATCATTAGAACGAGTAAATAAATATTGGAAACTCAAGAGATCAATGCGGAAGAAAATCAACGAATCAATTATAGCAGATAGTGTGGATGGACGTTCATATGCTGAAGTACAGATTCTCGGAAACACATATATCGGATTACTGAACAGTGGTGCCAACATCTCCGTACTTTCCTTTCCAAAACTGCCTAGCAGATAATACTAAATAAGTTACCTTTTATCTAGCTCCAAAGTTGACCCAGCAGCTTTACCTTGGTGTAGATTTTTGGCAAATTTTTGGCCTTCTCTACAACCCGCTCTGAGACTACTAATAAACTTTGATACATTCTTCAAAACTAGCAGCTGACGAACTGTCTAACGAAATGGAACCACAAGATAGCGCTTCTTCACAACACCCCTTAACCGAAGATGAAAAACGTGCGCTCGATCAAGTTATAAAGTTATACAAATATTTCCATCCTCTTCTTTATTGGGGTTGAGAAGAACTCTGTGAAGCAGAGGCATTATCCTGTCTCACCAGCCGTTGAAGCAGAAATGTTTAAAGAGCTGGATCGTATGTTGTCATTGGGAGTGATCGAGGAGAGTATTAGTTCGTGGTGTTCACCGATAGCTGTTGTGTGCAAGTCGAATGGCAAAGTACGGCTATGTCTTGATGCAAGGAAAGTCAATGAGGTTACAGTGAAGGATGCTTACCCCTTACCTCTCATCTACGGATTGCTGGGGCGTCTAGATAAAACTAGGTTCTTCTCGAGTCTTGATTTACAGGATGCCTTTTGGCAAATACCGCTTGATGAGGGGTCGAGGGATAAGACAGCTTTTGCTATACCTAGGCGACCCTTGTAGCAATTCACAGCCATGCCATTCGGCCTCTGCAATTCACCACAAATCATGTGTCGTTTAATGCATCGTGTTGTACCCCACGAACTACACTCTCAATTTTTTGTCTACTTGGATGACTTACTGATCACGAGCGCAACGTTTGAAGAACACGTATATATTTTGAGTACTGTTGCTGAGTTACTGAAACTTGCTAACTTGACGATCAACATCGACAATAGTCCCATTTTCTTAAAGAAATCAAATAAATGGTTTCTTAATAGTTGGGTAAGTTGACAATAGATCACAATGGGTTTTCGCACGGTAGGTTGTTCCATGTGTCATTCCCTTCCCCCTCCAATATTTCCTATTCCTGCTTTTCATTTATTTATTCCCTTTTCCTGCGGTCTATCATGACTCTCTCATGTTTCGGGAAACCCCACGCCATCCCCTGAGTCCTAGCCGGCCTCTGTTGACCGCCCGAAACCTTTGAGTGGGTAAAATTCTGCTAACGGGTCAATACTCGTATTGGTTTCGTTACATTCTAACTAGAGGTCCAACTTTTTGGTGGAAAAAACACCCCAAAACCATAAAATTGCCACCTCCATGTTTTACTGTGGGTATTGAATATCAAATCTTTTGTTTACAGGACGTCTCACATACCGTATTCCATCGGGTGACACTAAACTAAATTTGCTTTCATCACTCCACAACACATTGGCCATTCTGAATTCGTCCATGATATGTGCCGTTTCAGGGAAGAAAATCAGAGGGTTTTTGGTTCGTCCATGTAATCCGAACTCTTTTTGTCGACGTTTTACAGTTGAAACGTGTATATTTACGTCATATTTTTCTTGTAACTTGTTTTTTATTTGCACGGCCGATTTTCGGACATCACTCGTGGATAACTTTTCCATTACTCTATCTTCCCTGGAAGTAATTTTTTAAGGACGGCCGCTGTGGGGTTTATTTAAATAAGCCTTATTCCACGCACTAACAAACTGTCGAGACACGTTTAAACTTCGAGCAACTTCTAATTGCGTCGCTTTCTGCTGTGTGACCAAGCTTGTTGACAATTTGCAACTGAATAATGGTCACAAGTGAATTTTTTTAAAGCTGCCAAAAATTATTTTTGTTTTTTTTACTACACACGTAAAATGAACAAACACGTTCCAACTTGTTCCTACTAATAGTTGCAGGCACGTCGTAAGTAATAATGGAAAAACCCGTATTTAGAATTACTCTAGATAACAAATTTAGACTTGTCAAAATACTTTTGAGCGCTACTGTTGTTACGACTGTACGGTCGCAACTACGATTTTTGTATTATTTTTATTCCCCTCGGTTTGTGTCCTCGCTTTCGGAGTTGTTTAATGTTAGTGAACGCACTCGCGATGGTTGTCATTTTTGTACCGAATTTTCGTATCGAAATTTTTTTTCTTAATGTTTTCAATTGTTGGTTATTATAGAGTCGAGTTTGATATTTTTTTTTGGTTGGTCATTAAAAAGTAGTAAAAAAAAAGAGTGAAAATAAAAAAATAATAAAAATTGTATTTGAGTGTATATTTTATAATAAAATATTAGAAATATATATGAAAAAAAAGAAAATTGTTTTTTTAAATTGAACGCTTTTTAATATTGTGGAGTGAAAGAAAAGTAAAATCGAGAAAAATTTTCATTATTGTTGGAATATTTGTTGGTTGTTGTTGGCCCAATTACAATTATATTTTGGATACATTGTACCGCAAAGCATAAATTTTGGGATTATAAATCACCTAAGTAAATTAATTGGTGTTGATAAGAACGGATGCAGCGCAGATACAGGGTGACCAACCGTTGGTGCGGGGCATCCAACGGTAGTGTGTTGTGGTGGTGATGATAACGGGTGGCCAGTTGAGGCTACTCCGTTCTAAATTTTGGTGGTAACGGGGAAAGGCCCCGCAACATTTTAAGGCTCAACCGGGCAAAAATATTTATGGATCAGCAAGACAACGCCCAACTTATTTTGGCGGCCAGTCGAGACCAAAATATTTACCAGGCAGGGTGTGTCGCAACGGTAAAATACAGGGTGGCCAGTTGAGGTCACTCATTTTTGATATTCGAGGCGAAGGACGCCCAATTTGTTTGTGGACGAAGGCATGCAAAGCCCAACGAAGGCATACAAAGCCCAACGAAGGCATACAAAGCCCAACGAAGGCATACAAAGCCCAACGGAGGCATACAAAGCCATTTACATTTTTATTGATACCGGTGAGAGGCACCGCAACGGATTCGGCACAACCAAGCCGCAACGGTCCGGGTGGTATGACGGCCGCGCAAGGCCGCAACAGTTTGTTAAATTAATTAAAGTACAATTTTTTTTTATTTTTTATTTTTGTTTTTATATTTTGATTTTATTTCTTTTATACATTTTAAATTTTTTTATGTTATAATTTTCAAAATTCTTGTATTTGAGCGCCGCACAGCGGGTGCACGCTCGATGCACATTGGTCTCGCGTCACTCTTCTCCAGTTGTTTTCTTTCGGCAATTATTTTTTTTATTATTTCTATTTTTGTAGTTGATTTTCTTTGTAAAATGAATTACTAATTTTGGATATGGTATGCTGGGAGCGGAGACTCCCTCTGTGTCGGCAGGTTGATTGCGGTCCCTTGGTGCCCGCATCCAATTTCGTAACCAGGGCTTTGTCCTGTTTGAATTCGGATGGATGCGCACACCAAGGAACCGCTCTCGGGTTATGATTTCGTTGTTCGTTCCTCAGGTTCCGGCCGACGAATTTCGGCGGAACATTCGGTTTATTTTATTATTTGCGGTTTTTCTTTAATTTAACTTTCTGTATCATCACGGTGTAAGCCATGAGCCATGCATGCCTCAAACCCCACGACCCTTCGCACTTCTCCCTGAGAACGTAGCCGGCAAAAATCACCGTGGAGGCCTCTGCATGCGCTTAGTGATAATCTGCAGGATGGCAGTAGCCATCCTGTAACACTGTATATCCGCGGGTAGTTGTTATGGATTTAAAAAACGAAATATTGAAAAACTAATTTGTGCTATGCTTGCCCAGATCAAACTTGCCTTACAAAAGATTAGATTAACCTTGAAATAGAGTAGGACTTCACCGGTTGTCTCACGGCCTAACCTAGACATGTTATTAGAATATGTCAGAAATATTGAAAAACATGCTCCTTAAAAAATTATTTTGGTTTGGCCAATAAGAAGCAACTAACAAGTGTCTGGTAGCTCTGAATGTTCAGCTTACAAGAATGTGCTGCATATAGAGCAAAGCATGTGGAAGTGGTTCATCGCTGTGAGGCTGCTCAGGGTTTGCTTCAGCACTCTACACAAGAAATTAAAGCAGACATTGCAACCATGTATGGTTTTGTGGATACCACTCCCTGCAGGAAATGGGCAATAGTATTATAGTCTAGTGCATCAAATGCGAAGTTCAATTTAGCCAGTAGCACATACATAGGAGATTTATCCTCTCGAGGGACCTACCTTACGACAAACAACATGAATCGCTTCTGAATTGATTCTATACGGCTAGAGCAACTGTTATAGAGCCGATGGAAGACAATTTCTGCCATCTTTCCCAGCGTGAGTTTCAAGAACTCGTCCCAACTCCCACCGGGTAGCAAGTAGTTAAGCATCGTTTATTAGTACTAAGTCGTTTGCCAACAAGTTAGGCTGGGTTCACTTTCGCTGCTGAAGTAGGTAAAGATATTCAGAAGATCATCGTTTCCAGAGACGTTGTATTGATTGTTCGGTCAGGTGCCATCTTGTTTTCAACCTCATTGAATCACCAATTAAGAAATGCTCTGTAGTTATTAAAGGTCGAGAGTTAAGACGCGCTTCAATTTGAGTTGTTACCGTGCAAAATTCCTCGAACGTTAATGTTAATTCACCAATAACCCTTCTGAGATGAAATTTTACTGATTTTATACCTGCCAGCGTTTGCTCCGACAAAGTAGGTGCCATTGTCGGAGAATATATCGGTACTTAATCCTCTTTTGAGACAGCTTACTATTTCGTTATGGCTTACCTTAGTTACCACCTTAGTTACCATTCGAAGAGTGCTATATATCCTTTGTAGGCCTTGCGCCCTCTGGCATGATCGATCCCTGTTTTGGCAAATGCTCTCTCTGGTTGCCCTCTGGCAGCGGCAAAGTTCTCATTAGTAGTTGTTCTAACATATGTTGCTTGTGGCGCAAACATTTTAGACATTTTTGAATCACGGTTCGCACAACAATAATCCAGTATTTGTACCGTAAATGTGAGAAGGTTAATTCAATGCCACCGTGCAAAGTGCTGTGGCTTGTCCATGATTATTGGGATTCGGCTGCGGTAGGCGTAAGGTTTGAATTGTGTAGCCGACCATTCACTCTTACATACATACAAACGTTTTAAATCGGTTTAGCTCCCCTCTGATCCAGCATAATGTAATAGTTGAGTCAGTCCAGAAGTAAGTCTTGATATCATTGAGCTCCAGGGCACATTGAGTGTATGGCTTAAGAGTTTCGCAAGTAGCAAAGGCTGCATTAAACTCTAGACGTGGGATTGATAATTTGGTCTTGATAGGAGCGACTCGTGTTTTTGCATTGGATCCATTGGAAAATCCATGCAGCTCAATTGATGATTCTGTTGTTGTGTCAATCCACACATGAATTATTATTTGATTCCTGTGATATGTTAAAACATTTCCTCGGAATAGGAAGTCCATTTTCTCAGGTTCAAACCACCTTCCTCCGCGAGTTCCTCTATAATTGAAAATTGGTTCTTCTAGAGTATAACTTCCAGTTAGCATGTCATCAACGTAAAAATCCGACGACAGGACCTTTGATGCTGTTGGATAAGTGCTGCTACCACCATGTACCTGTTTCAACAAGGCTCGTACTGTAGTAGGTAGCCATATGTTTAGCGGGATCGTCTATCCATAATATTCTCTGGTAATCTCGATCTGCCTCATGAAACCATACCTGTCTGTACATTTTCTTGATATCAGCAGCCAGTATGAATTTATGTCGTCGCCATTGGATCAAGATGTCCGAAAGATATTTTTTTTGACCACACCGTGATGTGGTATATAATACCTTTGATTCACTTCGATTTATTCAGGCTTCTCTCGGTCTAACTGAATGATGCTTCCTTTGTAAATTTTCTCTTGAGCTTTAGCAATCTGGCTACGACCATTTTTCTTGACTCGCTCAAGTTGCGCTGGCTTGATTTAAAACGAATCCTCACCGTGTACCTTCCAACCTTAAATTTTTTTCGATTTTTACCTCCTTCGCAGTGAAATTTCTTTCTTCGGGAATATTTTCATTCTTAATGAACAAATGTAGTTATTCTTGAATATCCTTTGTTGTCACCATAGTTGTTGTCGTTTGATGCTCACTGTTCTCCAGATTGCCAATTATGATCGACCCAAATTCAGCCATCGGCTCATGATGTTTGCCCTTTATGATGTTGTCAATTATTATAACCGGATAGTAATCTGCTCCAATCACCAAGTCGATTGGTTGCGAGCGATTGTAGTGGGGATTAGCTAATTGTATTCCTTCCAGATGCTTCTTTTTACTTTTGTCAATGTTGGTTTCGGGAAGCTGTTGAGTGAGCTTGTCGAAAACCAAAGCGTCAACAAGCATAAAAATTCTCCAGAAAATCTTGGGCTTAGCTTGATATTGATGGGTTGATATTCGTATTCTAAAGTGAAATTTGGCACGTCTTCCGCCGGCAGGTGCCGGCAGGTGCCAGTGAAGTCCCTTTTGAAATACGAGGTTACTTGTTCATCTTCATCGCTTTCTACCATGATTTCTGTGTGTAGCTGGTTGGTCACATCCATTTATTTTTGCAACTGGTTGATCTTTAGCTGCAAATATTATTTTAAGCACTGTTACGACTGTGTGGTCGCAACGACGATTTTTGTGTTATTTTATTCACCCCGGTTGTTGTCTTCGCTTTCGTCCATCTTCTCTTATTTTTTTTATTCACCTCGGATGTGTTATGAACGCACTTTCGACGTTTTGTTTTGTGCCCCATCACGTGGTGGCGCAGAGGTGAGAAAGAATAAGGGAAAGAGAGAACAATGCGCATCGAGTGTGTGCAAAGTAAAACGTTTTGGAAAAAATGTTTTTTCTTATATGTCTCTCTTTTATACCAACGAAAATTTGATATAAAGGAGAGACAGAGAAGAGAGATTAATTTCTTCTAGAACGTTTTACGAGTTGTGCGGCGCTCGAATTTTTTTTATGATGCCTTTCGAGTTGTGATTGTCAAAGATTCGAGTTTTGATTGATAGTCGAGTGTTGATTTTTTTTATTTTAATAAGTTTCGAGTTTTGACTCAGTTTTTGTATATATATATAAAAAAAAGGAAATAATAATTATAAAAGTTAAGTTGGTTTTGTAATTTTGATTAAAAAAAAAAAATATAAGAATCGGTTTTGTGTCGATGAAAACAATTGTATTTTCGGCGTCGGCCGTTTGATGTGTTTAAATAAAAACAAAAATATAATTTGAATTGTCAGCAACATACGAGGAAAGTTTTATTTATATCCAAAATCAGAGTTATAATTCATCTATTATTTGATTATTGGGTAAAAGTGTGAATCTATATCGTGAAGTCGGTATAGGGGATAACAATAAAAATATTGTATCTGAGTAAACCGTACGTCCAGTTATTTAACGGGTGTGTTATTTCGGGTGTGGTACTAAGCAAACCGTACGTCCAGTTGAAAAGGGTGGTGCAACAAGTTTTTTTTTTGCCCTCGGCTCCAGATAAGGAGAAGTTGTAATTAAAATAATTTAAATCTACGGAATTGGATAACATTTGGAGTTGTTCTACTATTTCTACTATATAACAAAATTTTTTACTAACACAAATCAGTAGATACTCCTGATGATGACCTAACAAGTCGAAATCGATCGAGTGATTTTTTAAACTTTTTGAAAATTATTCAAAATAACTGCGAAACAAAAAACAAGTGATTAATAAAAATGTCTTTATTAAGTATTAGTGTGTTTCGCCAAGTGCCTACGGCCAATAGCGTAAAAAGTATTTGGAGTTGTTGTGGTGTCGTTGGTAATATCGGATAATTGATACGGTACGTAATTTTCATTGACAACTGTGTTTACGGTTGTTCGGCAAACCAACGCACAACATATTTTGGCGGCCAGTCGAGGCCAAAATATTTATCGGCATCTAGCCGCAACGGTTATTGGTGGTCTGCCGCAACGAACAGGTGGCCAGCCGGCCAGTTGTTTATTTTGTATTGATATTGGTATCGGTGGTCTGCCGCAACGAACAGGTGGCCAGCCGGCCAGTTGTTTATTTTGTATTGATATTGGTATCGGTGGTCTGTCGCAACGAACAGGTGGCCAGCCGGCCAGTTGTTTATTTTGTTTATCCCTGGTTATCGGTGGTCTGCCGCAACGCCCGACCGCACAAGGTCGCAACTAACGCGTAGCCAACCGGCTATTCGTTATTATTATTATTGGTATCGGTGAAAGGCACCGCAACGGTCTGGGTGGGGCAAGGCCACCTATGGCATGACGGCCGCTCAAGGCCGCAACATTTTTTATTTTCTATATAATTAAGGTACGATTTTTTTTATATTTTTTAATTTTTAAATTTTATTATTTCTTTCTTAAATTTTTTATTAAATTTAATTTTCAAATTTCTGTAATCGAGCGCCGCACAGCGGGTGCACGCTCGGTGCGCATTTCTCTCTCTCTCTCTCTCGTTCTCTCCTTCTCTTGTTTTCTCCAGGGGAAGTTGTGTTTTGGTTTTTGCTGTTTACATTAAATTAAAAGAATGAAATATTAAATTTTTTCGGTGTGGTGTGATGGGAGCGGAGACTCCCTCTGTGTCGGTGTAGTGTTGGCGGTCCCTTGGTGCCCGCATTCAGTTTCGTAACCGGGGCTTTTCCCTGTTTGAATTCGAATGGATGCGCGCACCAAGGCACCTCTTCCGTTATCATTTTTTATTTATTTATTATTTTGATTATCTGCTGTTCGTTCCTCAGGGTCCGGCCGACGAATTTCGGCGGAACATCCGGGTTTTTATTATTATTTGCGTTTGTCTATTTTATAATTATCTGTTAATCACGGTGTAAGCCAGAAGCACATGCAAGCCTCAAACCCCACGACCTTAGCACTTCTCCCTGAGAACGTAGCCGGCAAAAATGACCGTGGAGGCCTCTGCATGCGCTTAGTGATATCTGCAGGTTGGCAGTAGCCAGCCTGTAACAGCACGTTGCGTATCTAATGTATATTCAATAGAATCGATATTCTTGTATAGCTGACGCATTAAGATGTCTTGTTTCTTAAATAATTTTTTGTTGATATCTTCATCGTCCGTTAAGTCCTGATCCTTGGAAGGTATTAATGAATGTTGATGCTCACCTGATTTTGAGTTCATCTGTTTGTTTTTTTTTTTGGAATATCAAAATCATGACTGGCAATCCTCTAGGAACAGGTCGTACCTCGGCACCAGTTGTCTTGTGGAACCCCAATACGAATGAGTTGATTCTAGCGGCAGGGTTGCTGCTCTGATTTGGTCTTTACGTTCTGTATTCGACCTTCTAAATACGTTTTAGTTTTACATATATCGCCACCATGTGGTTCCACTACACTGGTTTCGAGACAGTTAGCATAAGTTCATCACATCTCACCGTCGATTCAACATCTGAATAATGATCGCGTCTGAAAACTTAGTAGACTGGGAGAAATATCCTGCAGAACTGTGCAAGCTTGTCAGCCATGTTTTCGTGATACAAATGACATCATTCATTTTCCAACATCTATAAGTACATTTCATGCGATTTTGGTCGAATTCCGCTATGGTTATGATAATAAATAGACAACGTGTTGGTTTTGACAGAGATCGGTAGTGCGTAGAAAGAATAGAACGAAAAGGATCATGTTCAGACATACTTAAGAACTAAAATTAATATTTAGTTGGGCCACCATTAGACTCAATAACAGCGCTCAGTCGCCTGGGCATTGATAAAACCAGGTTCTCAGTAACCTCTGATGAAATTTCGGCCCATGCACCCGAAAGGGCACTTTTTAATGAATCTTTATTGGTAATTTTATATTTTCGGATTCTTTGTTCTAGTTCATACCAGGTATGCTAGAGCAGTCTGCTCTATTGCATTCAGATCCAGTGACTGGACAGGCGGATGAAGTTGTTTCGGCACATTATATAGAAGCCATTGTGTTACTGCCATCGCTGTATGTTTTGGATCATTTTCTTAATATACGATTCACTGGTTGCCATCGCCGTGCTTAACGGTGGAAACAAACTTTTTGGAGTCATACCATGGTTATTTTTTCGACCCTTCATCGGATCCGAATATATTGAATTTACTTTCGTCAGTGAAAAGCACTTTGCTCCAAAATTCAGAGCCTTCATTAACGTATTTTATTTCGCAAATTCATGCCTTTCTGCTTTTTTTACTAGGCTTATAAATGTTTTTTTCCTTGGCACACTGCCATTAAACCGTTCGTTTCGTAAAATTCGACGAACTGTTTCGGGATGAACATTCTTACCAGTGCTATTGCGAATCTCAAGCGCTATTTTTGGAGTACTAATCCTTGAATTTTTTAGGACGCCCAGATCGTTGTTTATTTTGAATACTTCCTGTGTTATCAAAATTTCGAAAAGTAGAAAACTGTTCCCGTACCTTTATTATTAAATTTCGTATTTAGTTTGGTTTTTACAGTTGTAATGGTGTTATTGTGATTGTTCCGTTACATTGGCCATCTATAAGTCAAAAATTCAAACTGTATGTATGATTTTTGTGATATAAATTTTATGAATTTTAATATTACAATATTTAGTTCGTTTCATTTATCTCGATTTTGCAAATTTTAGTGGTGTATATAGACTTTTGTGACTGACTGTAGCAAAGAAAGTAACAAATCAATAAGGCGACCATGATAAACTACATATATCGTAAAATTGTGCCCCAATAGCATGTCTAAGCCTTTTTTTTTACTAATTTACAAGTTTTTGCGATAATAATTTAACGTAGGTCCTAATCCTTTAGTGTCTATATTTGTACATCTCAAAAAGTAGCTAAGCTTCTTCAGCATATTTTCCTATACGTATAGTTTTATTCTCTCAGCCACAAACTTAAAGGCGCAGGCCCCTAGTTTAATTTATACTAACGTTAATCAATCTGCATTTTCTACAAATTCACCTAGAAATTATATTAGATATTGAAAGTCAACGTAATTTTACCGCAACCCAGAGTTCCTTTTTTAAAAATAACAAGAAGTTACAAATTTAACAACTCGTCGATGTTGAGTACCAGAATAAATAAATATATTGGTATGCAAATACATATTTTCACATCATATAAGTAATAAACTGCCAAACATTTGAAAACATATCCCCCCTTACGTGTATAAATTTGACTAAAAATAATAATTTCCTGAATTTACATTTTTATCTCATTCTTTAGTTTGTCTTCCAATTATTTATCATCTTGATGAACCAATTCCTTAGTGAATCGTATTTTATTTTTAGTTTTATGGTTGCATTTATGAGCATATCGTAATTTCTGTTTGGTTTGACAAGGGGTAGCGCAAAAAAAACTTCGAAACTTTTAAATTTTGACGAGGAAATAAAACAAAAAACAATCGCCAAAGTTTTCATTTGGTTTCACATTTTTTTGTGGTGTATTTTGTGTAATAGTAAAGCAGAAATATGTGTAGCTCTTATCCTTTTTATTTGATTTAAATATTCAAAATTCGTTTTCTTTATTCTGCTCAGCTCGCCATATTTACATAAACACCAGAAGGAATAATATAGGCAACAACGTAAATGTGGAGGGGGTTAGTGGCGTATGTGATACATACGTAACTGGAATTGTTTCAATTTTCTTTTGATGTATTTTCCTATTTCATTTCTCCGTTTCCAGCTGTAGATGAAATGAATATAATGCATTGTAGCTCCGTGTTTACAAACGGGTCCAGAATTGAATATTAGTAATCTCATTTCATAATTTATGATCCTAAGAGATTTATGTTTTTTGTGAGATATTAGGTTTGTCTATCTGTAAAACTATTCATAAATTTACAAACAAAATACAACGTAGCTATTAAAAAAATATACAAAGGCGATGAATACAAATTTTATATCGCTGGGATGTTCCAGAAACAGCAACCAGTCACGTACGATAACTTTTTCTGTTTAGTTGTGTTCTTATTTTCAGTTAACATTTTCCCAATTTGTGTATTTTTTATTTTTGTTTTTCATTTAAGTTTCTGAGTATTGTTCAATAGACGGATGATAAGAAAACATAGAAAATCCAGCGCAAAACAAAAAATAATTGCAACAAAAATCGGAAAAATATCGTTTTAAAGTTAAAGAACACTGTGTACAGGTAGAAAACGCAGCAACAACAAAGAATTCTGTATACTGATCATAAATTGAATTTAAATTAGAAATTGTGGTTTTACATGCTGAAAAACTGATTAGATTTGGCTAAGTTCAATGTCTGTCGTATACAACTTGAAATTTTCAGAACAATGATTACTATTGAACGACAGGGGAAGTAACGAAACTACCAGTAGGATGCACAAGGAAAGCGCAGTTATTGAACACCTGGTGAGCAGGCGAATGAGGCGACAACTACTCATAATTATATCAATATTCCAAAATAAACGAAACATACGGAATCTGTGACAATCAATTTTATCCGTGCAAAATCAGTAGGCCAACCATCAGGGATTTTCGCAAAAAATTGAAACTTTTTTTTGTTGATGTTCCGGTTCTAAACGGTTATAGGCAATGTATATAACATGGTAACGTATTTTGAAATTCGGCCACATTGTGTAATCGAACCTGGATTGCAGGCGACTGAGGCGACATATTGTAGCAAACTAAACGTTGAACTACTCATAATTACATCAATATTCCAAAATAAACGAAACATACGGAATCTGTGCCCGTGGCGAGCTGCAGCTATCGGGGGGGTCACAGGTGGTGGATAGTGAACGGCCTATCGATAGGTAGGTTAGCGGTGAATTAAATAAGCCGTCCCCAACCGCAGCTCTGCTGGGAGGAGAGTCTCAGAGAACGGGGGAGTGGTTAACCTCTGTTCACCAAATTCTGAGTGCCTAGGATACCCAGTAGGGAAAGGCGAACTGATGGCGCCTTAAAACCATCGACCATAACCACGGTGAACTGAGCATCACGTCTCCTTGTGCTCCCGGGTCTCGAGGTAGTGAGTGGGGAACCCTATAAACGGTAATCCCATGAATGAAGTGGGTCCCATTTGTTTGGGATATCCATATGAATGGGTGAATGAGTGAGTGAATGTGGGAGGAGGGCGAGGCTGCGGGAGGTGGAATGCTCAGTAAGCCAATGGGCTGGATTAAGGTGTTACGCGACCCGTGCTGATGATCGGCTAGGCTGGGGGCCCATTTAACAAAGCGCAGTCGGGAACGGAGCCCTCTGGATACCTGGCGACCTCCAGTTGTATTTAGCCTTGCTTGCGTACACGGATCTCTGCGCAAGTTGACCTATATTTCTCCGATACTCGTGGGAGAAACATGGAAGAAACAAAAAATAATAAAAACAAGGGGACCGGCAACCTTCAAAAACCGGAAGAAGTTAGCAACTCTAACCGTAAAGGTGGGGCTTCATCATCAGGGTTAAGCGACACTTTGGCATCGAATCCAGGTGGAAGCGGAACCGCTAAAGGAAATAAGGGGGAATTGAGAGAGATCCCTCAGTCGAAGCGTCGATACAGGAAGAGACGGTCGGCGTATAGAATTTTAGAAAAACTGGCTGTGACCCCTGAGGGGCAGCTTACAGTAGAACAACGAGGATCGGTGGCATGGGCTAAAAAAACTGTCGGCCGTGACAGCTCGGAAAGGGCCCTTGTGTCTAAAAGACAGAGGTCCCAGGAAGAGCTGGAAACGGGCGAGAGTAAGCGAGCCAAGGTCCAGGTAGAAAAGACGTCGGGTGCTCCTAGGGATCAAAAACTGAAGCTATTCAGTGAGATCCTAAAGGAGCACGTGCTGGTGCTAGCCGTCATTGACAGAAGTCAGGAAGATGGGAGCATCACGTCAGAGAAATGGAGAGTAGGGTTTAACGCACTAAACTCCATTTTTCTGCGGAACCTGAGAGAAAATCCGGGATCCCCCCCGTCCTGCAGAGATGCGGGATGGTACCAGGGACGCATGAAGTTGACTGCGTGCTCAGATCAGAGATCGGTCGACCTTTACAAAAGGGCAATTGCCGAAGTAGGCGAGATGTGGCCGGGCGCGAGGCTTGAGGCAGTCTGCAGGGAGGAAATCCCGAGCAGGCCGAGGGCACGTGTTTGGCTGCCAACCGAGCCGGATAAAATAGAAGAAATCCTCGAGATTATTCAGGCCAGTAATCCCGATCTTCCAACGGAAGACTGGAGGATTATAAAGCGAGAGAAAGCTAAGGGAGGCTTTAGATTGGCAATCATGCTGATCAATAAAGAATCCCTGGCTTCCCTTGCAAAATTAAAGGGAGTGATCAACTTCGGGTTCGGGTCGATCACTCTCAAAGTATATAAAAAGGACGAGACCGACGCAACTGCGAAAGACCAGCCTGGGGGTGACGGTGAACGGACCCAGCAGGAGACGGTCAAGCGGGCTGAGGACGGCCAGGAAAGTAATGCTTCGGCTCTGAGGAGCATAGTTAGGGGAGGTAGCCTCCTCTCTCTGGAGTCTGATGGGGACATCCTGTCAGGCTCTCGACGAGAGGAAGACAGCGCCCAGAACCAAGAGGTAGATGGCACTATCCTGATGCAGGGAGTGCAGGAAGAGGTGAGTAAGGTCATGGTTAGCATTGTACAAATAAACCTACATCACACGAAGGCTGCCTCGGCAGCTCTCGTTCTCAGACTGACTAAATCAGATGAGGATTTAGTGTTAATCCAAGAACCTTGGATTAACAATAACAGGATCTGTGGCCTCAGAATGAAAGGGTATAAATTATTATACTCAAGCAACTCTGAGAAGATCAGATCGTGTATTTTAGCGAAAAATAATTTGAATATTTTTCTTCTTCCACAATTTAGTAGTGGAGACGTTACAGCGGTGAGCGCTGAGGTTGGCTGTGGGAAGCTATGGCTAGCCTCAGCCTATATGGATCGCGAGAAGGAGGTTCCACCGGACAAGCTGGGGGAACTGATCCGAGAAGCAGATCAAAGAAGAGTAGGTGTTGTATTCGGATGTGATGTAAATGCGCATCACACAATCTGGGGAAGCACAGACATCAACGAGAGGGGTGAGTTATTTTTTGATTATTTATTAAATACCAACCTTTTAGTTTGCAATATTGGGCGAGAACCCACATTTATTGTTAAAAATCGACAGGAGGTTTTAGATGTCACCTTTGTGTCAGAAACGATCTTTCATATGATCAGAGGGTGGAGAGTGGCGAAAGAGCACTCATTCTCTGATCATCGATATGTAATTTATAACCTCGATACTAAACCTGTTACCCGGAAATCCTTCAGGAATCCCAGAAGGACAAACTGGAACAAATATGGAGAGGTGTTGAAGGAACTACTGCCGCTGGAGGTTCCTGAACTTCCGGCGACAGTAGAGGAATTAGATTGCATGGTTGATATTTTCACAAAGGCATGCAATCTTTCATTTAATGCTGCGTGCCCCCTAATAAAGCCTAGGGGTAGGCAGAAACCGATATGGTGGACCAAGGAGTTGGGAACATATCGGAGTGTGTGTAGGAGATCTTTTAATAAAGCTAAGAACACAAGGGAGGTTCGGGATTGGGACTCCTATAAGGAGGACCTCAGAAAGTACAAAAAAGAATTGAGGAAGGCACAAAGGGGGTCTTGGAGACTCTTCTGTGGTAGAATGGAAGAGGTCTCTAAGACTTCTCGCCTTAGGAAAATTCTAGCTACTAATCCAACCAGTCCTAGTTATTTAATTATACCAGACGGGTCATGGACAATTTCAAGTGCGGAATCATTGGAGCTCCTCATCGAGACCCATTTTCCTGGAAGCTTTGAAGACTCGACAGAGCCTCGAGCTAATCGAGTAACACCTTCAATAGAGATGGAGGGCATCGCGGATAAGGAGCGAATCCGTTGGGCGCTGAACGGGTTTAAACCTTATAAATCGGCGGTCCCGGATCGGATTATACCAGCAGAGATCCAGAGGAACTCAGCAGTCATCCTCCCCTGGCTGGAAGGTATCTTCATGGGATGTCTGAAACTGGTATATATTCCTAAAAAATGGACGGAGGTCAGAGTGGTCTTTATCCCGAAATCGGGAAAAGCTCGCATGCCTATCCAAAGGATCTGAGACCTATAACTCTATCATCCTTTCTGTTGAAAACCTTGGAAAGGTTGGTAGATATAGGTATTCGATCAAAAATTGAGCCCAGGAGTTGGGCAATGTCGCAGCATGCGTACTGTAAGGAAAAGTCGGTGGACACAGCTCTGCACGATCTAGTACGCATGATTGAGAATCAATTTACTCGCAAGAGTTCTGTATGGTAGCATTTCTCGACATTGAGGGTGCCTTTAATAATGTTAAAACGGAGGCGATCATGGAAGGATTGTCATTTTTGAACGTGGACTACCCCATATGTAGGTTGATAAATCAGATGCTGGTAAGCAGGATTATTACCTCAAAACTGGGGGAGGCCACCATCAGAAGGCGGGTGGTAAGAGGAACCCCGCAAGGAGGTGTAATGTCCCCCTTTCTTTGGAGTGTTGTGATGAATGGATTGCTCTTGGAACTGGAGGGAGAGGGGATAGGGGTTGTAGCGTATGCGGATGATGTAGCGATAGCTGTCTCAGGCAAATATCTGGATACGATTAGGGATGTTATGCAGAATGCACTCCTGATCGTTACGAAATGGGCCAGCAAATGTGGATTAGGGATTAACCCCTTCAAGACAGAGCTGGTACTATTTACTAAGAAATATAAAATTCCGGTAGTTAGTCTTCCTACCGTGAACGGCACTAGACTGGCTTTTGCTGACAGAGCGAGATTTCTGGGCATAATCTTGGACAGTAAGCTAAGCTGGAAGCCTAACATTGTAGAAAGGGTGAATAAGGCTAATGTAGCCATTTACTCGTGTAAGAACGCCGTAGGGAAGATTTGGGGTCTAAAACCAGAGCTGGTACACTGGCTCTATACCGCTGTGGTAAGACCTGTGCTGATGTACGGGGTGGGTGTGTGGTGGCCAGCTCTGGAGAAGGTAACATATAGGAAGATGTTGGAGAAGGTGCAAAGAACGGCCTGCATGATTATAAGTGGGGCGCTTAGGTCAACACCTACACGCGCTTTAGAGGTTATGTTCCACCTTATTCCAATCGAATTTTTTGGTAAGCAGATGGCAGCCAATGTGGCTACAAGGCTCTCGGCTGTCTCTCAGTGGAAGTGTCTTCAAGCGGGACACTCGACAATAGTTAGATCGCTAAGGGAAGAACTGGCGAATCTAGATTATATTAAACCAACTTTGTGCTTCGATAAAGTTTTCCGGACCATCTGTCCTTCGAGAGAATCCTGGAGGAACGGATCAATACTGGAAAACGAGGCACTGCAATTTTTCACGGACGGTTCTAAGCTAGACGGCAAAGTAGGAGCCGGAGTCTTCTGTGAGAAGCTTAATGTTAATATTTCCGTTCGTCTCCCTGACTACTGCAGCGTGTACCAGGCTGAAGTGGTGGCGATAGGCGAGGTCGGGACATGGTTGAAGCATAACGTGGTATCCGTTAGGGATATCGCGATTTATGTGGACAGTCAGGCGGCGGTCAGATCGCTAGAGGCGGTTTGTCTGAAGTCACGGGTGGCGCTGGATTGCCGATCATCTCTTAAGGAGATGAGCGAGTATTTCAGTATCCAGATAATCTGGGTCCCTGGTCACTCGGACATCACGGGAAACTGCAGGGCGGACGAACTAGCTAGGTACGGTACGACTCTCCAGATGCAACCGGAAAGGGCAGGTCTGGGGAGGCCTATAGCAGCGCTTAGATCAGCGCTCAGTAAAAAGGCAATCGCCTTGACAAATGAGAGGTGGACCAACACCCTCACGTGCAGAGTAGCAAAACAGGTTTGGCCAAAAATGGACTTGCGGCGCTCCAAAGCACTAGTATCCCTGGGAAAACGAGAGTTAGGATTGGTCGTAGGGATACTGACAGGACACTGCCTTTTTGGGGAACATGCAAGAAGGCTGGGTCTACAGACGAATGACTTCTGTAGAAGTTGTTTAGACGAAGAGGAGGAAGAGACGCTAGATCACTTCCTATGCTCTTGTCCGGCACTATCATACAGAAGGCATAAGTATTTAGGTGTGTACGGTATGGACAGCCTTTCGGAACTCGCGGGCTGTGGAATACGAGATATTTTACGCTACATAAGTAGCTCTGGATGGTTTCAGCAGGAGTAAAGGGAAAATAGGATCCTGTGGTATCACAATGGGCCAATACTGGCCTAAGTGTGCGATAGCAGCCACTCCAACCTAACCTAACCTAACCTACGGAATCTGTGACAATCAATTTTATCCGTGCAAAATCAGTAAGGCTAACCATCAGGGATTTTCGCAAAAAATTGAAACTTTTTTTTTGTTGATGTTCCGGTTCTAAACGGTTATAGGTAATGTATATAACACGTTGAGCACGAAACTACGGGTAGGATGCATACGGAAAGCGTGTGGTTATTGAAAAATTCGTATTTTGAAATTCGGCCACATTGTGTAATCGAACCTGGATTGTAGGCGAATGAGGCGACATATTGCAGCAAACTAAACGTTGAACTACTCATAATTACATCAATATTCCAAAATAAACGAAACATACGGAATCTGTGACAATCAATTTTATCCGTGCAAAATCAGTAAGGCTAACCATCAGGGATTTTCGCAAAAAATTGAAACTTTTTTTTTGTTGATGTTCCGGTTCTAAACGGTTATAGGTAATGTATATAACACGTTGAGTACGAAACTACGGGTAGGATGCATACGGAAAGCGTGCGGTTATTGAAAATTTCGTATTTTGAAATTCGGCCACATTTTTTTTTTTTTTTTTTATTTTTTTATTTTTTTTTTTTTTTTTTTTAAAAGAAAGTATTAATCATCCAATGGATTTAATGTCCTTTTAAGGTCAATTAATACTCCCCTTTTCATTCACGCACTCACCCACCCATTCACCTACTCACACATTTACAGTATACCACCTGCACATTGCAAGCTCCATGTCAACCTGTAAACTGACATGGACGGTGGGTCGGCGCTGAATTCTTCACTCCAACAGAGGGTCTAAGTTGTGTTTATTAACATCACCGATCGTAATCGATGAAGAAAATTTGCTTTACATCCTGCCTCTGATGGGATTCGAACCCAGTACCTCCCGGTCCAAGTGCCGAAGCTTTAACCACTGCGCCACTTGTACGGTGTAATCGAACCTGGATTGTAGGCGAATGAGGCGACATATTGCAGCAAACTAAACGTTGAACTACTCATAATTACATCAATATTCCAAAATAAACGAAACATACGGAATCTGTGACAATCAATTTTATCCGTGCAAAATCAGTAAGGCTAACCATCAGGGATTTTCGCAAAAAATTGAAACTTTTTTTTTGTTGATGTTCCGGTTCTAAACGGTTATAGGTAATGTATATAACACGTTGAGCACGAAACTACGGGTAGGATGCATACGGAAAGCGTGTGGTTATTGAAAATTTCGTATTTTGAAATTCGGCCACATTGTGTAATCGAACCTGGATTGTAGGCGAATGAGGCGACATATTGCAGCAAACTAAACGTTGAACTACTCATAATTACATCAATATTCCAAAATAAACGAAACATACGGAATCTGTGACAATCAATTTTATCCGTGCAAAATCAGTAAGGCTAACCATCAAGGATTTTCGCAAAATATTGAAACTTTTTTTTGTTCATGTTCCGGTTCTAAACGGTTATATGTAATGTATATAACACGTTGAGCACGAAACTACGGGTAGGATGCATACGGAAAGCGTGCGGTTATTGAAAATTTCGTATTTTGAAATTCGGCCACATTGTGTAATCGAACCTGGATTGTAGGCGAATGAGGCGACATATTGCAGCAAACTAAACGTTGAACTACTCATAATTACATCAATATTCCAAAATAAACGAAACATACGGAATCTGTGACAATCAATTTTATCCGTGCAAAATCAGTAAGGCTAACCATCAGGGATTTTCGCAAAAAATTGAAACTTTTTTTTTGTTGATGTTCCGGTTCTAAACGGTTATAGGTAATGTATATAACACGTTGAGCACGAAACTACGGGTAGGATGCATACGGAAAGCGTGTGGTTATTGAAAATTTCGTATTTTGAAATTCGGCCACATTGTGTAATCGAACCTGGATTGTAGGCGAATGAGGCGACATATTGCAGCAAACTAAACGTTGAACTACTCATAATTACATCAATATTCCAAAATAAACGAAACATACGGAATCTGTGACAATCAATTTTATCCGTGCAAAATCAGTAAGGCTAACCATCAAGGATTTTCGCAAAATATTGAAACTTTTTTTTGTTCATGTTCCGGTTCTAAACGGTTATATGTAATGTATATAACACGTTGAGCACGAAACTACGGGTAGGATGCATACGGAAAGCGTGCGGTTATTGAAAATTTCGTATTTTGAAATTCGGCCACATTGTGTAATCGAACCTGGATTGTAGGCGAATGAGGCGACATATTGCAGCAAACTAAACGTTGAACTACTCATAATTACATCAATATTCCAAAATAAACGAAACATACGGAATCTGTGACAATCAATTTTATCCGTGCAAAATCAGTAAGGCTAACCATCAGGGATTTTCGCAAAAAATTGAAACTTTTTTTTTGTTGATGTTCCGGTTCTAAACGGTTATAGGTAATGTATATAACACGTTGAGCACGAAACTACGGGTAGGATGCATACGGAAAGCGTGTGGTTATTGAAAATTTCGTATTTTGAAATTCGGCCACATTGTGTAATCGAACCTGGATTGTAGGCGAATGAGGCGACATATTGCAGCAAACTAAACGTTGAACTACTCATAATTACATCAATATTCCAAAATAAACGAAACATACGGAATCTGTGACAATCAATTTTATCCGTGCAAAATCAGTAAGGCTAACCATCAGGGATTTTCGCAAAAAATTGAAACTTTTTTTTTGTTGATGTTCCGGTTCTAAACGGTTATAGGTAATGTATATAACACGTTGAGCACGAAACTACGGGTAGGATGCATACGGAAAGCGTGCGGTTATTGAAAATTTCGTATTTTGAAATTCGGCCACATTGTGTAATCGAACCTGGATTGTAGGCGAATGAGGCGACATATTGCAGCAAACTAAACGTTGAACTACTCATAATTACATCAATATTCCAAAATAAACGAAACATACGGAATCTGTGACAATCAATTTTATCCGTGCAAAATCAGTAAGGCTAACCATCAGGGATTTTCGCAAAAAATTGAAACTTTTTTTTTGTTGATGTTCCGGTTCTAAACGGTTATAGGTAATGTATATAACACGTTGAGCACGAAACTACGGGTAGGATGCATACGGAAAGCGTGTGGTTATTGAAAATTTCGTATTTTGAAATTCGGCCACATTGTGTAATCGAACCTGGATTGTAGGCGAATGAGGCGACATATTGCAGCAAACTAAACGTTGAACTACTCATAATTACATCAATATTCCAAATAAACGAAACATACGGAATCTGTACAATCAATTTTATCCGTGCAAAATCAGTAAGGCTAACCATCAGGGATTTTCGCAAAAAATTGAAACTTTTTTTTTGTTGATGTTCCGGTTCTAAACGGTTATATGTAATGTATATAACACGTTGAGCACGAAACTACGGGTAGGATGCATACGGAAAGCGTGCGGTTATTGAAAATTTCGTATTTTGAAATTCGGCCACATTATGTAATCGAACCTGGATTGTAGGCGAATGAGGCGACATATTGCAGCAAACTAAACGTTGAACTACTCATAATTACATCAATATTCCAAAATAAACGAAACATACGGAATCTGTGACAATCAATTTTATCCGTGCAAAATCAGTAAGGCTAGCCATCAGGGATTTTCGCAAAAAATTGAAACTTTTTTTTTGTTGATGTTCCGGTTCTAAACGGTTATATGTAATGTATATAACACGTTGAGCACGAAACTACGGGTAGGATGCATACGGAAAGCGTGTGGTTATTGAAAAATTCGTATTTTGAAATTCGGCCACATTGTGTAATCGAACCTGGATTGTAGGCGAATGAGGCGACATATTGCAGCAAACTAAACGTTGAACTACTCATAATTACATCAATATTCCAAAATAAACGAAACATACGGAATCTGTGACAATCAATTTTATCCGTGCAAAATCAGTAAGGCTAGCCATCAGGGATTTTCGCAAAAAATTGAAACTTTTTTTTTGTTGATGTTCCGGTTCTAAACGGTTATATGTAATGTATATAACACGTTGAGCACGAAACTACGGGTAGGATGCATACGGAAAGCGTGTGGTTATTGAAAAATTCGTATTTTGAAATTCGGCCACATTGTGTAATCGAACCTGGATTGTAGGCGAATGAGGCGACATATTGCAGCAAACTAAACGTTGAACTACTCATAATTACATCAATATTCCAAAATAAACGAAACATACGGAATCTGTACAATCAATTTTATCCGTGCAAAATCAGTAAGGCTAACCATCAGGGATTTTCGCAAAAAATTGAAACTTTTTTTTTGTTGATGTTCCGGTTCTAAACGGTTATATGTAATGTATATAACACGTTGAGCACGAAACTACGGGTAGGATGCATACGGAAAGCGTGCGGTTATTGAAAATTTCGTATTTTGAAATTCGGCCACATTATGTAATCGAACCTGGATTGTAGGCGAATGAGGCGACATATTGCAGCAAACTAAACGTTGAACTACTCATAATTACATCAATATTCCAAAATAAACGAAACATACGGAATCTGTGACAATCAATTTTATCCGTGCAAAATCAGTAAGGCTAGCCATCAGGGATTTTCGCAAAAAATTGAAACTTTTTTTTTGTTGATGTTCCGGTTCTAAACGGTTATATGTAATGTATATAACACGTTGAGCACGAAACTACGGGTAGGATGCATACGGAAAGCGTGTGGTTATTGAAAAATTCGTATTTTGAAATTCGGCCACATTGTGTAATCGAACCTGGATTGTAGGCGAATGAGGCGACATATTGCAGCAAACTAAACGTTGAACTACTCATAATTACATCAATATTCCAAAATAAACGAAACATACGGAATCTGTGACAATCAATTTTATCCGTGCAAAATCAGTAAGGCTAGCCATCAGGGATTTTCGCAAAAAATTGAAACTTTTTTTTTGTTGATGTTCCGGTTCTAAACGGTTATATGTAATGTATATAACACGTTGAGCACGAAACTACGGGTAGGATGCATACGGAAAGCGTGCGGTTATTGAAAATTTCGTATTTTGAAATTCGGCCACATTATGTAATCGAACCTGGATTGTAGGCGAATGAGGCGACATATTGCAGCAAACTAAACGTTGAACTACTCATAATTACATCAATATTCCAAAATAAACGAAACATACGGAATCTGTGACAATCAATTTTATCCGTGCAAAATCAGTAAGGCTAACCATCAGGGATTTTCGCAAAAAATTGAAACTTTTTTTTGTTCATGTTCCGGTTCTAAACGGTTATAGGTAATGTATATAACACGTTGAGTACGAAACTACGGGTAGGATGCATACGGAAAGCGTGCGGTTATTGAAAATTTCATATTTTGAAATTCGGCCACATTATGTAATCGAACCTGGATTGTAGGCGAATGAGGCGACATATTGCAGCAAACTAAACGTTGAACTACTCATAATTACATCAATATTCCAAAATAAACGAAACATACGGAATCTGTGACAATCAATTTTATCCGTGCAAAATCAGTAAGGCTAGCCATCAGGGATTTTCGCAAAAAATTGAAACTTTTTTTTTGTTGATGTTCCGGTTCTAAACGGTTATATGTAATGTATATAACACGTTGAGCACGAAACTACGGGTAGGATGCATACGGAAAGCGTGTGGTTATTGAAAAATTCGTATTTTGAAATTCGGCCACATTGTGTAATCGAACCTGGATTGTAGGCGAATGAGGCGACATATTGCAGCAAACTAAACGTTGAACTACTCATAATTACATCAATATTCCAAAATAAACGAAACATACGGAATCTGTGACAATCAATTTTATCCGTGCAAAATCAGTAAGGCTAGCCATCAGGGATTTTCGCAAAAAATTGAAACTTTTTTTTTGTTGATGTTCCGGTTCTAAACGGTTATATGTAATGTATATAACACGTTGAGCACGAAACTACGGGTAGGATGCATACGGAAAGCGTGCGGTTATTGAAAATTTCGTATTTTGAAATTCGGCCACATTATGTAATCGAACCTGGATTGTAGGCGAATGAGGCGACATATTGCAGCAAACTAAACGTTGAACTACTCATAATTACATCAATATTCCAAAATAAACGAAACATACGGAATCTGTGACAATCAATTTTATCCGTGCAAAATCAGTAAGGCTAACATCAGGGATTTTCGCAAAAAATTGAAACTTTTTTTTTGTTGATGTTCCGGTTCTAAACGGTTATAGGTAATGTATATACCACGTTGAGCACGAAACTACGGGTAGGATGCATACGGAAAGCGTGTGGTTATTGAAAATTTCGTATTTTGAAATTCGGCCACATTGTGTAATCGAACCTGGATTGTAGGCGAATGAGGCGACATATTGCAGCAAACTAAACGTTGAACTACTCATAATTACATCAATATTCCAAAATAAACGAAACATAGGAATCTGTGACAATCAATTTTATCCGTGCAAAATCAGTAAGGCTAACCATCAGGGATTTTCGCAAAAAATTGAAACTTTTTTTTTGTTGATGTTCCGGCTCTAAACGGTTATATGTAATGTATATAACACGTTGAGCACGAAACTACGGGTAGGATGCATACGGAAAGCGTGGTTATTGAAAATTTCGTATTTTGAAATTCGGCCACATTGTGTAATCGAACCTGGATTGTAGGCGAATGAGGCGACATATTGCAGCAAACTAAACGTTGAACTACTCATAATTACATCAATATTCCAAAATAAACGAAACATACGGAATCTGTGACAATCAATTTTATCCGTGCAAAATCAGTAGGCCAACCATCAGGGATTTTCGCAAAAAATTGAAACTTTTTTTTGTTCATGTTCCGGTTCTAAACGGTTATAGGTAATGTATATAACATGGTAACGTATTTTGAAATTCGGCCACATTGTGTAATCGAACCTGGATTGCAGGCGACTGAGGCGACATATTGTAGCAAACTAAACGTTGAACTACTCATAATTACATCAATATTCCAAAATAAACGAAACATACGGAATCTGTGACATTCAATTTTATCCGTGCAAAATCAGTAAGGCTATCAGGGATTTTCGCAAAAAATTGCAAAAATTTGTTTTGTTGATGTTCCGGTTCTAAACGGTTATATGTAATGTATATAACACGTTGAGCACGAAACTACGGGTAGGATGCATACGGAAAGCGTGTGGTTATTGAAAATTTCGTATTTTGAAATTCGGCCACATTGTGTAATCGAACCTGGATTGTAGGCGAATGAGGCGACATATTGCAGCAAACTAAACGTTGAACTACTCATAATTACATCAATAATCCAAAATAAACGAAACATACGGAGTCTGTGACAATCAATTTTATCCGTGCAAAATCAGTATGGCTATGGACCATCAGGGATTTTCGCAAAAAATTTGTTATAGGATGGCTACTACCATCCTGCAGGCCTTCACGGTGATCTTTTGTCGGCTACTGTCTCAGGGAGAAATGCGAAGGATCATGGGGTTTGAGGCATGCTTGGCTCCTGGCTTACACCGTGATTAATACAGAAAGTTAATTTAAACTAAAAAAACGCAAATAATAATAAAAATTCGGATGTTCCGCCGAAATTCGTCGGACGGAACTTGAGGAACGAACAACAAAATCATAACCCGAGAGCGGTGCCTTGGTGCGCGCATCCATTCGAAGTCAAACAGGGCAAAGCCCTGGTTACGAAATTGAATGCGGGCACCAAGGGACCGCAATCAACCCGCAGACACAGAGGGAGTCTCCGCTCCCATCATACCACATCCGGAAAGATTAGTAATTCATTTTAACAAAAAAAAAAAAAATCACACCCAAAACAATAATCGCCGAGAAGTACACAAATGGATGAGAAGAAACGAGACCAATATATACGTTCCAATTATATGTTCGTCCCGAACAGGATCCAGATCACCTCCGATCTGTAGAGCGCCAAACGTTCTATAAATGCACCACCTTTGGTTTACCTTTCCGTCCTTTCTGTATGCGATAAACCACGTCGTTCAACTTTTTAATGACAGTGTAAGGCCTTCCCATGTGGGTTGCAACTTCGGTGATAATCCCTTCTGCCGCGGGTTGTGAAGCCATACCAATTGCCCTTCCGCGAAGCCTTGACTATTTGCTCGTATGTCATATCGAGCTTTCATTCGATCACTTGATACCCCCTTGATAATTTTCTCCCGTACAAATTGATGTATTTCATTAAGTTCCTCTTTCATCCGGTCGACGTAATCCTGTCCGCATGGAGCTGCTGATGGAATAGCCCCAAACTTTAAATCTCCCGTTAATCGCAGATTGTTCCCAAATATGGTTTTAGCTGGTGTCACTCCTGTTGTGTCATGTACCGCTGATCGGTAGGCCATCAGGAACCTCGGTATATGTCGATCCCAGTTGCGTTGGTTCCTTTCCACAACCTTTGCTAGATATTCCTCCAATGTGCCATTGAATCTTTCCACCATACCGTCCGACTGTGGGTGTAAAGGCGTCGTTCTTGTTTTATTGATTCCAAGCAGCTGACATATCTCTTGAAATACCACCGATTCGAAATTCCTTCCTTGATCCGTGTGAATTTCCATCGGTACACCAAATCTGCTGATCCAATTGTTAACCACGGCATCAGCTATTGTTGTTGTCTCCTGATTGGGTATGGGGTACACTTCCGGCCATTTGCTGAAATAATCCATTATTACTAGCACATATTTATTTCCGCTCTCGGTGGTCGGAAATGGCCCCGCCACGTCCATTGCAATTCTCTCAAATGGTGCCCCAACATTATATTGTTTCATGGTTCCACGGCTTTTTCGTGCTGGTGCCTTTACTGCCGCACATTGGTCACATCTTCGACACCATTCTACTACTGAGTGTCTACATCCGGACCAGTAGAAACGTTGTCGAATCTTGGCCAATGTTTTATTAATCCCTAGGTGACCTCCACTTGCTCCTCCATGATACTCCTTGAGGATTTCCGCTATCCGATCTTTTGGCACCACTACCAAAAATTGTTTTACTTTACCATCCGTGCTTTCCCACTTTCTTTTTAGACATCCATTTTCTATGTGGAGGATATCCCATTTAGCGAAATAACTTTTTACAACGGGAGTTTTATCGGCTATCTCACTCCATGTGGGCCGGTGTTCCTTTTCCTTATGTTCCATGATGAATGACAGGTCAGCATCCCGTAATTGCTCCTTCTTGATCATTTCATCAGTCCATTGCTCCTCAGGTAGCGCTTGCATGAGCCGAATATCGACGATGTCTTCCTTGACCTCCACATGCTCACAATTCTTGCATTCCGCGGGACATGGTCTTCTTAATAACGCGTCGGCATTTCCATGTGCGCTTTCTTTTCGATGTTCAATATTGGTTTCATCTGTCAAGCTGTCACCGCCTCTTTCTACTCTCGAAACTTGGATGGACGTTATGGGACAATCGGTTGTGGGAGTCAGCTTTTGCTCCTTCAAGCTGTCTCTTTTTAACGAATCCAATGTCGTCCGACCCTCCTTTCTGGCCTCTCTCTGCTGTTCGTTTGGTCTACGCTTCATAGAAGATGGCGATCTTCCTCGTTTCTTCTTAATCTCCCAACAGTCCCGTGAGATGTGACCCATTCTATTACATACCCAGCTTTTAATCGTGCTACTTCCATCTCTGAACCTTGGCGTAGCCCGCGCGGTGTCTATTCTGGAATCAATCTCCACTCGGCGAATTTCTATTGCTGGTTTGACGATGGCCTGAACAGTTTCATTTGTTAACGCATACGCGATGGTTTCCGTAAAAGTTGCCTTAGGTGACAACATCACCGCTCTGCGTGTCTCAGGATCTCGAATACCGTCAATGAATGCATCTATTTTAATTCGTTCCATGTAATCGGCCGTCATATTTGAATGTGCTAAATGCTCGAGCCGCTCAATTGCCGATGAAAATTCCTGAAGCGATTCTCCTCCTCTTTGGTATCGACCCTTCAATTCCATGCGATAGATTTCTTGTTTGTGGTCACTTCCGTATTTTCGATCTAACGCCTTCATAATTCCCATGTAACCGTTCCGTTCCTGCTCGGGAATGATTTGTAGTGTTTCTGCCGCTTCGCCTTTAAGAGCCACAATTAATGCTGCAACACGTTGTTCTTCAATCCACTGATTTTGTTTAATCGCGAGTCTCCGCTCCCATCATGCCAAACGAGAAATTTAATAATTCATTTTATTTAAAAGGAAAAACAAAAAGAAAACAACTTCCCGAAAAAAAGAAAGGGAGGGAACGAGAGAGAGAGAACAATACGCATCGAGCGTGCACCCGCTATGCGGCGCTCGATTACAAAATAAAATTTAATATAATATACAAAATATAAAAAAGATTAAATCAAAAAAAATATAAATAAAAAAATGGTACCTTAATATATTAAATACAACAAATTGTTGCGGCCTTGCGCGGCCGTCATGCTACACCTGGACCGTTGCGGCTTTGTGTGCCGTTACGCCACCGTTTCGACCTTGGTGCCGTATTGTTGCGGGGCCTCTCCCCGATACCAATATAAATAAAAAACGCAATAGCTGGCTGGCTACCGTTAGTTGCGGATGCGGGGCTTTGTATGCCTTCGTTGGGCTTTGTATGCCTTCGTTGGGCTTTGTATGCCTTCGTTGGGCTTTGTATGCCTTCGTTGGGCTTTGTATGCCTTCGTTGGGCTTTGTATGCCTTCGTTGGGCTTTGTATGCCTTCGTTGGGCGTCCTTCGCCTTAAGGAAAAATAGCAAAAAAATGAGTGACCTCAACTGGCCACCCTGTACTGTACCGTTGCGGCACACCCTGGCCGGTAAATACTTTAGCCGCGACCGCCCGATTGCTGCGGTATAAATTGCTTTCACCGTAAATAAAAATGTCAATGACCACGTGGCTGGGGTTGGCCACCCGTTACTATTAGGTGCCTGTTAATATGAGGCGACCCCCCGTCGAATCATAAAACGTGACGGCGTCTACCGGTAAATTTAAAATAAAACTGCGAAACCACGAGCTGGCCGCCCGTCAAATAACTTTTGAGACTAGCTACGTGATACAATCTGTTGGCCTCATAAAATTCTAGCGGCGCAAACCCAATCAAAATTTTGGTTGCCTGTATTTCCAAGCGTTAGAGAATCTACTTTTCAATTACTCTACACGTACAACTTCTTTCACTGTATACCACTAAGCACACTTTCGTATTTTCTTTTCGATTTAATGATAATACCAAACACGAACAAAATAAACTATTTTTTATCGATTTATTATTTTACCATCACATCAAATTATGAATTTTGTACCAATGCAAAATCCAATTCACAAAAAATAATTTTCAGTTTTTTTATTTTTTTTTATATTTTCAAGAAAACAATAATGGTGGAAGACCAGAAAAATTTTTGTTTTTTAGATTTAACTCGACTCCTACATACCAAAATAAAACACTCGAATCATCCAAAATCACAACTTGAATGACGACAACCAAAAAAAATTCGAGCGTCGCACAGCTCGTAAAACGTTTTAGAAGAAAATGCATCTCTCTTCTCTGTCTCTCCTTTATACCAAATTTTCGTTGGTACAAAAGAGAGACATACAAGAAAAAACATTTTTTTCAAAACGTTTTACTTTGCACACACTCGATGTGCATTGTCCTCTCTTCCTCTCCCATTCTCGTTCCGTTGCCAACATAACAGAAGAAAACACACAGGAATCCATCCACCAAGAAATCCCGTTTAGACAGCGAAAACACGGACGCAAGAAACCACGTTTAGACAACAAAAACCCGGACGCAAGAAACCACGTGGAGAATAGAAACAAATTTACAAAAATGTCTTGTTAAGACCACACAGTCGTAACACCGTGTAGTGTAGAAGATAACTCCAGAAACTTCTCGTCCATTTTTTTTTACCAACTTCTATTTGGTTTTTAATGTCCGCTCCTTGTTGCTCCATTTGTACCATTTTCTGTTTAATGTCCGCTCCTTGTTGCTCCACTTGTAACATCTGTTGTTTCATTTCCTGGTTCGACAATTGTATCTCATGTTTAACTCCAACCAACTGTTGTCCCATCATTTGATTCATAGCAGCCATCAACTGCGATAAATCGAAACTTCCAGATGGATTTTGTGTTGTTCCGACCACCATTTGTACATCGCCTTCTTTCTTGTCCACACCGGTCTTATCCGTTTTTTCCTCCTCGAAATCATATGTGTCTGGATTTAAACCTTCCTTCTAAATGGCCTCACGTAGTCGCTCCACCAAACTAGCTTTTGTGCCTTCACTGGCCAAACCTCGCCGTGTCAGTTGCTCCTTTAATTGCGCAAGCTTTAATCCGTAGAGAATCATTTTCCTTATTATTCACAATCCCACCGCTGTCACCAATTGTTACGATTTTGCCTTGTCACTCAAGGTTCGAATCATTGAATTGTGAATAAATACAACTGCTTCAAATTTGAAATTACACAATTTATTTAAACAGCACAATTTATTATACAACACTAAATTCACAATTAATTATTATCATTATAACACACATTTTAATTATCACTTTAATAATCGCTTTAATAATCACTTTAATAATCTTTCTATTTAACCTTCACTGTATCACGTTTAAAATAAAACTTAGCGTTCCACGTCAACGCGCGCCTTTATATACCAAAATAATTGTTTCTGGAATAATCCTAAATGCGCAGCAAATATGTTAGTATAGAAATGACGCCTAAATGTTGAGTATAAATCATAAAAGCAAATGAACAATTAATGAAATTTACTTATTCTATTCTAATCTAGGTGTCACCCTAACAATATTGAACAATCATGGAAAGTAATGACACTAACCAAATACAAAACATAAAATTGTGGTTGCGACCACACAGTCGTAACAAATTGAACCTTTTTTTTGTTGATATTCCGGTTCTAAACGATTATAGGTAATGTATATAACACGTTGAGCACGAAACTACGGATAGGATGCATACGGAAAGCGTGGTTATTGAAAATTTCGTATTTTGAAAATATGAGAATACAATAGTTGTATTATGAAATGCATAGTTGCACATTTCACACACCTTCACTCAAATGTTGTATTCTATTTATAATTTTATTTACCAAATTTAGAAAAAATTTGAAACTAACATTACAAAAAAAAATTTCTCAAATTTAGTTTACAAAATCACAAAAAAATATTTAACTGAATTTTCATAGCAATCTACGCTGGTGAGTTGTTTATCTTCCCTTTTACGCTCTTGACGTGCTGCTTGTATATATAAATGCAGAGCTGTAATATCTTTATGACGGCGATTATTGTTAGAAGAAGAATTATTTCCTCCTTCTCTATCGGTACGGGTTCTTGTATCACGACGTTGTTATTAACATTTCCCGTCGTATCTACGGCCTTAGTTTCTGGTCTCGATTCTGTTGATCCCAATATTTAAAATGTTGTCCACTCAAAGTTACTTGAATTACTGTTGAATTGAATTTTTATTCATTCGTTGTGTTTAAATACTATCTCAACACTGATGTTCCCATTTTCGATATGTTGACGCAAAAAATGATGATGGCTGTCGATGTGCTTAGTGCGAGTTCGATACCCTTCAAGTTTTCCAAGCTTGATAGCACTTTCGATGACACAGAAAATGTTTACTGTCTTTGCTGGTTTATTTGTTATCTCGTTGTGCAGTTGTTTTAGCCAAAGTATCTCGCATGTTGTTGTTGGCAGTGCGATATATTCAGCTTCAGTGCTTGACAACGCGATAATCGGTTGTCGTTTACTGCACCAACCCCATTGGACATCTTGGTAACCCCATTGGACATCTTGATTATATATCCGGTACATGAACGTCTCGAGTCTACATCGGAAGCCCAATCAGCATCGCTGTATCCCTCCATTTCAGTAGCGCCATTTTTATCATATCTTAATTTGGTCTGTAGTACCCATCAGATATCTAAATATTCTTTTGACCGTCTGCCAGTGAGAGGAGCAATGTTTAGTATTAAATCTGCTTACATCTGCCCAGGTCTTTCATACGGAATGTATGGTTTAAGAAAGTCTTTAGATTCTCCAATGCCTTTTTATCTTTGTAAAAAATCAGAAAATCATCCACATAGATTGCTATTAGCAAATTCAGATTTTCGTCGTAGTAGATACATGAGTCGGCTCGACTTCTCTTGAGGTCAAATTTCTTTAGAGCAGCATCTAATTTAATATTCCATTGTCGCCCGGCCTGTTTCAGACCACATACTGAGCGGTTCAACTTGCATACACGATTGGTCCCGTCTTCGAATGATTCCGGTTGAATCATATAAATGTGTGTTGCAAATATTTTCGATAGATGCAACACGGAACGATCCAGTGATATCTTTTCCTATTGGATAACCGACGTTTCCACTAATTGTGTATGTCACCAACGGACGCGGATATTCGTTTGTGCATTTGTGCATTTCTCATCGGCCATACACGATGAATCTGGATCACGGATCGTGAATCATGTTTGTTGCAACTACCGCGAACAACTCCGGGCCTGCTTCTGGATCTGGTATTTCGGCGCTGATGATTGAATCGAGTTGATCTGGTCTGATTTTCTCAATTAACAATAGCAGAATGTGTGCATGTGGTAATCCGCGCTTCTGCCACTCTACTGAGTACATCCAACAACGTGGCTCTTCGAAAACCACCTGCTTAACGATATAGTCCATTAGCGTCCTGAGTTTTTGTTTAATCACACGTGCGGTGAGGCCGTGACGATCGCTGGATCATGATCAACATGGATCAACATTTTGAATGAAAATTATACTTGATTTGAACTTGAACTATATTAGAAAAAATATTTAATAGACGCTTAGGCTTTATTTCAATTTTTTATTATCAGTTAAACGAACATGTTCTGTAAAATATAATTTATAATTTTGTGTCTTCTCGGAACGAGCGAAGAGAAGATTATCCCTTAAAAAGCCATTTCGGTGGTTTTATCGTTGCCCTGTTATAACTTGTATATTCATTATATGTTGTGTTATCGTACCCGAATAATGTAAAATCAAGTTCATACATTTTAAAGATTTCGCTCAGGAGACGTTCATCAATTTGTGAAAAATACCTTTTGTGATGTGAACGAATGAAAAATTACTATTAAAATACCGAATGTAATCTTCTATATGCGGATACATAATACTGGTAGTGCCAACTGCCAAGTACACCCGTATGCTTATACTTACTTTTCTTTTATTATTTCAGGTAAACTTACTAGATCAACAATACGTGTATTGTCTTGTATTTTATCGAACCCTGCTAGCTTTGTAACATACTCAATATCACGCTGGATTGTTTCAGCTTTCGTGACTATTGTAAAATTAACAGTGCACGGTGCACACGTTTTGTATATCGGTGACCAATATACATCAGTATTTAGGGAGTGTTTTTCATATTTTACTAAATATAATAAAAATTCTCTAAAGGTTGGTCCTGGTGGTTCCTATAGGTATATAAATCATTAATAATTTATTAAGATGCCATGAACATCTTACACTTGAAACGTTTGATTTTCTCCCAGATTTTTCGACAATTTCCTTTCGTAACAATTTATATTTATTATTACCATTTGGTCGCTCATGCTTTATTAAGTTTCGGTATGCTGCGAGAAGTCTTTCAAATGGATCACCAACTGTTAAAACTGAAGAGTAATTCGATAGAATGTTTTCCAGATCGGTTAAATTTCGTCTAAGCATATCATTTCTATTTTGTTCTTCCGATTCCTCTGAATACATAAAAAATATTTTAATTCAAGAATTATTTAATCATAAAAATGAAATAATCACCAGATTTAATAAAATATTGCAACAATGATCTGGTGGCCAATGTATTGCACCATCTAATTCGGTGCTTAGGTAATATAATGAATGCCTCCATGGCTGGTTGGTATCTTTGATTCAAATTATGTTTTTCACACGTTTCCCGTAGCAATCGGTTCCTTCTGTCAAATGGAAGTTCATCCGCTTCAAATACGATTTTATTCGGATATTCGTTTTCGGTAGAATCGGGACTAAGGATCAAATGGTTATTCATTTGATTGGAGAATATTAACTTTGTTACTGGCCGATGATGGGCACTGTGAAGTTTAAGTTGTCTCCATTCAATTGCTATTATCAGCTCAACTATAAATATTGAACCGAATAAAATTATTGCTAAAACAAAATAAGTTAGATACAAGTTGTCTGCTCGTTCTGAAGGAACAATTTTTGTCATTGATTCGGTTCTTCTAATCATTATATAATTCTGACAAAAACAAAAAGAACTATTTCGGAATATGTAAATTTATATGTGTAAATCGAAAATTATTTTTCTGACTTCTCCATAGAAAACAACCGCAACATGCCAGTGAACTACGGCTACTTTGCCTATTGAGATTGTGTCCGAAACCAGATTACAACGCAAATGCCTGTCATTTGGATTATCCGAAAATTTCCTCTAAAAATCCTCTGACGTGATAGGGATTACGGTGGTAATCCAAAAACATACATTGTTTTCCTCAAGATATCCAAAAATACGTCGTTACATTTTTAATTTTGCAACATCAGTGAAAATTTATTGTCAAAAATATCCATGAAAACCGGGAAAATACTATTACCTGCCCTGTGAAATCCGGTCCCTATCACTGGATTGGGAATATCGTTCTAGAATTTGACGGTTATAACAACAATTCAAGTAGTTTACACACTTCTAGAATATTCGCGTAAATACCGGAAATAATATCTGTACATTTTTCAAATATTTATTTAATATTTACGCCACTACTGGAATATTTCCAAAATATTCCAACAATAATTTTCCCACTCTTATTTTTACCAACACTAAATTATAACAATATTTACACTTTCTACAATTTCTAATTACACGTATTTATACATCGGTCGATATTCTAGATACGCCTAGATTTCTGTTTCAGACTTTTATAATCTGATACACAATAAATTTGTTATGGTAACACCTAGATTATAGAATAGAATAAGTTATTGAATAATTGTTCAATTGTTTTAGTGATTTGGGTCAACATTTAGGCGTCATTTGTATACTAACATATTTGCTTGATTCTTGGAGTGCATTCAGGATTATTCTAGAAACAAATATTTTGGTATATAAAGGCGTACATTGATGTGGAATGCTGAGTCTTATTTTAAACGTGATACAGTGAAGGTTAAATAAAGTGATTATTAAAGCGATTATTAAAGTGATAATTCAAAAGTGGGTTATAATTGGAATAATTAATTGTTAATTTTGTATTGTGTACTTATTGTGTTGTGTAAATAAATTTGTGTGAGTTCAAATTTGAAGCAGTTGTATTTATTCACAATCCAGTGATTCGAACCTTGAGTGACAAGGCAAAAACGTAACAATTGGTGACAGCGGTGGGATTGTGAATAATAAGGAAAAAGATTCTTTACGAATTAAAGCTTGCGCAATTAAAGGAGCAACTGAATCAGCGAGGTTTGGCCAGTGAAGGCACAAAAGCTAGTTTGGTGGAGCGACTACGTGAGGCCATGGAGAAATAAGATTTAAATCCAGACGAGTATGATTTCGAGGAGGAAAGAACTTATGAGATCATTGTGAACAAGAAAAAAGAGGACGTTTTAACGGTGGTCGGAACAACACAAAATCCATCTGGAAGTTTCGATATATCGCAGTTGATGGCTGCTATGAATCAAATGATGGGACAACAGTTAGTTGGAATTAAACATGAGATACAGTTGTCAAAGCGGGAAATGAAACAGAAGATGTTACAAGTGGAGCTACAATGGGCGGACATTAAAAACCAAATAGAAGATGGCCAAAAGAAAATGGACGAGAGGTTTCTGGAGTTATTTTCTACACTACACGGTAAAGTGGAAAAACTGCAAACAGAAGTACACGCAGAAATTCAAAACGTTACGATTAAATGCTGGGTGTGTGATAGGATGGGTCACATCTCACCGGACTGTTGGGAGATTAAGAAGAAACGAGCAAGGTCGCCATCTCATATGAAGCGTAGACCAAACGAGGAGCAGATAGAATCCAGAAAGGAGGGTTAGCCGCGGCAACGGAGTCGTTACAACTGGAGAAAATTCAGCAATAAAAGGGAAAAAGGTCGTAAAAATAAGGATTGGGCGAAATCACTTTCAACACGAGGTGCTGGTAGCAGATACTATGTAGATGAAGTCATCTTGGGAATGGATTTCATGAGAACGAATGACTTCGTGGTGGATGTTGGACGGGGTGTATTAACCTACGATAATATCGAGTTGCCACTTCACGTTAGCGCTATAAGAGAAACGACCAGGTAAATTATAATGGATCATCGGGAGAAGCTGCCACCAAATTCGGAGACAATAGTATGGGCAAGATTGGAAGGAGGTTTTGGGTCACCCAGGTTGTGGGTTGTGGAAGCCAATGAAACGGAGAGAGGAGCCAGAGAAATTATGATCGAGAAAGTTCTAGTGAAACCAGACAGCGATAATAGAGTACTAATTTGGACTCTAAATCTCTCGGATAAGACGAAAACCATCAAGAAAGGGACAATAATCGGAAAATGTGAGATATACGAGTATCTGCGATTGTGAAGTGCGAGCAGAAAAATCCGATTAATACGACTAACTCGCAAGGGCAGAAAGAGGTTGCAGAACAACTCATGGAGAAATGGACCGAAGATCTTAACAAAGAACAGAAAAATTTGGCAAAACAATTGCTCGAGCGGTACATGCCAATATTCTGCAGTACACCGGACAATAATGGGAGAACCACAATGGTAAAACATCGAATAGATACAGGAGCAGAAACGCCGATTCGGCAACCACTCAGGAGATTACCATTGGCAAAGCAAGCAGAAGTAGATCGAATGGTAAGGCAAGCAGCTGGGGTAATCGAAAATTAAATGCTGTGACGAAAGAGGATAGTTACCCATTGCCAAGGATCGATGACATGTTAGACACATTATCGAGTGCTCGAATATTTTCGACATTAGATCTGCAAAGCGGCTATTGGCAAGTGGAAGTCCAGGAGGAAGATCGCGAGAAAACGGCATTCAGTGTGGGTAACGGATTATGGCAATTTAACGTTATGCCATTCGGATTATGTAACGCCCCTGCAACTTTTGAACGGCTAATAGAGCGCGTACTAAAGGGATTACATTGGAGAACATGCTTCGTATATTTGGACGACATTATCGTCATGGGCAAGGACTTCGACGAGCATTTAAGGAATTTGAAGAGGTTTTGGATCGGATACAGGCCGCCGAATTGAAGTTAAATCCAAAGAAATGCAAACTATTTAGGACGGAAGTAAAATATTTGGGTCATCTCATAAGGTAACAACTAATGGAATCCATATCGATGAAGATAAGATCGCAGCGGTGAAGGAATGGTCACGACCTAAAAATTTACATGAATTACGGAGCTTCCTTGGATTGTGCACCTATTATAGACGATTCGTGCCAGGATTCGCCAGTATCGCCAAGAGTTTACACGAGTTAACCAGGAAGAACAAGGCATTCGAATGGAAGGATGATCAGGAAGAGGCATTTGTGGAAATAAGACGTCGATTATGCGTCGAGTCCATTTCTAATATGTGCAGTGGTATCATTTTCTTCCGAATTATATTCAAACTCTGCTTCCTGTTGATCTGTTGAATTTCTAGATACTGTTTCGGCTGCCATATCAATTTTATTTAGTAGACACATATTGAATAAGACGCAAAAAACGTTAATAATTTTAATTGCTTTTAAAGGCTCGTATATTTCACCTAGAAGACATCTAGTGTTTCGAAAAGTGTTTCGTTCTCCATTCTCGTAATTTCGCTGCATCATTTGTCTTTCGGTGCTTAGCGCCCAAATCGCAGAATCATGTGCCGATCCAGGATAGGTTGCACAAACCGATAATATTTTGAGATTGTAATTGCAAATCTAGAAAAATAATTAGTATACATTCAAAATAACGGTTAATTAGTCGAATATAATTAATTTACGATTTGTACATTCAGTGAATGGTTTCCTTTCCGATCGATGAATATATGCTCCTCGTTGTGCGCTGCAATTAGTAGTATGCGCGTACAATCGACGCATCCAATTGTGCCAGGGTGGCTCGTCTTTTCAAAGAATACTTGTTTGTGTTCTTGTTTTTCCCTGGCGTCCGGAAATTTTATAAATTTTCGGCATATTGAATTTTCTAAAATTTCAATAATTTCAGTTATGGCTCGTGACACTACAGGTTGATCCATCGTGTGGAGCATGATATCATCGACTGTTCGCTGGTATGATCCAGTTGCCAAAAAATTTAAAACTACTTCTAATTTGGTTTCCAGTGGGGTTTTAGTTATCCGTTCGCCTTGGGGAATATGCGGCCTTAATTCATCAATTAAATGTTTAAATATCTTTTTATTAATTCTGAACAATTCAATAAATCTAAAATAAACATAAAATTCCATTACACTATAAAACAAATGAACAATTTAATTGACTCACTTTTTGTCTTCCCTATCCATTATGTCGTATCTATCTCTAAGATGCCTCCTCTCCACAACATATTCCAAATTTAACTCATCCTCGTCTTCAACAACATCGCGAGATGAAGCCATAGCCCCAAAAAATCCGCTACAGTCCATTAATAAATTATAAAAAAGCAAAGTACTTGTTGCGAAATAACCACCCCAAACAACACATAAATTCAATTAACATTTCAATCAACATTTCAATCATAAGCAAACAATGTTCTAATTTTTCTATTCCCACGCGCAACACACAAAAACACGTGTGCGTAAAGAATTTAAGAAAATTACAAACATTAAAAACAAACCCAGAAAGAAACCTTGCACATGAGAAAAAATGTAATTTCATGCAAATTAAAATTGGAACAAGTTATTAATTTTCTGACCCAAAACCCAATTAAAATTTTTTAAAAACAATCTAAATGTGTGACACAAAAATTTACGAGTGGAAAACTACCACTCAGCACCATTTTGAAACAAAAACAAAAATTAATAAGGGCTATAGTATATAAGCCAAAAAATTGTAAAATGTTTTTTTAGTCAATCAGTAAAAAGTGGTTAGTCATAAAGTGCGGTTTATCAACAATTAAAATTTAAATTAGTTCATCCTAAAATTTCTCAAGCAAACAGTGTAATTTAAGTAGTTCCAAATCTATATATGTGATTAACAAAATATTGTGTGTAACTGCAAAATATATTTAATTCTCGAAATAAATTAAAATTTGATATAACAAATAAAGTTATAAAGTGAATATTTAAGTTTTATATAAAATATGTAAACAGAATTACCTGTTGTGTATAAAAAATAGTAAGATATTACATAAAATAAAGTCAACAAATTAAATCTGTAAAGTTAAATTCATAAGTAAAATTCTATGAATAGTATATGTGAGTTATCGTGCTGAAATTTAGTCGTTCAATAAAATTTAGAAATCATATAAGAAATCTATCGTGTTTTTAATCTAAAATAGTGAAATATAGTCTATAAAAGAACTTCTACAAGTGCATTTAACGTACAACAATCATCAATATTTTAAATAAAGATATATCCAGGTAAGAACTTAATACTATTCATTAAATTCTATTGCATTTCATTACATTACATTAAATTATAGTATACCACTCTGTAATATATTTCATCCAATTACTAACCATAGCAATACATATATAGTAGTACCATCATTCGAAAAAAATCTTTAGAGGGTGAAAATCCAGGTAGCGCGTTAATCGAAATTAAGTTATGCAATAATTTTACTAGTTCGCCTAAATGTTTGCAAGATTAAATACACTTACAGTACACACGGCGTATTTTTGTATACCATTAACCAGTATAGTATTGCTTCACTCTAACTTATTATACTACATATTAACACAGAATATATTTATTTCAACTCGTATTGTTTTACAATTGTCAAGGTCATGTAGAAAATGTGTTTAATATTGTAGTTTTTGTGATAAACAATAAAACAAATCATGAATACCTTACTTCAATTTTCTTTTTATAAAAAATAGCATAAATAATTTTTTTTCTATGATAGAAATGCAAAAGAATATGAATAGTTCAATCAAATAAATCCATTATTGGAAAGGAGATATGAACGATAGGATATATACATATGTATATTAATATATTGAGTACATACTTAGCTGTGTATTATTATTGTTTATTTTAAATACATCTGTTCTCACAAACACAAACGAATAAAGATTAAAAATGAAAACGATGTAGAAATCTATATAGAACAACTAAATACAATTTTTTAAAAGGATGCCGTTGATTGCACTGTTACAGAATGGTAATTTATAATTGAAAATATGGACGAGTAATTTTCTTATATATGCATACATTAAGAACAATGTATTGTTATGGAAAGGCAGATTTTCTATTTATCCAAATCTGTGTGAAAGTTCAGGGACATTATTGAACCCAATATTTGTTTCAAAATTAAAATAAAATTTATTAATTCGATTTTATCATAAAAAATATTACGTAAGAGAAGTACGTAAAAATAGGAAAATTGTCACTTGGACATACTACAATAGTATGTCGTTTTTCATTATTGTCTTTCAATCAACTATTTATTAAGGGATTGTTCCTCATTGGAATAGAAAAAACGAGGATGTCATTATAAAGATTATAATTTCAACCAAAGCATGTCTGACTTGATCTGTTTTGTCACAGAATCCAATGAGAGTCATGTGGTGTTTACAGTGTGCAAATCTAGAGCGTATAATTATAATCTAATTATGAGCATTTAAGATCCGCTAACAAAACTTAAATTCATTTTTCTGTTAATCTAATCTGTTAATCTCTAATAAATTTTATTGTTTAAATTGGGGGCTGTATTAATCCATCTCAAATGAATTACATATCCCTTTTGTGTTTTACTAACACAATTGTGCGGGTAGGGCTAAAGTACCATGTATATGTAGTTTTGTATGTTTTTGAACAAATTTACACATTTGTGAATTCCTTTTTAACTTATTTTCCGTCCGAAAAAACACTATATCTACACACACAGTCGTGTTGGTTTTACTTCAAATCAAGTGAAATTTTTAATGAACAACGCCGTTACATACGTTAATTTTTTACTCACACATTTGTGTGGGTTGGACTAAAATTGAGAAGATTTTTTATTTTTCTTAGTTGAAAAAGGGATATAAGAAAGTATATAAGATATTTTTTATAAATTCAATATACAAGTGAATAGCTTACGAGTTTAGGTTGCCGCTCACTATTTTGTAATTAAAACTATTTTTAAATAGTAGTTAAGCTAGAGATTGGTCAGCATTGTCTGAAAGAAAACGTTTCAGTTCTTTATGGCAGGATAAATAATGACTTACTTTTAAGTTCCGTCTTTATTCGAACGCTAATTTTAAATTGTTTAGTTTGATGTACCATACAATTTTTTTTTTTTTTTAAATAAAAAATGCGTTGTGTATTTTATTTTGAATAAAAAAAATCAGTTTTTATTTTCCTCTAAATTGTAAAATTTTATTTTTATGTCTTAATTTAATTAATTAACCTTAATTTGTATTTAGTCTTACACCGTTTTAATACTTAATTACCTTTCCGAAACGAATATTTATTTGTGGAGACTTTAAACAGCTTTCACAATAAAACAATTTTTATTTTGCCTTACAAGTTTGTTTGAAAATCAAACTTTAGAAAAAAATTTACTTTAGAGAAAAAATTGTCTATTGTGAGAGCTCTGTTAAGGTGATGATACATGTACTGATTTTCCCTTTAAGGCATAAAAATTATGCGCGCTTGTTGGTTAAAAGTCATCTTGAATCGCTTTGAATCAATTCGGATGATTTTGCATACTCATGAACGATGGCTACTAATAAGACAATAAGGCCTGTTTCAGCTGAACTAAGACAAGCGAACTGACCTATGTTCATCGTTCTTGGTTGTATATAAAAAACTTTTATAAGCTCCGTTTCCCACTTGAGCTAAGTATTTTGACTGATATGAGCTATGTTTTCAATTAACAGCTTCACGTTTTGGTTTTTTTCCAAAGTCAAGTAAGAGAAACATTGTAGATAAATTTCAGAGTCTACCCAATCTGTATAGCAATGTATTTAAATTTTTATTTTCACCTTGGAGATACGAGGGTATATCAAAAAGTCTTGCAATATCATATGAAAAAAAAGAGTGAGTGAGACAACAATATATTTTTCAAAACCATTTTTTGTCGCGATGAAACTTCTAGAAGAACATTTCAATGTAAATTTTACATTTCGTTTGTTTTTGTCAATTTAGTAACACGTGTTTTGAATTTTTCTTAAAATGAATGAAATTGAATATCGCGCCGTTATTAAATTTTTCTATAAAGATGGACGAAATGCAATTTATATATTCAACTATATATCAAAAGTTTATGGCGAATCTGCACCATCATATGCCACAGTAACAAGGTGGGTAAAATTATTCAAAAGTGGTCGGGAGTCATTTGAAGACGACAACCGCTCGGATCGGCCAGCAGATGCTATTAGCCATGAAAACGTAATTTTGGCTGAATCTATTGCATTGGAGGACCGGCGTATTTCTGTTCCGCGGTTAGCGTGGAGACTTTCTCTTTCATACGGTACCACATATACTATATTACATGACCACCTTCACATGTCGAAAGTAAGTGCGCGATGGGTTCCCCGTATGTTGAATGCAGAACAAAAAAAAAAATGCGTGTTCAAACTTCAAAGGCGATTTTAGATATGTACAAAGAAGATCCAGAAAATTTCTTGGATAACATAATAACAGGCGATGAAACATGGCTTTATCATTGGGATCCGGAATCCAAACAAGAATCGATGCAATGGATTAAACGTAGTGAACCACCACCAAAGAAATTCAAAACTCAACCGTCTGCTGGTAAGGTTGTGGCAACAGTTTTTTGGGATGCTGAAGGAATTTTGATAATCGATTATATTGCATCGAAAACCACAATCACAGTCATATATTACGCAGAAGTTTTGCGAAAATTGAAAAAAGCGATCCGGGAAAAACGGCCAAGGAAAGTTATTAAAAAAATCAGGCTTCTTCACGACAATGCACCAGTGCACAAGGCTAATACTGCTCAAGCTGCATTAAAGGGCTGCGGCTTCGTGGAAATTCCGCATCCACCGTACAGTCCAGACTTGGCACCCAGTGACTACTTTCTGTTTCCCAATTTAAAACAAAAACACTAAGGGGCCCGAAATTTTCCGGTGACTATGAAGTACAGTCTGTTGTAAATGAATATTTTATGGAGCAAAAGAAATCTTTTTTTTAGAGGGTTTAGGCAAGTTAATTGATCGATGTGACAAATGTATAAACCTTAAAGGAGATTATATCGAAAAATAAAAATATTGCTGTCTCACTCACTCTTTTTTTTCATATAAAATTGAAGACTTTTTGATTTGCCCTCGTAATTAATCAGCTCACAATCAGCTATGTTTCTATCCCACAGCTTTAAATAAAGAAATTAAATAAATCGGGACGTACGAGTGTGTTGAGTTAAGCTTCGCTAATTCGGTTTCACTTATTTAGGCTTTGCAAAGTAAATCGAAATCTGTGATCTCAAAACATGCTCACTTTGCTAAAAGAACATAGCTTAAGAGTGCAAGGGGCCTTAGCGAGAAACGCAGCTATTAGCATAGTTTGGCATCCACAGCTCATTCCACTGCACATTTGAGTTAATTACATCGCTCTCACATACATTTCAATTCAAGTAAAATGCTATTTGTCTGCCAAAATATTATTAGAATCACATAGTCACATAGGCGAATATGTACACAATAATAGCAATGTATGTGTGAACGATATAGCTGACTTTTGCAATCCAAAGAAAACGCGAGCTAAGTTAGTTTCATCGCTCAAAACAGAAAAACATAGCTCGCATAGCTTAGCTCAAGCGTGCATCGTTTCATTAAAACTCTTTATTTTCAACCAAGAGCGATGAACTTAGCTGACATCGCTTAGCTTAGCTTAGCTCAAATGTGCAACGGACCTAATGGAACGATGCACATTTGAGCTAAACTATGCGAGCTATGTTTTTCTGTTTTGAGCGATACAAACTAACTTAGCTCGGGTTGTCTTTGGATTGCAAAAGTCAGCTATATTGCTCACATTGCTATTATTATGTGTACTTATAAAATATTGAAATTTGGATGACATTTGAGTATTGTTGTGTTTGGTATTGTGGATCAAATTCAAAAAAGTGGTTGAATTCTTAAATAATATAATAAAATTAGTTAATTAATTTTTGACAGACATAGGATTTTACTTGTATTGAAATGTATGCGTGAGAGATATAATTAGCTCAAATGTGCAGCGGAATGAGTTGTGCGAGCTAAACTATGCTAATAGAAACTACGTTTCTTGCTTAGCTTAGCTGAAATGTGCAACGGGCGTTAGAATGAAATAAGTAGCCGTTTTGAACAGAACCAAATAGCTAAATAAAAATTAAGGTTAATTAAATGGGTGAATTAAATGGGAGCATTATTTTCATAAAAGCTCCCATTTAATTAACCTTAATTAGGTTAATTAAATGGGATTTCTGTTTGGCTCTTGAAAGTTCTTGTTGCTACAATAGCTTAAATTGTTGTAATTTATTTTATCTTAAAAAACAAATTAATCTCTCATAAGATAAAACAATAATATTTTTATCTAAATTGTACTTTAAATAGGAAAGCAATCGCCAATGGTAGTTTTTAACTTGCTTATTAGAGTTTTAATCTCTTTACAATTTTCATAATACCCTTCTAAGACCCTTCTAAGTCACATAAAAATAAAATTAAAATTTAACCCATACAAAAATTTTAAAACATGTACTAGTTTTTTTATACTGAATAATACAATTTTTTATCCTTATCTGGCAAATTAAAACCTTTCTTTAATAAATGCTTGTAACATGAAGGTGATTTAAAATCAAATTCCAAATACATTTTTTGTTCAACTTGGGTCCAAGATAATTTTAATTTATGAAATATTTGTGCAAGTACAAAATGTGTTTACTTGTGGTCGATCGTCAAGTGTATTATCAATTAATATTTTTATTGTGTTTTCTTCTGTTTACATTTTACTTTTCTGAGGGGTATTTAATATAAACCTGAGAATTTTGTTTAAAGGTAGAACGGGTTCTTTATTTTCGTCTTCAATTTGATGTTGCGGACTAGGAAATTGAGATGGTGAGATGGGACATTCATGAGGAATTTGTGGAACTTGATAATTCTTCATGTGTTTTCAATATTCTTGTTGTTTGACTCTCAGTGTTGTGTGTCTGATTGGAAATCGTACGCGAAACTTTTGGAATCAATTTTTTTTATTTAAAAAAAAATTGAATTTTAATAAACGCTTGCATCGTGCATCTATGTCATTGACCTTACACTTACAAACAAGATTATTAATTGGCTGGGGAAAGACAGTTTTTTAAATATTTTTTGTTCTAAAACTACTTATTTTGAAATCATTAAAATTAAAGTTCTTCATAATAGTTATGCGTTTGGAAGTAACTTTATTCTTGTCGAACACACGACGATGGTCATGCAGCACCGTAAAAAATGTTCTGGTGGATTTACAGTCATTTTTATTTAAGCAGTTTTTGTAAGCACACACCATTTTATCACGCAAATTCACAAAAGTTTAATACACAAATTTTCAAAATGAACTTTTTATAACGTTTAAAAATAAGAAAACACAAAGCTACATGCGTAACGATTAGACGACAAGCAATAAAATTTTAAACGAACAAATTTACGAAATTAACTTGCAAACAATTTTTAAATCTTTGTAGTGTGTAGATGTATGATTTCCTTTTACATATATTGAATTGCTGAGTGTGTGCGTGTAAATAAGTATGTATATCATCGGTGGTCTATCTATATAGTTATCGAAACGAAAACCAAATAATGTGGATGTGTTGTACCTACAAAATCATTTAAAATAATCTTTAATTGGATTTAAATGTAGATCGTTTTTATGGACAATCTTCAATTATTTTAGCTTTTTATAATTTTCAACGAATATTTTAACGTTCAAAATTATTTGTCTATAATTTAGAAAACATTGTTGCAATTCAAAACAAAACCAACTTAGTTGCGATCGGTATTTTCTCTCCATCATCTTTGTTACATTTTCTATTTACTTTTGAGCGTAAAAACTGTTTTGACTTATAATGAGAGCGTCATTTTATATGAGTAATACAATGCGATTCATTACTATTTATGATAAGAAAAAAATTTAGTTCCCATTTCTGTTTGTTTTCATATAAAATTATTATTTTTATTACTATTTTATTTGTTGATTATGTATTTGTTAATTATTATTATACTCGTATATGTTATTTTATTTGTCAATTTGATATGAAAAGAAACAGAAATGGGAACTAAATTTTTTTCGTATTATAAATAGTAATGAATCGCATTGTAAGTATATGTATATAATTTTTTTTTTGTTTTCTGCATGTTGCATTATAAAATATTCTAGCTACATTTAGGAGAAGGTTATGCTATTTAGGCGGATAGGTAATTGCAGAAATTCTTTAAAAAGTTTAAAACGATACCAGTAGTGGTATCTAACATTTCACTCACGAACCTACCATTACATTACTATATAATGATTATACAATGTACTAACTAAAGTTATTATTAAATAATTAATATAATTCTAACCATTATCAACTAAATACAAATATTTACAATAATATTTTACAATTAACACAATATTTTCCGTACAAAACATTCCGTCATAAAATTCAATAATCTCAATTACTAAAGTTGAATTAGTCAAACTACAATACTGTAATACATTACAGTAATAAAATCTATAAATTCTACAATATCATTCCCCAAAATAAAACATTATAAATCATATAACAAAAAATAAAACATACTTAAATTTCTGTTATTTCTTTGACAAGTAAATAAATGGATTCTAAATGTTATTTACTTACGAAAATATTCCGAAAAAGTGTTGCCAGCTGTAAATATTTATTATCCATCGAAAAAGTTATAACATACCATTTGTCGTTGTTGATGTGATGTTTTTTATCGAAACGAAAAATGCGATAGTTACAACATGTCACCACTGTTTTTGTGTGGAAATAAAAGAAATCGCATAAAAGAAATCGCACAAAAAAAATCTTCCGAAACTTCACGAGTGCACGCATAAAAAATAGTTTTCGCAGCACATTTAAAAAGTTTTGTTTATGCGGTGAATAGAAACCGCATAAAAAAAGTTTCACGTAGAAAAAAAAACTCAAAACATTTCGCAACATGACGCAATACATACTTTCATTACGCAATGTGATAAAATACCAAAAATCAAAAAAAAAAAACAAAACGGCCAACGTCAATTAACTAGTTAGATTAATCACATTCAATTATGTTCTAATTTGATTGTAATTTTGAACGAACTTAACTAGATTGTCCTGAATAATTTTTTTTCAAACCGCATATAAAAAATCGCACAAAAAAAGCGCACTAAAAAAGTCGCATCGGCTGTATTTAAAAAAATTAAAATAAAAAAAAAATTCAAAATTGAAATAAAATATGAATTTAAATTGATTTTCATTTAATTAAAAATAGAAAATCAAAAAAAAAATTGAAATTAACACAAAAATGGTACCTTTTGATCTTTGGTTAGGTCTTCCTGTAATGTGGCGGCGTCCTTGCCCACTGGTCCATAACACTGTTTGGCGTCTTCCAACCGTTAAGTAAAAATGCGACTGGCTACGTTGTTGGCCACTCATAATCGTAAATGTGTTAGGCGCCTTCCTGCCATTGGCCATCTGTTTGCTGCGCTCCCTTTCACCGATACCAAAATTAACAAATGGCCGGTTGGCCATCTGTAATTATTGCTGCACTTCCGCCGTCATCACAATTATCCTTTATTTTAAAATGCCCGTAAATACTATGTCCCGCTGCATGGCCACCCGTTGCTATAAAATAAGTTTGGGTCACGTGAGGCAGCCAATAAAAATGCTGAGAATGGCCTCAACTGGCCACTCGTACAGGTTGCGATATTCATCGCCGCCGCTGTTGCCGACCAACACAGGTGTTAAGGCATCGATGGGCCACCATTGAACGTTGCGGCACACCGTTGCCGTTTATATATATATATATATATATATATATATATATATATATATATATATATATATATATATATATATATCAGAAATTTCATTTTTGGGCAACATTGAGAAAAGAAAAATAACTGTTAATTTATTTTTTCTATATAGGGTGTAGTTAGCGCACAGGGCGATCCGAAAATTTAGCAAAAAGTGAGAAATTCATCAAATTGAGTAAAGTTCAAAGGCAAATTTTCGATATAAACAGTTAATCGATCAAAACGAAATTTTGGTGTTTATTAGAGTAAATATCGAAATTATAAATTCTTATAAAATTTTAATTAAAATTAAAAGTTTTCGACCTCAAATATAACGGTAAAATATTAAAAGAGCTAATACAAAAAAAAGTTATTTTTTTTTTTTTTTTTTGCTCAATACAAGGCTTGATTGAACTATACTATACTCAAAAATTTGTCTTGTGTTATTTTTGGTTTTTAAAATACACTAATTTAAGTATTGATGGTTCCTCCTCCCATTCATTTCACAATTTATGATGTAATTATTTACTCGTATGCTAGAAATAATAGCGGTATCTTTTTATAATTTTTTTTATAAATGCAAGGGTTAGCAGCTAAACACATATCACATACACAAAAGTTGACCAGCACCCGAATTTTGTTCGCAAAATTACTAATGAGTTATGAGACATTTATATATAAAACGTATACAAATATTGTATGACTCATGAGTCAAACTGCGACCAAAATTCATGTTCTGGCATTCATGTTCCTCCCCTCAAAATAAAATTTACGATTCAATTTTAAATCTTTTTAATGCACAATAAACGCTATATATTTATTTAATCTTAAACTACCTGAACGTTGATTTTGGTCGCAAAAATACTCATGAGTCATAAGATATTTGTATACAAAACGAATACAAATATCTCTCGACTCCTGAGTACCTGAGTAGTTTTGCCAAAATCTACGTTCTGAGATAAAGGGAGGTTTCTCATTAGAATAAGAAAATAAAAGGACATTACCAGGTTCCAAATTATTACTAAACTAATTAAAAAAAAGAGGAGTTTCTGTGAAAAACTATATAAGTACTACTGTACTTAAAATGTAAAACATTCTGTAATCGTATATCGTAGTGACAGTGAATAGTGAAAAGTAGTGTTTGTGAATATTTAAATTAATTGTTTCTGAAATTGTGTTAAAGTTGTAACTTAGTGAAGTGTGTTAATATTATCTTGAGATGGCGCCAGGAAATATGGTTTGTTGTAAACCTTATGGTAATGCAAAGTGCAGTAAACAATTGAGAACTGTTAATAAGAACATGGGAGAAAAAATTGTGAATTTGAATCCAGCTCGAGAATTAAGCACGTTAATAAATTTGAAAATTTGTACTACCTGTTACTTTGAACTGGCAGAAAAAAAGCAGAATGCTACAAGCACTGAAGAAATGATAGTTGAAAACGAACAAATAATCGAAGATCCGATTGCTGAAATCAGCTCAGAAGATTCTGATTTAGTACAATCAGATTTGGTGAAAATACAGCGGCTTGAAGTCATTCAAAGTATCAACCAGTATCTGCAACCCCATATGATAGAGCAGTTTTCACCAATAAAAAGGAAATTATCTGAGAAGAAGGCATACGCTAAACGAAAATCAAGTGAAATTTCGACAGCCATTCATAAGGTGTTTAATTGCGAGCAAGAAACAACGTGCTCTGAAAAGGAAAAGATAATTTCATATTATGAAGAGATTATGAATAATATCAAATACCAATTCGATGCAGGAGATTATGAAGACAAGAAGAAATTATTAATATTACTACCAAAGCAAATGAAACATCACGAAATACAAGGTTATTTTAAAGAAAGTGCTACTCGTCATATAATTGATCACTGCAAGGATCTTCAGATTCAGGAATGTACGTTTTCTTCAATAATTAAAAGTAGTATACCTAAAAATAAGATATCAGACACAACACGAAGCTTAGTGGAAAGCTTTTTTGAAGACGATGAAATAAGTCGAATGATGCCTGGGAGGCAAGATGCTGTTGGAAATATTCAGAAGAGGGTATTACAATGTTCTCTAAATGAGGCCTACGTTGAATTTAAAACTCGTTACCCTGGAGCAAAATTAGGATTTACAAAGTTTACACAATTACGCCCAAAGCATTGTATAAAGTTGGGTGCAAAGAGCCAACATAATGTTTGTGTTTGTCTAATACACCAAAACATGAAGCTGTTGATCGAAGGCGCTATAAATGCAGTTGACTCTCAAGAAAATTGTCAATTACCATTTAAAGATTACAAAGACTTAATTTCATTCGTTATGTGTGGTGATGAAAAAATTGACGAATGTTCCATTAAAATGTGTGGAGTTTGCCGTAACAAATTAGAGGAAGTACTTCCAAAATTGTTGCGTGAATACTTTAATAACAATCAGCTGTCAAAAATAAAATTTAAGCAATGGAGTGTTGGAGCTGTTAAATGCAGTTTGGATACATTAGAAACCGGCATGGAAAAGTTTATACAAAAATTTATTGAAAATTCAGAAAAATTAATACCACATCATTTTATATCGAAAGAGCAATCAAAATTTCTTAAAGAAAAAAAGGAATCTCTTCAAGACGGTGAATTCCTTGTTCAATGTGATTTCGCTGAAAATTATTCTTTCATCGTACAAGATTCAGTGCAAGGTTATCACTGGAATAATGCACAAGCAACCATTCATCCGTTCATCATTTATTACAAGGATCCTGAGAGCACTTCATTGAAACATGCAACTTTTATTATTATTTCAAGTTGTATGGAACACAATAGCATCGCAGTACATCTCTTCATAAGTAAAATGATTCGTTTTATAAAGAAAGAAATAACATCGAACATCAAAAAGATTTTCTATTGTCTGACGGAGCTACACAACAATATAAAAATAAAAATAATTTAATTAATCTAAGTCATCATGAAGATGATTTCAGCATCGCAGCTGAGTGGCATTTTCACGCTACCAGTCATGGCAAAGGGGCATGTGATGGTGTTGGCGGGACATTCAAAAGAGGTGCCTATCGCCACAGTTTAACAAAAGGATCAATTCAAACACCACAGGAGTTATATGAATCGGCTAAATCATGGGAATCAACAATGCACTTTGAATATGCATCGGAACAAGAGTATGATGAATTCAAATTACGCTTAGAAAGCAATCGTTTCAAAAGCGCAATTACTATAAAAGGAACTCATGGTTATCATTGTTTTATACCTAAATCAAAAACAAAAATTGTAACTAAATCATTTTCAAATTCAAAAATCGTTAGTGAACATTATATTTCAAATTGAAATTATACATTAAATAATGAAGTCTTTTAATTATATTCTTTAAACCCTTATTGAATAACCTTTTTTTTCATTCAACTTTGTTTTGATTTGAGATGGTCGTAAATTGCAATGAGGTAATATAAACTTGCCTGAAATCTAGATTTATACATTTTGAAATAAGAAAATTATACTAAAAGTGTGCCATGCGAGTAGAATGGCTTATATTTAAATTGATGTATCTTAACAACAAAGAAAAACACCAGGTCAACTTTTGAGTATGTGATAGTTGCTTAGTCAAGCCTTGTATTAAGGGAAAAAAAAGTGAAGTTAATATTTTTTTTAGCTCATTAAATATAAATAGCTGACCTGTGACTGAATAATCAGTCACGTAAATACATTTTATTGAATTTTTGGTTAAGAAATGATTTAGAAGATTTGTTAAGATGTATATTTGATGCACTTTTATCAAAAATGTAAATGCATAAACGCGGATCCCATGAGGCCACTCCATTAATACGGAGTAATTCAATACTCGCTAATTCAAATTCTCCCTTTGTGATAGACGTGTCCGTGCAGTGAAAAGAAGTACGGTTCGCCAGGGCGCTGCCCTTCGAGCTCCATTCTGGTGCTGACCATGGATAGGGCGGAGTTAAGCTTCCGGATTTTAGTCTTATAGAATTGCGAGGGGGAGTTAGTTACGAAAATCAGCTGATTGAGGTAGAGGAGATTGTGCAGTGCGGGGAGAAACACCTTTCCTTTACCAGAGCAGCGAGTGAAGCCGAGACCAAGCCCCTCCTTATCTGCCCGGAAAAATAGCGCGTCAAAGAACTCGCAAGCCACGCCCATCGAACCTAAATAGTGGATTTAAATTTCCCGAGAGCACTTTGGGATGATGCCGTGCGCTTCTCATTGCCCGCCAGGTTTGAACCTTCGAGTGCACTCACAGGAACAAAAAGGCTCCTAAAAAGAAAAAAATTTGCGAGTTTTCAAAAATAAAAACAAAATGGCGAAAAACTTATATTAAAATCGAATTGATTTTGCTCCGCCTCTTCATCTGGAACCTAATCCTCAAATGTGAGGAAGGCGTCTGCTGGATATTCACTTGGAATGTTGAACGCGTCTTGAGAGATCCATGGAAGGGTGGCTCCTGATGGCCCTGGGACCGGGTTGGCGTCTTGGGAGATCCATGGGGTGGTGTCATGTGATAATGATGAGACTGGTTCATGGCTTGAATTTGTGGATTGTGAATTTCGATTTTATACGTATATTTTTCGTTTTCGAGGGTCTCTTGATTTCCAAGGCATTTTGAAGAAAAATGAAAAGAGTTTTGTTCAAGACTCGTTGAGGTGAGAAATGGTAATGACTTACTCGCTGGACCGCTCGTTCAAAGTGGTTTTGATTTATACTCGAGGCTTGACTTGATGATTGACGGCTTTATATTTTGAATTTCTTTGACATTTCAGTATTAAAATCAGCAAAATAAAAATATTTTGATTTTTATTCGATTTAGTATGGATTTGAAAATCGCAAAATTGGTCACTCGCGTCGTTTTTTACATTTCAATGCATTTTTATTACTATGTATTTTAAAATCGTTATTTTTGTCGTTTTTTACTTTAAAAAGTTAGTAGCTTGCTTTTTTAAAACAATTTCAATCCAGTTTTATTTGTATCCGCTACTTTAAATTTGAATCGCACGCCAACAATTTAACAACTTTGAATTTAAATCGCGCGTCAACCACTAAGCAACTTTGAAATTGAATCGCGCGAAAACTGTTTTGAACTTTGAATCTAACTCGCGTGCAAACTGTTTTGCAACTTTTGATTTGAATCGCGCACCACCAATTTGAACAAAAAAAATTCTTTTCAGTCGTCCCATAAAATTCTCAAATGTGGCAAGATTTCACGTGCACAAAATCTTGGAAATTTTTTGAAATCACCTGAGGTACCCGTTTAGGGTACTTTCCGGTGGAATTTTTCCAATTTTTCCGATTTTTTTAGCCTACGCATCAGCGCCATATTTATGTAGACCTACCCTGAAATAATCTAACGGATCGGATCATATTTAGGGGTCATTTTAGGGTTGAATATGAAAAAATTAAGAGTTTAATATAATAGATATAGATAGAAGATAGATAGAAGCTGACCTGTGACTGAATAATCAGTCACGTGAATACATTTTATTGAATTTTTGGTTAAGAAATAATTAAGAAGATTTTTGAAGATGTAAATTTGATGCACTTTTATCAAAAATAAAGTAAATTCATATACGCGGTTAATTTTTAAATCTTAAATAGAAAGAGTGTCATGACAAAATTGTATTTTTACACTCACAACTACTATTAATACCAAACTGTATGTAAAATCATTTTATGTTCTCTGTTTTGTTTAATTGAGATTCATTTACAAATTTTTTACTCATTTTGTCATCACAGTGTGTCATCACAAAAACATCGGCAATTTTAATAAATTTTGTGATTGTCACGGTGTAATGCGCATGATCATAGATTCAATATAAACATATTTTGTCATGGCATTCTGGCGTCGTGACAAAATTTTGCTGAAAACACCTGAGGTACCCGTTTCAGGTACTTCCCGGTGGAATTTTTCCGATTTTTCTAGCAAAGGCACACCGCTATATTTATGTCGACCTACGCTGAAAAATTTAAACGGATCGGATCATGTTTAGGGGTCATTTTAGCGTTGAGTTTAAAAAAATTAAGCGTATTAATATAATAGATTACATCATAAATTGTGTATTGAGAGGAGGAACCATGATGCTATTATTACCAGGTGAGCTCGATCTTTCGAACACGTGTTCGTGACGTCAAACAATTCTGTTTTGTTCACAATTTATTACTTTTTTTATTTTTGCTTGTTGTTGTAATTCCTTTATATTAGAATTGCGTGTCGTCACAAAAAAAAAGATGGCCATTTGTTTACATTTTTCGAGCTTACCTGGTAATATAAGTATCATGAGGAGGAACCATCAATACTTAAATTAGTGTATTTTAAAAACCAAAAATAACACAAGATAAATTTTTGAGTATAGTATAGTTCTTTAATCAAACCTTGTATTGAGCAAAAAAAAAAAATAACATTTTTTGTATTAGCTCTTTTAATATTTTACCGTTATATTTGAGGTCGAAAACTTTTAGTTTTAATTAAAATTTTATAAGAATTTATAATTTCGATATTTACTCTAATAAACACCAAAATTTCGGTTTGATCGATTAACTGTTTATATCGAAAATTTGCCTTTGAACTTTACTCAATTTGACGATTTTCTCACTTTTTGCTAAATTTTCAGATCGCCCTGTGCGCTAACTACACCCTATATAAAAAAAATAAATTAACAGTTATTTTTCTTTTCTCAACTACTACTCATGCATCAAAAATTAAATTATTCAAAAATCATGAAGTTCCTTTTTTCAAAATTTTTGCTGTTTTAAAATGAAATTACTGATATAACTATATATACCAATATATATATCAGTAATTTCCTTATCATATTATTATTTCGTTATCCAATTCGAGGTTGATAAAGTAGAAATCTGTATACCGACATCTGTCAAAGATAAACGTCAAGTACGCTGTCATTTATTTAGTTGACATTCTGCCATTTAAGAATATGGAGCATTTAACAATCGACCAACGCGTTAAAATTATTAAATCTGCTGATGCTGATTTTTCGAACAAAATTTTCTTCAGTGATGAAGCTCATTTTTTGCTTGGTGGATACGTTAATAAGCAAAACTGTAGAATTTGGGGCTCAGAAAATCCACAATTGATTGTAGAGAAGCCATTACACCCGGAAAAAGTCACTGTTTGGTGCGCATTGTGGTCTGGTGGTGTGATTGGGCCGTATTTTTTTGAGAACAACCATGGACGAACCGTTACCGTCAATTCTGAGCGCTATGGCCGCATGTTAACCGATTATTTTTTTACGAAAATCGAAGATTATGATCTTGACGATATGTGGTTCCAGCAGGATGGAGCAACCAGTCACGTAACACGAGCAAATCGAGATCTTTTGCAAGAGAAATTTCCTGGATGTTTGATTTCGCGATTGGCTGATGTCAATTGGCCTCCAAGATCCTGTGATTTAACGCCTTTGGATTTCTTTTTGTGGGGCTACGCGAAAGATCGTGTTTACGCAAACAATCCTCAAACTCTTGACGAATTGAAAACTAATATTCGTAAGGTAATGGCCGAGATACCGCCCGAAATGTGCCGAAAAGTCATTGAAAATTACCTCAAAAGAATCAAGGCCTGTAAGAAGTCCCGTGGAGGACATTTGAATGATATCTTGTTTAACTAAAAATGGCAAGGATCAATCTGTAAAATGAAATAAAAATTACAATACATTCCGAATATTTTGTGTGTTTTTTTTAAGTTTACTTTATCAAGCTTGAATTGGATAACCCTTTATATATATATATATATATATATATATATATATATATATATATATATATATATATATATATATATATATATATATATATATATATATATATATATATATATATATATATATATGTATATATATATATATATATATATATATATTTTTATATATTTAAATAGTACAATCTTATCACATGATAATTTATTACGCACTTACTTGAAACTAATAAGTGGAGCGAGTGTGGGTTTACAAGAAATCAATATTCTGCTTCCAATTATGAAACTTTATTTATTAGATGACTAGCTCATGCGGTTTAATTCTTTTGATTAAAATTGCTGTCCCTCCTCGAGCACGAGCACTAAGATGCAATGTCCAATAGGCTCTATATCCTGTAATTTTGATAAAGTTTTTCTCCGTAAAGTGCGTCTCTGATATTAAAGCTACATCTATGCTATTAGTTCTTAGAAATACTTCTGGTTCTTGAGCTCTTGCATTAAGCCCGTTCGCATTCCAGGTAATTATACGTAGGAACGTTACAGTCATTTACTTTGTATGTTTTAGCGGTTTGTTTGGTGGCTTGGAATTATCTTCCAGTTTATCCACCCTGTTAGTAAGCTGGCTGAAATTTTGTTTCATTTCTGCCTGAAATTCGGTGAGCATTTTCATTATATTGCTAATGGTTGGCTCGTTGAGCACTGGCTTCTGCCTGCTTACTTGATTTGAATTGTTATTTGAGGTTTTGGTCACCTGGGCGTAGGAAACCCCCTCTCTAATAGTATCATATTGTTGGTTTGGCTTTTGCTGTAGGCGCTCTGCTACTGTTATTTTTCTCGGCGTTTTGGAGAGGCTCCTCTTTTTATTTACATTTAGTTTATTTTGTCTAGGTTGGGTTTCTTTCTCAAGTTCCTCTTCATCCGTAAAGTGTTCATTGCCAAGATTTTGAAGGCTCTGACTTCTACCACTACTAGACGTAGAAGGTTTATTTTGCCTCTCTAGTGTATGGATTCTGTTATACGATGTCTTTTCGTTAATGTTGAATAATGCATGAGTTCTAATGGAGATAGGGGGCTTATACTTCTATCTGCTCTAGTAGCTAGCTTGCCACTACTAAAGCATTGCGGTCGCTGGATATCGACGACTGGAAGTCCGATTGCTCACTTTCCGAAGTCGTCGGTACTGGGCATCCTAATCCCTGCACCGTAGCATTATTCTTCTTCTGAGCTGCCATGGTTGGATTATTGTTCGGGGTTCCTACCCCTAGCCAGTTTTGGTCCGCGGATGGTATTTTATTTCCCACCTACCCTCCGGTAAGCCGGTTAAAGAGCATTCCCTTATCCGCCACCTGGGAACGCGCCCCGCTGGAATTTTGGCATCTCCACACGGGCCGTTTATATAGCAAGGATGAGTCACCTCGTGGTTGGCCACCCATTCAATTAAGTTAACGAGCCTCTACCGGCCGCCCTTAAATATTTGGTAAATTTGGTACCTCCGAAGAAATTAGGCTGCAGTAAACTCAAACCGCCTCCGTAAAAACCACTGGAATTTTATTTCCATAGTAATAATCGTTTCTCGTATCTTCCTCACGATCCACAAAATAAATTGACTTTAATACAAGGTTAAATGGTCAAATCAATAAAACAAACAAAATACTTGAATGGTTCGAGAAAATAAGAACCAAACCCAAATTGTGACACGTGATTGAACTTTTTAGTGCTTTTTGAATACTTTTTGGCATTTTGCACATTTCATATTGATTAAAATCTATATAATTAATAAAACTGTTTATTGTCAAATGCGAATTTTATCTACATACGCGCACTACGTCAGAACCAAAGAAAAATGGATTTACGATGAGTAAAACAAAATCCAACTCATTAAAAATTTAAGTATTTTTTGGTATGGTTTTGTTTTCGTATGCGTCACTCCCTTATTCATTCGCAACCCGCATCATTCGCACACAAAAAAAAACGAGAAACGCACAACAAAAATATTCCACTATATCTCCACCTGTCGCACACAGGCACATGGGCTTGCACAGTATTTTGTTTTTTATAAAATTGTATCTTTTCTCTTCACCAGATTATAATGGAATGATCTTTTTTTAATTTCTTAAAACTAAATTGTCATTTTACTATGTAAGCCAATAAAAATGTAGAAAAAAGTAGATTTATAGTGAAAAGCTTTCTTTAAACTTTAAGAAGAAAACTCATATTTCCCGGTATTATAGCAATTTTAAAATTATATTACGTTTGCGCACAATGATCCGATTTGTACCGCAAACTTCTATTACTTTTTGATTTACATAGAAATTACATTTAATGACAGGTTTGTTTATAATTTTTTTGTTGACATTTGTATAAATAGTGTTTAAGAAGGTAAGTATACGAATTAATAGTCATAAATTCAATTTTTACTGTAACAAATTTTAATAATATTATTGTTTTACAGGTATTTAAAACTAAGAGCCGTAAGGGCGCAAACATTGCAGTGGATCATGGTAAGTAACATTTTGATTCATTAATTTATGATTTAATTTTTTTTTAGGTGAACGCGAGTGTTGTGCTGAGACATCTCCTATGAAAACTGGAAATGTCAACTAACTAAATAAAAAATGTTTTGATTCTTAATCTAATAAATGTTGTGAAACAAAATGGTGTATGTGTTTTATTTGAAAATTCTCACCAACATTTACAATGGGTGTTGATACAACCCAGTGCACCAGATTCGGATGTTTATTTAGAATTCTTTTAGAATTTGGAGCAAGAGTAAGAAACGTTTTGTGAATTCTCAAAGTTTTTCAATCTGAATTTTTTGCTACTGGTATATTTAACTATGGCATATTTCTCCGAATATGCCAAAAGTTTCCCCTCTATTTTGTGGTATAAAATTGAGAGTATTTCTGAAAAATCAGAGGGAATATTAAATATTTTTAAAGAAAATCCAAAATTAATTTTTTTGAGTTCTGTGAAAGAATTCCGAATTAATTCAGAATGGTTTTTCGCAGTTGTCAAATCGTTTTTGGAAAGTTTCTATTCCAGGAGCACTTAGTTTTGTATAAGAGATCTGTCCGAATACATCATACAATTTAATTTTGATTATAAAAAAACAAATCGATTTTTATGAAAAATCGTTTTGAATTCGTTCGGAATTTTTCAAGTAATTAAAAAAAAAATCTTTACATTTTCTTTAAAAATGTTTAGAGTTTCTTTATGATTTTTTAGAAATAGTTTTGATTTTATATCATAGAAATTGTGGAAGAAAACTAATGGTGTATGAATGAAAACAAATAGAAATTTTACATACTTCCCTGACAAACCCGTAGTATTTTTATAAAATTCTGAAATAAGAATTGAGAAATTACTCGCACTTAATGACTTATTACGGATTCTGGCGAGTTGGAAGTTTCGCTAGAAATAATTTCCTATACAAAAAAAACAATAAAAAATATGTTTAAGCTTAATTCAAAAACTAAAAATTCATTTAATTATTAATAAAAAACATTAAATCCGTTTTATAATATGATAGATTCGTACACTACTTTATAAACATTTTGTTTTTTTCTGTTTCTGGAGCCTACCCTTCGTATTATAAAACACCTTTTTTATTATAGCTTCAATGTCGTCAATAGTCGCCTGCGGAAATTTTGAAAAAGCCGCGTCTGAAAGATACAATTCAGATTAATATTATATCTCTATTTAATTGGAAACTGTTGATTTTTAAAATAACCTTTGAAAGCTTCAATTAGTTTATTATTCTTTATTTTTATGTTGTTCCCTAGTCCCAGCCATGTGAAACTGTTTGCCACGCCATCAGTCATAATTTGTCTGAAAGAATTTTTCGTGAAGTTGCGCAAATCAGTTCCACCAATTGTTTTGAAAAATTGAATCTAAAAATAATTTTTTATAAATTTTTTCTTAATTTAAAGCTTTATAATTCATTACCAGGGCATCAAAAGTGTCCTCATCCTCTTTTAATTTTTCTTCGAAACCTAGTACAACATCTATTGTACCAATAGGAAGTGAAGGGAACAGTGTTGTCATATTTGGTGATCTTGCTTTATTTTTATTTTCCTGCCGTAAGTAAAATATTTCCTTTGCTAAACGCTTAAGAGTTAACTGCATATCGTCCAACTTCTGTAAAACTAAAATAATTATATTAATATTTAATGGAATAATGAGCCAAATTTAATAGAATTTTATTTTGTTTTTTATTGGTTTTATTAATTTTTTTATGAGCGTGAGGTACTTCATGATATCCTATAGGTATTAAGATGAGTATTTGATTTACATACCTGTATGAAATTCGCCGGCAGGTATAATGATATCAGAAGAGGAATTCACGGTTTCATTACTGGCGGTAATAAGGGTCGTATATGTTTTTTCTTGCGGCGGTCGAATAGGGGATAACTTGTTTGCAGGATAATTTAATAATTGAGTTGACGTGGTTGGAATAACATCCCCTGTAAAGAAACGCACCCCTTTAAATAAATATTAAGCACTTAAGTGCTACAATTCACTAACCTGGTTGCATATATCCGAAAACATTGTAACCTTCTGTATCACCTAACAAATTATTGGTGTTTTGGGTATCTTCCATTTGTGTTACGTTGTCCATTTGATAAAGTTGTCTGAAAATATTTTTTGGTATACTTATTTAAGTATGATGAATGAGAGGTATAAATAAATGCTTGTCTATATCTATGGACAGATTAATGCATTTTATAATATTTTCATTGCAATCGATTTCCTCCGCATTCTCGTCTAAAATTAGCCCATTGCAATAAAAAATTTGTAGAAACGTTGAGTTTATGGGTAAATAAAAGTATGGTACTAAATTTGATATGTATTTTAACGTAAACTTAAATTCATCTTCATTTTTCAATATTTTTATAATCTTTGCAGGTTTTCCGTTGACTAAACAAAAATTATTTGGATCCAAATGAGAGAACCAAAATTTACCGGTGTACAGCTTAATAATCTCTGATTTATTACTGCAATGCATACTTTTCTCAACAAGACGGTTATAAATTTGAGTTAAGTGATGCTGTCCCTCATGGACCATTCGCTTAACATCTTGCAGTTTATTTTCAAATTTAAAAGCATTTATATTTTCTAGGCCATTATATTTTTTAGCATCTAAGTGTAAATGAATTAAGTTATGACAGTTATAGGTTACGTTTTGTGAACCGTACAAAATACCAAACTCTTCTACAAAGCTGTATAACAGCTTCTGCGCACAATTATTATTTATAACGCAATCGGTTGAATGAAGTAAAATTCGCATTGCGCACGCTAATTTCAAAAAATGTGAATATTTTCTATCATCCAATATTCCTTTTAATATAAGTGGTCCAACGTACAATAAGAATAACCTGTATTCTGTAGCTTTCCAAAAGTCCAATTCTTCTATACTACGAAGCTTTCTATTGAATTCTTGTGAAATTTGGCTTTTAATAATCATAATGCGAAAGTTTAGCAAATCACTTTCAGTTTTATTCAATATATTTTTCCCGTGCTTACATTTAACCCATAAATGTAACATCTGTTTCATAACCCCTAAACATACTAGGTGCATGTAATCAAGAGGAAATTGATCGACACATCCGATTCCCAATTTTTCAATATACAATGAGTCCATTAACGTATGATGTTCTTTTTGTTCTCTTTTAGAAAAACTAAAATCTGTACGCAGAGGTGCATTTAAATCTAAGAGACAGAGACGATGATTAATTTTTTGTCCTTTAGTTTGGCATTTATTGCAGCAGTAGAAACCGGTATGCCCTTTTATACCTAATATGAATGCCTTTGCAGGTGTATCACAAATAAAACTGTGAATTTTAATATCGTAGTGGGAATTTCGAAAACTAAATCCAGCATCTAGTAATTTTTTTGTTTCATCAACTAATTGTTTAACAAAATTGTGAGTATTAACTGGCTTTGACAATCCTTTGTAACAACCCACAATATATACATCGGGATATCCAATGATATTTACCAAAATTGGCCAAGTTTCCGATTTTTTGCTGTTTCCATGAAGTGGTAATCCGTCTGTTGCAAATTGAAGAAAAATCTTATTTGATGGAAACTCGGGGTATTTGAGAAAAAAATCCGTTAAACAGTTCTTGAGACCATAATTTATGTAATTTCCATTGTCCAAAGTTTCTACATATGATTCTCGAGGAGTGTCTCTCAATGTCCTAACGTCAGAAGGTAAACTTGGATCAATTTTAACCAAAATGTTAAGCAATTTATTAACTGTGCGTGAAGTAACATTACAGTTAACTGACCATGATGCCAATTCACCACGAATATTAGTTTTGCCTGTGGTTGCAGTAGGGCTATTAAATTCTATTTCCATTCTCGTACTATCTCCAGATTCATTTGAAATTTCAACAAGATGTTTGTTAATTTCATTCAATGGAAGATTTGCCAGGTTACTGCTTAGCGCACTCGTTCTTTCTGAGATTATGCTACGAGTTTCTGTTTGTGAGGGTACGACATTTTCATTTAATGAAATTCGTTGTCGCTTCGCCACACCAAACAAGTCATCCAATTCTGTTTTCACAATCCTTGAAGTATTTTGTCTAGAGGACATGATTTTGATTTGAACGTACAGCACGTAAATAAAAATTGTTTACCATTTATTTTAAGATTATTCTAAATATATTTTCTTATTAATGAACTGATTTCGAACCGAGCCCGAACAAATCCGCTCAAGTTTATCAATTTTTTGTTATTTTCTGAACTCGAAGTTTGCGGGTAAATTAACGCGTTCAAATACTGTTAAAATAATATGCATATATGTACTTTCTATTCAAAATTGCTTGTGCAACTTAAATTTTCATGGCAATGTAACAATAATAACAATAGCAAAATTTTTTAGCTTACCTTTTCTGATCAATTTTTATTTCAATTGGAAAAATTAATATAAAATTTAATATTTCACTGCACTTCACGTTTTCACCTGTGAGGAACAATACTTGTAATGCAAATGAATTTTTTGTTTTTGCGTTATGAAATTCAACAAACAAACGGTAATTTTACCGTTTCTTTTTGATTTGTATGCGTTTGCTTTTGAGAATTCAGAACGAAATCCTAAAATCCTTAGAAAGAAATATACATCGAATTTATACAGAGAACATCAACGAAATTTCCGGTTTTCTAAAATGTGTAATAAAATGAAGTGTAGTAGGGATATCTATTAAAAAAATTCTTTCGGAATTTTTTCTGTCATTTCTGATAGTCCGAATCTGGTACACTGGGAATAGACGGCAATGCCATCAGTAAAATACATCTATCATTCGATTGTAACAAATTTTTAGAGAAATTAAAAATTTAAGATAAGATAAGATAAGATAAGATGTTTACAACGCAGGGCAGCTGTTAGGCTGGTGACCTATAACATACTTCATGCTACGTATGCCCATGTCTAGATGATCACAAATTTTCCCGAATAACGCAGCAACTGAATTTCTTGAGCACATGCATACTACTGCTACTGCATTCGAATATCACTAAATTATTCGAGGAAATCTGCGACATAAGACACGATTCGGTGCCCGAACTGACTAGGAATCCTGAACCTGCAAGGGTCTCTAGTACTAAAGGATAAAGATGTGTTAAATGTTCTAACTTATGAGAAAATCTACTTGAGCGAACTGTCGTTTATCCACAATACAGATCGATGTTTCTCCTCATAAGTGTACCATCACCATTTCAAATTTCCCGTGTTAGTATAATTATTATATTATGTAAAGTTAGAAAGTTAGTTGAATTCCGTTGAGTATCTTCCTTCGACTCACCATGAAGATGAGGAGGGTATTTTGTCTGAAAATTGATACGTAATATGTAGTAATATTCTCCTTGTGATTCCATCTTTTGGGGATTCGAGTATATCACAAACAACATTCTCGTGAATTTTAAGCAGCACTATAAACCTTTCCCCATAAATTATTTCAGGATATATTTTCGCCTCAAAAATTCAAAGATATGCGGATCCATCCATATATGGTCTCCCTCCCCTAGCATATTGAATATACTTTATTTTTCGAATAAATTTTAGGACCAATGCGAGGTTTGAACCAGCGACCGTAACACAACAATAAAAAAGACTATGTCTAATAAATACATGCATTAAATTATTATTATTACGCTCAAAATAAGTATCACAAGAGAGCCACTCTGAAAAATATTCCTGATCTCATTATTGATAAAAAACAGAATTAATTTGATTATTTTAGAGGGTCACGAAATTATTAGGGGAAATCATTTTTGAAAATGATTTCACATATTGGGCAACCTATTATACCTTGTTTTACCAGAAAGAGATTTTTTTTTCCTTCAAAGTCCACCACACTCAAATGTGTATGTAAAAAATGACAGGCTGCAATGTCTGCCGGACTTTAACGGATCCCAGTTAAATCGGAATTCCCCCTGAAAGAAGCATCACAATTCGACAAAACACAAACTATATAACATATCAATTACTTGCTTCCGATAACGCATCAATCATTTATCATTTTACCATACCACAGGTACAGTGTTTTTTTCGTACGAAAACAATCCAAGAGATTGTTGTGATTGACACCCACAAAAACCAATCCTTGTCATTTACACGGCAGAATGGTTCCGCAGAACATCATGCAAATCGAAAGCGAGACACTTATAAGAAAAACCGTAAGGAAAAATCTAAGGAATACAACAGAATTAGTAAACCATCGTTAGTTTCTAACCCTAACATGGACGACGCGCCACCTAGGCACCCTTTGCACTCTTGGACGTCCATTTTTGTATGTCTCAGTCACAGTAAAACTTCCAAATTTTATGAGAACTTCTTCCTAGTTCAATTGGCAGACTACGATCACACTCAACAATGAGAAACTTTACAACTCGGACAAACGTGAGAGCAAAAATCAGTTCCGCTGTACGAGTGAGGTACCAGTGCACCTTTATACATTTTACACGATAATTGAAAGAAATTGTTCGCAATTACTTTATAGTTCTGTGTTACATGTCAATGTATTTCGCCGTTTGCGCCATCTATCTCATTTGGTCCAGGTTTACATTTCCATTTATTGCAAAAAATCAACCAACATTCCCACACTACCATCGATAATCCATTTCACCGATGTGACACGTTGGTCTATTTAAAGAATGTTCTTCGTTATAGGTACATTTCACAATTGCACAACAAAAATTATAAATAACTAGTTTCCATACAAAATGCATGTACCGTATCCCAGTCACTCAACCAAGACATTTCTTCCTAACTCACATAAGGGCTAACAATTCACTCACTTTAATGTAAAATATATAGAACAGTATAGAAATAACAAACAAAAACTTAAAATACAATATTTTTTTTTTGCTTCCTCAAACCGTCAAAAAAAAAAATAGAAAGTCCGTGTAAATCGGGGGATACGTGAATTTAAATAATCAAAAAATATACATAAATATGTATGTACATGTACATATATAAAAATAATAATAATATTACTGCGTGTATGTATACGGCCAAGTAGAAGAAAAATATAAAAAATACGTTTTATATGTATGCAGGCCCAAACAACACAAACACGAAAAAACACCCTCATACGAATGCCATGAAAATCCTCCGCTCAACATCTCTTCCCTGACCCTACCCATCTACACCTTGCAACCGCGACAAAAAATCAAACTTTCATTCCCCCGAGCACGAACCCCGTCCACTCCCCACTACCCCCGGTAAACTGTCTTTCAATCCTAAGGCAGATTCCACTTAGAACCCCACCACCCCCCGGCATGCCGCCCTTCATTCGTTGAACGTCGTACAACACACGACTCAAAGCCCGTGTACATGGAAGAAGAGCATTCAACAATCACTGCGTTTATGTACAAACATAGGCACTATGGTTGATTGTTGAAGACTCCTCTTGCACACACACACCCCGAATCGTGCGTCATACGACGCTCAACAAATAAAAGGCAGCACGCCGGAAAATGGTAAAATTCTAAACGAAATCCACCCCAAAATCAAAAAATAATCCACCAAAAACAATGAAAAACAAACAAAGCTCGTGCTCAGGGGAATGAAAATTCAATTCCCCGCCGCAACCACGAGACATAGACAAATAAAGTCAAAAAAAATATTGAACAGAAAATCCTCATAGCACTCGTATGAAAGTGTTCCCCGCATTCACATCATTTGGGCCCGCATACATACAAAGCGTATATAATGAAAGACGGCCGTATACACATACGAGGGCAAATCAAAAAGTCTTGCAATATCATATGAAAAAAAAGAGTGAGTGAGACAGCAATATTTTTATTTTTCGACATAATCTCCTTTAAGGTTTATACATTTGTCACATCGATCAATTAACTTGCCTAAACCCTCTAAAAAAAAAGATTTCTTTTGCTCCATAAAATATTCATTTACAACAGACTGTACTTCATAGTCACTGGAAAATTTCCGGCCCGTTAGTGTTTTTTTCAAATTGGGAAACAGAAAGTAGTCACTGGGTGCCAAGTCTGAAATGTACGGTGGATGCGGAATTTCCACGAAGCCGCAGTCCTTTAATGCAGCTTGAGCAATATTAGCCTTGTGCAGTGGTGCATTGTCATGAAGAAGCAAGATTTTTTTTCCTATGTTTCCTTGGCCGTTTTTCCCGGATCGCTTTTTTCAATTTTCACAAAACCTCTGCGTAATATATGCCTGTGATTGTGGTTTTCGGTGGCATACAATCGATTATCAAAATTCCTTCAGCATCCCAAAAAGTTGTTGCCAAAACCTTACCAACAGACGGTTGAGTTTTGAATTTCTTTGGTGGTGGTTCACTACGTTTAATCCATTGCATCGATTCTTGTTTGGATTCCAGATCCCAGTGATGAAGCCATGTTTCATCGCCTGTTATTATGTTATCCAAGAAATTTTCTGGATCTTCTTTGTACATATCTAAAATCGCCTTTGAAGTTTGAACACGCATTTTTTTTGTTCTGCATTCAACAAACGGGGAACCCATCGCGCACTTACTTTCGGCATGTGAAGGTGGTCATGTAATATAGTATATGTGGTACCGTATGACAGAAAAAGTCTCCACGCTAACCGTGGAACAGAAATACGCCGGTCCTCCAATACAATAGATTCGGCCAAAATTACGTTTTCATGGCTAATAGCATCTGCTGGCCGACCCGAGCGGTTGTCGTCTTCTAATGACTCAACACCACTTTTGAATAATTTTACCCACCTTGTTACTGTGGCATATGATGGTGCAGATTCGCCGTAAACTTTTGATATATAGTTGAATATATAAATTGCATTTTGTCCATCTTTACAGAAAAATTTAATAACGGCGTGATATTCAATTTTATTCATTTTAAGAAAAATTCAAAACACGTGTTCTAAATTGACAAAAACAAACGAACTGTAAAATTTACATCGAAATGTTCTTCTAGAAGTTTCATCGCGACAAAAAATGGTTTTGAAAAATATATTGTTGTCTCACTCACTCTTTCTTTTCACATGATATTGCAAGACTCCTCGATATACCCTCGTACATAGGCACTGATAATATGTAGCTAACAAGAAACGATAGTATACTCTACAAGGATAACAATTACGAACTTGTAACTGTAAAGCTTCTACAAATTTTTTTTTTTATTTTTCATTTAAACCTTGTTTCGTTTTTATTTACGAAAAAAAATTTTCCATTTACACACAATGACACAATACACAATACATAATTACATACTATGATATTCACTCAGGAGAGCAACAACAAAAAACATTCAAAATCCAAGAAAATTCATTAATTACACGATCGTATAAAAATCTAGTCTGTTTTTTTATGTAATAACCATTTACACACACAGGCACAAGCGGAAAGTAAATATAAATATAATTATTATGTAATCAATACCAATATATTATGTATTGGTATTGATGTAATATATATAAAAAAATATATAAATATATAAAAATTAAATGAAAAAGAAAACTTCCCTGACTCATATATTGTGCGTCATTCGATTACCCATACATAGACACAGTAAAAATTTGTATATAAAACGTCATATACCTTGCAAAACCACATTTTTGGTGGATCGTGCAATGTATATACCGTTACACAATTAATATACAAGTCTCCATGTATAAATAATACAGAATATCATTATATCACTTTTATTTATTAATTTTTACATAACACAAACACATTAGAAACACAAATTTTAATTTTAATTTAATTTAATTTTTTTATTTATTAAGAAAGAAAAACAAAAACACGTCTTTCTCCTTCGACGATCAATCGTCTTATAATCTTTTAGAGAAATTAAAAATTTAAAAGAAAAAATCCCAATTTTGAACCTAATACCGTAAGACAGACGCAAACTAGATAATCAGGAATTCTTGATTATCGCGATATCTCTCCGGTCTGTCATATAACGATTTTCATTAAAACAGGATTATTGCGTTTATAGAACAAGATTATTTTATTACAGTCGGGTTGTAGGAAGAAGATAAATGTGAAATATAAGGAACAATCAGTAGGATTGTATGAGGCTGGGGAACATAAGATTCATTTTCATTGAATGTATACAGAAAAAATGTTAGATTGTAAATTAGATTTTTAAATTTGTAAACTGCCACAGAAATTATTTATACATTAATTTTATATTAACTTATTGTAACTGATTCGATTTAAGTAAAAAATCGGCAAATACGCATTGAAATTGTTTTATTTCATTAATTAAATATCAATTTGAACGTTTGCAGAGTTAAAAAATCGAGTTTGTGTCTGTCACCATAACTATAAAATCGTAATTTTGTTTGTTTGACATGCAATCAGAGGGCCTACTATTGCGTTCGATCGTTTTCGTTGGTTACGCGCTACCAAATTTTTTGTACTACGACTTTCGCATACTGTGAACGTTAGCGAAAATATGACGTTTAAATCCTTTCCGAACATAAATATTCTTGCAGTATGGTCAGAGTTTCTGCAATTACATTGCTCGTACGTTGTTGTGAGAGGCCCTGTGAAAATATTACTCTGACAACTCTTAAATAATTTTGGTAGTAAAATTATTTTGATAATCGAAAACAGTAGTACCGAAACTAACGAAAACGTTGGAAAGCAATAGTAGGCCATCAGGAAAAAAAAGAAATCGCGGTAATTTTTGTGTCTATCCACGATATAAGGCTAAAATTTAAACATCGAAGATGGGGCTTAAAATTTTGCTTAATGCCTAAATAAAAAAGCTTCAGCCTAATGATTTGTTTTGGGCTCGAGTACTTTTATTTATATACAACTAAAAATAAAATAAAAAAAAGTTTGAGCACAAAAATTGATTTTCGGCGCACCAGCCTGTTTTGGTTCTCTCGTATTTATTTAATTTTTTTTTGTTGCATAAATGGGGTCTACACTATACAAAATCGTTTCAATTTTATCAATGTATGAGTGTGTATATTATACACAGTTTGACATTAGCAGCAAAATATTATGTTAATATTTCCTTGAAAATTTAACATAAAATTATTACGAAATGTCATTATTTTGAGGTTGTGTTTCTTAGTTTTGAATTTTTATGTTAGAGTCACGACACATATTTATTACATATTTATTCATATTACTATTTTAAAATTATTTGTAGTGTATTCTATCTGTATTTAATATGTTCGTAAGTTTCTACACATCGCTATGTCGGTTTTTAATACAGAAAACTGTTACATGCTGGCTACTGCCAACCTGCAGATATTCACTAAGCGCATGCAGAGGCCTCCACGGTGATATTTTGCCGGCTACGTTCTCAGGGAGAAGTGCGAAGGGTCGTGGGGTTTGAGGCATGCATGGCTCCTGGCTTACACCGTGATTAATACAGATAATTTAACTAAAAATAAAACGCAAATAATAATAATAAACCCGGATGTTCCGCCGAAATTCGTCGGCCGGAACCTGAGGAACGAACAACTCAAAAATTATAAATGGGAGAGAGGTGCCTTGGTGCGCGCATCCATTCGAATTCAAACAGGGCAAAGCCCCGGTTACGAAATTGGATGCGGGCACGAAGGAACCGCAAACACTAAACTGACACAGAGGGAGTCTCCGCTCCCATCATATCACACCCGAAAATTTAGTAATTCATTTTATTATAGACAAAAAAAAAAAACAACAACAAAACAAAGAAAACCAGCTTCCCGAAAAACACAGAAAAGGAGGGAACGAGAGAGAGAGAGATGCAGTACGCACCGAGCGCGCACCCGCTGTGCGGCGCTCGATTACAAAATCCAAAATTTAAATTTAACAAAAAAAATTTTAAGAAAATAATAAAAAATTAAAAAATAAAAAAATTGTACCTTAACTAAAACAACCGGTTGCGGCCTTGCGCGACCGTTATTGTTGCGGGGCCTCTCCCCGATAAAAATTGGGTTACGGCCTTGGTGCCGTTGCGTTGCGGCAGACCACCGATAAAAATACAATAGCCGGTTGGCTACCGTAATGTTGCGGGGCCTCTCCCCGATACCACAAACTTCAAAGAAAATAAACAATAGCCGGTGGGCTACCGTATCGTTGCGGGGCCTCTTCCCGATAACCAAAAACAGAAAACACGAGGGGCCGGTTAGCCACCCGTACCGTTGCGGCTTGATGCCGATAACTATTTTGGCCTCGCCTGGCCGCCAAAATACGTTGGGCGTTGGCTCGCACAAACCCGAAAAATCCACCTTCCCGTTGCACTGCGGTTACTACAAAATGGCGAACTACTTTCATGTAAATAATTATTTTGTCATGAGATAACAATAATCATTCTTCAAACAAAATTTTGTAATTTATTTTTATTTAACACAATTATTTTATTATTTTCTATTATAATATAATAAATAAATATACATAAAATATTTATATATGCGAAATATACGTAATGATAAATCTATGACGTTTGATGAAGTACATAATAAAACTTAACAAAATATTTTTTTTTTTTTATTCACTACAATATTTTATATGTTTTCAATTTATTTTATTAATTAACACTTTGCAAAAAAAAAAAATTAATTAGTTTTATTTTATATTATATATAAGGAATTTTATTTATTATATAGGTATTTTCTAAATATATTTCAAACACTCAATTTATGAAAAATAATAATGTCAACACTCAACAAAATACCAATACTCCGTGTGGTAAAATTCACTCAAAATCCAAAAATTGAATGCCACACCAAAAAAAACATTCGAGCGTCGCACAGCTCGTAAAACGTTTTAGAAGAAAATGCATCTCTCTTCTCTGTCTCTCCTTTATACCAAATTTTCGTTGGTACAAAAGAGAGACATACAAGAAAAAAACATTTTTTTAAAACGTTTTACTTTGCACACACTCGATGCGCATTGTTCTCTCTCTCTCTACCATTTTCGTTCCGTTGCCAACATAACAGAAGAAAACACACAAGAATCCATCCACCAAGAAATCACGTTCAGACAACAAAAACCCGGACGCAAGAAACCACGTGGAGAATAGAAACAAATTTACAAAAATGTCTTGTTAAGACCACACAGTCGTAACAAAACACTGTAAAATTGATCCATATGTACAGGAAAAACGAATGTCTATGGAAAATTTCAAGTAAAAACTACAGAAGAACAGATTTCAAACACTGCGCTTCAAAATATAGCTGAAGAACTTAAAATAAATGTAGAAAAGATTAAAAAAAAGATTCGTAATTTACTGAATACTTATGTCCACCAAAAAAAAAAAAAAAATTAACAGAAATCAAGCAGTGGAGTTGATGGGAGTAACAATACATGGTTTTTATTTGAAGAAATGAGATTCTTGGACGAAGTCATTGTGTTGAGCAAATTATGAATGTGGTCAAGTAGAAATAACAGAATCTAATGATACTGGGGTAAGTATAGTTTATTTTGAATTCAATACAAATACACATATATGAATTTTTGAATGGAATACAAATTATAAATTATTAGGTGGTATATAACGTTGCTGAAGAAGCCCCAGATTTTCAGAATGAAGAATCAGCAAACCATTGACAATATTTGAGACATTTTCTTCAACAGTGGCTGCTCAGTTAGAGCAAATCCATCGATTAGATGTTGCAGAAGCGTTTAGTATTATGCAAGAAATCCAAAATATAATTGGCAACAAAATTATGCGACTTCTAAAACCACAATCATCAAAAACTAAAATATCTAGGTGCAAAACATGTTCTCAACAAGCCTAATACCAGAAACCTAAAACTTCTCCTGTAGATCATCCAAGTCATCATACATTATCCTCACAACATTACAACAGTTCAATGGATTTAAATTTGCCAGAGCTTTATGATGACGCATCAAGGTTTCATTAAAGGAGATTATCAAATTTGCATACATCAAGAAATCCGAGAACTATCTTAAGACCATCAACCTCTACTCCAATACATCACATGCCATATGATTTCTATTCTAATTCACCAGATTTCTCCCCACAACAAATTTAAGAAATATCGTCACCTACAAATTCACCGAATTTTTCAAATATTACACCATTCACTATATCTGACTCACTGCATTCCACAAATGTTCGAAAACTAAATGCAAATCCACCACACACGTTCAACTCTAGATCAGCTTCTACAGCTTCAATATCATCTAATATTTTCCATGTTGAACCGACTAAAGCTCGATTTATATTATCCGTTCCTTTCAGTTCCTTCATTTTTCGTATCAGACAAAAAAACATTGTTACATGTTTTTTTCATTGGAGTATATATATTATCCGTTCCGTACTTGCAGGAACTGAACGGAACGGATAATATAAATACTCCTATTAAAATACATGATACTGAAAGGAACGGATAATATAAATAATATAAATCGAGCTTAATACTGAATTTTCGAATAATATCAAAACAATTTCATTGCCGGATTCGAACAAAATAAAAATTTTGGAAGATGTCACAACTACACTACATCGTTTTTACTAACACGGCTTCTCCACCTGCTATCTGAACTATGGTAATCTACTTTCTCTTTCTATCAAAATTTGCCAAGATCTAATCTGATGTGGTAAACTTGCTATAATTTGACGTTTAGAAATCATTCTTTTTTCAATAGTCTAAGCTACTAGTCATTTGAATAAATACTTACAATGTCAGTAGACGTCACATTGAAAAAGAAAAAACGCCAAAAAATGCATGCTATAAACATGCTATCTAGTTCTGCCGACATAGCATGTATTCATAGCATACAGATAGCATATACATATTATTGCGAGTCTCCACTTGCTATTTGATCGAAATTTTCTGGCATAACTACACTGTTCGTCAAAAAAACCCGGACACTACATTTTTTCAGTAAATATTTGTGTTAACGGTAACTATTCGCATTATTCGCGTTATGGTTGTACGAAATAATATAATGTGCGCCAAAAGGCACTAACGGATCCAGTTTTCGTTTAACAAAAGTAACCACAGGATCAAAACATTTGAAATAACAAAATTACCGAAAAACGAATATTGATATATCTTCATCTTTATTTAAATAATAACCAACAATCAATCTTAGTGGTCGGTACTCTAGTATCGAGTATTTACGCCACGAGCTCTGATCATATCTAGCATTCTTTTTGGCATACTATGCACAAGGTTTGCAACGTACTCCTGAGGTATCATTTCCCATTCTTCCTGCAGAGCTGATTGAAGATGATCCAAGGTTTCTGGAACGACTTCCCTTTGCCTTAAACGACGCCCTAGCATATCCCACATGTGCTCAATGGGATTAAGGTCAGGGCTGTGAGCGGGCCAAACAATTCGATTCCACCTCATCCAAATAATTGTTGACCAGGTTTGCAACGTGGGGCCTGGCGTTATCATGCATTAGTTTAAATTGCTGTCCAATAAATGGGGCGTATAGAACCACAAATTCTTCTAGACATTCCACGATATACATTTGGGCAGTTATAGTGCCGCCTCGTAAAAATACAAGGTCCGTACGAGCTTCTATTGAAATTCCTGCCCACACCATTAGTGAGCGGCCATGAAATGGGACTCTTGGGGATATGGCACATTGTAAATATCGCTCTCCGGATCTCCGCCACACTCATTCCCGTCCATCCGGTGATCGCAGACTGAACCTTGATTCATCAGTGAACAACACGAACTTCCAGTCGTCCGTAGTCCAACTGACGTGGTTACGAGCAAAAGTCAAACGGTTTCTTCGATGAGCTGGGAGAAGCTCTGGCTTTATAGCAGCCCTCCTGGACTGCAATCCATGTTCATTTAATCTTCGCGATGCTGTGCTAACTGAAATATTAACACCACGTACCTGTGCCAATCGACCAGCGACGATTCTAACTGTTTGGAAACGATCTCGCAGTACCATTGATACCATAAACCGATCGTCCCGTTCGTTTGTTGCTCTTTTACGACCTGATCCAACCGTTTGCTCATACTGACCAGTTTCACGATATCGTTTAATAGCGTCTTGAACTGTACTTCGAGGGAAATTTAGGTGGGCATATAAAGCACGCTACGGCCATCCCCACTCAAAGCGATTACTTTGGCGATATTTTCTGGTTTCATAATTATAATATTTGCTAATAATAATAACTAAGCACTGTTAACGTTAACTGTAATAATAATACTAACAATAAATTCTACTTTAAATGTTTCAAAACAATTGGTAGATGCCCATTTATTTAGAAACGTAACAATCGAAATTTTGAATATTTTTCATTTATTACACTATGTTGCTGTGATTGAATTTTAAACAAAAAAATACGGTTTCTGTTACACCTATTTTTCGGTTATGTACTATTTAATATGACAGTGCCTTTAAAATAGCGTAATTGCTTTAGAAATTGAAGATTTACGAAGAAATTCAAGTGTCCGGGTTTTATTGACGAGCAGTGTAGATAGCAATAGCAGGTGGAAAGTCCATGTAAATGATGCATTGACCATAGACAAAGGACAATAAGACTTATAAACCAATGGAAAATTTATGTTTAAATCAAATTCTCGATGTCGTTACAAATGGAAAAATATTTCTAGCGGCTGTTAGTAGAAATGTTAGTTAATACTCAAACCCTATTTTGGTCTACATATGAGCGCAATACATATTTCTCGCTCAATATATTTTTTCAATACGCGCGCGACAAATAAAAAATTTTATATTTGTGTATACAGTAAAAAAGAAACAAACGAAAAATAACAAATTCCAACTTATTTTGTATTTTCGTTTGAAAGTATCTTGTTTCTTATATTTTAATAAAACAGAATGAAATGAAACTAAACGCACGTATTATGTATATATATACATACTCGTATATACATATGTACTAGATATATAGAATTTGAACACGTGGTGACCATGAAAAGGAAGAGGATCTATTTGAGATGTAAGTATGTAGCTACGATGATTGTTTTGGTGTGCTGCATGAAATATAATTTAAAAAACAAATATTTGGAGGAAATGATAAGAAACACCTAAAATTTATGAACGAAAGGGAAACGTAATATAATTAAATGGTTTTTTAATGACCGCAGAAAACAATTACATATACATATGTATTACATATTTGTGTTTGGTTACATTATGTATATTTTATATGCCTATCTATACTGGTTTGTCCAAATTAAATACATTCATGACTAAATTTTCCCTAAGTTACTATTAAGGATGATGCATGATTTAAATTCAATAATTTTAAAATACCTAATAATTTTATAAATGATTTTATTTTTGAGAAAATGAAGAAAATCAGCTTACACTGGAAAGATGTCTTTGGGAAAATGTACTAAGTATTTGGATTTGTCTCCAAAAAATTGATCAAGCATACAAATTTTTGTTAACGTTTTCCCCTTATTCCAAATTATCTGGAGCATGGTAGGACTTGATTTTGTTTCAACTAGCTTTTGCAAACATTTTAAGACATCGAAAATAAAAGCTAGTTTTTGATTTTAACTAAATTTGCAAAAACATTAATATTTCGATTGCGGTTGTGGTATATACAAATATAGAATTATGAGTATACACAATATCCGTGCAATTCTATTTTTAATCTGCTAACCCCAAATAAAAATCATCCTAAGGTTTTAAAATGGCAATATATTATAAATATTTCGTTGTTCGTTGTTGTCAATTGATTTACAAGCTCACATTAAAAGTACACTGCAATTTTTCAGATACCAACCACCCCATATCATGGAAACTACCCCAAATTTCTCTAGAATAAATGACCACTTCTTTGAAAATTTCAAAAATAGACTATTCAATATCGGATAATGGGTATCGCTTTATAATCCACATCAGAAATGCAATTCTATTTTTAAATTGTAACTTTAAATCATGGAAACAAATTTATTTAGCCACCCACTTTATTTATTAGGTGTATAACTTAATTTCTACAGATTTTTTCTTCGAGCTTAAAATTATATTTAAAATAGAAATATTTTCACGGTATTTTGTGACTTTTACAGGATCGTGAGTTACATAACCTCTCAGAATAGCAGAGTTTACAATGACAACTGATAAACAGCACATTCGGCACTGCATTGTATACGAATTCCAATAAGGAGAAAAGGCTTCTAAAGCGCGGGAATCAATTTGTAGTGTTCTTGGTGCCGACCTTGTGTCTTATGAAATTTGTAATTTTTGGTACAAATATTTTAGAAGTGGTGATTTCGATCTTAGTGACAGCCTCAAAAGTTTGAAGATGTTCGAGCTAACCTGGAAACTACAACAGCAACAGGCATAACTCAGAAAACACCTAATACCTAAATAAAATAATGCGTAATAATTGGATTCACATTAGTTTTCAATTCCTATAAAAATCATAAACATATTTGATAGTTTAAATTCTCCTAAGCTTCTGAAAATTTAAATGAATTGTAAGAAATATGTACTATGGACTTGAAGGATATAAAAATTAACTAAATAGAGTAAAATATTTTCTGGACAGTTATTTTTCTGTAATTATCTTCTCCTGTACTAAATATTAATTTATTGCATTAATATGCCCAGTACCAAGTGAATTTTCTAAATTTGGTTATGTAAATGTACATATTTAATTAATGTGTAGTAATCCATCACCATTAGTCATACATACTTTAATCATATATAGTCCAATGAGTTGTCACAGAATTTAGTGAGGCCTCATTACACCTTATATGAAACATGTCTTTGTTTTCGGTAAGACTTCAGTGGGCTGAACTCCGATATTGAAATGTCGATTTTTGAAATTTTAAAAGAAGTGGTCATTTATTGTAGAGAAATTTGGGGTGGTTTTCATGATAAGGGGTGGTTGGTATCTGAAAATTTGCAGTATACTTTTAATGTGAATTTGTAAATCGATTGACAATAACGAACAACAAAATATTTATTTATAGTCATTTTAGAACCTTAGAAAGGTTTTTACTTAGGATCAGCAGTTTAAAAATGGAATTGCAAAGATATTGTGTATACTCATAATTCTATATACCACAACTGACATCGAAATATTAATGTTTTTGCAAATTTGGTTAAAATCAATTATTAGCTTTTATTTTCGACGTCTTAAAATGTGTGCAAAAGTTAGTCGAAACAAAACAAATACACCATGCTTCAGATAATGTGGAAAAAGGACAAAAATCTGTATGCTTGACAAATTTTTTGGAGGCAAATCCAAATTCATAGTACATTTTCCCAAAGACATCTTTCCGGTGTAAGCTGATTTTATTCATTTTCTCAAAAATAAAATCATTTATAAAATTGTTAGGCATTTTAAAATTATTGAATTTAAGTCATGCATCATCCTTAATAGTAACTTAGGGAAAATTTAGTCATGAATGTATTTAATTTGGACAAACCAGTATAGATAGGCAAATAATATATATATATAATGTAACCAAACACAAATATGTAATATGTATATGTAATTGTTTTCTGCGATCATTAAAAAACCATTTAATTATAATATTTTTCCCTTTCGTTCATAAATTTTTGATGTTTCTTATCATTTCCTCCAAATATTTGTTTTTTAAATTATATTTCATGCAGCACACCAAAACAATCATCGTAGCTACATACTTAGAGCGTGTTTCAATTGGTTTAAATACCGCATAAAAAGTTAAAAAGTTAAAAATTGTGGTGAATAAAAATGTCAAACTTTTTATCCGCTTCAAGAGCTGATAATATTTTTATATAGAAAAGATTTGGCTGGCAAAAATATTTGTTTGTAAATAAAAAATTTCCATGTAAAAGTTTTGTGAAAAATTGGAATGATAAATATGTAAACTGGCCATAATTGACTAATATATATATTTAAAAAGTATTTATTTTACATGTTTTCATATTTAAATTGTCTATATATGTTCACAATTAAACGTAAAATATGCAACCATGTTGTTGTCAAAATTTTACCCAATTGAAACAAATAAAAAGTTAAAAAATATTTACCACGAATAAATTTTTATTTTTTTAACTTTTTATGCGGCATTTAAACCAATTGAAACACGACCTTACATCTCAAATAGATCCTCTTCCTTTTCATGGTCACCACGTGTTCAAATTCTATATATCTAGTACATATGTATATACGAGTATGTATATTGCTGTGTTTTTTTATTAGCGCCCGATAGCTGTATCAGGAGCAGCCAATTTTCTATGTGAAAACTTATATTTAGCGCGCTATTATTGCATTTAATTAATTTATATAAATCTAAACTAAGATTTTTCATTCAACTTTTTAATTAAAAATCGATAAAAAAATATCTCGGCTCACTTATTTATCGGGAGCCGCTATCGGGAGCGCTATCCATTTCAATGAGAAATTTGAAAAGGCTTTTAATTTTGTAAACCCCTGAAACCATTAGAAACTAAATCTTACAATAAAAAATTAAAACGCAGCAAAATGAATTTTTGTTTATAACGTCATGTCAAAATAAATGTCAATTAATATATTTCAGGTGATAAATGTTTGTTTTATTGATGAATTTAGTTTTAATTTTTATAGTACAGCGACACCAGTGAATAATAGCTGCAGTTTCAATAGAAAATTGCCATTTGGCTCCGGATAGTCCTCCAATATTAAAACACAGCATATATGTACATAATACGTGCGTTTTAGTTTCATTTCATTCTGTTTTATTAAAATATAAGAGAAAGGATACTTTCAAACGAAAATAAAAAATAAGTTGGAATGTGTTATTTTTCGTTTGTTTCTTTTTTACTGTATACACAAATATACAATTTTTTATTTGTCGCGCGAGTTACGACATCCAGACATCCCGGATGTTCTTAACAACAACAACCACATTAGGAATTATATTTCATCTTCTTTCCCACAAATTAATTTTATCAAATTTATTTTTATATTAACATTTCATATTTCAAATTCTTGCTTAAATGCTTATACAGATTTTACTATATTTTATTATTTCATTTTAAATTTATCACATTTCAATTTTATTCTCACAAGTAATTTTGTTAACGTAATCTAAAAGGTAAATTTTTATAATTTTTATATTCCATTTTCATTTTTAAAAAGATTAGATTATATTTGGAAGCGAACGACGGAACATCGTTCGTAGGAAGTTATAGCTTGTGCTTGAGTTATATTGTTAAGTTAAATACAGTGTCTTAAGTTGTTAAATTGTGCATAAATAAAATAAAAGTTAAAATTCGCGCGTATTGAAAAAATATATTGAGCGAGAAATATGTATTGCGCTCATATGTAGACCAAAATAGGGTTTGAGTATTTACTAACATTTCTACTAACAGCCGCTAGAAATATTTTTCCATTTGTAACGACATTGATAATTTGTTTTAAACATAAATTTTCCATTGGTTTATAAGTCTTATTGTCCTTTGTCTATGCTTAAACTTCAGCTGAAATCAGCGATGAAAATGGCAGTACCTTGTGCTAATTTTTGAATGAAATTTTGATTCGGAACATCGCTTTGCTAAAAATGGGTTAACCCAAAAGGCTCGTTTTGGATTGTGAGATGTTTCTTCCGTTTCTAATTCCTCCAGTTTTTGCAGAATTAATATTTTCCTAATTGTTTCTCCTTTACGACGTCTATTCATTTTGTATTAATTTTTTTTATTTTTTTTTTGTTATTATTATCGGACATGTATTTTTTTATTATGTATATAGTTCTTTATTGCACGATTTTAAAAAAATTACTAACTTTTCACCCTATTTCCCGAATTTTATTTGACATTTGAAAAAATTACCATAAGAGTAAAATGCCCGGTTATGATATTTTTCGAGAAATAATTATCAATACATTGATAAAAACATACACATATATGAAATTTCATGATAGTAAATCACAATGATTTTGCATAGTGTATAGAACCCGTGATATTCTTGGGACGTAATTTCGTTACATTTTTTTATATAATGCGACATTTCTAAAACCGTGAGTATAAACATAAATATAAATATTACTACCAAAGGTCGCGGGTTAGAGTCCTACCCGAGGCCAAATTAATTAATTAAACAATAATTATTATAATTCTGCAACAATGTTACCGGATCAAGCAATCCTCCAATATTGATTGGAAATTGGATTTTAGAATTGCATTCCCTGTGGAGGGGAATATGAAGAAATTAAAGATGTTGGTATTAACAGTTTGTAACTTTGAACGTTGAGTGTTTGATTTGCAACATTATTTTCGAATCGTTATTGAACGATTGATCGTCGGCTACGGTCTTGACGTAGCTCATGGTACTTGAACGCATTGTTAGATTGATTCAGCCAGATAACCTTACAAGGTCAAAGCAAGAAAAAATCTTATTTTAATTTATTTTTGCAATTTTATTTTTCAATCATCCTCCTTTCGTAATCGTAAATTATTTTTACTTATTATTACAATTATTATATATTCTCTTCCGAGTTTTAATCTTAAAGTTTTCTTTTTAAATTTTATGTGTATTTTGGGATTATGTGGTCGTTTGTTTATTTCTCTGCAACAAAAGATGAAATTCTAGAAAATATACAATTTTAAACATAAGGATGGGTTGGTTATTTAACAACAAAAGTAAATAACAATAATTTTCCAAAACAAAACGAAAAAAATTTATAATTTCGAGTTTCTTAAGCAAAATAAAAGTAATAATAGTAATGGTAATGGTAACAACAATAATAACAACAGTGAAAAATCTTCCGGAATTCACCAGCACAAGTAGGTACAGTGGAATGGGAAAAATGTTTTCTTACCTCATCTTCGTTATTTTGCTTCCTTTAGTTGTGTGTTAATTCGATTGGGATTTTTTCTTGATAGAGGATTATGATTTGCAGTAGAAGATGTAGATAGAATTTAAAACTGTTCTTATGTTTCCAATATATGTATATGTAATATGTATATAGTATTCCTTATGTGTATATGCATATATAGAAAGGTATTATATTTCTAAGAAAAATAGATAAAAATAATTCGTGGAGACAATATGTACATGTAAAAGTATAAAATAAAAAATTGATAAAAATAAGGAAAATTACTACATATTTGTTGTTTGTCTCCGCTTCTAATGGATAAATATGTGTAGTTTGGTAAACAGCAAAACCAACAATAAACACATATACCAGAAGTGAAATTGTGATATGACACATGGGGATTTTAAGTATCAAATGACGTCGGTAGAATTTTATCTTGAATTTATATTTATAAATAGAACGGAATGGTCTGTAGATATTACTCCGTTCATCTGCTTAAATACAGCATTCAATGTAAATATTTCAAGTCGAGTATGCACCTAAAGGTATTTTTCAACCACTTTAACAAATTATACTCCAATTCATAAAAACTGCCTCCCGAATCGAGCATTTTTTTTTGTCTGCGGTTTTCTTGGGTATTTTCCAAATAAATTTATTTTGGTATATCACAAATTACAAAAAAAAATAATTTATCTTTTTTCAATTTTATCGGCTATATAAGATTATCTAGCCAGATTATGCTTTCGTACAAAGTAATAGAATTAAGAAAAAACATACTGGATATGTATTGCGGGATGGAAAACAAAGCAAAGCATTTTTCTTTAACGGTGAAAACTTAATTTTAATTTTCCTTCGTTTCGTTCGACAATTTATCAGTTTTTTGCGCAAAAATTCCGATAATGGTGCACGTAATTTTGGGTTGGAATTAAAATTAATTTTCGCTTTTGTCATTTGTTTATAGAAATGGAAAAATGATTTATAATACTAGGGGTCCGCTACTAGTCGCTTCGATCTCCTGTCCCATTTTTTAATCAAAGTTTATAGGATGCTGGAAATAAGACAATGTAGAGATCTTCATGTTACCAAAATCATCACACCCTGCAATAAGGTGGCAGAGCCCATTATTAAAAGTTAAAGGACTAAAGATTAATGATTTCCAATGTTTATCACTCATGTTTCACGTTTGTTGCCGGTTCCTCGGCACGAAAATACTACGACGCGAAAAAATGTCACCGGCCGTCTTGAAAATATCCCATACTTTCATCGCTCGATTTGAAAAAAAAATAAAATGGAAGAAATTAAATGTACATGCTGTGTAAAATTGGAAGAAATAAATTGTTCTGTTTGCGTACCGTTGAACCGCTACGGTGGATTTTTATTTCTCGATTATGCAGGGACGTTACTGATGATGATCTCATGATGAATATCAAAAACTAATTTGAAGTCGAGAAATCTGTATTATATTGCTTTCGACGTAAGGATGGTCGCGATTCTGTATCTTTTAAAATCGTTATTCCTGTAAGCAAATTTAACCGAATGCTGGATTCATCAGCTTGGCCTTCTGGAGTCAAGATTAAAGAATTTTTAAATTCACGTCGGAAATCAATGAATAATAATTTTTTAGTCCCACGCTCAGCTTTAGTCCCACTCTCTGACGAAACCAACACATTGTCTATCTATTATCACAACGCTAGCGGAATTCAATCTAAATCGCGTGAAATATACCTATCGGTATTGGAAAATGAATATGATGTCATTTGCATCACGGAAATATGACTGACAAGCTCGCACAATTCTGCAGAGTACTTCCCTCCAGAGAATTTATATACTGTCGAGATCGAATCGAATATTAGAAACAACCCTAAATGTTTCTGGAGTTATGTTGATACGAAACGGAACTGTAGAGGTATACCCTCGCAAATGTCTTTCAATTCTTTGACTGCTAGTGATCCACAAAGTATCACTGACATGTTTGCAGCATTTTTTGAAAATGTGTATGTCCCATCTTCGAGAGGGAATGACGAACTTGTTTTTAGTAATAATCCAAACATTCTATTTCAGTTTACTACAGATGACGTTCTGCACGCTCTGTTGGATGTAAATGTGAATATGAGTTGTGGCCCGGACAAAATTCACCCGCTTGTGTTGAAAAAGTGTGCCTCGGTCTTGGCTCAGCCGCTGACGGACATCTTCAATTTAAGTTTAAAGAGTGAAGTTTTTCCTTCAATTTGGAAATCCAGTTCTCATTAAACCAATTTTCAAGAGTGGAAGGAGAACGGATATCGAAAATTACGGTATTTCTATATTATCGGCTATTCGTAAATTATTTGAATCGATGGTCAAGAACCGCATCTTTTTCTTAACTAAAAATTCCATCTCAGTAAAACCAGCATGGGTTTTACCTCGGACGGTCAACTGTGACACATCTTGCTTTGTTTACAAATTTTTTAACGTTAGCATTAGAAGGTGGTGATGGTGTTGAGATAGTGTTTACTGATTTTAGCAAAGATTTCGATAAAAAAGATCATGTTTTATTGGTAAAGAAACTGGGACAGCTCAACAATTGTGATGCCCTTCCTTTAAAGTGGATTTTTTCATATTTGACGGACAGAACTCAAAAAGTTTTAGTAAATAATATTTTATCTAGAAGAATCTTCAACGGGAATTAAACGTTTTCTGCGACTGGTGTAGCTTGAGTAAGCTTTGCCTGAACGTTTCTAAATGTAAAGTTATATGAACTTTTCTAGAAGACGGTATGGTCCTGATAATAGTTTATTCTTAAATGGCGTTATGATAGAGCGAGTTCAGTCTTTTCTAGATTTAGGGGTTTTGTTTTCACGAGATTTATCGTTTAAGGACCATATTGACAGATGTATTAATAAGGCTATTTCAATGTTAGGGTTTTAAATCCGTTTTTCCAAAGATTTTCATGATTCATATACTCTAAAAGTCCTCTTCGCTTCATTTGTTCGATCGCACTTGGAGTATGCGTCAATTGTCTGGAATCCGTACTATAACAATTCCTCTAACCGTATAGAATTAATCCAGAAGCGATTTATGTTGCTTGCCTTAAGACGACTTTCTCGAGAGGTAAATGCTCCTAAGATGAGCTTCCGCCGTATCTAGGCCGTTGTTTATTACTGAATATTGAACCATTGTTCGTCCGAAGACAAATTTGCGACGTTATAATGGGCCGAATTGAATGTTCACATCTACTGTCCTTGTTTTCAATACGTGCCCCAGTAAGATCACTCAGACATCGAGGCTTAGTGATTGATCTTCACTTCCATGGGTCTAATTTTGGTATGTCGGACCCGGTTTGTAATTCTAGCCGTATATTTAATAATGTATCTACCGTGTTCGATTTTAATTTGTCCAGAGATGAATTTAAAATAGTGCTAAAATTTTTTTTTATTAACATTTATAATAATAAACCTAATTTTAAATACCAGATGTAAATTAATACTGTTGGTTAAATAAATAAATAAAACCTTAAGAGAGTTGACCAATTTCTCAACAAGATTTTGTGTTGAACATTTTTGGTAACCTAAATGATAAATTTCGTAAGTCGAAGGAATCATCTCAATTCAAATATATATGGAATACGTATCGGTTTCGTTGAAAAGTAAAAAAATTCTCAAGCCTTAGGGCTTAAAAGGGCCGCTTCTATGGCGATCTATTCCATCTAGGCGAGCGGTTTTCGACATTTTACGAAATTGTGCAACGAAAACAGTCTGGGATGGGTACTTCTATTAAAAAGTCCACCGGTTTGTCATTGCCGATTGATTCACTTTTTGAAAAAAAATAAATAAATATGAAGTTTCATCTAAATCAGTCCATCCGTGTGGGTTGTGAAGAGGACACAGAGAGACAGATACCACTTCTAGCGAATGGCAAATCTACGAAAATCTCGAGGTCCAACATTTTCATGATGTTATGCCACACTTGGTTAAGCAATGGCTTAGTTCTATGCAATTTACGGAACCCGCGTTTTTATTTTAATTGGATATTTTCATAGTACCAATCGAGGTCCATACTATTCGTTTGAGAAAGGTCAGAGAACCTCTCATACAATTTTCAAAAATCATGATTTATTGAAGTCGTTTCCTGACACTCTAATATATCAAACCCACTCGACCCAATTTGTTTTTTTTAAATAGAGACGATGTTCTAATTTGAGAACCCTCTAAACAAATTTTCTCGAATTTAGATCTCATCACAACCGATTCTTAGCACCCGAAAACAATTTTCGTTTATTTTTACAAAAATCATTTAACCCGAATCCTAAAACCCAGTTCGAAGCAACATGATATAAAATCGTGCAACACGATTCTACATGGTACACTTGATGCAACATGGTTCAATATCTAGCAGCATCCCACAATATGATGCAACATTCTGCAACATGAAGCAAACTTAGTGAAACATCACACAACATCCCTCAACAAAATGCAACATCAAGCAATATAGTGTAATATGATGCTAAGTGGTGCTACACCCCTTAACATAGAGCGACATCCCACAGTATGGTGCGACATTGTTCAATATAATGCAATATATGGTCGCCGATTCGGAGAACTCCTAAATGAATTATATAGGAATAAGAAGTTCTTGTAATCGTTTCCTTGCACTCGAAAACGACATAAAATATTAAAACGTGGCTCAAGTTCCTGTAACAATCCTCATAAATAAGGAACTATCGGAATTTTCTGGCACCCGAAAACCCCCTGACAAATGTTTATTAAAATTGAGCTAAAATTGTTTTGAAATAAATTGGATCTGGGTCTCTCCAGAGAATCTCCTTAATGGATTTGGCAAAATTAGGACTCACCGATATTAGGTCATGACATTTGGAAACCCTTATCACTACAACTTTTAACAATTTCAATGGAGTCACAAAAAATTAATAAAGAGTCCCGCGCTCTTAAACAACCTCCTAAACAAATTTTCTCGCAATTTGAACCCATTGAAGTCATCAATCAGCATTTATAATCCTCTATTTACCAATTTTTATGAAAATCGTGTGTGCTAAAAAATTAATAATGGAACCCCGCACACCGGCCCCTCGAGACGCCGCAAATAAATTTCCCTGAGATCTCGGGGACTCTGGTACTCAAAAACGTCGCTCTATCAATTTTTATAAACATCTTGCGATCTGAAAAACAAATAAAAAATGGGTTTCGGACTACACCGAACGATCCTTTTAATAGATTTTTTCGAGATTAACATCCAACAATTTTGAGAAAAATCGTCCGAGCAAAAGAAACATTAAAGTAAATAGGAATCGACTCCTGGCAAGTGAAAATCACCCTACACCAATTTGTATCAAAATCGGAGAGCCAAGAAAAAAATAAAAACGGGATAATCGTGCAAAAAAAAAACTAAATAGTAGGTAGTAATCCAGCCTTCACCGGATGATCACCTAAATGAATTCTTGAAATCATAACCAACCGCATATTAAAGAAATCCCGGCCCGACGGGATACGACTTCATAATCGTTTCAGGTGGAAGAAAATGTGTAAAGAAACCAATGTCAAAATAATTATTTGATAGCGAATTATACAAATCATTATTGTTGCTCACAAAAAAAAATTTACATTATGATGCTATTAGAGCACCCATTCAACGTCATCGTAACGCAACCAACATTACATTCCGCAATATCATGGAACATAATGCAAGGTATTTAATAAAAATAAAAAAAAAACAAGTTCCAACACGAAGCAACATAATACAATATCACCCAAAATGGTGCAACATTACGCAACACGGCGTAATAGCTAGCAATATCCTATAGTGGAACATAACACAACATCCCACAAAAAGAAGATTCAACACCACACAACATGATGCAACATTCCACAACAAAACATAACATTATGCAACATCACGCTACATCGTGCAATATCATGCAACATAGTGCTATATCATGCAATATGGTGCAACATGACAATCCATCTGGAGGACTCCTAACTGATTTATTCAGGAATTAGGACTCCACGTAATCGTTTCCTTGAATTGGAGAACTACGCCCCATAAAATTTTATCAAAATTGTCCAAACCACAACATCCCACAATATCTCTTAACAAGAGTATCAATCAAAATCATGCAACATAAAGCAATTTAATACAACATCTTGCAACATCACACAACATACTAACATAATACAACATCATGCAACAAGGTGCAACATGTGCAAAATGACAATATCTCCGGAGGACTCCTAAATGAATTATCCAGAAATCAGATATCGATTATTGTCAATCGAAAACCATCAACCACTATCATACCAATATTTATCAACATCGGCCGGGCAAGGTTTCACTTAATCGGCCCCGGTCCCTATCAAACCACCTAGTAAACGAATTTTTCTAATATTAGGACTCATCACGATCCATTCCTGCCATCAGAAAATTCTTATAACCGCAAGTTTTATAAAGATTGATCGAGTCGAAAACAATTAATAAAAGGTTCGTGGCCCCCACCGAAGAACCCTCTAAACGAATTTTTTCTAAATAAGAGCCAATCGAAATCGATTTTTGATCGAAATCGATTTTGAAATCGATACATTTCAAATCCTTTTTTCTCAGCTCATACGATTTTGATCAAATTGACTTGGGTGATATTTCGAGTACAAGGAATCGAATGCAATAGGTTCAGATTTCTGAAAGATCGGTTTAGAACCCGATCGAGCCCGCGTTCCGTTCTAAATTTTATTTTTGATTTATACAATTTTGATAAAAATTGTTAGTTTTCGAGTGCCAAAAACGCGATTCTAGTAGATTCTAATTCAATGAAATTCATTTGGAGGTCGTCCGGAGACGGCCGGATTCCATCATTTAATATTTTGCGGTTCACACGGTTTTGATAAAAATTGAGAAAGGGACGTTTTAAATGCAAGAAATTGATTGTGGTGAGTTCTGATTTTCAGAAAATTTGTTTAGAGGGATTTTGGTGAGGTCGGGAACCTTTTATTAATTTTTTTCGATCAATCTTGGTCCTATGTTAGGAACCCGGTCTGATTAAAACAAATGGTTGCCCGACTGGTTTTGATAAATTAGTGAGGGTGGTTTTCGAGTGACATGAATCGATTACAAGGAGTACTGGTTTCTGATGTTACACCATGTTGCGTCATGTTGCACCTTGTTGCATGATGTCATACCATGTGTCGTGTTGTGTGATGTCGCAAGATGTTACATTAGGTTGCACGATGTTGTGGGATGTTGCATCATATTTTGCGTTGTTGCTTGATATTGCGTCTTCTTCAAAGATATTGTGGGATGTTCCTCTATGTTGCGTCATGTTGTTTCACGGCTTTCTTTGAGCATTTTATTTGGTTTGGACATTTTTGATAAAATTTGGCGGGACAGGTTTTCGAATGCAGTGAAACGGTTACAACGAGTTCTGATTTGCGTTGTGTTTTGGAATGTTGCATCATGTTGTGTCATATTGCATCGTGATGTGTGATGTTGCATGCCATTTTTGAGGGATAATGTGTTATGTTCCACTGTGTTCTGTCGCGTATAATTATTTCTCGTTTTTAAATATGTAAATCAAGTTTTTCTTAATTTTTTATTAAACTGGTTCTATTCATGTTACGCAAAATAAATTTCTTCCTAAATTAACTTCCAAAATACACTAGGCAATAGTAATTCAACACATAATAATAACACAACACGCTGGTCCTTTTAAGTATACAAGTTTGCTTTTTATTTAAATATATTTTTTTCTTATTTACAAATTCATTAATATTAATTCACTTATTTAGGTTTCATAATTTATGATTTTTTATTTAACTTCATTTAATTAGTTTTTTTTTCATTTGTTTTCATAATATTTGTCTTTTTTAATGTTTTCATTCTCTCTCTCTCATTTTGTTTATCATAAACATAAATAAAATTATATTTATTATAATAGATAGACTTTTCTTATTTTTATTTTTCCAACATAAAAATATAATAGCTATTAATTATTTAAAACTGAAATTTAATAAAAAAATTAAATTCTTTTTTATTATTTAATTTTTTTTAAATATTTTTTTTATTATAAACAACATTGATTTCTTCCACTTAAACATTTAATTTATTATTAATAATAATAATAATTATTCATTTTATTATATAATTTTTTTTTTAATATAAATATAATTATTATACGTAATAATAATATATAGATTTAATTTTTTCTATTAATTTTGGGTTTTGTCATTCTAATTTAATTACCTTTGTCCTAAAAATGTTTTTAGAAATTAAATTTTTTTTTAAATTTTAATTAAATAAAAAAATAGTTAGGAAAATATTTTACGTTGACTCGATGGCAAAAAGATTTACGGATTTTATAATGATTATTACCGGCAACGACAAGTGTAATTATCATGTGTCTACTCGTTTCGTTTTAATGGAAAAAGATAACACGATTTATAATAGCAACGTGACTTGTCGTGCTAAACTTTGTTGAAGGATATTATTTTCCGTGTATTTTGTGGCTGTAGTAAAAACATTTTTGCCCCCTTGGGAAAAACGTTTATTGTTTACGGTTGTCGAGGTGAGACAGTATTTCTTCTGGTACGTTTTTCATTCGACTCATGTTGGTTGCAAACAACGGAAATAAAATAATAAAACCACCTTATATAAAAAATTGCTGAAACGATATCTTTGCACCGCTAACTTTTAGTTTATTTTATTTTTTTTTTATTATAAATTTTTGGCACAAACAATTTTATTTCTTTATTATCTCGTTTGTTCAATTTCTTTTGGTATGCGGTTATCTTTAAAATCATCACAATAAAAGTATAAGCGAAAGAAGAAAATGACAAATGATAATCTTTAGATGGGAAAATTACAGTTTCGTGTCATTAGATAAGATTTATGTTTGGTAAATCCTATTAAGAAAAGGTGCAAAATAAAACTTATAAATATTATCTGAATCATCACAGTGCTTTTGATCAGTCCACAGCATGAGACAGCTCTGAGTGTGAATTTTCTAACCGAAAATTAGCTTCTCAATTTTACTTAAATTTTCTAGTTGCTATAAATTAACGTTTCCCAACAGCTATTAACTCGCGGCCATCCTTTCGCGAGAAAACACTTCGTGGGCAATAAAATAGAGGCGGAAAACCAACTGGAAAGTTGGTTCAGCCGTTCGCAAAATATTTCAACTTCACCAATTAGATTCACTTCAAAACTGATTAATGCGCTATAAAGATCATATATAAACTTGATTGTTCAAAAAATCTTTAAAATTACGTATATAAGAAAACGGCTTCCACTACGTGCAAAATTTATTTATGTGCAAACCCCGCCCGTTATATTCCATAGTCTAATGAAAAAACCCGCTGCAGTATTATGCGTCTACGAGTATTTTGGAATTGTCAAGGTGGAATGTAGAAATTTCGTAGTTAATATAGAAACTATTCTCATTGGACTTTCTGTATGAAGTCATCTAAAATTTTCTAGTTCAAAGTCCGATTTTACAATATATTGGAAGCTACAATTCAATTTTTACAAAACAAACAACAAAACAAAGCAAAATACCATCCACAATGTTTTCGGTTTGCTAATTGGGGTGTGGACTGTGGAACGCTTGGAAAAAAATGAACATTTTCACCGAAAAATCATCATTTCCAGCGAAGCTCATTTGCACCTCGGAGACTATGTCAAGAAGCAAAATTTTTTGCATTTGAGGCTCAGAGATTAGATTTTGGACCGGTGGCATCATTGGTCCATTTTTTCGAATAAAAGCAAGGAGCGTCCCTTACAGTCAAAGGGCAGCGTTATCGAGCCACGATAAACGAGTTTTTGTTACCCAGAATTCAACAGGAGGACACACAGCGACATTTGGTTTCAACAAGGCGGCACAACTTGTCACACAGCAAAAATGCAACAATCCGTCTTTTGCACACTGTCTTTGGGGATCGAATAATCAGACGTAACGGAGATATCAATTAGCCACCACGCAGTTACGATTTGACTTCGTTGGACTTTTTTTGGGGAGCCGTTAAGAATAAATGTTATGCTAACCATCCAGAGACTATACAAGACTTGAGATCAAATCGAAATTGCCATCGAGATGGGAGCTCCAGAACCATTGAAATCATATCAATGAAACTGTGCCCATACTTAATGGCCAAGTATACTCTTTCTAATAAAACAAACCGATTTGAAAAATATTTATTCGTTTTTTAATTAGAGCCAAATTAAATTGCAAACGTTAGAAGACCTATGTGGCATCAAGATTAGTAAATCCTCAATGTAATAACTACCCAGGTGGTTTACCTATCCTTCAAAATAGAAATTTCTACCCTACACCAATATTATAATCACAGACCATTCATCAACCAAAATATGAGTCAGAATTCTCCCATGAACCGTAACAACAAGAGATTCGTACATAAACCTCCTATGATTCCACCACAGACGGTTGAAAAAATGGATCCAGTCAAAATTTATAACAAGACTAACCCGAATAATTATCAATTTCAGTCAATGGGCCTAACAGAAAACGAAGTTGTTAACAGCAATATAAAGTCACATGATCTGATATTCCATCTACCACAAAACAAACTTGATCAAATAACATGGTCGGACCATTTCTTCAGGCCCAATGCGACATTCACGATCAGTTTGGAATTAAACACATATCAGACCAATTAGAACAAGATTTTTTTGATTAGAACAAGACAAAATCGTACAGTCATTGGAAAATGACGGTTAAATACAACCGTAAATAGAAAAAACGTGAGGAAGCGACCCAGAAATACACTGCGCGAAATAGCTATATGGGACAATAAATTTAATTTTTGTTTTTTTTAATAAGCTCTTATTTTATTTTCATTTCAACACATATTTCTCCGCATTCATTTAATAGGAAACAAAAAAAAATTGGGGTCTTGACCCGATAGCAAAAATCACCTCATGTCATAAGTGACCTTCCTTGATAGTTGCGCGAATGACGTGACTCACGAATATCTCGCAAATAATTCTGGCATCCATCTGATCCGTCAAAATTAAACTTTTTTTCATCCGAATAAATTATTGATCCCAAAATTTTAATTTCTCAACAAATTCCATCCTCGCTGATTTATGACACGGCAGAAGTTAAGGTTCATACGTACTCTTCCTGATATTTCAGATGAGAATCGTATTTTAAAATCTGTTGTATTCTTCGTTTAATGACGTTCAGTCACAAGTCATGCTTTATTTGGGATGAACTCATATTTTTCTTAACTGAAAAACGCTTTATTTCCCTCTTACTTCTTGCGTCAACTTTAGGCTTTGGTCCTTGTTAAAAACAATAAATTAACATGACGATAATACGAAAAATGGGACGAAAAGAAATTTTAATTTCAGTTTGTTGAGTATCTATTGACAAATTATTCCATACAATGTAAAATAAAACAAGCGAAATAGTTTTGTAGAAAGAACATAGTACAGATTGCTTTGTCCCATATAGCTATTTCGCATAGTGTACATCGAGATGGAAATCTACGGACCGAGAAGGATATGTGTCACAAAAAACACTAAAAATGTAGATGGTCCATTGCGAAGAAATTTTAAAAAGTTTACAAGTGTAAGGATTTGCTTTTTTTGAAAAAGTTGTTTCGCAAAGAAAATGATTTACCGCATGCGCACCGTCACAAGTCTAGTGGAACTAGCCGTTTATTTTATTATTATAAGAAGTGTTTTTTAAGCCCGATGGAAATTGAAATTGTAAAAAATAACACAAAAAATTAAATTGTAATGAAATTTTTTGTTTTATTCGAAAAATCAATACACGGCATTAATATTTGAAAATTATTTCGGGCATATGGGCACCACCGCGGCTGTTCTTGACGAAACGCATTCAAGCCGTCCAAATTTGAGCCATTTTTTAGAGCACTGCTGGCCGTATGTGATTTCACGTAGCCCCACAGGAAATAATCGAGAGGTGTGAAATCGTACGACCTTGGAGGCCAATTGACTGGTCTCGAAATCAACTTATCGCCAAATTTTGATTTTGATTTTCAAAGTAAATTTTAATAATTTCGTAGCGTTGTTCAAGGGTGAGTCTATTCATGATGATTTGCCAGAGTAAACTGACTTCTGCCAGAGTATATTTTTCATAAAAATATATTTTTTTTTTACAATTTCAAGTACTATCAGGCTTAAAAAATCTCTATACTAACACTCTAAACTAACTCAATTTCTTTCGGAGTCTGATTATTGCGAGCAAACGACGCAGCGATCATATTTGGAATCATTTTTAAGTATTTCCAATCGTCGAGTATTTAATACGTATATAGTCTCACAGTAAAAATTGTATTAACTTATCAGAGCTAGAAACGATATTGCCCCAATTTCAACTATACATTTATTGTTCACACAAATCGGTGTCTTTTTATCAGGATTTTGAATGGCTTATTATAAGTAGTGAGACCCCACTGCAACTAAAGGGCGACTGTACAAACAAACCTCCAAGTAAAGAATGTTAGTTTCGTTGTGAATGTGTTCTTTTTAAATTTCAACGGAAATTTTCTGGATATCCCTTTTTCGGCCTGTGATCACAATTGTGCACTTTACGAAAGAGAAACATGAACAGAAAACAAAAACCCATTACACACTATGGATATTTACATCCACATTTGTGGACGTTGGGTTTAAATTGAAAAAAAAAAATTCTGGTATTAAATGTTGTGTACGCTTTTAAAATGAAACGTAAAATCGATTTTAAGCGCATTCTGCATCTATTAAGCAAACCGACTATTTTTGAAGGTCATTTTACCAAAGACACAATAAGTTCATTCTATATAAGGTTAGGACATATTTAATCACAAAGTAATCGAATTAAGACACTCCACCCAAATATTCTGCACAAATCGGATAATCAAGAAAATTATCGACTATTTCAAAACTGGTATAGTTCGGCTCTGCTCGAAAGCGGAGTAATAAAGTGACAATCGTGTAATTCAATTTTGTATTACTTTCAATGATCTCTCGAAAAACAAAATTCTTAAGATCGGCTTAAAACTCGAATGAAATTTATTTTTATTAATTAAATTTGTTCGGTTTGTTTTACTTTCGTATTCGTCGTGTTACTTTTGGTTTCGTTTTAACTCGTTGCAAACTACCAAAGTGGTAGTTGTAGTGGCCCTGGTAATCTACATTTCCATAAAATTTACCTAAAAAATAAATCGAAGTTGTTTTGAAGACTCGTTATATAATGAACAATATGGAAGTAATATGGTTTAGGAATTATTTAAAGTTGAATTGTTTGGGCCTCGCTACACTTGAATGATTCGTCGTGATTCTCTGATTTCAAAAAATCAATCGACGTCCATATTTGATTTCTTTGCGCCATTGTATGGGGTAACAAAAAATTCGTTGGGATTGTTTTCTTTGCTTATACATATTAAAAATAAAAATAAAAATAATTAATTTAAAACTGTAATATTTAATTAATAAATTATATTTTAAATTAATCATTTTTTTTTTCTATTTTTTATTATAAGCAAACAAAACAATCCGAACGATTTTTTTGGTACACCCTTTTTTTACTATAGCCTTTCTTTTTTTATGTATGTGCGTAAAAATATGTTTTCAATTTATTCGTATAGTAAAAAATATTTATTATTTGCAGCGAAAATTGCTTCCTTGGTTGAAAAAATATATTTTTTGCACTCGAAGCAAACATTAAACTAAAATTAACCCAAAAACGACTAATAAACAAGATGTCCGTGAAATATTTATTACGTAATAGTGCGAAGAAATCAGTGAAACAAAAAAAATATTGACGAAAAAAGAATCAACAATTTCCCCGCCAAAAAATTAGTTTATGGGTGAAGGGGAAAGACACGAAGAAAGAATCACGCTGAAAGAATTAAAGTGTGGAACCGCGGATTTGCATTTACCCTCCAGACGATTTGAAATGAAGATTGACAGTTACTACGTATATATTAAGAATTCAATCCGGATTGAACCCGGATCGAAATTTCAATATGAACGGGATCAAGTCAACTTCGCGTTAACTCGATTCGATCAACTAAATTTGTAGAATCGAGTTAACTCAATCCTTAAAAACACCAATATATACGGAATCGAGTCGAAAAACAACAACAACAATTTTTTATAAAAATATTAATAATAAAATAACGCCATTTTTATTTCATTTACGATTATTTGCGAATGTATAATTGGTATTTAAGTATTTTAATTTTTATTTGAATTTAAATAAATTTAGAAATATGTATTTAAAATAATTTTTTGACGTTTATCTCAACTCGGTTTCGATTCGATCCAAACATAAGTCGCCAATATATACGCTAAAAAAGATAACTCGGTTTCAATCCAAAGTTAACTCTAAGTTGATTCGATCCGGATTGAATCTCTAATATATACGTAGTAAGTCAGGTGTAAGTAACGCCATGACAAAAATGTTTTTATGAATGACTTGTATTATAAATGTCATGTGTGACAGAAGCATTAGAATAAAATACATTTAAATGCCTGTCATTTTCATGACAATGCGTTAAAACTAATAAAACGCTTAAATATGGATGACTCTAATCTTTCAGTCAACTCAGGATAACTGTTAAATTAATATGACTGAAAACACTGTGTCAGTTTTATCGTCAGTTCTGCATCTTATAATTTAAATAATAATATTAAATATAAATAATATAAATAATGTTCAGGAAGCCCATCCTTGAAGTATCGAAGAGACAGTTGAATAGGCGAAAATTAAAAATAGAAGAAAACGTTTTACAGGAGTTTGAAAAAAATTACAAATTGGCTAGCAAACCTTTTACGGAAAATTCTCTTAAAAGTTGTGTTAAAAATGGTTTTGATGTAAACAGTGATGTTAATTGTATAAGTGACAGTCAAGAGGAAATTATAATCAGGAAGTTTTTATCAGTGAAGTTACATCAATGGCTGATTGTGATACGAGCTGTTTTATTGACGATTTTTGTGAGTTGTCCAAGTGTAAAGATGAAATTCTGAGAGAAACTATGTTTAATATTGTTGTTTCTAAAAATGTTTCAAAAGAGGTTACAGAAAGCTTTCTAAAAATGCTTTTCGATTATGGAATTGATGTTCATAAAACTAAAGCAGCCTTAATTTCGGAATTCAAAATGACAAGTAACGCAAAATATAAAATCAAAAATATTGGTGAACATCATCAATATCTTCATATTGGGATACAGAAAAATCTTGAAATGATCGAACAAGAGCTGAGTTTAAATTCAGAAATAAATTTGGATATTGGGATTGATGGAGTTCCATTATATAAGAGCTCTAATACTTCAATTTGGCCAATATTAGGTGCTATTTCCAATTCTCTTCATATATCTCCTTTTATTATTGGTGTTTTTCTAGGCAAAGGTCACCCAAAAGACGTTAATGCATTTTTAAATGATTTTGTTTTAGAAACTAATCAATTAAAAAAGAGCGGCGCACTTATTGCTGGAATAAGAAAACCGTTCAATATAAGATTGTTCTGCTGTGACACGCCCGCGAAAAGTATGATAGTTTGCTCTAAATCTCATAATTCTTACAACGGATACCACAAATTTAATCAAATTGGGGAACATTTTTTAAGGAGAACTATATTTAGTACCGTGTGTGGCAAATTACGAACTGATGAAAGTTTTATGCTCCGTGAAGATCAACATCATCACAGTAAAGAATATTTATCAAAACTAAATATTTTAGAGCAAAATGGTTTTGGTATGGTTTCTTTATTTCCATTGGACTACATGCACTTAGCAAACTTAGGATGTACTAAAAAAATATTACTTTTGCTTTGTGCCAAGAACAAGAACAGGTTGCAGGAGATTAGCAACGAATATATAAAATTGAAGCCATTCGTAACCAGTGAATTTTCGCGTAAACCGAGGTCTTTTCCAGAAGTTTCTAGATTTAAAGCCACGGAGTTTAGATTATTTGACATGTACACCGGTATAGTAATCATGAAAAACATCGTTTCAAATGATCAATACGTACATTTTTTGAAATACACTTGTGCGCTTCGCATTCTATGTGGTAAATCTGATTTAGATCGTATTGCCTTAGCCGAACGTATATTAAAAGAATTTGTTGAAGATTTTCATTTATTTTATGGGAAAGAAAACTTATCCTATAACGTTCACAATATTTTGCATCGGTCTGCCTGTGTTAGACAGTTTGGGCCTCTTGATTCATTCAGTGCTTACAAATTTGAAAATTATTTGCAGATTCTCAAAAATAACATAAAGAAGCCGACACAAATTTTTAAACAAATTATAAATAGAATGGAAGAAATGTGGAGGATTAAAAGAAATAGTGAAAACACAGTTTGGGATAGAAGTAGCATTAATTTTTCACAAAAATTTGTCAATTCAATATGCTTGCTCAATAGTGGAATTATATTTAAAATACATACTATTTTAAAAGACAACAATGGCACAGAATATTTTTCGTGATTTCGTTTTTTTAATGTCCAACCATTCTTTACACAACGTATATCATCACAAACATTAGGAATAAATGTAATAGCAAAAAGAAATTTAAGCACACTTGCAGAAAGTTTTCCTTTTACTGAAATTGCCGCTAAATGTTTAGTATTTCCAACTGGCAATAACTCATACGTTTCGTTTCTCATCATACACACGTTATAAGGATATGCAACCTCGAATAATTCAAATTAATTCAAAAATAGTTTATTGGTCTAAAAAATGGTAAGTATAACTTCCATTTTACTATTATATTAATTACAATACACAATATACAATTGTAATGTAATTGAGAAATATAAGTACCGTTCTGTTTTGCGTGTATCCTATAACATTTATCGCTGGACATGTTTTAAGTTTGTATGACCTTGCTACAGTTTTTATAATTTTATGTTGTTGTTGTTGTATATTTTAAACAAAGAGAAACAGCAAACCATATTCTTACTCATATTTTCCATTGTCTTTTTTAATCCAGAGAAGAGAAGAGAAAAATTTTTCGTTTTAATTATTACTACACTACAAGATCGCTGTTGCTGCTCATTCGCGTGTCATTCATAGTTCGCTGTTCAGTTGTTCATGTTGTTACATATAAATAAATAAATAAAAAATGAATAGTTCGAGTAGAAATAACGGTAAATATATAATTGTTTCTCCAAATGTACTATTATCACCAACATTCAATACTTTGCTTATTCAATTTATTACATTTTGAAGAAAGCAAATATTTTTTATAAATAAAATTTTTTTTTTTTTACTATTTAATTTTCAGAAGATAGAAGACTTTTAACAGGGGTGACGTTACACCCAAACTCACAAATGGATTCGGAAGATTTATTTTCTGATTTAATAGAAGAAGATGAACCAATGCCAAGTTCATCAAATTATGAGCACACTAATGAAAACTTGTTAACTTCAAGGAATAAATCCTCCGGTACATGTAGCTGCTGTAAAACAGGTAGGAAAATATTGGTAATTTAGGATAATATACATGTACTGATTCTTCAGTTTAATACTATTTTATTATCCACCATAGTCGGTCTTACATTGGATAGCAATAAATTATATTGTTTTGCTATTTTCCTATCTAATCTAGGTATTAAATAATAATTTTTGGAATTCGTAAATTCAAATCACTTGTTTTCTTTCTATAGCGATTACATTTTTTGCGCAAAAATATTCAGAATGAAAACTAGAATATCAACTTCGTTACACAAAATGTGAAGCAACTATGGAGGAAATTAAAAATACCGTTATCAAACCTCAATTAACATTTCGTGACATCGCTGTAGAAATCCCAGTCAAAAATGAACAAGATCTTCAGTGAGTACAAAACTGTATTTGACAAAAGCCAATTAATACGTAATTTGTTTTAATTATTGTCTAATTTTTGTTGTATTTTCAGATTAACATTTTCAAAAATTTTACATATCTAACGGATATTATCGGAGATGATGTATTAGTAAAATTTAACTGGGGAGGAGTCCAGGGCAAACTAGATTTTTCTGAATAGAAAAACCTTCATCAAACGCTATTTGGTAAGCAAATTTAGCTCTCTATGTGTATTATTTAATTTATTTATTTATTAATATTTGTCTGTAAAATTAATTAATTTTTATGTTTAGGAGCGAAACAAAATTTGACTTCATTCGAAAAATATAAAACTTTCATTAAAGGAGAAATAAAAAGGGTCCATAACAAACAGCACCAAAAATTGTGCCGAACCGAAAAGGCCCAAAAACTTGATTTGAGGAAAGAATTACTTTAAAAATAAAATGATAAAATTTTATAATGGATTTTAGTGATAGGTTGCCATATTATGAATTTAATTTTTTTAATTTTATTTGATTTGAATTAAATTTGTAATGAATTCTATAAAAATGTATGGTGTTTTTTTTACCCTAAACCTCCATAAATCCGTAGGATATGCGTAATTTCTTTAGGCCTTAAAGTAAGTTTTCAGTCAGATTTTATATTGACCTCTCAGTCAGGCTTTAAATTGACCTTTCAGTGTGGTCTTAAAAACACCTCTCCTTCAGACCTTAAAGTAGCCTTTCAGCAAGGCCTTAATATGGCCTGTCTGTAATTCATTTGTCAGATATTATATTTCAATTATTTTGTGGCCTGACCTCCATATATGTCACCGGGACATAGCCATATGATATAAATTGGGTGAAAGGGAAATGTCAGGTATTACATGGCATTTTTGTCAGGTATTTTAAATGCCTTTATACGACCTGAATCGTCTGCAGGGACAATAGAAATATCGGGCAGCACTAATAATTTCCTCAAATTTGACAAGCCATTCGATGTCAAAAATCAAAATATTTACGAATATTTTATTGTAAAATACACGTAAATTGAAAATAGGTGAGTAAAATCTAATTATTTAATGATTAAATTAATTTCCAGGAACCGTACCATAACTTATTGTGAAGGCAAAATATCTTTCACGTAAAAATTTGTAATTTTCATCGTAATTAAAAATTGCGAATAGATGCTTTGGGCCACCGATATTTTCAACAAAACCCTTCGATTATTGAATGATCAATTTATCTTGTATATTTACTAAAGCAGTAAAATATTTGCAAAATGAATATAAATTGTTTTACAAAAAAAAAAAAAAAAAATGTGTTTCATTAATGAACGTCGCATAAAATATTCTTGTCACTTGAAAAAATTAGGTGACTGTTGTCGTATGATGTGACTAGAGTCGTAGCAGACGACTTCGATAATAGCAAAAATGAAGTGACGTGACTAAGTCGTCTAAAATGACGTGAGACAACTTCGAAAATTGGGGTGTAAGTTACCATCTGCCGCATTGCATAGCTGCCTGCCAGCCTATAGTACTGGATACGGAAGATGGGTCGGCTTATGAGTTTTGTACTCCAACAGGGGTCATAGATGTGTTCCTTTTCATCACAGATCGAAAATTCGCTTTTGGATCCTGCCCTGGAATTCGAACCCGACACCTCCTGATTCAAATGTCAAAGCTTTAACCACTATGCCGTTTGGTCGGTCCTTATTACGTTGTTTGATCTCTACCTCCGGAAGAGTTCTCTGACCTTACTGAATACATCAGGAATAAGTAAGTACTCCCGGTGACAGGCTGCGATTCTAATTCTCATCATACATTATATGAGACAGTTCGAATATTAACATTAAACGTTCGTTACTATCTAGCTATCTAAATACTTCTGAACTTGAAATCCTCAATAAAGAGTGTACTTTTGTGAATTCTTTAAGGAGCGAAGTGATTGCAATTAGTTTGTGCTCTATGTCCATTAACAGAAACCTTCAAAGACCACCTTTTAAGCTTTTCACTAATAAGAAACTGGGAAACTTTCCCTTTTGAGCTGTAACCTCTGATAATTTCACAGGGTATGATAAGTTTGGCTGACGACATTGAATTATTAGCATCGTCTTTGACGCAAGCATTCACTTTAATTTACTAAAAATATGCCTTTTTGCTATTCCAATCTTAAAAAAATAAGGAAAACTGTCAGTAAGAAAAAAGCTGAAAGTTTAATTTTCAGATTGATTGGGCTTTATTTTTAGCAGCAGAGAATATAGGAAAATTGTGGAATCATATTTTACTGTTCTTCTTCCCACTTGCGACTTTATTAATTCAGAGTCTATCGTTTCCGGAGAACCCAACTAGAGAGGCAACTAACCTGATTGTGCTTAGACCATAGGCTAGAGTAACTACTACTATACCTATTTAATATTTACATTTAGTGCGCTTATGAAACAACAGTAAAACTCCCAACTCTCAAGTGACGGTTTTCGAACAAAATAAAAACTACCCTGCGGCATTATTCTGGTAATTCCCCGGGAATAGGGAATTGGGGAAAAAATTTATATATAATTCTGTTTAAATATTTTTTTTCCGACCTACTGAGGAGAAAAGTTTGATGTAAATATTTATAAATTTCGGTATGCAAGAAAAAAAATGTTTAAATCTAAATTACATATAAATTATTTCCCCAATTCCCTATTCCCGGGGAATCACCACAATAGTGTCACTGATGGCCTCATCTTGAAAGAAAACTTCAAAAAACTAATGCAGTTATTTGGCAAAATAGCCGAGCATTTGGGAAATAGTGAAGCTTGACTCCCAAAATGCTGATAGTTATCTACAAATCGCTGATCTTACCAGTGCTACCTTACGCTACTGTTATTTGGTAGCCCTGGTAAAACTGAATTATGCGTTTCACGCTGCGGTGGAGCGTGAAACATCCTAGGTTTCATTACAGGACAGAGACTAATTCTAAATGCTCAATCTAATCAGTTCATCTGTACCTGAAATCATTATGGTTAATGATAAACTGTTACCAGAATTCGAATTCGATATTCCAATCTCAGTGGTTCACCCATCGAGAGAAATTTAGTTGTCCCACGATTTCAATAACCGATGTGTATTTCCGTAACCGATGTCAGTTTCCTTCGTGGTTTATTATATTACAGCAGTTTTGGTTCAATATGCACGGTGATCCGGGCTGAATTGATTGCCGTCATGCGGTGTGCGCTTGACAAATGTCTAAACTGGTTAAGGACTGGAAACATTTAGCCGGCTATGGTACAGATCAGTATCACGGCCATGTGAGTGTCGCCTTATTACAATATTGAGGGAAATGTGGTGCCCTGCAGGGGTTTGGTCGCACTAAGCATAATTGGGTCGATCCCTCTTGTGAACCTAATTTCAAGTTAACTAAGTATGCTCTATCTCTAAAGACCCGCTACGAGTTTCGGTCGCTATTCTTACGGGTGGGTCATGGTTGCGTTTTAGACTCAATTTGTCGTTGTTGGTCAATTGTGGCACTAAGGCAGTGGCACTAAGGTTGGTTCGGTTTGCACCACGGGCCCAAGTGGCAATGAGTCCACGGCCTTCTTGGATACTACCATTTTGAATAATAATAATAGTCGGACTCAAAACACGCCCTAAATAAATTTAGAAGTTTTGAAAGATATTAGAAATATTTACAGGGTGTCCCAGAATTGAACGATCAAACGTAACAGTGTGATAGGAGAACTCATTTCCAACAAAAACAGCCAAGTAAAGTTCTTTTGAATTGTTGATGGTGCAAAAGTTATTCCACTTTTAGTGGTTTTTAGAGAAATCGCATGCGCACCGACCAAAAAATTAATTTAAAACCGAGAGTTCTTATGTTTAACTTTATTTTTGATGCGATCTAGAAGAGTGTGCCTTTCCAATAAAATTATTTTTATAAGCTGTCTTCTCTCAAATAAAAAAAAATGGTTTTGTAAAGTGTTTTTGTTTCCCAAATTTTTTTGTGGATGTTTATGTGACACCAGTGGGAAAACCCGTCGTTGAAAAGTAGACCCGTCGTCTTAAAAATGAAAGTTAAACAAAAGAACTCTTGAGTTTTTTAAATTAATTTTTTGGTGGGTGCGCATGCGATTTCACTAAAAACCACTAAAAGTGGAATAACTTTTGCACCATCAACAATCCGAAAAAACTTTACTTGGTTGTTTTTGTTGAAAATGAGCTCCTCTATCACCCTGGTTCGTTTGATCGACCAATTCTGCCCAGCCTGTTTAGAAAAAAAAACAATTTAGACGATATCTCCAAAAACGAAATTCCCAAGCACACAATCCCCGAATCATAAGCCCCAAATTAAAAATCCCCAAATTCCAAATTCCTAAGCATAAAATCTCTAAACACAAAATCCACAAAATTTCTCCAAATTTTGTCAAAATCGCCGCGATTTATAATCTAACCCAAGCTAATTTAACAGTATTCGTAGGAGTTATAATTTTACCACATTGGTTTTTTTGCAAATTAGTCTGGACACCAATCATTCCATGTGAAAGGTCTTTAATGATTTCAAATAAGCCACAATTTTCTTTTCCAATTACAACTTTAAGTCTACGATGCCAAGCTTCTAAAGAATTTTGTGAATGAGGAAAATTTTCTTCAATATAGAAATCTACGACGCAGCAAAATTTTGGCTTATATTTAGGACCATTTTTTGGACTTCTCCCACAAATATAGTTTTGTTTAAACCATACGCTTATTTTTTTAAATCGTTACATCCGCAGTTAGTGATTAACTCATTATAATAAATTAAAATATGTTCAGTAGGAACGAAAGCAAAGCTTTTAAGGATTCGGACATGAACGTGAAACTGTTCACAATTGCCATGTTTTTGGGCCAAACCTTCCTTCTGCACACGCCTCCAAATAATATGTCCGAAATGGAACATGCATCCTTTGTAATTAGCATCCGAAAAATATTGTTTGGCGTCAGTAGAAACGTTTTTCTTAAAATCACTGATAATCCTACTGGGATTGAGATTTATATTCCTTTCGAGCACCAATTGGAAAAGTTGGTAAAGAAAAGTTCATCGTACGCCTCCATTGTTTTTTTTGCTCATCAGGCAAAAACTCAATGGCACAAATTGCCCAGCAATAAGGCCTTGAATAGTAAATAGTTGTCGGAAAATGGTTGGAACAACATAAAATGTTCCATCCATTACCCAGCACTTGCAACTTCCAATGTTTTTAATGAGGCCGAAGTCTCCAATATAATATTTTGACTGACAAACTTTGTGGCTCATTTATGGTCTCGTGGGATTTCCTTATTCATGAAATGTTCAGCTTTTGGGCTCGTTTTAAAGAAATATACACGCCGCAATCTGGTTGGTATAGTCAAAAATGGATTTGCGGATAACTTGTAATGGTTTAAACCCAGATGTGCTTCCTAATTCCTTGAGACTGCTATTACATTTTGATATAGGCAAAAAATGCGCTATTTGGTCCTGGTTATGGCAAGCCGGCGCCTTTAATGTGATGTCGGTCATCAATTAATGTTGTAGCGTAGGAAATAGGAATACTGTGAAAGATAAAAGAATTTTACATACTACACCCATACCTCGCTATACGGCCGCTTTTTATACGGCATTTCGCTATAACGTCCCTATTCAATTAAGGCACGTTTTCGATTTAAAGAAAATGATCCTGACGTCGAACGTAGCGCTAAAGTTTCTCGAGGAATTAACTCAGCCATTAGCTATTATAAATCACGGAAGAACGAAATAGACAAGAAGGCAAGACAAACAACGTTGGACAATTTTTTTAAGCCAGGTCCAGCCTTACCAGCGAAAAATGATGACGACAGTGATCTGCAGGTTACCATTTCTTCATCGTCTTCAGATTAAAGCCATTTTAAAAAAAAATATGTACATATTTTATGTAACATGAAGTTGTTCATTTTTGTTTATAGATTACATGTTGTTGGTTTTTGGAGTCTGTTATTATTTTATGAACAAATGTATGTACTTGTTATGTATGTATTTATGATTTAAATGAAATAAAAAGATAAAATATATTTTAAATGATAAACCATGTTACATATTTAAAAAATTTGGAACCGATCCCATTGAATTTGTATGAATTTGTATTAGAATAATTGATTCCTTATACGGCTTTTCGCTTTGCGGCCAAGTTTCGTGGACCGTATCTAGGCCGTAAAGCGAGGTATGGGTGTATTATTATTAACGGTTGAGCTTAAACTCCCCCAAAAACAAAATAAAAAAAATCCATATCAATGACCCATATGCAAATGCTTGGGGATTTTGAACCTGGGGATTTATCAAAACCATGGGGATTTTGTGCTTGGGTATTTTATTAATGGATATTTTATGCCTTCCCGTCTAAAATATTCTTGGGTCACTCATTGAGGCTGCAAATTTTGTTTTAGTCAAATTTAAAAGAAATCAAAATAAATATTTTGCCCACGAAATTGTAAAAACTATTAATGAAACCTTACAAATTATTCATAAACTATATATTTCTAATGTTCTGCTAGCATTGAGTATTTATCTAGTCAGATAATGTGATAAATATTAGCAGCTGAAATTAATGTTTATATAATTTTATATTATTTTACTAACAAATACTAAATTAATTCTCAACAATAAACAAATGCTTTTCTTACTAATTAATAGCAAATTCTTTCGAAACAAAATTTTGATCTAAGATCAAAAAAATGACTGACAATACAACGAATTTGATCGAAATATCATTGAAATGCATTGCATTGTCAGTAATTTTTTTGATCTAAGATCAAAATTTTGTTTCGAAAGAATTTGCGTCAAACGTCACTTTTCCTTGCTTTTGCTTACTAAAGCCACAAAAATTTCATTAAGCAAATGCTTTTTTATTCTATCCGAGTAATATTTTGTTTTAACTCGTATAAGACGGAACACGGAACAAATGTTTTAAATTTATTTAACCCTTAAAGCGGAACCAGTCAGGAATAAGAAAATAAAAAAATAATAGAATAACAATGCGATAAATGGCATTTCAATGTTATTACCCAGTCAAACTTAATGTTCATGTAAGAAGCCGAATTTCCCCATCGTAAAATTTTAGCTGTAACTTATTAAAATAATTGTGCGCGCTATTTCTCGCTCGAAAATAAGAAATACTTAAAAATACGATTTGTTGTTGTGTTTTATACACAGCAAAAGAAGATAAATTTAAGCCATATTTATTTTGTGTACATTTGTTTGTTTACTATTTTATTTATTAAATAAAATTAATTTAATATTTTTTTCATATTATGTGATTAATTTTAATAATGTGCGATAAATTAAAAATGGTGTTTTAGTGAATTTTGTTAAAAATTTGTTAATGGTATGATATTATATGCGTAGTGTAGTGTAAACGCTATATTACTACTATACTATTTTAATTTTGTTTAGTTTATTTCCTTTTTTCATTGTGATGTAAAAGCATCTCGTGTATGTGTACATTTTCAAATACGAAATTTATATATAAAAATATATAACAACATGAACAAATATGAAATTTCTCTAAAAGACATTTTACAATATAAAACAGCTGTTTGTAAACCAACAGCTGTTACTTAAAATTATTAGTTTTGGCTGGTTTGAATGTCAAAAAAACAGTGTTTAAAACGAAATATGTTTTCACTCTTCGTTCTACGTTTTATTTGAGAGAGTAAAACAAAAATATACAAATTCTTTCTATAAGGAAAGAAATTAACTAGAAATAAATATCGTTCTCAAGAAGGAGAGTAGTATTTTATGCTCTTGCGTTCTTCTTCTCTTGACTATTTTATAGAATTACATACATTTCGCTCTTGTTTGTTGAGTATATTGCATAATATTCAATTTTATTGTTCTCTTTTTCGGGGGCGTGTGATCGAGTGATATTATTTCTTTCTTCGTTTTATTTTTTTTTACGAAAAATAACATTTTTGTCGTGTTCTTTTCTTCCTCTCATTTTTTTGAGAAATCTATGTAAACGGTTAAGCGAAATACATGTGTGTTTTAGAATTTTTATATTTGTAATATTTTTCTACGGTTTGTGCACTTATTAGAGAAACAATTAACATGGGTAGAAAACAAGTATAGATCCAGTTAGAAATTATTTTACTTTAAATAATGAGACAAACTCATAGATTTGTAATATTAAAAATTGCAGTACCACAATTTCCAATAACCAATTGTCGAATATGCGTCGTCATATAAAAATTATTCATCCTAAAATTTATGATCAATATCGAATGAACCTAATTAGAAAACCAAAAAATCAAAAAAATCAGCGCGAGCAATAATCACGAAAACAAGCAAGCAAGAAATAAAACAAGCCTGTGTCGAGATGATTACGAAGGACGGATGCACATTCAGCTTAATGAATTCTCGAGGATTTAAACAAATTGTTGGGCCATTTGCAAAAGCATTGGATATTACAATAAACGCTGCTACAATCAAATCAGAAATCTCGGCTACATCAACTGCATTAAAATTATCTATTAGTAATGAATTAAAAAACAAAATTTTTTCCGTAAAAATTGACGAAGCAACCAGACTAAACCGTTCTATTTTGGGAGTAAATGTGCAATACATCATCGACAATACCATTCATATAAGAACCATAGGCATGATTGAACTGACAGAACGCCACACAGCAATTTATTTAAAAAATATAATTATTGAAACCATTTCTTCTTTCGATTTATCGTTGGACAAAATATATACCATAACATGTGACAACGGTAGAAATATGCTAAAGGCTTCTAGTTTGATAAACAATGAACTAGATTCAAACTCGCTAATAAACAATTTAGACCCCATAGATGACGAGGATATCGATGAAATAGATGATGAAATCAGAGACCTCACCGAGATAGCCGAAATGATTGTTGCAGAAAATAGATCAAAATTTTTAGTTAACACAATTAAATGTGCTGCCCATACAATTCAATTAGCGGTAAATGACACACTAAAAGATGCCAATTTGAAAAATAATATATCAACAATGCGTATAATCTAGCAATATATTTAAGAACACCTACACATAGAAATTTCCTGAAACAAAATAAATTAAGACAGCCGATTTTAAATACACCAACACGTTGGAGCTCTAATTACGATATGTTGGAACGATTGTTACTATTGAAGGACTACTGTAAAACCTATCAGCATGAATATGTGGAGCTCAATATCCAAGACCATGTATGGAATTTTGCTGTAAATTTTCTTGAAGTATTTAGTCCGGTGAAAAAAATTACATGTTTTCTACAAAAAAACTCAACTACCTATTGGCGATTTTTTTAAAAGTTGGTTAGAGTTAAAACTTTCGGTTAAAAAACTAACCCAACCATTGGCACAAAGTTTACTTACTAAAATAGAACAACGTGAGAAAAATTTAATAGACAACCAAATTATTTCAACCGCAATGCTATTGGATCCCCGGTTTAATTGTATGGTGTCGGATGAAAATAAAAAAAGTAGTATAATTCATTTAAAAAAATTTTATGATCATTGCAAACAATTAGATTCAGCAGTAACTGTGACCCCCTGTTCATCATCCTCTTCATTTGCATCATCAGCTTCGATGAATATTAACCAATTATTGAATGAATATATATCTACACAAACTGAAATAATTCGTCCTTTAAACTTTTCACAGGAGGCAGCATATCGCGAAATAGAAAACTACAACCCGAGACTGTTAGATGTAAATGCAAATGTTTTGGATTATTGGATGGTGATGCAAGAAGAATACCCCGTATTAAGTAAACTTGCAAAAATTGTACATGCAGTTCCAGCCACCCAGTGTAGTGTTGAACGATGTTTTTCTTCTTTAAAACTTTTAGTTTCTGATCAACGAAACCGTTTATCCGCTGACTCGATTAACGATATTTTAATTATAAAATGCAATTCTAATTTTGAGTACGAAATGGAATATTAATATTTCATTTAAGAATAATAGTCATGCCTCAGTGATAAATAGAATTAAAAAGAAACATAAATTCATGCTAATATAGCTACTATATACAAATCTATAAAATATAAATATATATATAATATATTTTTATTTAATTTAATTTGAATTTATTGAATTTTATTGAATAAAACTAAATAAGTAAATTTAAATACATATTATGAAATTTGTTATTATTTTTTTGTTTATTTATACTGAAATAAATCATAAAAACATAAAATAAAACGTTTATTATTTTTATTCGAGGAACGATATTATCATTCCGAAAATTTCTTTCTTTATTATGGAATAGAATTTAAAATTTTTATTTATCTTTCTTTGGTGAAGAGAGGGAACGTTATTTATAATTTTTTCGTTTCCTTTCTTTGTAGCGATACTAAACCGAAATTATCGTCGCTCCCAAAAGAAAGTTACATTTATGTCGAGTTCACGTATGCGATCAAAAAATGATTCGCGAATCAAGGCAATCTTTGAGAGTAATTATTTCGCATTATTACTCATAATTTGTAATTTTTTTTTATTATGTTGGATGCTTCCGACCAAAATTTTCCCAAAGTTAAAATTATTTCATCTCGGACGGGGAAATTTGTATATGTTTTCAATGATTTAATTTTCCTCTGATTCGCGAACCATTTTTTGATCGCATACGTGAACTCGACATTAGTCGTAATATTTTTCAACAGAGAAAGAGAACGTAAACGTAAAACATAAAATAATATTATTGAGAAATGGAACGAAAAAAACCAGAAAGAACGTTAAAAGAACGAAAAATTTAAGCTCTGCAAAAAAAAGAAAAACAATTGGTTAAAATTCGTTAAAATTCGTATTTTTTATTTTCTTATTCCTCACTAGTTGAGGCTTTAACCACTTTTATGCGCCGCTGCGGCTATTTCGAATATAATTCTGTATATACCAGCGTTCAAAACTACTCTTCACTTTCTTTCTATTCCATTTATATTCTCTCAAAATGATTTTTTAATTTTTTCCCCACTTTTTCGTTCGTAAATAATAAAATAAAAAATTAAGAATAATATTCAGTTTTCAACGAATAGTGAGCGAATAATGAAAAAACAAATAGATCGATGTTTTAAATAGATCAGAAATTATATTTTTCTACTCTCCGCTCCTTGTTAAACGAATAGTTGGCGAATACTTTATACATTTCGTATTTTAGAGTAAATATTTTTCCATGTGGAAATTGATTGTACTATTCAATTGTTTTTGTTTGCGAGAACTAAAACAAAATTTTATTCTCTTCTTTTGTTTTACTTTTCATATTTCTTTGAATAGATAATAGAATATTCGGCCCATGCCACACGTAAAAAAAAATGCGGCATTTTTCTTCGTTTCTTTCCCCGTTTACCTATGATACAAGTTTTAATTGCGACTTAAACAAATGTTCTGTTCCAACCATGCCACACTAGCATTTTTTGTATTTTAGCATTTTTTTTCTACCAATGTTTTGTTCTGCTCTCTCTTAAATAAAATTTTAACTAAAATGAGTCAAAAATGTCCTTGAAATATTTTTTATTTCATTTATGTTTGAATTGTGTGGTAGAACAGAAAATTTGTTTAAGTCGCAATTAAAACTTGTATCATAGGTAAACGGGGAAAGAAACGAAGAAAAATGCGGCATTTTTTTTTTACGTGTGGCATGAGCCTTCTCAACCACACAACTCAAACATAAATGAAATAAAAAATATTTCAAGGACATTTTTGACTCATTTTAGTTAAAATTTTATTTAAGAGAGAGCAGAACAAAATATTGGTAGAAAAAAAATGCCAAAATACAAAAAATGCTCGTGTGGCTTAGGTATTCCACTATTATGGGAATAGAGAATATATTTTTTTGTTTTCTATTCACTATTCGCGACGATCAGTAGTAAAAAATATTTGTTCGATCAGTAAAGAAAGAATAATATTATATTTTGTAGAGCTAATTTTAGAACCCTGGTATATACATATTTTATTCTTAATTATATTACCCGAAGATTTTTAGTAGTCCTGTATTGAACATTCTTAATTATGATTCAAATAAAACCAGACATGGTTCACTATATTTTTTTTTGTTATATAACGAAAATTAAAATTTTCGAAGTAGAGTTGCCAAATTTAACTGAAAAACATCCGCCTTCCAAAGATGAAACCCAGTGGTTTTGTGAGCCACAGTTAACTGGACGTGTACCCGCACATAACATAATAAAAGGAGCAGTATATAAGGTAATATTAGCTCCGGGCATAAGAGATGAAGATGCGATTGATGATTTTATTTTGTATATGAACGAACAAATTATAGCGGATATTGTCAAATACACAAATATGTGTTTCCTATGTGCTCCTTATTTTGAGATTAATCGAAATGTAGCATGCGACAATTCTTTTACGTCAATGCAACTAGCACTAAAATTAAAAAATAGTGGTCTTACAACTGTTGGTACATTGCGAAAAATAAACCAAATATCCCAAAGAATTTCCTACCAAATAGTGCGCGCCCGCAATATTCGTCAATGTTTGGGTTCACAATCATATTGCGTATCATATACACCACGGGTAGGAAAATCGGTCATTTTGCTTTCGAGCATGCTTCATAATAAAGTAGTTGTTCCGGAACATGATAACAAGCCGGAACATAATATTATTCTACAACTCGACAAAAGGTTGTACATATTTGATGGATCAAATGGTGGAAATTATTCGTGTAAACGTCGCAGTAATAGATGGCCAAATGTAATTTTCATGAACTTGCTAGACGTTTGTGGACTTGCAGCATACTATATCCCTTTTTCAACCAAGAAAATAAAAGAATCGCCTTAATTTTAGTCCAACCCACACAAATGTGTGAGTAAAAAACCATAGTATGTAATGGCGTTGTTGATAAAAAAATTCGCTTCATTTGAAGTACAACCAACACAATTGTGCGTATTTTTTCGGACGAAAATAAGTTAAAAAGGAATTCACAAATGTGTAAGTTGGATGAAAACACATACCAAAATAAATTTTTGATATGATTCATTTGCCCTACCCGCACAATTGTGTTAGTAAATCACTAAAGGGATATATCGCATTTACCAAACTATATCGTAATTAGGAAATTAAAAAGAAATATATAAGAAATTATTTTCTTCAACAAATTAGCGAAAGTTTGGTAAAATTTCAGTTGAACAGAAGAGCTACATCTGCACGAAACAAGCAGCTGAGCAACAGTATTCTGCAAGTTCAAACACATAGTGGAAATTCAACGTAATCGTCGTCAATAGAACCAGCTCGCAAGAAAGCGAAACGTGCACAATGTCATCTTTGTAATACAAAAAGACAAATTTTTCAAGTTTGTGATAACTGCAAAAGAAATGCTTGGGAACATGTAAAAATTATTTTCAACCAAAACATGTAACCAAATATAGTAGTTTCAAGAATAATTTTTGAATTAAAGTTATTTTTTCAGTTTACTTTATATAAATATTTTATAATTTTTTAAAAATGTAAATGAATGTTATTTGATTTTATATCAATTTTTATTTGCAAAAAAATGAATTAAACGAAAACAGTTTGTTGAATTTTCTATAATTACATAGAATTTACACTAGCGGCGCAAGTTAAGTGTCTGTGTAACAAAAATCATAACAGTGGTTAAGGGTTAAACAACAACATACCCCATTCCAATTTTGTAATTTATTTGTTGTTTTTGTGTATCGCAGTGGCCCATCAGGCTAGTCCAACAGTAAAAACAAATGAAAACACACTTGGTTCCGTCTTATGCAAGTTTGTAAACGCAAATGCGACTGGAGCCTATTGCCTGATGCAATTGTTTGCTGTTTTAAATTGACCTAGAAAATTTAGTAAAATTAGACTAAATTTCATCGAGTACCGTTTTATAATTTCCTAATTAATTTTTATTCAAAATCATAAAATTGTTTCTATTAAATTTCATTTCTCTTTAAATAAATATTTTATTTCAACATTAGTTTGCATTGTAACTTTTAAAAAGGATTTTAATTTGATTTAATATTTAATTTAATTTATTTTTATTCCATTTAATTATTATTTATTTTTTTAACATAGAAAAATAATTTTTTACTTTATTTTTTATTAATTTACAATTTTTACTTTAATTATTTTATTTTTTAACGGTCTTATGAAATTGGGTTTTCTTATTTCTTAATTATTTTTAATGTAGTATAATTTTATTTATTTATTTATAAATATAATTTTGGAATTTTTTTTTTTATTTATTTTATTTTTTTGTTTTTGGTTTTTTTTACAAGGCACCGATATACAGTAAAAAGACGTGTAAAATATAATTTTATTTTCAATTAATTAATTTTAATTAATTTTATTGGATTTTATACGTAGACACAAAAACAAATGGTTGTGGTTTAGGAACGTAATTAGGTTTTATATTATATATGTGTGTGTGTGGTGATTTAAGAATTTATGTAAATTAAATTAAATTAAGGTTCGCAAAGCGTTTGGTGTTTTGGGCTACTTTATATACCTAAATACTTTAAATAAATACATAACACAGACCGCTAGAGTTATACAAATGATTAGTTTTAATTAAGACGACACTAAACAAATATAGAACATAGATTTATACGTATTATGTATATGTAACATATATTTTTAAGATGTGTGCAAAAATCATTAATGAATAATTATTTTTTTAGTGTACCGAATAATAAATTGCCTGCCTAATTATTTATTTTTTGTTTTTAGTATTTGGTAAGGCACACATGCAAGTATAATAATTGTTATAATGATCGAACGCAGCGCGGAAAAATTCAATAAAATTAATTAAAATCCGTGTACGTAATTAAACCATAAATTTTGTATATTAATTTTTTTTTTTTTATTATTATTTTTGTTGTTACGAATAGTAAAATTCTACATTTTAGGGTTGTTTTCCAATTAATTTAATCATAATTTGTTGTTGCTGCAATTATTAGTATATAGTAATAGTAATAATAATTTTAATTGATTTTTATTTTTAATTTGAAATATTAGTATGGATATACGAGTACATAATAGATCTACATATATACATTATATGCTCTCTAGGTGCCATTTTCTACGTGGTAGACGATTTGTTTTCACATTTTTGTGTTTTTGGAGTTGGACTTAAAATTAACTAGTATCCAGATTATATTTTAAGCCTTCCTGACTTTTGCTATACATCGGGCTATACAGGCCATACATCAAATTAAATACCATTAAAGAATGCAAGAGACCAACCGTAACCAACTTTAGTGCAAAAAGAGCTGAACCGCAATAAACCAAATCTCTTTTGTTTAATTGTTTTGACAATTAGGACAACACGAGTTACATCACCAGAATGACGAACCGTAGCTATTTCAACATAATATGTACAGAGAATTTTCTTTTCTCGCTAAGAATATCACTGCGGAAGAATACCATTTAGGTTGAATTTGCATACATAGTGTCAAAGCCTATCAACATGTATATGTTAGTTCTTGTATTTCCTGACTTCCGCTGTGCATATAAGGTAAATTTATATGATCAGCAAAATTATTAATGTGTAAAATTAATAAATTTTGTTAAATGCAATTTATAAAACTAGCTCAGCAATTAAATATTTTTTGTTGTAATTTAAGGATAATTTTTGTATATAATAGCTGTGTTTCTTGACGCTTGATCTGATCCAGTTCAGTTCATGTTTCATGAAACAATATAAAGGCGCTTGCTAGATTTAAAATCAAAATTTGTGATCTAAAAAAAAATTTCGATCATGTTTTCCATATAAAATTTGAACTGATCCGGATCAATGAGCGTCAAGAAACACGGCAAATAGTGGTGAAAAGCCCTACCAGAGGTAAGCACATACTATACTTGTGGCGTTACGCGTAAAAACATTTTTTTTTGCGTCACTTTTGTCGGGTTTGCTGGGTGGCACCGTTGATTTAAAAAAAAAAAAAAGAAAAAGGGATCAGAATTCCGATGTAGTAAAAAAAGAGAAGACGTGTTTTTTTTGATTTATAAAAATTAACAGAAAATAAAAATTTAATTATTTGAATTTAAAATAAGGATTGCCAAATTGCATTGACTGTGAAACGCTACATACATTTGTGTTTATAAATTTAGTGGATTGCGAAGGCGTTCAGGAAATTTGGTATCGTGATCATCTGCATATATAATAAAATAGTGGGGGAGAACGACTAGGCCCCCATAAAGTGGTGACCCCGACGTGATCGTGTGGGTGGCAAAATCGGAAGCATTTTCAAAAAATACAACAGAAACAAACACATTTTTTGGAGGTTAGGATACCAGTACGATAAAACCACGCAAAGCTAACCCTAAAATTTTTTATTGAGCAACTGCCTCGCACGTATTATTACCATTTTGATAAAAGTTTAGCTGCCATTTAGGATTATTTGGACATTTGGATTTGAACGTACAACAAAAACATCTTACATACTATTTAAAAACTTTTGTATACTTTACTATAACTGTAAGTACCTTTTTCTTTGATTTGTTTTTATTGTTGTTGAAAGTTTGTGGTTACGCCCAGCATGTTCTCGACCGCGTTATATATCTTTTCGTGTGTATTTCTTGTCGTGTGCTATTTAATGAGGCATACTGCTAACGGCGATGAGTCAGATGACGGGCAGTGTCGGAATCGCGGTTGCAAGAAATGATCGAGTCGCGAGTGCAACAATTAATTGAATCTCGGTTGGCTAAGGCTACAGGTATGGTTCGGGAATCTAACGTTGCCAGTCCTAGCGTGTCGTCTAAAGTTTTTCGTTCGCGTTCGGACTAATTATGAGTGACAGAGGTGCGACACTCTATTCTAAATTCAAATCGGAGGTCATTAAAGTTATTGGTGAGTCCAATAAGACAAAACTGCATAATTTGTTGCATGGTCTCACGTTAGGAGACGCGAAACCATCGCAGCTTCTCGTCAAATTCCGGTTTAATGCGGGTAAATATGTTTCAACGAACAAGTGTGACCAGTCAGTTCATTTTGCGAAAACGTTTATATTTAATGAAATTTCAAGTTGGTAACATTAGCGAATATTTGATGCAGTTCGACAATAGTGTTCGTGAATTGAAATTGGCTGGTGGAAAATTGGAAGATTTGGATCTCGTGATCAGTTTACTGCTGACTCTTCCAAAAAGTTACAATGCATTGGTGAAATCTCTTGAATCAATGGATGAAACAAAGCTAACATTGCAGTATGTAAAAGGTCGTCTACTTGATGAATCAGCAATGTTGAAAAGCGGTACAGTTTTAACACAATCAAAAACTGAGGAGGCATGTGCGATGCATGGAAAGACAGAGGGCATTAATTATTTGTTTCAAATGTGGTAAAGTAGGCCATAAGAAATCGCAATGCTATTCAAAAGGGAAAAATAAATCAAAGTCAAATACATCAAAAAGGGTATTGAGTGCAAACAGTGCATCGAAAGATGGAAATGTAGGCTCTTTATTATGCGCATTTCGTGATGACGAAATTGATGCACTTTCAACGGAGTGTACAAGTGTCAACGAAAACAACAAAGGCAGTGTTGTATTGAATAACAGAAAGTTAGCATGCGAAAGTACAGTCACACAAGCACACGCTTTGAAAAACAAAACTGATGATGTGAGAAATATTATTTTTGTGTTGGATTCGGGCGCAACCGATCATATGGCGAATCAAAAGAAATATTTCAACGATTTGAAAGCCATCGAAGAAGTTAATATTTCTACAGCAAAGAAAGATGAGAAAGTCTGTACGAGGGCGATACATCAACTAGAATGATGCAAGATGTTTTATATTCGAGCGGTTTGAAATGCAATCTCATGTCGATAAGAAGCCTAACCAAAAAGGGTTTCAAAATTGTATTCGAGGGTGATGTTGCTGTGGTTTCGTTTGGTAGTAAAACGATATTCGTTGCGCATGCGGAAGGAAATCTGTACAAAGTCATTTTTCAATTGGAGCGTGATGCATTCGCTGGATTTGCAGGTGAGGATAATTTGAAATCAGTCTCACAGGATTTATGGCATTATCGATTGGGGCATCTAAATGTTTTCGGCATGAAAAAGATGGTCAAAGCTGAAATGGTCGAAGGCATGGATAAAATTGATGTAAATACGGATAACAAATTCTGCGAACCGTGTGTAATGGGTAAACATACACGAATTCCATTCAAGAAGTGGCATGTTGCTCGATCAAAGCGCGTTTTGGAATTGATACACACGGACATATGCGGACCGATGTCGCAACCAGCACATGATGCGACGCTTTATGTTGTGACATATATGGATGATTATTCGAGAGCGTCAACACTTTACACCATGAAACTTCGCAGTGAGGTGCTTGATAAATTCAAAGAATTTCAACAAATGGATGAAGCAGAGCATTGCGTTAAAATCTCCAAATTGAAACGAGACAATGGTGGTGAGTATGAATCACATGAGTTTGCGGCATATTGCAAATCAAAGGGAATTCAACAGTTGAACACGGCGCCTCGTAATCCGGAAATGAATGGAGTTGCTGAACGTTTCAACAGAAATTTGCAAGAGAAGGCACTATCGATGTTGGTAGTTGCTAAGCTTGATCGACGTTTTTGGGCAGATGCGATTTGTACAGCAAATTTCATCAGAAATCGAGTTCCAACTGGTGCTTATGGAAAGCAGTTCAAAACAAAAACACCAGCTGAAATTTGGAACGGTAAGAAACCAGATTTGTCATTTGTTCGTGTTTTTGGGTCACCATGCTATAATCATGTGGCAAAAGAAACACGCACAAAGTTTCAACCGAAGGCGTCAAAATGCATTTTCATTGGCTACGCATCAACAAGCACATATCGTTTGTGGGATTTGACCAAAAACAAGGTGGTAGTAGCTCGCAACGTGACATTTGATGAAAAATCAATTTTAAATCGATTGAAAGAAATGCAGAATTCAGAGGCGGTAATTCATTTCGATTTGAACAGCAATCCAGTTGCAGAAGATGTGAGTGAGCTGAACGAGATATTGGAACACAGGGTTAATTTGGAAGACACTGGTAACAACGATGATAATGTCAACAGTGCTAATTTGGATGGCATTGGTAACATCGGTGACCAGATTTTACGGAGTAGCATGAGAGAAAAGCGGCAACCAGATCGATATGGTGATTGGGATTACGAAGCACATTTTGCACTATCGGCACAACAATTTGTCGAGAACGATCCACAGTCGATTGAGGAGGCAAAGCAGCGTTTGTGAGGAGGCAAAGCAGCGTGATGATTGGCCAGAATGGAAGAAAGCAATCGACAGTGAATACGAATCTCTTATTCAAACTCAAACGAAAAGCCAATGGTGATATTGACAAGTATAAGGCGAGATTCGTGGCAAGAGGTTTTTTACAAAAAGAGCGCTTCGATTTCAGCGAAACGTATGCACCTGTAGCTAAATTGTCGACACTTCGCATTTTATTGGCTATTGCTGTACATTTCAACATGCATGTTCACCAAATGGATGTGAAGGGAGCTTTTCTTAATGGCGATTTGAATGAAGAAATCTATATGTTGCAACCAGATGGATTCAACATGGGCTTAAAGGTTCGCAGGCTGAATAAGTCTATCAATGGCTTAAAACAGGCATCGCGCATGTGGAATGAAAAGTTCAACAAATTCATTCTACGAATAGGGTTCAAAAGGTGTGCATCAGATTATTGTTTATACGTAAAGATTGAAAACGGCATTCGTTGTTTCATACTTTTGTATGTTGATGATATGTTGATCATTTGCGACAGTTTGGAAAAGACAAAAATCATAAAAGGTCTTTTGGCAGCCGAACCCGAGATGACTGACGTTGGAGAGGCAGATACCTTTCTGGGAATGCACATTGAGTATGATCGACAAAAAGAAATCATCAAATTGATACTTGACAATACTTGACAAATGTACTTCGTAAATTTGGCATGGTATCATGTAGGCCAACAGCAACGCCAATCGAAAAGGGGCTACATTTGTCAGCTGAAAAAGGAGACATGGATTCAGAAGTACCGTATCGTGAATTAATTGGATGCTTGACATACGCTACATTGACAACAAGGCCAGATTTATGTGCAGCTACAAACTATTTTAGTTGTTTTCAGAGCTGCTATAAGCAAGAACATTTCACGCATGCGAAGCGCATTCTACGATACATACAGGGTACGAGCGATTTGAAACTTATATGTCGCAAAAACGAAAACGCTGACATTTTGGTTGGTTACGCCGATTCAGACTGGGCGGGTGATAAGAATGATTCGAAATCCACTTCTGGATATGTGTTCCAATTATTTGGGAACACGGTCACTTGGGGCACTGACAAACAAAACACTGTGAGCCAATCATCGACAAAGGCTGAATATGCTGCATTGGCAGAGGCATTCAATACAGCAGAATGGATCAAACAGCTGATTGGTGAATTGGGAATCGAAATCAAAAGTGCTATCACTATTAACGAAGACAATCAATCAGCAATCAAGGTGGCACAAGAGCCAAGAAGCCACAAACGTATGAAAAACATTGCGGTTAAATTCAACTTCATACGAGAAACAATTAGCAATGGAATTGTTCAACTCAAATACATTCCAACGGGCAAACAAATTGCAGACATAATGACGAAGGGACTCGGTAAAGTTCAATTCAATAAGTTACGTTGTGATTTAAATTTAGTCTAACTCCAAAGATTATTTGCATTGAATATCTAGTTCAATTTCGTTGAAAGTTTTTTATAAAATAAAATTTGAATTTAATATTTTGTTTGCGAAAGATGTTTAAAAGTAGATTTAACATTCTTATTAAATTAAGAGGCGGTGTTGAATAAAGTAATGTTGATTAGAGTAATTTATAGCGAATGCAATCTTCTTGTGAACGCAGTATTTTCACGTTTGATGGAATACGTGTGTGTACATAGTTTTTCTTTGATTCTATATAACCTGAATAAATAACACAACGTGTGGATGTATATTTTAATTAAATTAATAAAGTGTGTCTTATTTTTCTATTAATAAATAGCAGTATATAGTTGGTAACCACGCTCTACTGCAAAATAAGCTAATTAACAGATATTTTCGCAGCAACACATTTATTCCGTCCAAATAGATTCTACTAAATCAATTCTATCTCCCACGACTGATATTGACGAGAGATGGGCTCAATTCCAATCGCGTATCTTGAATCAGGTATCTGCATTGATGGAAATCAAAAGACAGCCACGTAGTACATCAAGTAACCGAACGTCGAAGGATCAAACGCGTTCCAATTCTCGAGTACCAATACAAAGCAACTGCGAGTGTTATTATCATCGTCGGTTTGGTGATTGAGCAAACAAATGCGTTTTTGGGTGTAAGCATCATGCTGTGTTAATCAACCAGACTGGCAGTCAGTCCACACCAAAAAAATAATCGCTCATCAACAGTCGGCGACGTGTTGTGATGGAGCAGGATCTAGTCGCCTTCTAGTAGCAGAAAAAAATAGAAATCGCAAGTTTTTGATTGATACCGGGGCGGATATCTCAGTAATACCACCGGATATTAAAAATAACACAGGTCTTGAGTCTGAATTTAATTTGTATGCGGCCAATGGCACGCGCATTAAGGATTTCGGCACCCGTACTCTTAAGGTCAATCTCGGACTTAGGCGTATTTTTTCTTGCAATTTTATTATCGCGGACGTGTCAATGTCAATATTGGGAGCGGATTTTTTGCGCAGCACTGGAATCATAGTAGATATTAAAAAAAGACGAATCATAGACCCTTTAACATCTGTTTATAGAGTCTGTTCACTAACAGATTGGTCAGATTCTTCGTTGCCGATCTTGGACAAATCCAACATAAACGACGAGAATCCAACATAAGTCCTGACATTTCCAACTTGTTGATGCAATACAATTCCATTACCCGGGAATCATCATTTAATAGCGACCAGGTGAAACATGACGTAACGCATTGTTTAAGAACGCAAGGCCCACCAATATAATGTACGGCGCGTCGATTGGCTCCTGATAAGCTCCAAATAGCCAAAGAACATTTTGAGGATACGATGATACGAGGCATATGTCGTCCCAGTAGTAGCGCATGGTCCAGTCCATTACACTTAGTGTAGAAGAAGAAGGAAGAATGGCGGCCATGTGGGATTACCGTGCTCTGAACAATGTCACTATTCTCGATTGTTATCCCATACCGCATTTGCAGGATTTTTTTGTTCAATTGGCAGGTTTTCAAATATTCACTACCTTGGATCTCATACGGGCGTACCACCAAATTAGATAGAGCCCAGCGACATCCCAAAAACGGCTATAGCCACGCTTTTCGGGATATACAAGTTTGTGAGAATGACCTTCGGGCTCCGTACTGCGGCGCAGTCATTCCAACGACTAATGCATGCGGTATTGCGGGGGTTATAGAGAAGACCACCTTGCACATCTATCTACAGTTTTCCAGCGATTGTTCAATGCAGGATTAGTGATTAACGTGGATAAGTGCGTCTTCGCGAAAGACGAAATACTATTTCTGGGTCATAAAATGAATGCGCAGGGTATCTTACCATCTCCCGGACGTGTCCAGATAATTACACAATTCGAGCGTCCAGTTAATGTCCAGCAGTTGAAACGATTTCTTGGAATGGTAAACTTTTACCGTCGTTTCATTCTCGCTGCAGCTAAAGATCAGGCTATTTTAAATGATTTTTTAAAAGGATACCGAAAAAACAGCAAGGTCCTCATTGATTGGTCCGAAGCAGCGATCAAATCCTTTCAAAACTGCAAGTTAAAGCTATCAGAGGCTACTTCACTTGCATATCCGGTAATGTCGGCACAAATGTCCATCATGGTGGACGCTTCAGATACAGCGATAGGAGCAGTTATTCAGCAATGGATGAATAATGCTTGGCAACCCTTAGGTTTTTTTCCGTTCATCTGACGCCTACTCAACAAAGATACAGCACATATGAGCGTGAGCTTCTGGCAGCCTATCTAGGTATCAGACATTTTAGATATTTGGTTGTGGGCCGTTGTTTTACAATAAATACCGATCACAAGACGTTGACTTTTGCTTTTAGGCAAAACATCGTAAAGGCATCACCACGCCAACGTAGACACTTAGATTTTATAAGCCAATTCACGACCGATTTGCAGCATGTGTCCGGTATAGACAATGTCGTTGCTGATGCTCTCCCGCAAATTGATCAGATAGACATGCCCGAAGCAATAGACTACAATGCTATTGCAGAAGCACAGCTCACAGATAAAGAATTAGCAAAGTTGATCAGGGACGACAACACTTCTCTTAAGTTCGATAAATTTCCTGTACAGGTTAATTCGGATAAAACTCTCTACTGCAATATGTCAACAGGCAAACCTCGTCCATATATTCCTAGAAAGTTCCGAACACAGGTATTTGCGGCATATAACAATTTATCACATCCTGGGATTAAGGCATCTGTGAGGTACGGATCATGTATTGTGGCCACACATTAAAAAGGATGTCAAGTTGCTTGCTCAATCGTGTATGTCGTGCCAAAGGTCGAAAGTTTCTCGACAGACTAGATCAATGTCATAGGTTTATATGAAATCACATCCAAGCGTTTCACGAAGTTCATGTTGATATTATCAGTCCGCTACCAATTTCTGAAGGCAATCGTTATTGCGTGACGATGATTGATCGATATACGCGTTGGGCTGAGGCCATTGCAGTTCTAGACATCACGGCAACTACGGTGGCATTCACTTTGTATTCGGCATGAATCACATGTTTTGGCGTACCTACCGTTGTATTGTTACCGATCAGGGCGCTCAGTTCGAGTTTCAGATATTTAAAGAATTGTCGAAGCTGTTAGGATTTGAAGGCAAACGTAGTATCACACGGCATGATTGAGCGTTGGCACCGATCGCTAAAAGCTGCCATAATGTGTTATAATAGAACAGACTGGACAGCAGTCCTACCTTCAGTCTTGTTAGGATTGAGAACCACGTATCGAGACGAATTGCGCGCAACTTCAGCTGAGTTGGTATATGGCAATACGTTACGTATTCCTGGTCAACTAGTGGAACATAACGAGCATACAATTCCACAATCCGAATTTATAAAGTGCCTTAAACGACATTTGAGGGAGTTAAAACCAGTTCAAGCAGCTCGGCATACAACTTATAAAATATTCGTCAATGGTTAATTAGGAGAATGCACTCATGTTTTCGTAAGAACAGATGCTTTACGCAAGGCGTTACAACCTCCATATAAGAGTACTCTCCATATACTCGTTCTTCTCTGTACACGTAGGTGTCGGGAGCCGACACCTTAAAGGAAGCTGTAGTAGTCATGAATGAATTAAGAACAACTACCGAATAATGTGGTCTAAATCTTCGCAAATGGGCATCCAACACCAGGGACATCCTGAAATGTATCCCGAGCAAATTCCATCGCACGGCCAACTTATCAACTAAGTTGAATGATTCCGTCAAAACCTTGGGTATAGTATATCATCCCCTGGCGAATGTATTTGAGTTCAAATCTATATTTTTCAAATGGACAACACACGATGCAAGCATTATTGTTGGCCTCATCCAAACCCCATCGAATGGTTGTCACCAATAAACATTACCCCTAAATTAATGATGCAAGAAGTTTGGACTCTGGGCATTGGATGGGACGAGCAACTAACTCCCACATTGAGAACAAATGGATTCAATACAAGGAGGAAATGTAAACAAGGAAGAAATGTTGTGAGGTTATGTCGTCCGCAAAAAATTTGAATTTTGGTTTATTTTCCTTCTCCGTTCATTGTGATCACATCAGAAATTGACAGTTCTCAAAAAACGGAGCGGACGGAACGGATACGTTCTGTTTCAACCTTTCCATAGTGACGGTTTATCGAAATAGGAATAGATACAGTGGATTGGACATTAATAAAACAATTGCAAAAGATAAGGAATGACGGTTTGGTCATAATGTTCATAACAATTTGGTAATTACATTTAGAATCTCTAATGCTCAAATACACTGCTATTAGTAAAAAAAGAACGTAGAGAAAAAGTTAGATACAAAACTGTGAAAAATATAAAATGAAAAATAAAATAAAATCATGACCAGATGAAACGGTATTAGAACTAGAATTAGAATTAGAAAAGTAAAAAGAAATCTGGCGAACCTCAAAATTCCGGTTGCCATAAAGGAAATTCCGAATTATGAATGGAATAGGCACGAATTAGATAATTTATACAAAACGTCTCGTATCACTTATACTGTACCAATATTACGGGCGATACGCAATACAAAAGAAAGGTGAAGCTAACCTGGATTTATAAATGTGAGGATTGATTTGGAACCAAATCCACTACACAGATAAATGGGATGAGACCAACCTAATTAAAGATCTCCGCAGAATCATTCAAATAGTGATGCGGTTGAGAATTATTTCTCTAAAATCATAGCTATCCAAAAATTTGATGTGTAATGACGTTAAATTAAACACCAACTATGGATCAGCAGTAGAAAAGAGTATAATAATCAGAACAAAGAGAACTCTATATGAACAAATGTAAGCGCTCAGCAGAGAAGTTACGAAGCCACTTACAGCTAGTCGGAGAAAACTATAAACGGCGTGAAAATTTACTGAACACATTCATTAACATACGATCGCTTGTTGTAAACCTGTTGAACAACATGCTTAAGCAATTAACGATTACTACGGAAGCTACCGGTGTTATTAACTCTTTATGCGATACATACGATTATTCTGAAAATCTGTTTCCAAAAAACCGTAATCATGAATTGTATAAGATTGCATTGGTTCAACCAAATACTCCTCTGTAAAGAGACATTCCGTTTACTACTGTACCAAAACAACTGTAAGGTCGTAGAATTAGTTATAGTAAGCTAGGTTGAGCAGTGTAAAACGAGCCTGATCCGGTGCCCTTCACAAATGCAGTATGTAGAAGCACAAGTACTTGTTTTGATAAAAACCCGGGCCCAATATGTTGAGTTTCGACACATAAATACAAAATGGGGTGGTTAAACAATATCCGAATTCCACTAGACTACTGCTTAATATTGCGAAATAGAATAAAAAATTCAATGAATCTAAATAAGTAATTGCATTTAACAACTGACAGATAAATTATGTGAGGAAATACTCATTTTGAAAAAATACACAAAAGGTACAGTAATAATAAAAATTCCAACAGTACGAAATCAAAATTGTACTAAAAAACAAATTTATAAACAGCAGCAAAATTGGCGCAGTTGGAAAAGCAATTCATTTAAATGAAACTCGGCCACATGAAATTAATATTAGAAGTTTTTATGTTTGAGACTTTACGAGCTATTCAGTGCCGCACCACGGTGTATTTAAATAAGATAGCGCGACATTTAAACTAGGAATGCCAATTGGAGTCTCTTGCAAAACACTATTACATGGTTCTCTGGCTCAACCAGTTGACAAAATCAATTCGATCTTTTACACCTTCACTAGAAGTATAATGGAAAACGGTTAAAAAACAAGAAAATGTTTCGAACGAAGCATTTACCGCCTTTGAGCGGATGTATCTACAGAACATGTGTCCCCAAACTAAGGCCTAATTGACCTAAATTAGTTGAATTTTGTCAAAAGTTACGATTATTGACGTCAATTATTGAACCAAAAAAAAAAATAAATCCACCACGTTATTTCGGCACTCATTTACATTTTATCCTAACTACATACATCACACATACTTCAATTATCAATAAATGTAATTAAAAAAATTCAATTATTTAAATATTTATATCTTTTAATTATTATATAATTATAGAAAACACAGTCTTCTTAATTCATTTATATTTTTTTATGTTTTACTTTACTTTACGTTAAAAAAATTAATTCAAATTTCCATTAATCAATCATTATCAGATCATTGTCAACATTACTTATGTATGTACATTACACCCTCATTCCAAATCACTACGTTATATGTATAATTTATATGCTATTAATCATACCAAACTTTTAATTTATTCCTATTAAATTATTTTAGCACTTTTATTTCCCAAAAAATAAAAAACTTTTAATTATGTTGCATGCAACAGTCTACCATTATTACAAACCGCAACATAAATAAAATATGTACTCCATTCCTCACGTGAATCATATTGACCCCGTCCACAAAGTACAAAAACCCATAAACTATTATAATTTCGATCACAGATTTATAAAAATAAAACTTATTTCAATTTATTTATTTAATAATCATCGGAATGATTGATTACTTACTTAAGACAATTTGATTGTCCTGGGCAAATGACTGGATGCTATGACATACCGGATGAGGGATCATCGAGATCCGTTGCTAGCATTGAATGACTGTGTTTATTTAGTGCACCAGAATTTTTATTACTATGACTATTACTACTACTGCTACCGCTATTTCTACTATGACTACTACTACTACTGACGCCACCATTATTTCTTGTTGCATGGTGATTATAATGATGATTGTGATGATTATATCGACCGGGACCAGTTCGACCACTATTACTCGCCCGATATTCATTATCGATTTTCGAGATAATTTTATCCGCCTCTATGAAAATCGGATCGGTGCCATCCGGTTTTGGTTTTGTAGTTGTCGTTTTTGTCGTAGTCGACGATGCCGATGTTGACGATGTCGTGGTCGATGTTGATGATCGTACCGGTGGTGTTTGATTATTACTATTTATATTATTACTATTATCTAGATCATTATTATTATCGAGCGGATTTGGTGTCTTTATATAATTAATCAATTTACCATTACCACCGCCAAATTCTTTTGGATCGAATTCGGTGAAAGCGATTTCTTTCTCTTTCGAATTACCTGGCATGGTTTTTAATTTCGTGATGCGAGTTTGCACGATTTGTAGATGGCGCAGTATATAGTCTTCATGCGGTGCTAGTTGATGGGCATGCTGTAAACACGACTGTGCCTGGGCTAGCTTACCCCGTTCAACGTATACAACACATAAATTATGTAGTCCTTGGATGTTTATTGGATCCAGCTGCAGAATCCGTTTATAGCACTAAATTATATATAAAATATATGATTAACCATTTAATTTACCGGTATAAATTGTAAAGTGCTACTTACATTTTCCGCCGCATCCAAATCCTTGATGTTATTGATATAAATGTCGCCCAACAATATTAAACCTTTTATATGATCGGGATGATGTTTAACCAGTTGGTTTAAAAATGGAGCTGCTTCGAGAGGCCGATGATCATCGGCTAGCAAAAGGGCCAAATTAAATAGGGCACTTCTAAAATCATGTTTTAGGTGTACCGCTCGTCTAAACCAATTTTCCGCCTCCTCAATATTTTTGTCGTCCATCGCCAACATACCCAAGTTAAAATGTACACGTTCGTTTGAACCATCTTTCGCCAACAGTTTTAAAAGTCGTTCACGTGCAATTTTTCTCAGTTCGACTCGACCCAATTCTTGTAGTAATATGGCCGAATTCAATAACGCCTGTTCATGTTCCGGATCAAATTCTAGCGCCTTGTCTAAATACGCCAACGCTTGAGATGCTTTACCTTGTTCCAAGAATACAACGCCCAACTGTCGCAAGGATAATGAAATACATTTTAAAGATTTATAACGTTTTGTATAGAAGTAAAAAAATATATTTTTTTGGAAACAGAAAAATTTCCAGGAATACGCAACAAACAATAGAGGAAGAATTTGGAAAGAGGAAAAATCAACGTTTTGTTTATAAATGCATGTTGCTAAAAATCAATAAAGGATTACAAAAATAAATTTAGGTACTTACATTGTAATATATATCAGGGTTAGACGAGTCATACAGGAGCGCCCGTTCATACACCTCCTGCGCATCTTTTGTTCGATTCAATTTAATCAGTATATCTCCCCGGTTTATGTACGCCTGGGTATAGTCAGCTCTCATACTAATCGCTTGCCTATACAACATATCCGCCTCCTCCAATCGCGTATGATTCTTCGATATCAAATTGGCCAAATTTAGGAAAACATTTAGATGATTTGGTGCAATTCGCGCCTGATACGATTCACCCGGCTTTGCTTTCGGCAACAACGATTTAGCACGTAAATATGCATCTTCTGCCTCTTTAAACATTTTCAAATGGTTATACGTTCGGCCGACATTTATATGTGCGCCCACATCATCCTCTTGAACTCGTACCGCCGCATGAAAATACCGTAATGCTTCATTGTACTTTCCTTCACTCTCGAGGGCATGACCAACATTATTGAATAATTTTGCATTACGCTGATTAACTTTTAGGCCGCTCATGAATATTGAGTATTCCGTTTCCCAGTCACTATTGCGCGTATACGTTTTAGCCGCGTGGCACACCACCAAAAACACCATACATGACCATGCGAATTTTTTCGAAATTTTTTCCGACAACAAATGAAATCCATACCCAATGAGTAGACAGAATCCCATCGACGGCATGTATAATATCCGTTCGGCGATTACAAATCCGACTGGAAAAAATAAATTCGATGCGGGCAGAAATGGTAGTACAAGAAATGCAAGACTCTGAAATGAGATAAGAAAGAAAAAGTTTAAGAATTAAATTTTTTTTTGCGTGTGTTTGGCTTTTCATACCACCCCCTCGGTACATAGTTCAACAGAATTTAATCAACATAAAATATGAATACAAATATGTATTTAAAATTTTGATGAGCTAATAGAATAAAGCATAAAAGTTTTGTTTCTATTTTTTTTTGTGCAGGGTACATTTCCAACAAAGAACGGCAGACATAAAATAGAAAAACTTTTTTTTTGTGCTGTGTGCTTTTACTGTTTAAATATAAATGTCATAAAAGTTTTTCGACGGCAAATTGGATTGAAGTTCACAATTTTTTGTGCTGTTTGCAGATTTATCAAAAACCACATCGTTTATACATTTTTCAATTATAGTTTTGTATTTAACAGATATTTAAACTATTATTTATGTCGTTTTGAAAAAGCTTGAAATATTTGACGGGTCGCATGACATGTGACGTGACATGCAAGTTAAAAAAAAGGTTTGAATGAGATTTTAACTATAGATAAGTTTTTGTAGTACAGCTGAGTGCGGTTTACCGTTATTCGAACGATTCTTGAAAATTACAATGTTGTAATACACTCCGCGATATTTAATTAAAGTCACAAATAGTTTTAAATGTAAATAATTATTAAATAACGAATTGTTTCGTTTAACTGTACTGTATACGTTTGAACGAGAAAAAACAAAAGAAGTTCCGATGAAACATTTAGAAATTCCATTAAAGCCAGTTAGTATATCTTAGGTGTTTGATTTAGTTAGGTCACTGTTGCGGTATTTTTAACGAGTTTTCTAATTAGTGAAATTACTACACTTGAACCTCGATTATTCAGGATGAGCGGGACTTCTAATCGGATCCCGGATATTTGAGATTCAAGTATAGTTGGTATTTTATAAAATTTTGATAAAATGGAGCAAAGAAAAAACACTAGCAACCGAAGACGAAACGAGAAAAAAACGAAAAAAATAAAAATAATCAGTAAATTTGGAAAAATGTTATCTTTTCGAACGAGAAGAAGTCTAATTTCGCCAGACCTGGTGGATTCAAGTATTACTGGCACGATTTAAGGTCGTATAAGGAAGTATGAATGAGCCGAAATTTTAGCAGGGCCCCTCCTTAATGATTTAAGGAAAACTCCTATGTGTAAAATTTCGACGCGAATGATCACATAGTGTTCGTCCATAGATTACAGAGAGCTGACATTTTAATATATTTTTGTGAAAATCATACAACCTCGAATTGAATTTTCCATCAAAATAATGCTCCCATTCACAAATCGACGGAAACGATCGATTGGTTTAGTGAGCGACAGTTCGAAGTTTTGGGCTGATCGGCACGTTTTTTTTATTTAAATCCTATAGAGAATTTATGGGGCAATGTGACACGTAAAGCCTATACCAATTGTGTAGGATGAAGATTGAAGATTTGCATTTGTATCCTTTCAAAATTCAATTAACACAAAAATTAAAACAAACAGATCATTATCAACGCAGAACTTGATCAAATGGTTGTTATAACATGGTGCTGGTTTTTCACACATAGTCATCTTTAGTGATGAATCTCATTTCACATTGGATGGTTTCGTCAACAAACAAAATTGTCGTATCTGTGGAGAAGTGAAATCGTAAAATAATTTCAGAAAAATCATTACATCCAGAAAAATATACTGTTTGGTGTGGTTTTACGGCTGGCGGAATCATTGGTCCGTTTTTCTTCGAAGACGCAAATGAAAGAGCGTTACTGTCAATGTAGAGCGCTATAGACATATTATTGAAGATTTTTTGTGGCCTCAACTTGAACAAACAACAATATTGTTATTTTCAACGGGATGGAGCTACAAATCACACAACACGTGTTACCAGGACAAATGCACAATTAAAATTTTTTTTGTTTCAAATCTTGGAATGTTGTACCAATTATGAAAGGTTATTTAATTTTAAATAATAATCCGTTTAAATTGGGCCAAATCAATGCCAGGTTTTCGTGTAATCGGTTTAAATTGATCGGTTCTTTTTTACCAAGACAAATGCACAATTAAAAAACATCCAGCTATTGCGGTCTAAGTTTCCAGGCCGATTAATTTCACGTAATGGCGACATAAAAAGGCCACCTAAATCATGCAATTTAACGCCATTAGATTACTTCTTTTGGGGTTCCTTGAAAAGTAAAGTTTATGTGAATAAACAACAATTTTTTTCACATATAATTATTAAAAGCCATAGACATCACCCTATGCACAACCGATATATACAATAAACTCGAATGGGACTGCAAAGAGGATAACATAGGATCTGACCACCTGCCAATCATAATAAAAGTAAACGTAAACAAATACATGAAAAAGGAAAACACCAGTTGGAAAAATGTAATAAAATAAATATCAGAAATTCAGGAAGACAATAACCTAGTAAATATAGAATCCAAAATAGAAGAAATCATAGAAACAAACACAAAACTCATAACCATAAATCAAAACAATAACCCAAAACCATGGTGGAACGATCATGTTCAAAGATTGTGGAACATAAAAACCGGAAAACAAAAATGCTATAATAGACATAAGAATCTTTACACGGCTACAGAACTACTCAGATCAATAGCAGTACTAAAACGAGAGATAAAAATAGCAAAAAAGAATTCATGGGAAAATTTTATTAACACCATAAACAGGGAAATAAATACGAAACAGCTTTGGCACAAAATTAATAAACTAAGAAATAAGAAAGGAAATAAAGGATTCAATCTATTAGAGGAATATGATATGGCAGAAAAATTTATAAATGAGAACTTCCCAGAAACAATCGAAACAATAAGATTACCCTGCGTAAATACTGGAAGGCCAGAAACAATATTCAATAATGAAATAATTAATAAAATAATAAAACAAAAACAAAATACAGCACCTGGAGAAAATAAAATATCATATAAAACCATTCAAAACATAATAGAAATAAACCCGAAGTTAACAAACATTATAATAAGTCATCTAAATAACATATATAAAAACCAAATATATCCAGAAAATTGGAAAATTACGAAAATAATAGCTATTAAAAAACCTAATAAAGATGAATATGAAACGGAAAATTATAGACCAATAAGCCTACTCAACACATTTTCGAAAATATATAACAAAATGATTCTAGAGGAATTAAGTCAACACTTAGAAAACAATAATATATTACCAAAAAAAACATATGGTTTTAGAAAAAATATAAATATTATGGATTACTTCGTAGACCTCTTCAGTAAAATAGCATCAGAAAAACATAATAATAAAACAATAATAATAATAACGACCGATATATCAAAAGCTTTCGATCACGTAAACAAAAAAATACTAATAGATAAACTAATTAAAATAAATACACCAAACCATATCACAAATTGGATATATCAATTCCTAACGAATAGAGTAATAATCTACAATAATGAAACTTCAACAATAAAACAAATCACTAACAAGGGATTACCACAAGGCAGCAGCTTAAGCCCATGTCTATTCAACATATACACCAGGGAACTCCATAATATAGTAAACAATAACAACAACATTTATCAATTCGCAGACGATATAGTGATGCTAATAACAGGGAAAACGGAAATAGAAGCACAAACAATATAATAACAATTATTATTATTGTTTTACAAATCGCAAAGAGATCTAAAGGAAGGTCTAAACAAAATAGATCTAAAATTAAACCCAAACAAATGCTCTTTCATGAGATTATTCAAGAACAAACCTACGAATTTTCAACCGATCCTCAACAACATAATCATCAAAGAGGAAAGAACTATGAGACTACTGGGTGTAACAATAAGCAATAAAATATCACTACTGCCACATTATAAAATAATTGAAAAAGAAATAATAAACGCAACAAATTTATTAAAAACAATAACATATAAAAATAGTGGAGCACACCCACACCTAGTTGCCAATGTATATAAAGCTATAATACAATCGAGAACAAAATATGCAGATATAATAACACCCACAAACATAAAAAACAGCATAAAAATAAAACAAAAAATAATAAACCAAAACCTGCGTATCTGTACAGGTATGCTAAAAACTACACAAATCCCCACCTTACTGGCGGAAACAGCAACACTACCGGCAGAACTCGACAATAAGGCCACAACACTAAAGTATATAGCCAAACATCTACAAAAGAATAGTGATATCCAAAAAAGAATAAAAAACAACTCCTCTATGAAAAAACTGTCCAACCTATACCTAGAGTATGAATTTCTACGTGAAATAGAACAACCACAAAGCATGGTTATGGAAAAAACCGAAAACATTTTAGTTCAGGAAGTATTAATAAAAGAAATAAGAAAAGATACCATAAACGAAATGATTGCAAGAGCACACCACAACGAAATACGGAACAAATACAAGGAATATGTAGAAATATATACAGATGGGTCACTAACAAGAGAACAAGGAGGAATTGGAATTTATTTCAAAAACTCAGAAATAGAGATAAAACTACAACTAAAAAACCAAGCATCAATCAAAACGATAGAAACTTTAGCAATAAAAACCGCAATCGAGAAAGCTATAGTAATGGGTATAGAAAATATGATAACATTCACAGACTCAAAGAGCAGCTGCACCTCAATAAAACGAGCTAACGAAGAGAGAAAATACAACTTTTACGAACAACAAATATTTGACATGATAAGGGGAAAAAATTTCAAAATAATTATACAATGGATACCGGGACACTTAGGAATAAAAGAAAATGAGAGAGCAGATAAACTAGCTAAAGAAGCAATAGAAGATCCTAACGAAATAATAAACAACCCAATAACCTTAAAGGACTCGTATCAAATAATAAAAGAAACAATAAATAAAGAATGGCAAATAAAATACAACGAATGGACAACAACAGTTGGAAAATACGACAAAATTATCAATATAACACCTCCAACTAAACCATGGTATCATAACTCAAGTCTAAGCGCCTACAATATAAGACAAATTAATAGACTGAGATCGGGACACGCTAAAAACAAAAAATTTAAACACCTAATGAAAATAGAAGACAATAACATATGTGAAGTATGCAACACACTGGAAGACAACGAGCACATAATAGAAAAATGTACAAAATACGACCAGACAAGAAGTAAATATGCATTATTACTAAACACCAAATTAATAGATATACTCAAATCGGAGAATGTCAATCACTATAAGATTCTATGCGACTACCTAAAGGAAATAGGAAACAACTTATAATAACAAATCATAAATACAACGAACAACAAACAATCAATTCTTCAAGGATGATCAGTGTGAAGGACAAACTACAAATAACAACAAATCATAATTTTATTCTTTTTATTTATTGAATTTCAATTTTCAAACATGTAAACATTAATTAAAAATATTGGTCGTGTGGATTTCGATTCAGACCTTAGCAAATGAAATATAAAAAAAAAAAAAAATGTTAAAAGCCATAATTTTACAAAAAATAAAAAACACCAGAAAAAATCTTAGTATTTCGATGTTTTGTTTTAAAAAAACATCTAGGCACGACTTTTGAAAGACTCTTTCAAATGAAATTGAATTCAATAGCTTTCTGCCTATTAACGACAAGAGTCCCACATCTAGTGATTTTTTTTTCTATGAGAAAAGATGGTAACTTTAACTCGTGGCTATGTAGCTCTCTAAGCGTGACATTTTGAAAAGACAAAACGGCGGAAATGAATGCCCTTTATTTGAGCTTTATTACGAATTCTTCGTTGGCCAGGATTAGTTTCTTTCGTTTTGCAGGGTTCTGCAGAATATCAAAAAACTTGAAAATTTTCCAAATATACTTTTGCTAGTTGAAAATGCGTACATGTTGGTACGTATTCCCCAATTCCAGAATTCACGTACGTCATAAATACGATTGTAAAAAATACGTTCTGTACGTATTAAATAAGTACGTCTTGCAACCCTAACAAGGGAGTACCTGCAGAAAAGATTGGCACATATACTGAATAGAATGAGACTCTGTCAAGAAATTCTACGTTACTATCGAAATGAGTTAGAGGCTAAATTTAAAACAGTATTGTCCATAACGACACAGAGCGACAGGTACCTTTCAATTAACACATCAACCAATGTTCCAGAACACGGTAGGTGCAAACAGCGATTTCGTAGATAGACCAGGCGGCCGAGTAACTACAACAAAAGCTGCAGCAGTTAGATGCCAGGATTGCACAAATCGAACAACTGCACGAGGACATGGTGAATGCCACTAGCATTGAGGAAACAACGCTGTCGAACTTCATCAGAGATGATTGCTCAGAGGCAGTGTTGTGCAATTGTATGTAAAAAACTGTTTTATACATTTTTTACGTAAAAAATGGCATTATACTTAAATTACTGTATAAAACGTATAATATTGTATAAAATCAAACGCGTATTTAAAAACCTTAGTTAAATCGCAAACCTTAATATACGAAATGTAAATTTGTATCATATTTTTACATTTAATTTTATTCGATAAAAACTATATTAATAAAAGAAGTTAAATTAATATAAAATACGACATAAGAATAACTACAGAAGCCGTTATCCAAATATACACTTCGCAAATGCAATTATTGCGAGGAACACTGCGTAAAACATTCGTAACTAATTCAAAAACATCAATTCTTACGTATATGAAAAAAAAATTTGGATATATGTAAAATGAGAAATGGATTTGAAATTTTTGAATTTATTTATATTACTTCTAATTTATTAGTTATAATTAAAAGTAAAATATTTGTAGCAAAATATAAAATAATAATTTTTTTTTTCAAAGAAAATATGGTTTGTTTCTCAGCTACTAACTTATTTTTTAGAATAGAAAAACAAAATCCACAACACTATGGGATTGAAGTGTAAAACGATTAATCGTCAAACTCATTCAATATTAATGCTCTAACATTTTAATGTTATCTGTTACAAAAGTTGTTTAGATGATTACGAGAAATCATTACCATCTTTCGACAAGATTATTTAACTTGACACAGACAGAGACATCTGTAGTGCAATTTGTTCTCTATCGATTATTGCTTAAAATAAGAATTACATTGCTTAAAATAAACAACTTCATACTGCTCAAATATTGTAGCAAAACGAAATAAAAAAAATTGTTGCGCTATGTGACGTGAGGAGTAAAAATCCAAAAATTTAGGTATCATTTGTTATTGTCAAATGTCAACACAAAAAAATAAAAATAAAAATCGAAATAGTAATATCGATTAATATTACGGAGTTTTCAGATAGGTTTGCACGAATTTCTTTAAGACAGCTATCGTAGTTAATCCTTAAGAGTCTGTTCGATAAAAATTTTCGACTAGGGAGGGACAAGTTTCGAATGTGAACGAAGATTTAATAATTTCAGTGCAAAGTTGGATAAGTTTGGGTGGCTTTTATCGCTGCAGTGCGTCAAAAATCTTGTGGATTTCTTATTTCTTTTGAGTATAAAGTATGGGATATTTCACTTTTGTTTTTGTAAATGAGCCAATCCTCATTTCCTTGGCCATTTAAATTTGTTAAAACTAATTGATTTTATCCATTTGACTATCAATTAAAAGGTCGTTATCGTAATAAGGATGCACATAATAAGCTGGCGTTTTTCGAAAAGTATTTGTAGTTTATCTCTAAATCTTACCTGTACGTTAAATGATAGCCACATAAAACCAGCATTCGCTAAAGTAGTTTTTCCACGTTAGAAAGTGTTTATAAGATTACATATGGGATCAAACAATTCTTTTGAGTTTTGTACGCTTTCGATAAAATCTTTATCAAAAAGAAATTTTGACATATTTGCCATAACTATTTTGGTGTCTGACAAATTTAACTGGCCACGGAAATTTGATTGAGGATTGGCACATTTACAAAAACAAAGTGCAATTTTCCAAACTTTATACTCAAAAGATTCCAGACATTTTTTGGAGCACTGCAGCGAAGCCACCCAAACGTATCCAACTTAGCACTGAAATTATTAAATCTTCCAGCATCGACAGCGCAGATTGAAAGGATATTTTCAAATCGGGGTCAAATTCCTTGCCTAATTCGAAATAGCCTGACATTTAATAGGTCTAAAAAATTAATTCATATTGTTTAATATTATTCTTTAAATAATAAAGAAATTCTAATTCGATTTGTTGATAGTGATGTTAATGAAGATTTGTGATAAACAAAATTTCATTAATGTTACTTTTAAAAGTAAAACTGAATTTATAATAAATAAATAAACAATTTTTTTGAAATACAACATATTTGTTTCTATTAATAATTATTATAAGCATAAGTAAACAAAATATTTATTTTTCAGTCAAAATTCTACTTAGTTAAGAAAATTAAAATATTCGAGCCAAAGAGCCATTGGTATAGTTTCATTTGACTTGTAATTTAATAAATAATAGAAAACTCACTCGAAAACGGTTAGTAAAATTTTAATATCTCGGGCCAAATTTTGATTTGCCGTATTCTTATAGCTAAGGCTAAGATGAGCGATACATCGAACAAGCATAGTTTTGAACTCCAACTCATTCATACGAAATATCGTTTTCAAGCAAATTTGCACTATCCTTGATTCCTTGGCCGTAATAAAGTCCTCTAGTTTTGGAGCTGGTGTATTTGGAGCTGGTGGATATAATTATATTATTTTGATATAATATAATATTTAAATTTTTATATACCTGATTTTATTTTTCGATTTTTATTTTTGTTTTTTTGTGTTGACATTTGACAATAACAAATGACAGCTAAATTTTTGGATTTTTTCTCCTCACGTCACATAGCGCAACAATTTTTTTATTTCGTTTTGCTACAATATTAGAGCAGTATGAAGTTGTTTATTTTAAGCAATGTAATTCTTATTTTAAGCAATAATCGATAGAGAACAAATTGCACTACAGATGTCTCTGTCTGTGTCAAGTTAAATAATCTTGTCGAAAGATGGTAATGATTTCTCGTAATCATCTAAACAATTTTTGTAAAAGATAACATTAAAATGTTATAGCATTAATATTGAATGAGTTCGATGATTAATCGTTTTACACTTCAATCCCATAGTGTTGTGGATTTTGTTTTTCTATTCTAAAAAATAAGTTAGCAGCTGAGAAACAAACCATATTTTCTTTGAAAAAAAAAATAATTGTATTTATATTTTTCTACAAATATTTTACTTTTAATTATAATTAATAAATTAGAAGAATTATAAATAAATTCAATTCAATTCAATTATTTAAAGTTCAATTCTCATTTTACATCATACCTATATCCAATTTTCGTTATATAGATAAGTAAGAATTGAGATTATGAACTATAAGTAATTTTGAATTTGTTCCGAATAGTTTTTGTATTTTACATTTTGTAAAAAATTGTTATGTGTAAAATACGTATTTTACATGTAAAAAACCGAGTATATTACGTAACGTAAAAAACAGGCACAACACTGCTCAGAGGTGATAACGAGTAGCGAAAACCTGAGAGTCAAAATAGCCAAAAATATTGAACGACACGACACCAAGGGAAGAAACTTCAAATAAATTAAAATAAATTGAAATCCCACATTTTTATGGATAGGGATGATATTTTTTAGATAGGATATTTTTTAGATAGGGATGTTGTAGATGAGAGCTTACGTTGTGAACTGAAGTTAGATTTTGAGACTTGTATTAAACAAAATTATTTCTGTTTTGATAATACATATTTCAAATTCGCTGATGGTCTACCCATGGGCTCCCCTCTGTCACCTTTGTTGGCTGAAATTTTCATGAATTTCTTCGAACAAATGATCATATCAAATAACCGTCCTTATTTTCGTCATATAATCTTTTGGTATAGATATGTTGATGACATATTATGTCTATGGAATGGAACGGATAGACTGTTAGACTCTTTCCTTACTTGGTTAAATTCTCAATATCCCACCATTGATTTTACGTTAGAAAAAGAAGAAAATAAATGTATTAATTTGCTGGATATAACAATAACCAGGATTAATTTATCTTTAGACTTCAAAATTTATCGGAAACCCACGTATACAGACGCTGTTATCCCTAGTTCTTCAAACCATCCTCATAATATTAAAATGTCAGCTTTCCACTCACTCATAGACAGACTAATAAACATCCCTTTGACAAATTCAAATTACAACACTGAGCTTAACATAATTCTTCAAATAGCAACGAATAACGGATATGCAACTAGAGGACTATATTAAAGTTATTGAATAAAAAGCTAAAGCGTAAAACTCTAACGGGTATTTATCCACCGGATAGTCCAACGCGGGAAAATTGGCGTGGCTTAGAGTATATAAGAAAAACGAGCCAACGGATTAGCAACATCGTGTCCAATTATACCAATATTAGTTTTGCTTTTTATAATAATAACACAATAAAGAAAATGATTTTTAACAATAAACCTAGAGTTGGTCGCCTTTCCAAATCTGGTGTCTATAGGATCAATTGCAATGATTGTAGTTTCTCCTATATTGGTCAGACTGGGCGCAATTTTGGAGTTAGAGCTAAAGAACATTTATCTGGGTGCAATCAATCAACTTTCCATAACCATTTAACTTCAGAAAATCATACAGCTAGCTTGAACAATTTAGACATATTACATATATGTACAACCCAAAGGCAGACGTTTAGATACTTAAGAATCTTACGAAATTAGAAAATCAATATTTCTTAACCAAAATATCTTTAACGAACAGAGAGAAATCCGGTTCTCACCAATTACAGATCCCGCCCTTTTCTATTCTCACGTACGCAATAATATACCTTGAATTTTGTTACTCAACCTATGACTCATCGCCTACCTGCGCGATCCGTAGATTAATTTTTATTGCTTATTTTCTGTCCCTCCTTCTTTTATTTATAATTTGCTTTTTTCTGCTATATAACAAAATTTTTACTAATACAAATCAGTAGATACTCCTGATGATGACCTAACAAGTCGAAATCGATCGAGTGATTTTTTAAACTTTTTGAAAATTATTCAAAATAACTGCGAAACAAAAAACAAGTGATTAATAAAAAATGTGTTTATTAAGTATAAGTGTGTTTCGCCAAGTGCCTACGGCAAATAGTGTAAAAAGTATAGCTCTCTAAGCGTGACATTTTGAAAAGACAAAACGGCGGAAATGAATGCCCTTTATTTGAGCTTTATTACGAATTCTTCGTTGGCCAGGATTAGTTTCTTTCGTTTTGCAGGGTTCTGCAGAATATCAAAAAACTTGAAAATTTTCCAAATATACTTTTACTAATTGAAAATGCGTACATGTTGGTACGTATTCTCCAATTCCAGAATTCACGTACGTCATAAATACGATTGTAAAAAATACGTTCTGTACGTATTAAATAAGTACGTCTTGCAACCCTAACAAGGGAGTACCTGCAGAAAAGATTGGCACATATACTGAATAGAATGAGACTCTGTCAAGAAATTCTACGTTACTATCGAAATGAGTTAGAGGCTAAATTTAAAACAGTATTGTCCATAACGACACAGAGCGACAGGTACCTTTCAATTAACACATCAACCAATGTTCCAGAACACGGTAGGTGCAAACAGCGATTTTGTAGATAGACCAGGCGGTCGAGTAACTACAACAAAAGCTGCAGCAGTTAGATGCTAGGATTGCACAAATCGAACAACTGCACGAGGACATGGTGAATGCCACTAGTATTGAGGAAACAACGCTGTCGAATTTCACCAGAGATGATTGCTCAGAGGTGATAACGAGTAGCGAAAACATTAGAGTCAAAATAGCCAAAAATATTGAACGACACGAAACCAAGGGAAGAAACTTCAAATAAATTAAAATGAATTGAAATCACATATTTTTATGGGGAATCTTTAAAATGGGCAGTCATTTACGATATATTTAGAATGATAGTACATGATAATAAGGAGATTAATAAAACCATTAAGATGCATCAATTAAAAACTGTGGTGCTCATGACTCCTGAGCAGGACTACAGGAAGACTCATAAATCACATTGAGGTAACCGGAGAAATTTACCTAGATGCCTGGAGCCTGTTGGTGAACAGTTATCAAACTAAGAGACAACTGGTGACAACTCATGTCAACACCATTCTGAACTTCCCAACGGTGCAATCGGAATCAGCAGCTACAATTAAATTGCTGTATGATACTTTAACGGAAAGTATACAGGCAATTAAAAACTGGGGGATACCTACTCTCTCTTGGAATTACATGATTATTCCAATTATCTTGAAAAAATATGACGTTGAGGGAAGAATTCATGGTGAGAGCGTATATTTCAAGCATCAGAAGCCATCAAAACAAAATCCATAGTTCGCGAAGCTAGTTCAAATCATCCGCTGGCAACAAGAGTCAACACATGCCACACAAGCTTTAAAGGGCTGTACGAAATTTCGTCAAATTTCAACTTTAGAGCGATCCAAATTGCTCAAGAACAGCTCTGCAACAGGTGTTTCAGGCAGAAAAATTTTCCTCCTTAAGAATCCTAATTCTAATTTTAAACTGGTAGGTAAATTCGTTCCTGCATTTTTGCTAAAAAAAATTCTGAATATATCTCTGTTATCAAGTTGCAGTAATTCGTTGTTGTGGTCACAAGAAGCATTGAGATGTATGGTCAAAATGTGTGGCTAACATCAGATTATCCTTCACATGATGGGGAAGATACCCTATCTGCCATTTTAGGAAGCTGATTAAAGAAGGATCAAAAACAAAAAAATGGAGTATCCTAGGAAGTGATGCACAAATTCATATCACATAATTTAGGGAAGTACTGAAACGAATAAACGAAGTGAGTTACTCCTTGATTTAAATCTTAGTATACTAACCTAATCTCAGATACCATTATGGATATTTTAGTGAATTGGACAGTAAGTAATTGGACAGTATTGTAAGTAATTCACTACCGGTATCGGCTCCAAGCCTTAGTGATTCAACACAAGAGCTTGATGTCTTACTGCACCAGCTATCCTACGCTTTAATAAGATCATATTAGGTGAGTGTCGTTCTAGTAGACCACCTGGTGGTCGAAAGGGCTTCAAAATTCCCGTACAAAATGCAAGACGCTCTTTAGAAAAGCCAAGAAAACTAAAGCTGTTAAGGACTCAGACTGCTACAAGAAAGATCTCAAAACAAAGAAATACGAATTAAGGAATGATAAAACAAATGCTTGGAGCCTACTGTAGTAAAATACAGGAGTCCTGCGAGACATTAAGGCTGCGTAAAGTCGGATCGTTAAGTCCCACCACTCAAAGTTTTCCAATGACCGAATGGCTTTTGGACCGTAACAAGTGCAGAATCCTTGAGCAACTACTGGAAACTCATTTTCCAGGAAGTACCAAATCTGCTTCACAAAGGCCTAGGGACAACAGGTTATTATAAACAGGAGAAAAACCCTGTAGCCTCTAGACACATTATAATGTCGTTGCTTAATAGGAGGTGCCTCGCCTCTCCTACATCAATGACATATTCTAAGAGATGAGTTTTCCCCAGACCGTTAACCTCGAAAGACGGAAAGGGGCTTATTATTACTTGGATAGCTTTATTTTGTGATTCAGTTAGTTGATGGTGTTTCAATTCGATTGAAGAACCAGACAGAGAAGATACCACGGCCGGAGCCAAGTTAAATTTAGACCAAAAGTCAATTCCGAGATAGAGTTCACCCTCTAAACTGTGAACCACATAAAATCGAATAACTTCTGATTTCCCCTCATATTTTACTACTACCTCTACAAAGCCCAAAATGGTGTTTGGAGTGCCATCGGCCGTTTTAATTCATGACTTAATTTTCCTGAAGGGTAAATTTAATCTGTTAATCAGACTTAAAGAATTTTTGCCTAGTACGCTAATAGAGGCACCACTGTCTAATAAACCAATCATTTCATTGTCAAGAACACTTATGCACACATGCGGTCGAGGATCATTTTCCTGCCTAATCGTCGCTGCACTACAAAGGTTATGCAGATACTTTCGCTCCTTCCATCGCGTAGTTGCGACTCCCATCCCTCTCGATTTTAGTGTCGTTCGAGGTTTGACTATACGAATTAATACTGGATTGGTTTAGTTGATTATTATTTAGCGAGATTGCGATGGGGTTAGGAAGAACATTTATTTCCGAAGAGCGATTTGAGTCGGTGCCCAACGAGTTTCTCTCGGACGAATCGCGTTCGGTAGTGTGTTTCCCGCCATGTAAGCTTTACAATTTGGACAATTAGGTTTCCTAGTCCCCGATCTACCACATCCAATACAGAAGATTACCTTGAAATGTTTTAGACAATCGGGATACCGATGTCCCAGATCCTTGCAATTCCAGCATATTAGATAATTGGAACTGTTAGCATCTTGACTAGGTTTTGTGTGAATAGCCGAGATATTTGAGTGATCCTCGGAATCTTGATCACCGATCGTCAGATCCTCCAATAGAATACTCTCAATGCGTGAGTCTAATGTCACTTCATGGACCTTATGACGAACACTTGCCACAGGCCGCTGTCCCCTGGGATCACACTCTGTTTTTAACCAAACCCGCTCAAATTTATGGCAGTTCACCTTAAGTCTTCGATTGTATTGTAACGAAATTTTAGTACAGCACATTATAACGAGGGATTCATATTATCGCGCATTATTTCAATAAGTTCATCTTCCGAAAATTTGTTCGTCAGTCTACCATTGAGCATTTGAATTTCGAGAGCAAAATCACTAAAGGATTGCGTCTGTTTCTGAGTCAATTTCTGTATTAATCTACGAGTCTCTTTTTCGGATTCATGGCTTGAAAACCTCGATAAGAAAGCACTTCGCATTTGTCTCCAGTTAGATTTGGGGTAATTCATGGTATATACCCAAAACCATTTCTCAGCTACCCCAGAGACAAAATGATGTACTATTCTTAGTAGTTTATACTCTGCAATACCATCTCTTTTGGCAAATACTTCTAGTCGGAATAAGAAGTCATGAACATCCAGTCCTTGTCCACTACCATCAAAGGACAATTTCCATTTTGGATAATCAGGTCTCTGTACTACTTGCCACTGAACTTGTAACCTCGGGTCAGGAACATTATATGGGGGTGATTCATTTGGACGTGGTTGCCTCGAGCTAGCCTGGGAAGGAGGCCTAGATGAACCACTAGTATTACTCGGTGACGGAGGACGTTGGTAGTCTGTCTCGCCAGTACTAGCCTGGTTACCTTGTGGAATCAATGATGTCACCTGCGGTTGAACTTGCTCGATAAGGCACATCCTTTCTTATTTTACCATGCAAGGCGAATGTAATATACCGCACGCTAGGTGCAAATTACTGCCTTAAGAGGAAGCTAGCACAATAACGAACAACAGATGGTCCAATAGTACCTTATGCAGAATGTTGCTAAAAGTGCAGATACCTCTTATCGACGCCGTGCGCAAGAATTGGGAATATCTCATCATGTTTGTTAAAAATTCTCAAAAAAGATTTTTATTTTTACCCGTATAAACTCCAATTGACACAAGCGCTACGTGAAAATGACCATGAACGGAGACGAGTTTGTATAGTGCTCGAGTTTTACAGAACGATATAAAGGACGACAATTTTTGACAAAAAAATCATTATGAGCGACGAAGCGCATTTCGACGTGGTTAGCTTTGTTAATAAACCGAATAGCCGCTATTAAGGCACCAAAAACCCTCATACCAAAAACCACTACAGTCTCGTAGAGCAGCTGTACGGTGCGCTATTTGAACCATATTTCATTGAGGATGCTAGAGGCAATGCTGTAACAGTTAGTGGTGACCGTTATCGGGACATGTTAGAAAACTTTCTTGAGCCCGAATTGAATAATTAGGCTTACAGAACATCTAAAAGTCGTGATAAGACTGCCCCCCTCCCGCACGACCCCAAATTTGATGTAGAAACATTTCCAGATTTAAAAACCATGTACGCCTGCTTTAAAATCGCAGTACTCGAAGCGGAAACAACAATTTTCAATGTAGAACAAGACTTTTATAATGAGATTAGCAGTCTTAACCAAGCCGAATGAAATAGGAAATTCTAACAATTAATCAATTAATCCAACATGAGACGGCAATGTCATGTTACGACTAAAATCCCTATCATGCTGGACAAACGCAACTTAGTGACACTAAGAATTAAAGAAAACGCCCATATCAGCACCTTACATGGGCGTGAACAATAACAGGTCGTATTTAAGAAATTATTATTGAATCAATGGCGGTAAACGTGTAATGCGGCAAGTACTTATCTGAATTAAGCTCGATTTATATTATCCGTTCCTTTCAGTTCCCTCATTTTTCGTATCAGACAAAAAAACATTGTTACATGTTTTTTTCATTGGAGTATTTATATTATCCGTTCCGTACTTACAGGAACTGAACGGAACGGATAATATAAATACTCCTATGAAAATACACGTAACAATGTTTTTTTTTTGTCTGATACGAAAAATGAAGGAACTGAAAGGAATGGATAATATAAATCGAGCTTTATCCGCTTTCGCCGTAAACAATACTTTACAGAACAACAAATGGGAAATTTACATTATGTTAGTGTGGGCTGGAATATTCGCTAGAATGGGAATGATTATGCTGGTCTCATTCAAATAAGAATAACCAAGAGAAGAGGTCACAAACTTACAAAGGCTATATCGCCTTATTTTTTTGGCATATTAATAAAAGCTACACATATTGAAATATTAAGATTTACAGCAGAATCTGCTATTACTAACAATGGAACATATTTCGCCAGAGCACACCATTTAACGTAACAGAGCACCACCGCGCAACTATCACATTACCGAAGGGGATCGCCGCTGTAATAGCCAACGATGAGACTAATTGATATTGCACACCGAAAGTTATACCTGATTTTGGTAGTCTATGAGAAGCTGGAAATAAATCAATTAAATTCCATTTAAAACAAATCATAGAGGAAGCAACACTCACGTTTGAGAAGCTTTGTACAGTAACTACTCAAATAAAGTCGAGTAAAAAATTCTCGTCCACAGATTTCTCGAATCCAACAAATCTATCAGGGCATTTTTTAATATAGGGATTCCTTCCAGGCACTGTCGGTCAACAAGGGTCAATGACTTGGTATTATTAAAGGACAACGAACCACTCGTTTGAAGCTAAGGAGAATTATCGAGACTCATACCGTAAGCGATGACTTAGCTCGAGTAAATACGACCAATTGTTGCAACTAGCAATGGAGGAGCAGTTACAACATGTAATGCCTCTGAGAGCCAGCCAATCATGACAAGCTACAGTCACCAAAAGATTTCAGTAGTATTCCGAGGCAGCAACAACATAGAAAAGTAAAGAACAAGGGCAAATTGAATCGTCTGGTGCTAGCTACGCGTTCGCACATGAGTAATTATTGGGAGAAAATTGAAGCACTTAAGACCGCACAAAACCGACTGAAGATGGAGTGTATATGTTGTACTCACTGTATAGATGTGTGACCTCAACAAATTCAGTGGCAGCTTAACAGTTTGAACGCGGATAATGAATTATTATGAGTAAGTAATAAGGAAGGGTAGCATGAGTGCTAGCAAGATGTTTGGGTTCCTTACACAACGTGAAGGAAGGGATTATGAAACTCAATTTGGAGCGATGATCAACGATCAGCATCAATTGGAGGCACTGATAAGGCATCATACCATAGATTAATAAATTCAGTTCTCTCTAATGGAATCATTAAAGAGACTGATAAAAGATCATGGACTGCTGAACGCTGAATCGAAAAACGAAACGAATACTTCTAAAGCGAAAACCAAAGTCGCTTGATATTAATTTCATCCATTTATATAGCTGATATTAATATTGAAAAATTAAAAATACACACAACAAGCTTTACTTGATATAATCCATAATGTACACATGAATATATGTATTAGGTTGTTCAGTAAGTTTTGTCATTCGATAAGAAAAACACGATTTTATGGTTTAAAATATATTTCATTATTCAATATAATCTCCCTGAACCTCAATACACTTGTTCCACTGATTTTTTAATTTACGGATTCCAAGGAGAATCCGGAAGACTATCGAAATATGCTTCCACGGCTGCTGCTACCTAATCGTTTCCCACGCATGCTTTTTTTAGATGTGGGAACAACAAAAAGTCAGAGGGAGCTAAATCTGGCGAATAGGGTGGATGTTGCAACATTTCATAATTTAATTCACTGTGAGAGGATGCTTTGCCTTAACGAAAAATAATTGTTTTCTTCTGTAAACCAGATCTTGTCTCACGAACTTTTACATCCAGCTGGTCCCAAAGGTTAAAATAATAATTTGAGTTTATTGTTTTACCAGTTTGGAGGCAATCCATGAACAAAATTCATTTTGCATCCCAAAAAAAAAACGGTGCTAACACCTTCTAGGTCTATTTCGGGACCCTAACTCGCTGGGAGCCAAAGTACCGGGTTCACACCATTCTCTTTAGCTTCTTGTTTTGATTCAAGATCATAGTAGTAGACCCAAGTCTCATCCATAGTGATAAAACGACGCACAAAATCCTTTTATCTTCTCTGAAATGCTTCAAATGTTGCAGAGAAGGTCGCATTCGAATGTCTTTTTGTTCCATTCCTAACGAATGCAACACGTATGGTGCACATAGTTTTCTGATAGCCAAAAATTTTATCAAAATATTGCTCACACTGTATAATGAGATCCCCAGGTCTTCTACTAAATCTCTCTCGGTTAATCGACGATCGTCAAAAACCATAATATGCTGTATTTTTGCTACGATTTCTGGTGTTGGTGCACTTTTTGGATGTCCTTCATGTGAATCATCTTCAAGATTTGTACGACCATGTTTAAATTCAGCAACCCATCTTTCTTCTGTTATAATTGAAGATGAAGAGTCCTTATACACTTTTAACAATCGGCCATTAATTTGTTTTGGTGCTACACATTCCAAAAATAAGAGTTTTATCACTACACGATATTAAATTTTTTCCATTGTAAAAAAATATTGTGACACGTTAACAATCCTGAGGAATCATATTCGACCGCATCCGGTAACGCATCGAACCGCGAGATAAAACTTAATGCCAACTATCAGTTGTTATATGCCGCGTCTACGAAACAACGGTCGATGAAATATGCGGTAATGAAATAAAATCATACAACCTGCAAGGATTAGGTATAGTGGAAACTAAGGCTGGAAGTTTGCTGCGAGATACGAGTTTGTATTATTTAAGATGTAATTTTGTTTGAACTGTTAAATATTTACATATAGTTGGCTATTGAGATACACACTCGTGAGCAACAAAATCGGCTCACACCGGTGCACGTGCAAAATGGCGTATTTTTTTAAAATGGCTTAACCGATTTTCATAAAACAACCTTTTTTTGACAGCTTAGTATTTTATTTTTATAAAGACACCTGATCATTAAAATCTAAAGTACTAAAAAAATTTAAAATACTTTTCAAATTAAAGCAATCGTAGCAAAATGCGATGCATGCAATCTTCTGTAAAATACGACCTTGACCGATATTTGCCATCAGTCACTTATCAGACATTAACCTGAACAAATCTCTACTAGTATCATTCGTTGTTTCTTCAAAATTGTGGATACTACTCCAGAAAAAACCGCAAAAGTGGTTGCTTTATTGCAAGAAGGACGTAATCAACGAGAAGCTGTTGTCAGCTAAACATGAGCCAATTTGCTGTCTAAAGAGTTTCCAGAAGGTTTCAGAAAACTGGCAGCTTCTATTGGAGACCACATACCAGTCGGTGTCGGTGTTCATCTGAGACGGACAATTGATTTCTGAGGCCCTAAATTTAAGTACACCACCGCAACGAGCGACTCGAATTGCTTTCGAACACATCAATTGGACCATCGAGCAATGGGGGTCCATTCTATTCACTTGACGAATGCAGAATTTGTCCCATGGTAATGATAGGAGAGGCTGGGTCTACTGTCGGCTAGGGAAGCGATTTTCGCAGTGGTTTTGCTGATACAGTCTCGTACTGCGTCGGGTCGTGCATGGTGTAAGCAGGCACATCTCTTGGGGGAAAAACTGATCTTGTTTTCGTACCTGGTGGTGACCGTAGAGGAAGTTTGACCGCTGAAAGATATATCGAGGACATTATCTTGGATCATGTAGTATATGCAGGTAATATATATCAATATTGATTTTTGATGCATGACAATGTCCGGTGTCACACAGCTCGACCTACTCGACAGTTCATGGACGAGATTGGACTGGAGACCATGAAGTGGCCATCCCACAATCCAGACATAAATCCAATGAGCATTTATGGGACGAACTAAAATGGAGGGTCCGAGCCAGAAATCCGCTACCATCTAACATTAATGACCTCAAGATTGTGTTGGATGAGGAATGGGGTGCGATCACCCAAGATTTTATCAAAATCTTAATAAGGTCAATGGAGAACCGCAACATTATAGACGGAAAGGGGGACAACACTAACTGTCAACCAATAAAATTGTTATTGGTTTGCTTGGATTTTTTTGTTTTGCAATTTAAAGAGTAACCGAAAAAAACACCATTTTTTCGCCCGTTTTTGCATAGTCTGTAGCAAGAACGGGGAAGTCGTACACAGGTCCCCGTAGGCTTAAATTGACTGTCATAAAAAATGTGGGTGAGCATAACTCGATTTTTTCAATATTGAGTCAATTTACCCCTACTTGAGGGGTAGAAACCACCCCCAGAAGAAAGAAATGGGAAAACGGTCGGGAAGTTCTTGATAAAAATGCTTGGAATTTCATGGCAAGAGTGACATCAGAAATGGTCTTCCAAATCTCCTCAAGGTGAAACACACCCCCTGGGTGGGGGGAAACCACCCTTATTGCCGAAAACGGCAGGAAATGATATTCCTTTAATGATTAATCTTTTTGCGCCACTATTACTCAAAACTTTAATTGATATGGAATACTGACCCCCCTACATGATTTGTCTGACGTATTCTGACCAGTTACCCTCACTTGAGGGGTGGTAACCACCCCTAGAGGGCGAAATCTGAGAAAAGGGTCGATGAATTCTTGTTCTAAATTGACAGAATCTTAGATGGCCAACAGGAAACCAGGAATGGTCTTCCAACTATCCTCAGGGTGAAACACACCCTCTGCATGGAGGTGAAACCACCCCTATTGCTGAGAACCGTCAGAAAATGATATTCCCTTAACTCTTACAGGGGCACATTTTTGGGAAGGAGATTAAGCGTTGACACTAATGGCACTTAAGGTTTTCGGGGTCGCTGATTCCGATTTCGGTGCCAGAAATGAGTTTTGACAGCTGTCAACTGTCGGAAAATGCAATGAAAATCGGGAAATGGCCGTTGATTGGCTAATCCAGGAACAATACAGACCAAGAATGATGTGGGAAGAATTCTTCGATAGCTGACAGCTGTCAAAATGGACAGAATGTAGTGAAAATACAAGTCGGGCGTCGTTTCACCGCTTCACAACCTCACTGAACAAGATCCCAACATCCGAAAAGAGTGTTGACAGCTTGTCAACTATCAAACCACCTGTCAAGTCATATATTATAAAATCAAACCCAGTACCCAGACGTTTATCGGCTCTCTGTGAATGTAATTGATGAGTAACAATGAAGTGGGAAGGATATGTTGGCAGTTGAGAGCGGTCAAGTGTCTATCCCAGAGAAGAAAACGAAATCAAAATACAAGGCTGGCATGGTTTTACTGGGCTGAAACTCGATATCCGAGGTGGGTATTTAAAGCTGGCAAATCCCATACCAACTAAAAAACATTGTAATCAGCAAAGATCATACAAAAGACAGTATTTATGATACCTGTTGACAGCTTATTAGGGATAGCCGTATATCGAATTTCAGCACTGACATTCGACGTCGACGTACTCAAGAGGTCTCATACATCTGTCAATATTTTTAATCGAAAAGGTATGAATCCTTGAGAGTTCTTTTGGCGATTGACAGCTGTCAAAAAATATTTTAGACGCTGAAATCACAAACAGTGACTGTCAGCTGTCAATACTATATATCCTGTGTATACGTTTGAAATCCCCACCCAATTCTTGGACGTTTTCTTCCGACTTGTGTCATTGAATAAAGTAACTTTTCTTCATTCAAAAATGCAATAAAAACTCGTCTGTTGATTTATTATTGTTCTATAACAGTAACACAATAACAAAATATTGGGCATGAAACCTAGAAGTTTGTCTAGATTCGCGAGTAAAAACACTAACGTAGAAAAAAAAAAAAGTGATTGAAAATCCGATCAATATATGAAATATGAAGAGGAAAAATTCAATGACATATTAATAAAGTGAAAAAAAAACGCCATTTCACTGAAGTTTGACTCTCGGCAGACCCCGTTGGAATGACATATCACTTGGAAAATTGCAAGTTAGCTAATTCTCAATATAACACAAACTTTTCAATAGAGATTGTAATCGCTTTTCAAAAGGATTTTTGAAAAAATGCCATTCACAACATGTTTAGGGTGCGATGCACAAAAACGTTGGAAATCGAACGTTTTTTATCTGGCCAATAGTATTCCAAATGCCGTAACCACCATAAATAATATACGGCAAAAATACAACATGAAGAGAAAATCACTCGATAAAGCCGAAGATATTCCACCTAACAGTAAGGTATGTAAATCTTGTTACGATCAAGCAACCAAGAATCCACTCACTACCGTGGATCACAACACTCCGAACTTAAATATTTACAAAGAAGGGCATAACACTCATAACCGCTGCACTTTTGGTTGTAAGAAAACAGACACCCTCATTTCTGTTCCTAAAAGTATCCGTCATTTACTGCTCATGGAATATAAATTCTTAATTGTTCCTGACGCGCGTATGTGTATGAAACATATTGAAGTCAATGACTATTGGCATTTGGTTAATCTAATAAATCGACAAGTCCCAGATAGCAGGCAGAAAATTGTTAGTGATCTAATGTTTGAGTACTATCATGAGTCCTCAAAGAGTGATAAATGCATTTTGAACGTTGATAAGATGGATTCCATTGGTGATACCGACTTTAAGGCATGGATTGGTTTCAAGAAAGGTCAATTCAAGCAGATATGTTAATACAGTCAAAAATGCAACCCAGTACAAATCGCTGTATTTTTGTGTAAATTAAGAACTTCCCTTGCCAATCAGCAACTGGGTTTTTTTCGGAGTATGCGAGAGCTATAGGTAACTATATGAATTGTGTGAGAGATGATTTGCTTCAGAATTTTGGCCCTAATCATTAATTCTAATACTCGGGAAACATTCGTACAACATAACACAAAAATTGCACAAACTCTATTTGGCATTCCCAATAATAAAGGATGTGCAATCTTTGATGCCACATATCGCTTGTGCCAAAAGTCCAAAAATTTTGCAGGTCAGAAGAACATGTGGTCGGAGCAAAAGAAATTAACTCGAATGAAGTCTATGGTAGGTTGTACTCCTGACGGTTATATATTATTTGTTTTAGGACCATACGATGACACACACAATGATGCAACAATACTGAGAGATTGTTTTGAAACGTACCAAGATAAGTTGTCGATAATGGAGGAAGGATATTTTGTACTCATGGATAGAGGGTTCCGTGACGTACTCCCATTCTTAACTGACACAAAACATTTCAAAGGTTACATCCCGGGACTTGGAAAACTTGAAACATTTGAGGCTAATATGACACGATTCATCACCAAAATTAGATGGGTCATTAAACAAGCGTTTGGTCGATTGAAAAAAAAATTCAAACAATTTGCTGTTGCAGCACATAATTCTACATTAGAACACGATTACGACTGTCTTTTGATTGCCTTCGCGCTACTAAACCTTTTCCATAAGCAAATAGTTTCCGACGGTGACAATGAGATCATAGCTCACCGGATGTTAGGAAGGTTTAATGTTGAAAATAAGTTACGAACAATTGTGGATGAGTATAACCTGTCGAGAGTAACAGTTCTATATATTGAACTGCAGTATACGCTAGTTGACAATGAGGAGAATAATGCATTATTGTCCTTCCCCGTACTGGATCTGAACGATTTATATTATATTGCTCTTGGGACATATCAAATTGAAAATGCTCGGAGCTACTACTCGCAACACCTAAAAGAAGGTATTTTTCTAGTACACAAGTTTGAGCCCCCTGTAAGGCATCCAACAGCTCATATGCAATACGACCAGTATGACATTATAGTTCAGGATCCACTTTTGGTGGAAGGCTACATGAAATCTAGGTATCGGGGATGAGTTAACCACCACCTTTTTGTTCTTGTTGATCGGTTTAAGTCTGGAAAGGAATCTATTTCCGAATATTATTGTACTTGTGATGCCGAACCCTGCAGTGTCTCGCCCTGCAACAATACCGAAAGCCAACAGTACGATAAATAATTAATAGGAAGGAGGCACTAACTTATGTAAAAAAAACGTCGTGAGAGGCAAGGGGACTCACAGTAATCAAGCACCCCGAGTCGTGAGAGGCAAGGGGACTCACAGTAATCAAGCACCCCAAAGGGGGCATAACTCTACCACGTCCACGCCGTTGTTCCTGGATCACGCGAAGAGTCGAGTATCATATATTTCTGAATGACTTTTCAATTATTACAGTTCAATTACTCTAACATATAGATGAACTCTATTTAATTAAGTCCTGGGTTCCACTTCTGGATAAGTGGAATCCAGGCCCGGGGATTACGCATTTCAGGACTCGACTTATGAAGCTCTAGATTATATATGAATACCATATTGATACTTCCTGGAAAAGAGTATGATTGAAATTATTTATATAAGAAAGAAGAGTCAGGTTTTCGAAAATTTGAGTCTTCCTCTCAAAATATTCGCGAATTATCTATTTTGCCGAGAAAGTCGGCCAAATGTTCTTCTAATAAAAACTCTAACCATAACTAGGAGGATGTAGCCATTTCTACATGTTTAGAAGGAAATTTACAGTATTACTATCTCTATTCAGAACTCCGATACTGTGTTTGACTATTTTCGACTTGTACTTTTTGCACTGGGGATTGCCCAGTCTAGTTCATTGGTAACTGGTCAGAATTCGTCAGACAAACCAATTATGGGAGTCAGTATTCCATATTAATTAAAGTTTTGAGGAATAGTGGCGCAGAAAAGGCAATTCCTTAAGAGAATATCATTTCTTGACGGTTCTCGGCAATAGGGGTGGTTTCACCTCTATGCAGAGGGTGTGTTTCACCCTGAGGATAGTTGGAAGACCATTCCTGGTTTCCCGTTGGCCGTCTAAGATTCTGTCAATTTAGAACAAGAATTCATCGACCCTTTTCTCAGATTTCGCCCTCTAGGGGTGGTTACCACCCCTTAAGTAAGGGTAACTGGTCAGAATTCGTCAGACCATGACTACGTTGTTTATAGATGCGATCGGTCTCCTGAAACTAGTTCAAAGAAATCGGGTGGTGGCGTACTGATAGCAGTACATTCTAAACTCTGGAATGCTCCAGTAACTTTAGCCCCATCGAGAGTCGAACAGATCGGTGTAAAAATCAAAATCAACCAAACCAATCTAATCATCTACGCAGCATATATACCACCTCAATCAAATAGTGATCATTATGCAACTTGCATCGATGCGATTGATGAAGTTATTAATACAACAAACTCGTCAGATTTAGTTCTTGTGCTTGGTGATTTTAATCTTCCAAATATAACTTGGAACTTGGACCCAGAACTAAACTGTATTTTACCTTGCAATATAACAACAGATGCGGAATCTTTATTTGTGGACGCCATGCTTGGTTATAATTTGAACCAAATAAACACAATTGCTAATAATCGTGATAGATTATTGGATCTTGTCTTCAGCAACGACATTCACCTTTAAAATTTCTGAATCCCTATTACCTTTTGTCATAAATGATGTTAATCACAAATCTTTGGATATTGTATTTGACTTAACTAAAATGGCGAGATCAGAACACCTACAACCAATGAAATACAACTTTAAAAAAACTAACCGTGTGGGGCTACAAAGTTACCTGGAATCCATCAACTGGCAAATAACTCTCAATTCCAATGATATAAACGAAAATGTGGACAAATTTAATGACATCATGCTTCAAGGCTTCGAAATGTATGTACCTATGTGCTGTAAACCACAAAATGCTCATCCTCATTGGTTTGATGATAGACTAGTTAACTTAACAAATCGGAAGTCGAAAGCGTATGCCAAAATGTTGAAAAGCGGGTTAGAAGCGGACAAAGCTACGTTTCTACAACATAGTAATGAATTTGAAATTTATTTCAAATCTAAATACAGGTCGTATCTTAATCAAATTCAAGACAAAATCAAAGTAAATCCAAAACAATTTTGGAAATACTTTAGGAATAAACGCGAAATTGAAGGATACCCTGCTAATATGACGTACAACAATACCTGCTATTCAAACGCCAAAGATATAGCTAACATGTTCGCGTCGTTTTTTCAATCAGTCTATAGACCAAGCGTTACTAGTGGATTGTACGAACAACCCAGCAACAACAACACATCAATAACTACTCCTATTATTTTTGAGGACAACATTTTATCGGCGTTAAGGGGGTTTGGAGATGGTTGCGGTCTTGACGATATTCCCTCCTCTATTCTGAAGGAGTACGCTGAAATTTTAACAATTCCATTATGTTATCTATTCAATCATTCCTTAAACACCGGCGTGTTTCCTGAAAAATGGAAAATTTCAAAAATTACTCCAATTTTTAAATCGGGTAAACGTGAGGATATCTCATGCTACAGAGGAATATCAACTACATCATCAATTCCAAAATTATTTGAGTTAGTATTATGCAACAGCTTTAAAACCACAATTGCACGTCATATATCAATAAACCAGCATGGGTTTATGCCTGGCCGATCCACATCGACTAATCTGGTTGAATTCACCAGTAAACTAATTAACGAGATAGAAAAACACCGTCAAGTTGATGTAGCGTACACGGATTTTAGTAAAGCATATGATTCTATCTGTCATCATAAAGCACTCCAGAGTTTATTCAATTTTGGGTTTTCTCTCGATTACATAAATTGGTTTAAATCATATCTATCAAACCGGTGCCAATTTGTGATAATGGGAAATGAAAAATCAAACTGTATTAAAGTTACATCTGGTGTTCCCCAAGGATCACACCTCGGGCCTTGGATTTTTATTGTTTTCATAGACCGAATAACCGAGATAATCAAAAACTCAGACGTGCTCATATTTGCAGATGATGTGAAAATTTTTCGTACTATTAATGGATTGTTAGATACGGAGAAACTTCAAGAAGACTTAGATAGATTAAGTGAGTGGTGTGATCGGAACTCACTATACTTAAATATTAAGAAATGCAAAATCATGTCTTTCCATCGTAAACGAAATCCAATAATTACTTCATACAAAGTCAACAACGAAGTACTGCAAAGAGTCAATGAGGTTATAGACTTAGGTGTTACATTTGTCGAAAACGCCAGTTTCAATAGGCATATTGAAAATTGTATTGCGAAAGCGAATGCCATGTTCGGATTTGTTAAAAGATGGACAGGTGAATTTAAGGATATCCAAACCTTATGTTCACTCTATTTCGCTTATGTTCGATCTCAACTGGAATACGCTGTAACGGTCTGGAATCCATACTATGCTGTACATATAAAAAGAATTGAAAGCATTCAAAAGAAGTTCCTGATTTTTTTGTTAAAGAAAAGTGACTGGGATTACGACCACAACTTACCATTCCATGAAAATGTGGCTCGCTTACCTCCATACACAACAAGATGCACAGATTACAAAATATGCACGCTTGAAAATAGACGACTTCTCTTGGGAGCAGCTTTTATTGGTAACGTTTTGCTTGGTCACGTAGATTCTGCTTACATCTTGGAAAACATATCAATTCACGTGCCATGCAGAACATTTAGAAACCATAAATTTTTAGCACTTGAACACCATTCCACCAACTATGGAGAAAACAACCCAATTAATAGGATGTCTAAATCTTTCAACTTAATTGACGATGTATTTGACTTCAACTTATCAAAGGACAACTTTAAAAATATCCTTAAAGACTTTTTTCTAAATTTTTAATTCTTTAAACCAAAATTTGGTTTATATTTTTTTTTTTTTTATTCTGTTTTAAAGTTTTTTGTTGTTTTAATATAATTTTAACTATAACTGTAAATAATCTGAAATCATACATGTATATTACAAAATAGATTTCTTTAAATAAATAAATAAATAAATAAAATAAATAACTAAAGACCAACCAATAATGGGAGTCAGGATTCCATGTCAATCAAGAAGGTCATCCATTAAGGGAGTATCATTTCCTGACGGTTTTCGGCAATAGAGGGTGTGTTTCACCCAGAACATATTTGGAAGACCATCCCTGGTGTCCTGTTGGCCGTCTAAGATTCTGTCAATTAAGAACAAGAATTCATCGACCCTTTTCTCAAATTTCGCCCTCTAGGGGTGGTTACCACCCTCCAAGTGAAAGTAACTGGTCAGAATACGTCAGACAAATCATGTATGGGGGGGTCAGTATTCCATATCAATTAAAGTTTTGAGTAATAGTGGCGCAAAAAGATTATTCATTAAGGGAATATCACTTCTCCGCCATTTTCGGCAATAGGGGTGGTTTCCTCCCACCCAGGGGGGTGTGTTTCACCCTGAGGATATTTGGAAGACCATTTCTGATGTCACTCTTGCCATGAAATTCTAAGCATTTTTATCAAGAACTTCCCGACCGTTTTCCCATTTCTTTCTTCTGGGGGTAGTTTCCACCCCTCAAGTAGGGGTAAATTGACTTATGCTCACCCACATTTTTTATGACGGTCAATTTAAGCCTACGGGGACCTGTGTACGATTTCCCCGTTCTTGCTACAGACTATGCAAAAACGGGCGAATTTTGCGGTCACTCTTTAAATATTTCCAATATTTTTTTTCATTATCATCAATTTTGGTTGCGCTTCCATTCAAAATTCATTATAAAAGGTACTGAATCATTTTTCATGAAAATAGAGTCATGTTAAAATAAAACTATCAGGCTTTAAAAGTCTTGTAAAAATAGGTTAAGCCGTTTCAAATAAATTCGCCTTTCTGTGAGGACAAAAGGTTTCAGTCGATTTAGTTGCTCGCGAGTGTAGTTACATAGACCATATTATGGAAAACAGACATTTTGTTATAATGCTCAGATAACCATTCAATTTTTGTACATAAAAATTACAAAAAAAATCGAAAATGAAACAGAATGACTACTAGCTCATTAAAAGTATATAAACTTTTGCCGAATTAATCTGCAGAGAAGTTAGCTTACCACAAATAAATGCTTGAATTTTACGTACAGAATTTCATTGTAGTTTTTTGTTCTCTATATCTAGAGAAAGATAAACATTCAAAAGTCTTATTGTTCATCCCAATTTCGACGTAGTATTCTATCATGCCCAGCTTATTATCAAAAAATATTTTAGATATCTTTTTACGCTTTCACTATAAGTCCAAATTTGGTGTAGTGGGTAACTTTTAAAAAATATATTTTATTATACAAATTAATATTTGTTGTACACAGGTACGTTCAAAAACAAATTTTTTACTTCCAAAAGTTAAATCAGCTTTTGTAATACGTGACCATACCTGTAAAATTGTGTATTCAGGGAAAGCTTTTTCCATTCTTATTTAAGTCTGTAAACTTTATGTTTCGTGTAAAAATTTCGAGTACAACTTTTAATATTGAACAACAAATTTTAAGGCTTAAATTTTTAGGTCCAACACTTTAACAGCTTTATATTTTTTAAAGTCATTGATCTTCCCCCCTCTTTTCTAGAATTATTGTGGTTTTAAAGCGCAAATATATCACCACCATTCATTGTGGCTGAAATTTCTTAAGAAAAATGTAATTTGTTGTTTTTGTATATTTATGATTGGTTTTACAAATATACAATTTTTTCTCGTACACCATAAATTTGGACTATAAACCAAAATCATTATAAACAAAATTCTGTGTACACAATCTTGATTGAAAATCATTGGGACACAATTTTCTCTATTAAGTAAATTAAATTAGACCGTTATCAAATTAAAATTTTGTTTTACATAAATAAAATCTCAATTTTCTCAAACGACACGGACGACACAGTGCAGAGCACAAGGTGGAAGGCGAACAAAAAAAAAACAAATAATGAAAACACCCCACCGATGAAAACAAGTAAAAAAAAAAAAGAATTTCCCTTTGTAATTCAAAATCGATTCGATATGTTTTGCCGTTCAACATGTTTTGAACAATTATTGTGGTGAGCCACTCTGTAAATATCATGAGCACAACTTCCAGTAGGTCGTCGCCGTACATTATTATAAGGATGCGTACGTGTATACAGTCTGTGTCTGTCTCGCCGTTCATATTTTTATTTACACCAGCATATAATGCATAACGTGGTGGGTGGTGGTAATCATATGCAAATTGATTTTCGTTATTATATTGTTGAAAGGAGATTCAAGAACGATTTAATTTTGGTAAATGGGAAAATTTAATTTTCATATGGTTATGGATTTTTTCGTTATTTTTTTTTTTTGCGTACCAAGTACAACAACGACGTCTTCTAAAAGTGAAATGTTCGTTTTTATTTATTATGTATAAAAATCCAATTCATGTAATGGTTTTTTAGAAAAAAAAAATAAATAAACGAGAGAAAATGTCTGACTAAAACGTAAAAAGGGTAGACATTTTATTTATTTATTGGAGTCGGTTATATTATATTTTGGGGTACAACTTGGTAACATTTAGATGGGTAAAGGTAAAATTTTGTTAGATGTTTATGTTGATTAGTCGGCATCTGGCATCTAATTAGTTTAGATTAAACAAGTCAATAAGTATTAATTGGAATAGCTAGTTGTAGGATAATTCATTGCGTAAATGATTGTTGCGTGGTAAAGTACTATAATATGTCTGCTGTACCGCAACGAGATTTAGAAATAACGGTAGATGAAAAGAAATAAAAAAAACCAAATGTTACATTTATTTATAATTGGTGAACAGAGCCGCTATGTGACGCTAATAGTCGATTTATGTGGACCGGTAGAGGATTTGAAAAAAAGTCCATGTGCTATTTGTCGTTTTCCCCAAATCCACCATCTTTGTAACATCATCACACTACAACTACAAAAACTATGGAAGAGTATTCAAAATGGCCGAAACACTAATTTATGCACCCTAGGATGATTAAACCAAAAAATTGAGCTTAAGTTATGCAAATTTTCGCGAAAATTAATCTTCTGCAACATTCTTAGAGCGATAATATTTCCACAGATAATTTGATGGATGAATATGATGCTGACGTTGGCACGTTTGACGGATTCGGGCAGACAAGTAACTAACTATTTATCGATAGGTATGTGCAGGACCTTTTCAAAAGATCTGTAATTCCATATTGTAACGATAAAATAAAGGTTTGCAATGGAGATAAAGAGAGCCTCATACCACTTTCTGCTCGCCATTAACGGTATACCGCATAGGGATGCAGGGGTTACGGGGTGCTCGTCTGATTTACGCTTTGAGTTTGATATGCTCTGTAAATTGGCTTAGATTTCACTTTAAATTCATCAAAGAGTTCGATAAATCGCACATGTTGAATAGAGTCCTCGAATTTTACGTAGTTTTTCAGTGCGGAGTTCTTTTTACGTAAGTAGTGAATTTCATTGTACCAAGGGGAGTCAAATCAAAATTTATGTTTAGTGCACAAGGTTCATATTGGCAAAACATTCGAAAACTTTGACTACAAGATATCTTCTAGATCTTAATGGATTTTGTAAATAAAACACTCAGCGTTTAAAATTACAAACTTTATTTACCAACACCTTAAAACTACTTCTTCAACATTCCACGTAATCAATTCTTCAAATTTGAAGATTAACGCCGTTGTTAATTATAGTATTTTTCATGATGAATAATCACTCAATTAAATTGACTCAGATTAGGCTTAAACTCGTGACTTTTGATCTAATACCCTCCGGTGGTGTACACTTTAAACACTCGACCATATCAACTGTTATATCTGTTCAGAAAATAATCCGTAGAATTTTTAATTACAATTCCGGACATATTTTTTAAATGATATACGGAATCAGACAACCAAAGATGAAAAGCATTAATTGATTAAGACTTTGATTACAAAAAAAAGTGCCGGCTACGGTATACGAGTACATACATATAAGTATCGGATTTACCAATAGGGACAATTTTGTATTTTAATATGAACATTTTTCAAGATCTGACACCGTTAAAACGTCAGTCAAGGTTAACAATTTTGTCATAGTAGAGTTCACGAACGAGGAACGCATGGAAATTATTAAAAATTACTTAGCGCTTACTCAAACGTTTGGTCGCTATATTGGATAAATTTGAGTAAAAATGTTCATTATTGAATGTTCCTTTGAAAATAAGCCAAATCGGTCGATTCTACGTCGTTCACAGGAATTGGAAATTTCTCAAACCACATTGTGGAGAATTATATGTAAAAATCTGAGCTTACACCCTTCAAAGATCATATTAACTTAGGAACTGAAGTCTCTTGATCATTTGAAATGGCGACACTTCTCCGATTGGGCTATGCTAAAGTTTGAAAAAATCTTGGATTTCATCGAAAAGTCATCTTCAGCGATGAATACCTTTTAAAAATAGCTTCGTTATAAACCACCTTGGAAACAAAGATTTAATGAACCATCACGCTTTTATTAACTTCACCTGAGTACTTCTACATTAGAGATTTTTCAAAATTTGGCGAAGTGTGAATTTATACCACTAGAATACCCCATTTAATCATTCAGATGAGGATAATGGTAAGTAATGCTTGGCCGGAGTATAAATGTGAGGAGAGCGATAATGGCAGAGGAAATAACGAGGGGCAGTGACCTAGAAGGAGAGTTAAATCTTGTTGCAAATCGACCATTCGATTGTGATCTATCGATTATGGTCTACCACTATGTCTGGCCAGTTTTTAAGCGGAAATTTATGATGCCAAATATTATCACCACAAACATTTTTTAACTAAAAACGATTTTAATTCAATCTAAAAATTTTATCACTTTAAGAAGCGATGTAACGAGCTTGTCCTTAATCAATTTAGAGGAGTAAAATGCATTGGTATTCACAGAACTTTAGTAAATGCTAATAAAATTTGTGTTCGAGTAAAGAGAGTTGTTTAGAATAGGGACTACTAAAAAAATAATAAAATTCAGGAGATCCCAACTTTTCAGCAGATATTGTACTTGAGATCCGGTCGTTCCTGGATGGGCACACCTAGTTATGATTTTCTTTAATTCCATTGTTCCTCAAATTTTGGCCGACATAATTTTGGTGTCATTTAAATTTAATTTTAATAGGTATTTTTATTTTTACCATCTTTTGATTCTGTTATTCTACGGTGTAGGGATATGCAAGTCTCAACTTCCCCACGACCTAAAACCTTGAGATCTAGTCAGCACAATCAACGAGAGAGAGGCCTTTGCATATTTAGAAGTGTCTGCAGAATGGTTTCTGAACCATCTGACATATTTTTGACTTTTCATATGTCAAAGAATTTTATAGAACAGATAACATTAAGTACTAAAATTCATCGATTGAAAAAAGGATCAACAGATGACCCATTGTGTATTAAAAATAAAGACATTATGATATAATCATTAATCAAAATGAGACAAACTGCAGTGACCTCTAACCATCTAATCCAAATACTCATCTCTTTAGTTTATCATATATATCCACAAAAAAATCAGCTTACTCTGGATGTCCCAACTTACTCTGGAAAATCACATTGTTAAGTATTTTTGTTTATCAAAAATCAATGTGTTATGCCTTGAAATGTACGTTTGATCACAATTACTACAAAAACTAGTGAGAAACTATTTAGGTCGAATTTCCCTGTTCAACCTTGGAGAGAAAGGTCTAATGAATCGTATCTTTTATTACCTTTAACTGAGGTTTGATCTCAGGGATACTACATAAGTGCTTCATTAAAATTTGGTGGTGTTAAAACACAAGACTAGAGCACCCTGTATAATTAAAATCAAGACAACAACTTGACCTGTTTATACAGATTTTAGGAAGGCGTTCGACAAGATTGATCACTGAATTGACTTTCAACTAAGTTGAGGAATTTGGGAGTGCAAATTCATTGCAATAGGATTGTTGCACTCTTACTTTCCAGCCAATGACGAGGGATATGACGAAGACGGGGCAGTGGCCTAGAAGCAGGAGCCAAATCTTGTTACAAACCAACCAATTACACATGGAATCTGTCTTTGTTCAGTTAGTCTGGCCAGTTATTAAGCTGGAATTTATGATGTCAAATATATCACCACAAGCATTCAAGATTTGGAACTAATAATGGGTTTAGTTCAATCTAAACATTTTAACATTTTAAGAAGTAATGTAACGAGCTTTTCCTTTAGCATTTTAAAGATTAAAACGCTCTGGTTTTGACAGAATCTTAGTAAATTCTACTAAAACTTTTATTCACATAAACCGAAATTTTAAAATAAGGATTCCCAAAATGTTTCTGTATAGGCCCTATTTAAAACAAGAAAAAGGAAATAAATAAAATTTAGCCTAGACGATCCAAACTCTTTAATCTTATTAAAAATAAATGTCACATTGCTCTGCAATTCATGAGTTGCTGAATCCCACCAAAGTAGTGCGGTATAAATCAAACAGTGGTGAGGAAACACATGTTTTCAAAGTGTCAAAATATCTTAGTTTTTTAAGTACCGTTACAAAGTAACCACCGCTCAAACGCATCAACATTATTGAATTTTTCAATGTTTTTATCGAAAATCTTCTCTCACGACATTCCACCTCTTTCAGTATAGTGGGGTTACTATGTGGGGTTGGTTATTATATGAGGTTGAAAAAACTCTAATACCCTTCAGAAGTCACCATTACCTGTCCAGAAATTGACTGTCACCAGGTGGCGTCGTTAAGCCTTACTTTTGAGTGCAATATAGGTCGGACTAAAGTAGTCAAACCGATGTGAAACTGGCGAAAAGTAGCCGACAAAAACTGTATCATTGCTTAATCTGTCATATAGTATTTTCGGGCTCTCTTATCCCGAAGTATTTTTTACATCAACATACTACAACAACTTTTACATCAACAATCAACGTACTGTGGCAATTTAACATAATCGAGATAAGTGGTTATGTTGAACTATATTCTAATCGATAGCGTTTCCCGTTCTTTCTTTCCGTTCAATTTTTCATCAAAATCCGACTATTTTTAACCGAGATATAAGCAAAACACAAAACCACTTATGTTTGTTATAGGTGTTTGATATTTATTGAGCACCACCAATTGATAATTTTTGATATTGTAGCATGAAATAAGTGATATTTAAAACAGTAGTTTAATTTGTCAAATCAGAAATAAATTTAGCATAACCACTTATCTTGAAATAAGTTTTTATTTTGAATTTAATTTTGCGTTTGGTAGTTACTTAAATCAATATAAGTTATAGTACGTAGTAACGAATTTCAATAAAAAAATTTACTAAGCAATCTCCTCCTGTATGGCGGCTGTCACAGGGATTACCTGAGATTTCGGCCACTGTCGAGAATTAATGTAGGCCATCGGAATCCAAATAATGTAACCCCATTTCTGTTTTTCCACAAAAAATTTAGTAAGAAATTTTCTTTTGTGGCGGTTGAATGGGGCTACATTATTTGGATTTGGTACGAACCTTCTTTCCATCTCGTATAGAAATGGGGTTACATTATTTTCAAATAACGTACACTAATTCATGACAGTGGGCGAAGTCTCAGGCAATCGCTGGGAAAACTGCCTCATAGCAAAATGTTTTGGTATTTTTTTTACAGACAAATTTTTTGAAATTGTCTCTAAATTTGCTTTTCATATACATATTTTATTTGGGGCAATTCATCAAAACCACTTATTTATTTTCTAGCTACTTTTCAGGGGATCATTTAAATTTTAAATTAATTTGTGAAAAAATTATGGGTATAACTACCTATAACAAACATAAGTGGTTTTGTGTTTTGCTTATATCTCGGTATAAATCAAATCTTCTTGTTAGTGCAAAAAAAAATCGGGATAAGAATTAAAGGTAATGCAGTTTTTATAAATTTTTATTGGCCAGCCCGAAAATATTACAGATTAAGCAGACACATTTTTTTCGGGCCAGCTTCACATACGTAGTAGTCAAGGAGTTCAATAAGTTATCGAAAATTATCTCGAAGAAGATCTTGAGGAGGCCTAAAAACGGCTTAATTTATTTCTAAATTTATTTTGTTGTTTTAAAATACAATCCTCGTAGTTATTTATGAAAAACGAGTTCATTCAAATGAGAGCCTCGGCTGGCCTTGGCGTACTCCATTCGGTCGGTCCAATTTCCGAGCACATTTTGGATTGTGTGCGGATCTATATAATAACACTTGTCCTTCACGGCATATCACAAATAAAAATCCAAAGGCGTCAAATCACAGCTCCTTGCAGACCAATTAACGTCACCATTTTGACTGATAATGCAGCCATCGAACTTCTGACGCAGTTTCGCTATTGTTACGCCCTTACGCTATTGTAAAGGTTGCGAAACAATATCTTCAAGATATGGCCACAAAAAGATGTTAACATGTGGCGGTAGTTGATTCCGTTGACCGTAACCTTCGCGCGGGCCTCATCTTCGAAGAAATACGGCCCAATAATGCCGCCACTCCACAAGCCGCACCAAACAGTAACATGCAATGTATGTATTGGTTTCTCCACATATCCGTGTGGATTTTCCAATCCCCAAATACGACAATTTTGTTTGTTTACGAACCCACCGATATTGAAATGCGCCTAGGCCGAAAAAATGATTTTTTGAGCAAAAACTTTCTCGATATCGAATCGGATGGTCACGCGGCTTCAATTCCTGGACCAATGGAACTTTATAGAGCCACAAACCAAGATCTTTACGCAGAATTCGTTGCATGGAAGACCGGCTGATGTTCATTTCCGATGCACGATGACGAATTAATGTTCTCGGCCGATGGCGCACAGTTTTAACCACCGTGGCGATATATTCGGCTGAACGAACATGACAAGTACAGGTACGCGTTGGATTGTCGACCACCGTTGGGTGTGAGTCCTGTATTTTGTCCAAATTTTCTTGCGATTTCTTGTAAACTGTCTTTGTTGTGGAAGTAAATTTTCAACGTTTCCCACTTTTGTTGAAGCGTTAAGCGACTCATTTCGTCTACTAGAATTAATATACTGACACCCTATATAAAGGAAAGTCTACCAAGTGATTTAAATTGTGAAGAAAAATGAAAAAGGCCGACTACTAGATAAAATAATGATAAATAAACCGGAAAACAACAAAATAATAAAAATAGAAACAGTTTTTAGAAAATGGATAAGTAAATTCGAAATATGTTTACAAATTTCAATAAATGCATGAATAAATCAAGATGACAAATATTAAAAATTTAAATTTCATGTGCCTGCCACAGTTCAAATAATGTCCACTTCGTAGAATCTGGCCTTAGTGCCACTCTCATAAATAAATATGTAGAAATTTCACTTACCATAACAATTACGGTTGCCTGTTGTCGATTTTCACTGACCAATGCGATCCAAGCCAAGCATGCTAACAACCCATACGCCAATAACGTCACAATATTCCGTGGATCAGCAAACATTTCAATTAGGGGTACAGTGCCCATGGTCCAATCACAACATAAGTCGCATGGAAACAGTAACAGCCATAAATTTAGTGAAATAAGATAATTATAAGTTAATTGTCGTGATGGTGACGGTGCTACGGAGGCCGGATTATCAAATCTGAAAAGAAAATAAACAAAAGAAACATTTAATTTAGTCTATTACAAAGCAGCTGGTTTACAGCGAGCGAAGTAAATATGTAATAAACCTACTAAAAAAAAAACAATAAAATGTCAAAGAAAATTATTTTCTTTTGTACCATATAAGGAATATGTTTTATCTCTTATCATAAGACGTTATATTTGTATAAAGATATTTAATTTTCTTATTTTCCAGATTCTTATTTTATTGTGTACTACTGTGTGTTCATGATGCTCTATATATTCACGACAATGTTAAATTTGTTGCTTTTGTACGTAATATACTTGTATTTGTATGGGGAAGTAAATAACCCATAAGATATTTACTTTTATACAGGGCACACCAAAGGAGAAGGTACATTCAAAATAGGCAAACGATAAATTTACAGAATTGTTAATAAAAACGGATGGTTCAACCGTTGTTGAAAACCACTCGATAAAACAAAAAAGATTTAAATTAAATACCGTGCCACCCATTGGGACATCCTTTATTTGTAATAAATAATGTACGTAAAACCTAGATCACACACCCAGAGAAATGGTTGTACACATCATACAAACATCAGGCATTTTTATACAAAATGTTTGCACGAATTTGAGCTAATCCAGTGTGATGTACAATATATGCAGTTTTATACAAACTGGAACGTTTCATACAATAATAAAATGGGGAAAACCGCCAACTAAAATGATTAAATTTAACAAATTATTATCATAGAATAAAGTATTTGCTGTACAAATTATTCCAAAAAAATGTATAGAATATTCCAGTAAAATACGGGGTGATGTACAATTTATGCAGTATTTTTACAAAATGTACATTTTATTCAATAAGAAAATGCACGATTCAGACAATTAATTTGAATAAATTTAATAAAATACTATCATATTATATTCAAATTATTGAACTAATTATTTAAGAAAAATGTACGGAAAGTTCCAGCAAAATGACAATTCATACCTAAAGCTAGTATCGTATATTCAAACATTGGTTAATAATTCGCGCAAAATATGCTTTATGTACCAATAATCGGTATAATAATATCCCACATTTGTTATGTTTAGGCCATTTATTCTGTATAAAGTATCCCATTAAGTATTCAGTTAATTCCATTAAAGTGCACAAATCATTCCAAAATATTTAAATAAACTGTCCCATTGATTGAACAAATTGTTTAAATAAAATGTGCCTTGAATTCCATTTGAAACACGATTTCATACCTTAAGTAGGTAATAAATGTCCAATAGTCGGAGTCATTATGTAACAAATTTGCATTACTCTTTTTATAAATAGTATAATATATACTTTTTTTGGAAAGCCAGAAGACTATTTTATTCCTTTAATTTACAGAGAATACTCCACAATAATGAAATAAACTCTACAATCGATTGAATAAGTAGTTTAAATAAAATACACATTCCTATTTTTATATTTTACATATTTATTTAACATAGTTACATCAAAATGATATGTTATTTATGATACCTTTCTTATTTAATTGTTAATTTCAATTTAAATTTAATTAGCCGTTTATAGTATAGAAATTTAATGAATTTACAGCAATCTTGGTATAAAATATAATAAACCATCATAATTAATATGGGCTTAAAAAGGTTTTTTAGAATTTTAATATTGTGATGCCAAACGAAAAGTGGCTACATACATTTTACATACATTTTACGTACATTTTACATACATTTTACATACTTTTTACATGCATTTTACATACATTTTACATACAGGAAAACTGATTTGAAAATCAAGGTTAGATTATTAATCTGTTATCAGAATTAAAATAGTAAACTAAAAACATTATTGTTTGTAGTTTACTATTTTAATTCTGATAAAAGATTAATTATTTCTGGGCTTATTTTATCAAACTTCGTTGTTATATCGTAAAAATATTTCTGAATAAAAAGCCAGACGTTTTCACCTTGAATGGGGTATTTTAACTCTAATACAAAAAAAAATTTTAAACAGACATCTAAACAAACTAAAAAATTGTTGAACTTATAAAAAATATCATCAAATACAATAAAAAATTCTGGATGATCCTGCTGTAGCCATATTATCGTAGGTTGTAATTTAATACCTTTTTCGATGCAAAAGGATTTTTGTTTTTGAATTTCCATACTTATTTGGGATGCTTGCGTCACACGAATTATAACTGAAATTATTGAATCCTGAATCGACACTTTCCAAAATTGACCATTGGTTTGTTTCAGTTTATTTGTTGGCCGCAATAAGTAGTGTAACAGTTGAATCATTTGAAGGTTTTTAATATCTAAAAAAAGTATTTTAAAATAGTTTATTATTTATTTATTTATTATTATGAATGTAATTAAGCTAGGAAGCTTTTATTTACAAAATAACCCAAAACATTAAAATACATACAAAATTAAGAATATAATACAATAATACAAATATTTAATACATACAATATATAATAATATATAATATAATATACAATATATAATACATACAATGAAAATAATATAAAAATAATATTATAATATTAAACATAAGGAAAATATTTCGTAATACCAAATTTTCGGCAACATCGAAAAAAACGCGGTCGAAAATTTCATAGTAGACCCCCAGCATCCACACGGTCCAACAAACTACCTGATATTCATTTATACATTTGCTTTCGTTGAGTACAAATAATAAAATCTTGACGTTTGTGATTTTTATGTTTTAGTTTTTGGACATGAAGAATTGAAAAAATAAAAAATAGGTAGTTATTGCGCTTGTGGCGTGTTTAAATAATGGTGACAAATGTGCAAATATGGCCTAAAAAATGGTTGTTAGATCGTAAAAAATTAAGTCATGTTGCTAAGTCATTTATTATTGAGTCATTTATTTGGGATGTCATATGTTTATGGGAATTTCTAACAAGAAAATTATTTATATAAGTAATATAATGTCTTTCGTCAAAATTAATTATTAAAAATAATAAAATTAATTATTATTTAAAATTTAATTATTTATTATTAAAATATATTATTATTTTTAACCAACCATCCAACAACGCTACACACGACCTATTTTTGTCAGGTTTTCGAATGGTTGGATGACGGTCTAATGGATTTTCCACCTGACATCACCAGACAGCAAAATTCTCATTCGACAAACCTAAACACTACCTGATTTTACATCTGATCTGATCAAATCAGCCCAACCACCTGAAAAATCAGATCGTGTGTAGGGGTTTAAGTTTCGATTTAATAACCTAGTAACCAAGAAGATGAGTAGTCACATCACATGAAGTGAGGCGACTAAGGGAATAGGGGCGATTATAATGGCGTTCTCGCTTTGTGACAAGAGCTCAAGGTGAAACCGATAGCTGGGAAAAATATACATAATTACGGTAAAGTAAGGTAATGTTTCCATTCTTCTTTATGTGAGCTTAGAATTGTATGCAGTGTATAAAACTTTATAATTTATACTTATGGCTTTTCAATTCGAAACGTAAGACAGGTGGAAAATGATTTCTGCATGGTACAGCATTTGAAGCACGAACACTAACCCATAGTGAAAATCGCGACAAACGTAACGATACATATATTTAAATAATTTTTATCAACTATGTGTTGTTTAAACTTTCAACTATGTGTTGTTTCATTTTATTATTACCGATTAATTAAATCAATTAGATATTTTTGTTTCTGTTTACAAAAAACGGATAAAATATGCATAACATATTTTTATAGTTTACAATTTATGTCTCATTGTATAAATTTTATTTTTGGCCATAATTATTATTAATTAAATTAATTATTACACAAATCATGACTATTACTATTCGATAGTTTATGCAATTTAAAATTTAATTTGTTAATAATTAGGGATAGTTTTTTTGTCAAGTGTAAGAATGTGGGAATATCTTCTTTAGTCGTACAAATAATCTATGGATATATCTAAGAATTATGGTAAAATCGTATGTACAAACATGAAACGGGTTCATAAGAAACGAGAAAAAAATATATGCAGGGTGCCTCGAATGTGGCTGACACGAATGATACCGTTAGATACCTTGATAAAAACGAATGTAGGGTTACTTGTATTATTTCGCACGTTAAAGCCCCTCTTTCAAGCTATTGGCGTTTAAAGAGGAAATGTTTTTAAACTTTAACACAAATAACCATTATACAGACGAGTATTTATCATGGAATGCCGATGTGCACAAAATAAAATCAATAAAATTGTCATTGTGAAAATATAAGAATAAAAAAAGAAAATCCTGGCAAATTATAAATTTAAAAATAATAATAAAATTTTACTCTAATTCACACCAATATGAAATAATAAACCAACTCACATCAATTTCGATACAAGAATATTAATAAACGGCCGAGTTTAATTAAAAGTCCACCGCACACTGACTGCTCTTGAAGATTTTTCTGACTGAAATGAAACAAGAAAATAAACAATTAATAATGGCGTTATAATTTTTCTAGGTGTCTTGTTTGCTTGCGCGGAAAAATTTAATACATAATATGTAAAACTAAACGTAAATCTAGAAGGAAATCCCGTGCAAATTATAAATTTACAAAAAAAAATAAGATTTTACTCTAATTCACACCAATAAGAAATAATAAACCAACTCACCTCAATTTCGATACAAGAATATTAATAAACGGCTGAGTTTAATTAAAAGTTCACCGCACACTGACTGCTCTTGAATACTTTTCTGACTGAAATGAAACAAGAAAATAAACAATTAATAATAGCGTTGTAATTTTTCTAGGTGTCTCGTTTGCTTGCGCGGAAAAATTTAATACATAATATGTAAAACTAAACGTAAATATAGAAGGAAATCCCGTGCAAATTATAAATTTACAAAAAAAAATAAGATTTTACTCTAATTCACACCAATAAGAAATAATAAACCAACTCACCTCAATTTCGATACAAGAATATTAATAAACGGCTGAGTTTAATTAAAAGTTCACCGCACACTGACTGCTCTTGAATACTTTTCTGACTGAAATGAAACAAGAAAATAAACAATTAATAATAGCGTTGTAATTTTTCTAGGTGTCTCGTTTGCTTGCGCGGAAAAATTTAATACATAATATGTAAAACTAAACGTAAATCTAGAAGGAAATTCCGCGCAAATTATAAATTTACAAAAAAAAATAAGATTTTACTCTAATTTACACCAATAAGAAATAATAAACCAACTCACCTCAATTTCGATACAAGAATATTAATAAACGGCTGAGTTTAATTAAAAGTCCAGCGCACACTGACTGCTCTTGAAGATTTTTCTGACTGAAATGAAACAAGAAAATAAACAATTAATAATGGCGTTATAATTTTTCTAGGTGTCTCGTTTGCTTGCGCGGAAAAATTTAATACATAATATGTAAAACTAAACGTAAATCTAGAAGGAAATCCCGCGCAAATTATAAATTTACAAAAAAATAAGATTTTACTCTAATTTACACCAATAAGAAATACGAACTCACCTCAATTTCGATACAGGAATATTAATAAACGGCTGGGTTTAATTAAAAGCCCACCGCACACTGACTGCTCTTGAAGATTTTTCAGACTGAAATGAAACAAGAAAATAAACAATTAATAATGGCGTTATAATTTTTCTAGGTGTCTCGTTTGCTTGCCAGAAAAATTTAATATATAATATGTAAAACTAAACGTAAATCTAGAAGGAAATCCCGCGCAAATTATAAATGTACAGAAAAAAATAAGATTTTACTCTAATTCACACCAATAAGAAATAATAAACCAACTCACCTCAATTTCGATACAAGAATATTAATGAACGGCTGAGTTTAATTAAAAGGTCACCGCACACTGACTGCTCTTGAATACTTTTCTGACTGAAATGAAACAAGAAAATAAACAATTAATAATGGCGTTGTAATTTTTCTAGGTGTCTCGTTTGCTTGCGCAGAAAAATTTAATACATAATATGTAAAACTAAACGTAAATGTAGAAGGAAATCCCGCGCAAATTATAAATTTACAAAAAAAATAAGATTTTACTCTAATTTACACCAATAAGAAATAATAAACCAACTCACCTCAATTTCGATACAACAATATTATCAAACGTCCGAGTTTATTTAAAAATCTATCCCGCACACTGTTCTTGAAGATTTTCTGAAATGAAACAAACAATTAATAATGGCGTTGTAATTTTTGCGTGTACCATTATTCTGTGCATCGATTTTAAACGTAACACAACACAGAACTTTAACACAATAAATATATTATTTCTAAGTATAACTATTTAATTAGAACTGCACTAGAAAATATGTTTATTATAATTTTTATCAGCTAAATACTTACCAGAAATATTGTTTACAAAATTAACTCAACACTTTATTTATGCTTTCAATGTTTAGCACGCGCACCCACAAACTACTGAGGCTGGTTAATGAAATAACTTTGATGCACATGCACATGCACTACCACGACGAAAATACGAAATATTGATATTAGTCGGCGTTGCCAAATTTAACGATTTAATTTTCGTCCCAAAAAATAAAGAAAATGTAATTTTTAGTACGATTTTAACAATTTGACAACGTTGTTTGCTAAGTACATATATTAAAAAGCAAAACCAAAAGAAAAAATCGGAACACTTGATTGAATAGCGCAAGCGCAACAAATGATTTATTTTTTATTTTTTTTTTTGTTGCTGTACATTTTATTTCGTATACATTTAGTAAACACGCATTTCGTACGAATATTTACGGTCTTAGGCCCATGCCACACGGCCATTTTTTGTATTTTGGCCTTTTTTTCTACCAATGTTTTGTTCTGCTCTCTCTTAAATAAAATTTTAACTAAAATGAGTCAAAAATTTCCTTGAAATATTTTTTATTTCATTTATGTTTGAGTTGTGTGATTGAACAGAAAATTTGTTTAAGTCGCAATTAAAACTTGTATCATAGGTAAACGGGGAAAGAAACGAAGAAAAACGCGGCATTTTTTTTACGTGTGGCATGGGCGTTACTTTGAGGAATTGTTTTAAACCAACTTTTTTGCTGGTATAGAATAATTCTATTCTAGCGGTTGCAAATTAGTTACGATTTGTAATAATATTCAATATTATTCGATCATAATTCATATTACTATTTAAATAGATACATCCCTTTTTCAACCAAGAAAAAAAAACAAATTGGCTCAACTTAAGTACAAACCACACAAATGTGTGAGTAAAAAATCATAGTATCCCTTTCCTGACCCGCATACACAATTGTGTATGTAAATTTCGACTACGACAAACGAAGATGTCAAACATAGAATTAGGTGGCAATTGAAGACCAGTGTACACATTTGTGTGAACCACTTAATTTTGTTTTGTTTTGTAACTATAATAATGATAAAATAATTAATATGTTATCAAGAACAAATAAATTATATGTTGTTATATAATTAATTTGTTAAAAAATTATTATGCTTTTTTCAAAAAGAATTCCGATTTAACTAAGATCCGTTAAAATACGGAAGACAATACCACCTGTCATTATTTGCATACACATTTGTGTATAGTGAACTTAAATTGAACCAAAAAAATTTTTTTTTTTTGAACTCGAAAGTGGTATGTAATGGCGTTTTTGATAAAAAATTTCGCTTCATTTGATATACAACCAACACAATTGTGTGTATAGTTATAGTGTTTTTTTTCGGACGAAAATAAGTTTAAAAGGAATACACAAACGTGTAATATGTTTCAAAACACATACAAAAATAAATTTTTGACATGGTACTTTGGATTTGTACCAAATTTTAATTTTACTAAACGCTATTGTACAACTAATTGTAGTCAGCGAAAATAAACCCATCCCATATCCGTATCTTTCTTTATAGAGATCAAATATTAACAAACAATTTCAATTTTATGATAATTAAACGAACTTCAAACTTTGGGTTAAAATGTGCCTATTGTCAAGAGGGGAAGTATCTTTTCATGCCTGTACATACACCTGTCCAATATTGTCATTATTTCACAATTACACATTTATGGTCATTTCAAAGAATTGCTAAAGGCCTTTGTTCGTTTCGATTTTGCAGTGTTAAATAAGCTCTTCGGACGCATATATTTTTATTCGATCGATTTACGCTTTGTGGACGGATCATTTAAATGCGCGGATCTTCTTTAGCTAGATCAACCCTTGTTTTATTTTCAACATCGTTTTCCGTTGAGCGAGCTCATTTGCCGAAATCATTCTTGAACTGTTTCAACGCACTCGATGGGGAATTCCTCTTCGATCACATTGGGTATTCTCGCTTAAATTGCACTTTGTGTGATGCCGCTGCGTGTTTTGTTAGTAAAGAAGTTCCATTTTATTAAATATTTACTTTTAGAGCGTTTTGATGTTAAACACGAGTGTTTTAAATTGTTTTTTCGCTAGATAATTTGATCGAGCCCTATTTTCATAAATCATTTAAATAAAGTAGTAACTGCTGGGATCCATTGGCAAACAAAGTACTTGCAACTGCTTTTGAGTAGAAGTTTAATGGAACGCAAATTCTTAGTAGGAAGGTTTAACTTTAACCTGTTGTCAGAACGAAAAACGCGCGAAAGAAATAACAAGCGTTTTTAGTTACACCTTTTGCATGACTCATTCTAATACTAGAAAAATTTTGCAGATGTTGTTTTATTATCCTTTTTAAATTTGCACCGTTTTAAATTTGAACTCAGGTAGTTCGCATATCACCAATATAAATAAACATATTTGTATGGACCAAGCCACACATGGCTTCAGCTTCTGACCAAACTAAGTCGTAATAGATAATATCTATGCATGTGTAACAAAATTGACAAGTATACAATCATTTTTGAAATGTTTTCGCATCGTGTATGCAATATAATTTGTTGAAAATAATTAACACAAATAAAATATATGATGATTTTTACACATATTACAAATAAAAATAATTAAATATTTAATTATAATATAGATACGCCAAAAATGTACACAAGAATTGTTTCTTTATCGTTTTAATGTTTATTTATCACACAAAACTTTGTTTCATTTTATACTAATCGTACACACGAAAATAAAAGAAAATTAAAAATACATGCGAAAAATGAACGACATTTTTTTACGTTAAAACCTTATTTTATATTTAAACAAAAATGTTGTTATTGCTCTCTCGAAAATAAAATTTAAACTAAAATCTACATGTCACAAAAATGGCCTTGGAATATGTTTTACACATTTTTGTTTGTGTTACTTCGGCTTCACCAAAAAATTATATTACGCAGTTAAAACGGATTTTGTAGGTAAAAGGGGAAAGAAAGGAAGGTGAAGCCGGCCTTATGAAGCCGTGTGTGCCTTGGCCCTATTAGATTATTGATGGCAAGGACAAGTGACTTTGCTCATGACTCATTGCAATATAAAAAAAAGTATGCAGATGTTGTTTTATTACCCTTTTAAAATTTGGACCGTTTTAATTTTGAATTCAGGTAGTAGATAGATAATTAAACATCCCTTTTTTTAGTATGTATCATAGTGCCTGTTTAGACGAGTACTTCTTGGGCGCTGATTTTCCTCGTTTCTTACTTCTTTGCCTACAAACTAATAGACAAAGAATAAAGATACGAGGAAAATCAGCGCTCAAACAGTACTCGTCTAAACAGGCACACACTCATTACATTTCTAATGGGGTTAGATTTTTTTGTTTGTAGGTTTTCGGGGATCGTCAATAACTTAAATTTATCAAGGATAGGTGGTGACAAAATCGTTCTGAAATTCTTTCTGGTGTAATATGAATTGTCAAAACAAAATTACAGAATGATGAATGAACAAACGAACATTATTAATTTCCTTTTAGACCCTGAACTATATACCATACACATGGATACGATATCATCTGTGACAAACACAACCAACAACAAAAAATGCGAGCACATTTTTATAGTCATATCGCTCGTTTATACACATACACCTTTTGCTTTAAAAAAATATTTCCGAAAGATAGGACCATACTGAGGATAGATTTAATTTAAAAATTTACTGAAATTGGTTTTTGATTACTATAATCAATAAATAAATAATAATATTCAAATGATTTAAATTATAAATCACATTTTATTCATTTAATTCATGCGGTACCGCTTTTGTATGCAAATTTGTTCTTACGATTTCCCTTGATATTTGAAATGCGCACCTGCAAATAATTCGAGCGTGTAAAAACGTCCAAAAATCATAAGAACCAATTTTCTGTTTACATTGTGATTTGAAATATTAAGTGTTTTGCATTTGTGAAATATTAAGTAGGTATATGATTATTATTATTATACAATAATCTAGATATTCTTTATAAACATCTATCTAGACACAATCTAGATATTATACATTTTAAAATAATTAGAGAAACAAAATTTAAATCGCGCCACAAGATATCCTTTTATGTATGTAATATTGTGATAAAGTTATAGTTAATGATTAATTTCTTATTCATGACGAAGTTTATAATTAATCTTTACAGTCGATGTATGTGTGTTGTGTTTTTTTCGTTAATTTGTTTGGCAGTTTGTGAACATTTTATTTTGATAAAACATTTGATTATGGTTTTTGTCAACTTATATAATGTGGTTGTTATCAACCTCTGCATCGAACTGCGGTGGTTGTGTAAGGACGGAAATAATCCATATATATTTAAATTGCGCAAGATGCGTAAAGCCAACTGTTCATCTTGGTTTTTAATTTTGAAATTTATGTTGGCTGTTTTAAAATATTTATTTGTTATTTATTTATCTTTATTTATGGAATTACCAGACCACTACTAGTTTTGTTAAATAATAACTTTAATGCTGTAGGGTGGGCACCATACCGCACCATACTCAGAATAAAGTGAGTTAATGCACTCAGTGTATTTGATAATTTTTTGTACCATCCAGACAACATAACCGCTTATGTATAACATTTTCTTGGAATATTGTTATTTCTCGTTGTTCCAGAAAGTCTGATACCTAGTCTGATATCATCATCTTCAACGTCGAACATATCAGTTCGGATTAATCGGGTTGAATTGAACATCACCTGTGGTAAGTATAATATAATATCTGACATATTAAGTTAAATAAATGTTGATATTATACTATCTTACCATCTTATTCCTAATTTGTAATCTATAATAATGCTGCTAAATAGAATGATATGTTACTTTTGTTATGGAATGATTAATATTTTAACTATGTTAACCACTTTTTGATCAATATCGACAAAAATATCGTCTGGAAGCACTGAAATTTTTAAAATCATTCCATCTGTATATTCCGAAAATTTGCACAAAATATACAAATTTATTTTTATTCCATAGTAGAACGATATGTTCTTTAATTATGGAATGATTAATATTTGTAATATTTCATCCACTTTTGGAACAATATATACAAAAATGAAATATTTGAACCATTCATGGAACGATATATGATTTTTCTGGAATCACCGAAAAATTAAAATCGTTCCAACTATGTATTCCGTCGATTTGCACAAAATATACAAATTTATTATTATTCCATAGTAGAACGATATGTTCTTTAATCACGGAATGATTAATATTTGAACAATTTCATCCACTTTTGGAACAATATATACAAAAATGAAATATTTGAACCATTCATGGAATAATACATGTTTTTTATGGAATTACTGAAAGTTTTCAAATCGTTCCAACTATGTATTCCATCGATTTGCACAAAATACCCAAATGTATTTTTCTGGGTGCACAGACAAAAATAAAGCATCTTTCCGAACAGATTCATTTCATGGTATAAAACGTACCGAGAATATTAAGAAGAACAAAAGGAATTATTCTACTCCTTTCTTATTCAATAAAATTTAAGGTGACGTGTAAATTCTTTTTACATACCTTTGTATATGCAGACCAATATACTCTCTAGGCACTTTGAAAATTAAGAAAATTACGTTTGATAATACTTCAGCATGCAAACGATAATACTCTCGTATCGAAAATGTTTGTACTACTCGTATCCAGGTATATGCAGTGAAATGTGGCAGGTGGATTATATGTGTGTGTGTATGTGGTAAAATATATAAGTGTATATGTATAAATGGCATGTGTCTCTGGTGGATTCATATCTAAATGAAGCAACTGAACGCTGATACATTTATTTTGTTTTATGTTGGCACAGAAAATTAAAGCGAAGTACAGGATTCGTTGCGGCATGATCTTGTCAAAAAAATGTATTTGTGTTCGTGGCGGAATAGGATAATATACGGATGTATATGGAATTTTTAAGGTGTAGACATTTGAATGATATAACAGCATCATCGTATCTTTGTGCGGATTTATGTGTGATGCCATGCATTATAAATTAGAAATTTTCTGATTTATTCGCATTATCTTATCAACATTCATGTACACTGTTGCATTACTGTCTAAATTTAGATTTAGATTTTCAAAACATGATTATGTAAAGCTTCAAAAGTGTTTCTTTATTGTAGTGAGTGCTTTGAGGGTTTGTATAAAAATGCAAATATGTTCATTACCTTTGTAACTCGTCCAATCACATAAACTAGTCAAACGTAGTAATCAACTGCCTCGCTCAGAATTATCATGAAACAAGGAAGATAAAGGTTTAATTTTTTTTTGAGTTTACCATAACATTTTGAAATTAGATTTTTTTGTATGTAGCATTTTTGGTATTTAGAAGAGAGACAAATGTATTTCGGACAGTGATAACTCAAAACATTCTAATCGAATATAAAATCAACCGTTGGATTAACTCCGCTGGGTAATTTGTAATAAACCTTAAACTCTAAAAATTACGACAAGAACTGAAAACTATTTTCCGGTCTATAAATAAAGATCAAACATCAACAAAAATAATCCAAAACAGCTGGTGGGTAATATAATTAGATTTTAAATTAAAGGGAAATCCATATAAAATATAAAATGCACTTCAGTCCAAAATAATAAAATATAAATAAAAAATGAGTCAAGATACAATTTTAAAACTAACAACTCTAAACGCAACTTTGAGCTCAGCCTCAATACCTGAACCAAAATTCACAGATCCATTCGATATTCAACAATTCGCAATTATCAGGAATTAAATCATTCAAAAATAAAATCAACTATTTTTTAACCAACGCACATATCTAAATCATGCCCGTCACGCCAGCCGGAACGATGCAGCTAGAACCAAACCAACAATGGCACAAGCGGCACGATGCATTGTTTCTCATTGTGCACTATATAATTTTTCAGCCGAAACCTTATAAATCCTGCACTATATGATTTTTCGGTAAAAACTTTACAATTCCAGCCGCAACCATACACTCTACAGCCAAACTAACTATGACACAAGTAGAACAATGGATTGTGCACTATATGTTTTTGCATATGGAACCTTATAATTCAAGCTTACACCTGATAAAGCCAGCGAGAACCATACTATAGCCAAACCAACTCTGACACAAGTAACTTGATACATCCATTGTGGATTATATAATTTATCAGCCGGAAGATTATAAATCCAGCACTATATGATTTTACGGTAGAAACCTTATAATTCCAGCCACAACCGATGGTACGGTTGTATACAGGCAAACTTACTATGATACAAGGCATCATTGTGCACTATATGACTTTTCAGCCAGCCGGAACCTTATAATTCCAGCCGAAACCTAATGAAACCGGTCGGAGCCATATTACAACCAAACCAACTATGGCTTAAGAAACACAATGGATCGTGCATCATTGTACACTATATGATTTTAGAGACGAAACCTTATAAGTCCAGTACCAATTTTGTCCCGAAATGTGTGAAACGAAATGAGTGTAACCGGAGTGATATAGTAGTAGCATATGTATTTGTGGTAGTTTCGTGCGTATGATTGTTTTTCTGCATATGCAAGTCACGTAGCATTCTTTTTTTGTTTATTCATATTAACTCTTTCAGTGCAAACATGATTTCGGCTAGTGTATTGAGGAAAACGATTGCGCTTTTTTGCACTCAAAGGGTTAACGCCATTGTAAACGTCATATTTTTGCGTTGTTTATGTATTTTCGATTTTTTTATAATTTCTAAAATTTATGAAATTTAAAATAAATTTACCTATAAAATTTTATTATTAGATGTAAAATTAATTTATGATAATAGATAATATAAAATATATTGGCATGTTAAATAATGACACTCCACAGCTCGAGAGCAGACGTAATGTGTTGAGAAAAGGAAGTAAGCACCATAAAAATTAAACCGATTCGCCCGGAACGCGTTATTTTGGTACTGTTTACCTTACAAATGACATAAATACGAACAATAGAAAAATAAAGAAAAATACAAATACAAGGACATAATTGTGTATTATACACTGTGTACGTATTCGATTTTTTTTGCTTCACTCATTTTAAATGAGTAACTCACGAGACAAAATCGATACCCTGATAAAGCCAGCTAAAACCATATCATAACCAAACAAGCTACAGTACAAATAGCACGATGTAATGTTGCCTTTCAGGCAAACTAACTATGGTACAAGGAACACAATGGATTGTACATCATTGACTTAAAAATAGAATAGAAAAAAAAATAGAAAAAGAATCCATGCAAGTAACCACCGTGACGGTTAAATTTAGTTATCACAACACCTGTAATATATCTGCGATATAATGCCTCCCACGGTATAACCTAAAGAAAGAAGACTACATTAACTTGTTCCGGAAATTAGGAAGTAACTTCATTATTGGAGGTGACTTTAATGCAAAAAATACCTTCTGAGGTTCAAGATTAACCTCTCCAAAAGGCAAAGAGTTACTTGCAGCTGGCCAATACTCAAACTGTGAATTTTACTCAGGAGGGAAACCAACGTACTGGCCAACTGATCCTAACAAAATCCCAGATCTAATAGATTTCTACATCGCTAAAGGCATATCGGAACGCTACATCTTCCTAGAAAATGATGAAAGTCTAACATCTGATCATTCTCCTGTTATTATGACGGTTAGTGAAAATGTAATAGAAAAAACAAATTCACCTCAGCTCACAAACAATAAAACAAATTGGAAACTGTTTAGGCAGTTGGTAGAGGAAACAATAGAATTTCAAGTGCCAATCAAAAGTGAAAATGAAATAGAAGAAGAACTAGACAAGCTCCTTGATGTCATACAATGGTCGGCTTGGGAATCCACCCCCAAATTATCATCCAGGAACAGAAAACTCCCTTATTTACCCAATAGAAGTAAGAGAACTAGTGCAGGAAAAACGAAAAGCCCGAAAGAAATGGCAGACTACGCGTGCGCCGCAAGATAAAACCACCTTAAACAACTCGGGCATCAAACTTAAAGCACTCATAAAAAAAGTGAAAAATGAAACAATTGGAAAATACCTTTGTTCCCTAGCTCCAACTAAAGATACCGACTATTCCCTCTGGAAAGCAACAAAAAGGTTAAAACGACCAAAAAAGCAGATCCCCTCAATCAAAACAAACGAAAGGAAATGGGCTAGAAGTGCGAAAGATAAAGCTGACCTGTTTTCTGAACATCTTGAAGAAACATTTCAACCTCTAGGTCAGCAGACCAATGACGAAAACACTGCTGATACGCCCAGAATAACTGATTTTGAAGAGATCAGGCCTGTAACATTAAAAGAACTAAAAGCTGAAATTAAGAACATAAAAGTAAAGAAAGCTCTTGGTTATGATCTGATAACAGGGCAAATAATAAAGGAGCTGCCTGAAAAAGGCACCCGTAAATTACTGCACATAATCAATGCGATTCTCAGGAAAAAGCATGTGCCAATGCAGTGGAAAGTAGCAGAAGTAATAATGATTCCGAAACCGGGCAAGCCACCGAATGATAGAAAACCCTACCGGCCAATTTCATTTCTACCAACACTAGCGAAATTGTTTGAGAGACTGTTGCACAAAAGATTGAAAAGAACCATAGAACAAAGAAACCTTATCCCAGAATATCAGTTTGGTTTCAGAGAGAAACACTCAACTATTGAGCAGGTTCATAGGCTTACAGATGTCATTGAGAATACATTAGAAAGGAAAAAGGTTTGTTCTAGTATCTTCTTAGATGTGGCGCAGGCCTTCGATAAGGTGTGGCACAGAGTTTCCTCTTCAAACTACATAGAGATTTACCAAAACAATATTATATGATTTTAAAATCATACATAGAGAATCGCCACTTTAGGGTGAAATATGAAGATGAATATTCCGAGCTAAAAAAGATTTCGGCAAGAGTCCCGCAGGGTAGTGTTTTGGGACCTATTCTTTACCTGCTATACACCAGAGATTTACCTCAATTAAACGATGTTACCATTGCAACATTTGCTGATGACACTGCAGTTCTCTCAGTACGAGACACCATCGAGGAATCGACAACGAAACTCCAAGAAGCATGTGACAAAATCATAAAATGGACAAAAATGTGGCGTATCGGGCTCAATGAATCGAAATCCACGCATATGAATTTTACCAATCTAAAAGTCAGTTACAAACCTGTGATCATTAACGGTCTGCAGATTCCGTATGCAAATAATGCTAAATATCTAGGGATGACCTTAGATACCAGGCTCAGATGGAAAGAGCACGTTAAAAAGAAGAAAGATGAGCTTAATCTCAAATATCGCAAAATGTATTGGCTTCTCGGGAAAAATTCGGAATTGTCAACCGAAAATAAATTGCTATTGTATCAACAGGTGCTAAAGCCTGTGTGGACTTACGGAATACAGCTCTGGGGCTGTACAAAAAAAACCAACACCAAAATAATACAAACTTTTCAAAACAAAGTGCTAAGTGGTATAGTTAACGCTCCGTGGTACATTAGGAATGATGACCTTCATAGGGACCTTAATATCCCGACGGTCCAAGAAGAAATAAAAAAATTTGCAGTAATTCATAGACAATGTATCTATCAACACGTAAATGAAGAGCTTCGTGGTTTGTTGGACACTTCACATGCAGTAAGACGATTGCAGAGAACGAAACCAATTGATTTAATGGATTAAGGACACCAGAGCAAAGACTACTTCAGTAAATAACCTATAAATGGAGCTGGCCAATGGGACTCTTCTCATTCACAAGTGACTAAATTAAGAAAGAAAAATTACTAGATGAGTTGTATTCAGTTGTAATAATTTAAATAAAAAAAAAAAAAAAAAAAAAAAAATTGACTTTATGCTTTTTAAGACGAAACCTTATAATTCCAACCTAAACCTGTAGAGCCAGCCAGAACCATATCCATACTACCAAACCAACTATAACACAAGTAACACCGTAATGCATAATTGTGCAATATATGACTTTCAGGCCATGCAGAACCTTATAATTTCAGCCGAAACCTAATAAAACTGGCCGGAGTCATACTACAGCCAAACCAACTATGAGATAGAAAGCACAATGGATTATGCATCTTTATTTACTATATACTTTTCCAGACGGAACCTTATAATTCTAACAAAAAACTGATAAAGCCAGTCAGAACCATACTATATCCAAACCAACTATGATACTAATAGCCCGATTAAATGAGCTTTGTGAAGATAGCCCAAATTTCTATCCCCGAAAATCGAAATAGTTGCTTATGGCAATACTATACAAGTTTATGTATACTATTGCGACATTTAACTAATAATTATATAGCAATAAATCTAAATTCGGGTATAAATATTTCCGAATAACAGCTAAATAATAAATAAAAATGTTAAGAGTTTAATAAGAACAATAAAAAGTTATAAAACGCATAAATGAACAATAAACAATTTAATTCTACTATCCAAAAAATATTCTGACAGCGAAAATCATAAATTACTTTAAATATTCCTCCTTCACCAAAATGCAATATTTTTACTCTCAGCCCAGAAAAATGTTTGTGTCATGATAGTTTTAGCTGTCATGACAGTAAATTTTCGGGGCTGAGAGTAAAAATGTCGTGATTTTTTGGGCTGAGAGTAAAAAAAATGTCATGATAGCAATAATTAGTGTTACCATCGCATTTTTCGGGGATGAAATTTGGGCTATAATCACATACATGATTAAATGTACAAAATTTTTCAGAAGGAACCTTATAAACACATATGTATTAATTTTCGGTAGAAACCTTATAATTCCAATCGGAACCGATGGTACGGTTATATATAGCCAAACTAACTATGAAGCATAATGGATTGTGCATCAGTGTATTATTACATGTTTTACAGTCGGAACCTTATAACTCCAACCGAAACCTAATAAAGCCAGCGAGATCCATGCTACAGCCAAACCACTGTGACATAAGAAGTACAATGTATTGCGCATCATTGTGAGCTAATAGTTTTTCAGCCGGAACCTTATAATTCTCACTGAAACCTAAAAAAGTCAGATGGAACCATACCCCCATTCAGCCCAACTAAGTATGGCACAAGGAACTGTGCATCATTGACTTTATGCTTTTTCAGACGGAGCCTTATAATTTCAACCTAAACCTGTAAAGTCAACCAGAACCATTCCAAACTACCAAACCAACTATGACACGAGTAACACAGTAATGCATCATTGAGTACTATATGATTTTCAAGCCAGCCGAAACCTTATAATTCCAGCCGAAACCTAATGAAACTGGCCGGAGTCATATACTACAACCAAACCAACTATGGCATAGGATGCACATTGGACTATGCATCATTATGCACTATATACTTTTCCAGACGGAACCTTATAATCCCAACTAAAATCTGATAAAGCCAGCCAGAACCATACTATAGCCAGCCAAACCAACAATGGTACAAGCCTAGGGAATCCAAGTCGGTTCTATCCGACTTCGTGTAGTTGGGCCATTACTTACCCCCCAGAGACTTCGGGAAATGTTGCAAACAACCGAAACCGACAACCCTCCTATGCATCTCAACGAAAATGGAAAAAATAGAAACGTTTATAGAAACCGGTGGGGTAATGGTAAAAACACGGAACCGAAAGTCGGGTACCCGAAATTCGGGTAATTGGATTCCCTAGTCAGGTAATTGGATTCCCTCCAACGTATGGGATATGTACGTTTATGTTTTTTCCATTTTCGTTGAGATGAATAGAAGGGTTGTCGGTTTCGGTTGTTTGCGGCGATGCCCGATGGTTTCGGGTGTCTCTGGGGTGAATAATTGCCCAACTACACAAAGTCGGGTAGAACCGACTTGGATTCCCTAGTACAAGCCGAAACCATATACATCTAGCAATATATTAATTTTCAGTAGAAACCTTATAATTCTAATCGGAATCGATGGTACGGTTATATACAGCTAAACTAGCTATAAAGCATAATGGATTGTGCATCATTGTATTATTACATGGTTTTACAGCTGGAACCTTATAACTCCAACCAAAACCTAATAAAGTCAGCCGGATCCATACTATAGCAAAAACAACTGTGGCATAAGTAGTCCGATGTGTTGTGCATCATTGTGCGCTAATTGTTTTTCAGCCGGAACCTATAATTATCGCCGAAAGCTAGAAAAGTCTGTCGGAACCATACCCCCATTCAGCCCAACTAACTATGGCACAAGCAACACAGTAGATTGTGCATCGTTCGAACTACAGAATTTTTCAGCAGGAACCTTATAAATCCAGCCTAACTATGGCATAGGACGCACAATGGGTTGCGCATCATTGTGCACTATTCGTTTTTTCAGAAGAAACCTTATAATTTCAACCAAAACCTGATAAATCCAGCCAGAACCATACTTTAGCCATACCAATTATGGTACAAGTAACACGATGTAGTATGCATCATTGTGTATTTTATAATTTTTCAGACGGAACCTTATAAATCCAGCATTTCATTAATTTTCGGTAGAAACGTTATAATTGCATGCGGACCCGATGGTACAGTTGTAGATATCTAAACTAACTATGCTATTTATGGTTTGGCTATTTTATGATTCAGGCTATAGTTTTATTAGGTTTTGGCTGGAATTTTAAGGTTCCGGCTGAAAAATCAAATAGTGCACAATCGATTGTGCTACTTTTGTCACAGTTAGTTTGGCTATAGAGTATTTTATTGGGTTGTTTATTTTGTAAACCCCTGAAACTATTAGAAATTTAATCTTACAATAAAAATTTAAAACGCAGCAAGATAAATTCTTGTTTTGAACATCATGTAAAAATAAATGTCAATTAATTTATTTCAGGTGATAAATGTTTGTTTTATTGATGAATTTAGTTTTAATTTTTACAGTACAGCGACACCAGTGAATAATAGCTGCAGTTTCAATAGAAAATTTCCATTTGGCTCCGGATAGTGCTCCAATATTAAAACACGGCTATAATGTGGATCAGGCTTCAAATGATATGGATCAGCGATAGACAATATTCATCAAACCTTTCTGATTTTGACAAAATTCCAGATATCGTGAAATATATAACAGAATTCGCGGGACAACCAGATGAATTTAGCTCCTGGGTGAAAAGTGTAAATAGAGTATTACATATTCACGACCATCTAAAAGGAACTGCCAAGTACTGCGGTATTCTAAGACTGTGTGCCTGAGAGCGATTTTTTCGACTAAATTGCCGACTAAACTAAATTAATGACTGATTCAAATCATTCTTTCAAAGGTGGCACTAATATCTTTTAAATATGCTGTGCCTCCGATTGTAAACTAAATTGTAAACTAAACTAAATTATGATTTTTCATATGTCATATTGATTTCAACAATACCGATTTGTTATTTATTAAAATCAAGGAAATAGAAAAAATAAAACAAATATGGATATGGAAATCGCATTATTCATGAATGAGATATTTTCTTTTAGACATATTTACTCGTATACACACGATAATAAAATAATAAAAACAAAAAATGAAAATGACAACTAAATAGTCAAGCAACGTCAGCAGGAGTCTAAATGATAAAACCTGGTGGCTAATAGCATAACTTTTCATTATTTAGTTTAGTCGGCAATTTAGTCGAAAAAATCGCTCTTAGGCACACAGTCTAAGTGTCATAAGGAACAAAATCGAAAAACAGGCTGATATCGCTTTGGAATTGTATAATACGCCATTAAATTGGCAAACGTTTTCTTAATGCCTCACCATGCATTATACAGATAAAAGAGAAATGGTACTATCCAGTATCAAATGACAACATTAATACAAGGCAAACGCACAACTCAGGAGATCTATCAAGTTGTGTACCAACTGATCCTAAACAAACTGTCTTGTATGGAAATGAGACGGAATCCACCACAACATTACAACAAGACGCAGTATGAATATCTATCATAAACACCTAAACCAGAACCGAAGCCATGTTTGGAGATGCCGGTATCCAGATCTCGACAGGGCAACTATATCCCTTTTTCAACCAAAAAAACAGGATACACATGAATTAATTAATGAAGAAGATTTTGTGAAACATTCTGAAGAAGAGGCAGAAATTAAAGTTCACCGTTTTTGGAACACGTAGGGAAGAGTGGAAAACCTTTAAATTCTTATTAGATACAGGGGGAAACCATGTTACGACTGTGTTGTCGTCAACAATAACAATTTTTTTGTAGAATAAATATCCCTTTTATTGAGTATACCCCCACCTGTGGTAAATGTTTGCGTATTCTTTTTTGGTGTGTGTCTTTGCCCATTAATGATAGTGTGCGCGGCCTTGTTAAGTGTTGTTTATTTTTTTAAAACGGCGCTGTTATGAGAAGAATGACGAGGGAGCGAGAGCAAGTCGCATCGAGTGTGTGTAAAGTAAAACGTTTTAGAAAAATGTTTTTCTTATATGCTTCTCGTTTATATCAATGCAAATTGATATAAACGAGAAACAGAGAAGAAAGACATCCTTCTAGAACGCGAGAATTTTTTGGGTTGATGATTCGAGTTTTTTTTGCTGTTGAGTTCAGAAGTGTAAAATTAAATTTTTTTATAAAAAATTCCGAGTTTTGGTAATTTTGTTGAAGTCTCGTGTTTTTTTGGATGTTGATCCATTTTGTTTGATATTTTTTTTTGATTAAATTGGTTGTATAAAAAAAAAACATTAAAAATTGGAAAAATAAAATTGTGATGGTAATACAATATTTTGTGAATTAGAAACAAGTACTTTGAGTTTCATTTTAATTATGAATTTACATTTCCTGAGTGTTAACAAATTTTCTAACGTGGTATAAGAATCGATGGAGTGATTGGCAGCTCTTCGATTTGTTGTTGTGGGAAAAGAAAAGTTTTAATAACTAATCATATCAGTTGCCTAATTGGATATTGTGGTTATATACGGGTATTTAAAATATACATCATAAGCGATAAGTGGAAAATAGTGGTGATACATCGTCGAGTGGCAAGTGAAAATACCACCAACGATCCGGGCGGCCGACACGAGGCTTGTGTGCGGTGCGGTATCATAAGGGTATCATCGGGTGCCGCTATTTATATTGATAATAGGTGTAACACAGTGATCAACGGTTAAGGGCCGCCAATTGAGGCTCGCCGTACTGATCGGTACCTATTTCCACCTAACCACGGATACTACGGTTGTCAACGTGTGTCTAACGGATGCCAATTTAGTTAGCGGTCTCCGCAGTTATCATATAGTGCAAACATTTATTTTCATATGGCACCAAAATAAAAAAATCGTTTATTACCGTGCCTGATTCTTTACGGTTTTACGGTTAAGGCGGAAGAACGCCCAACATCTTCGGCAGTATAGAAAGGCCGAGTTTATAATTAAGGCGAAGGACGCCCAACAAGCGGGTGGCCAGGTGAGGCCAGTCGCATTGATTCTACGGGGTTTGGCAAGCCAACACAAAAAAAAAATTGTTACGGTTCAAAGGCGGGAAAACGTCCAACGCAAAAAATTTTACAAGTGGCCATTTGAGGCCATTCATCAGATATATACCGGCGGTTGGGCCGCAGCGGTGGATTGCACAACGATCGGTCAAGGTTAAATTTTATTAAAGACGGAAAGACGTCGACAAAGTAAAAATATATACATACGGGGAGAGGCCCCGCAACGACGGCGGGTAGCAAACCGGCTATTCGTTTTATTGGTATCGGGGAGAGGCCCCGCAACGGCCGACCGCACTAACAGGGGTATCGCCACATAAAGCCGCAACGGTCCGGGTGGGGGCAAGGCCACCTGTGGCATGACGTCCGTACAAGGTCGCACCACCACGTTTTAATATTAAAAGAATTTTTTTTTTATTTTTATTTTAAATTTTTTTGATTTTTTTTTTACATTTTAAATTTTTTGTTGTTGTTTTAATTTTCAAAATTTTTGTTATCGAGCGCCGCACCGCGGGTGCACGCTCGGTACACATTGCTTTCTCGTTTCTCTCTCGTTTTCTCCCCTCCTTTTCTTTTTCCTCGTGGGAAGTTGTGTTTAATTTTGTGTTTAATTAAATAAATAAAAAAAAATGAATTATTAAATTTTCGGATATGGTGTGATGGGAGCGGGGACTCCCTCTGTGTCGGTGTAGTGTTGATTGCGGTCCCTTGGTGCCCGCATACAATTTCGTAACCAGGGCTTAGTCCTGTTTGAATTCGAATGGATGCGCGCACCAAGGGACCTCTCTCTCTCTCTTATGATTATTGTGTTGTTCGTTCCTCAAGTTCCGGCCGACGAGTTTCGGCGGAACTCTGGGTATTACTATTATTATTATTTGCGTCCCCCCCCCCCCCAACTTTCTGTATCATCACGGTGTAAGCCAGGAGCGTCATGCAAGCCTCAAACCCCACGACCTTAGCACTTCTCCCTGAGAACGTAGCCGGCAAAAATCACCGTGAAGGCCTCTGCATGCGCTTAGTGATATCTGCAGGATGGCAGTAGCCATCCTGTAACAACCATTACTACATTCAATCCCGTACTAATTGTTAATCCTTTTATGGCAAATTATGTAGCGAGCAGTATCAAGATCCATGGCTTGATAGACCGTTTCGGTCATCATTCTACCTAATCTTAAGACATTTGATGGAAATATTGAGAGTGGCAACTTAAAACAGCTTGGTGGTACGGTACACGCCAATAAAGGATTTACGATAATTAATCCAAACTTAAAAGCCAACTCGAATGGCACATTTCCAATTCCGTAAACAATATAAGCCTAAGAGTTACCCATCTTAGTTCAGAGTAGAAATAAAAATTAGATAAAATCATAAATAATTGCCCGAACCTGTTCTCGGACTCAGATGAGAAAATAATATTTATAACATCAGTAAAAGGAGAAATTAGCACTAATAGCGTGGACCAAATATACCCGTCTTATATGTCTTAAAGAAAGAGTTGAAAAACAAATTGGAAAATTACTCAGGGACGGCATCATTAGACCCTTCATATTTCCATACAATTCTCCAGTATGGATTGTCCCAAAAAAGGAGGACGCATTAGGAGAGGAAAAAAAAGACTTGTTATCGATTATCGCAAGCTTAAAGCAGATATGCAATACTTGAAATAATCGATAGTCTAACAAACCTAGGCAAAAACAAATTCTTTACATTTAAGTCGATCTTAGCCTTAAACGAGGTTTTTACCAAATTCCACTAAAAAAAATCGGATATTGAAAAACTGCTTTTTCCAATCACGGGGAATTCGAGTTTAATCGCCTCCCGTTCGGGCTTAAAAATGCACCGACTATATTTCGTTGATTTGTTAATACAGACGCCATCATTATATTCGGGAAAAACGACAAAGAACACATGGAAAAGCTGGAGGTAATTTTTATAGTTTTGGTGACATCTAACCTGAAAAGTCAACTGGATAAGTCCGATTTTTTTAGGATATAATGGAATTCTTAGGTTTCATTATATCCAGTGACAGTATAAAGACAAACAAAAAAATAAGAGCAAGATTTAATTTCCCACCACATAAAACTGTGAAGGAGCTGAGATTATTCTTCGGAATAGTCGGATTCTATCGTAGGTTTATTCTAGAATATGCAAAACTGTAGCGGTTAGAATATTCAAACCAATATTCTAATCGCACACATTGCAAACATGACATCTCGTAAACCAATCGCTAACTCTTCATGCATGTTTCCCACAGTGAAACAATTTTTTCAGTAAAAAATACTGAGAAACCGAAAAGAGGAGTGTATACATATTAAAATTACGTTAGAGTGACAAAGAAAACAAATGTTGCCATAAAAAGTATTGAGTTTCATACTTTTATGGCAACATTTTCCCAAATAAATTTTAATGAATTTTTTTTTTGTTTCTTTCTAACAACTAAAGGATTTGTATTTTTAACTCGTATTAATTTTACTGAAAAAAATTGTTTCATTGTGGAATACTAGTATCTTTCTGTACGTGCAAACAGAGTAAAATCCAACACGATGAATATGAAACCAAAGAAGAATGAACCAATTTAATTTATAAAATAAATTCCTCGCAAAATTTTTATAAATTGGCAAACAATGCGTAAAGTAGGACGGTAAAAGTCAACTGCGAAAGAGTTGGGAGTGCTTCGGCCCCAGAACAATCAATTCGTCACATTCAAACACTCAAAGCAAGTCGTGCGTACCACTATGCCTCACACAAGCCACCCGCCATTACACATGGTGAACAAAAATAGAAAAAAGAAATTAATTTAATTTAATAAATAATTTAATAAGCCAATATAGATAATTAACTAAATAAAAATAAATTAAAATAAAATAAATAATATTGAAAGTTTATAAAATCACAAATAATATTAATTGCTAATAATAAATAAAATAATAAAAATATTAATTAATAATAAAAATATAGCTTTTAATACTTGCAAAGCTCCTGCCTCCGTTTTTAAGAGGGGAGGAAGGACAAGTGTTCAAAATAACCTCAAAAACGAAAGCTATTGGATTAGACAATAACGCAATAATAACATTCGAAAAAATGAAAAATTCACTCACTGACCAAACGGCACAGTGCGTTTGGATCGGGAGGTACCGGGTTCGAATCCCATAGAGGCAAGATGCAAAAGGAAATTTTTATCATCAGATTATGGTTTGTGGAGAATTGAAAGGAAAAGGAAAAGGAATACAACCGCATGACACCCTGTCGGAGTACAGAACTCATGGGCCGGCCCATTGTCTATGCCATTACTATAGGCTGGTATGGAGCTATGCAATATGCAGATGGTTCTACGAAAATCGGAACTATATTCTCACGTCCTCGAATTGGTCGGCAACGGCGTAAAGGTAAGAACGGAAAAAGCGAACTGCGAAAGAGATGGGAGAGCTCGACCCCAAAACAGATTGCTTAAATTAAAACAAAAAAAAAATCACGAAATCTGGGCATTACGAAATTTCACAGACCACCAATCGCTAACTTTTGCCCTCAGTAATAAAAATATTAACTCTAAAATGAAGAGATGGAAATTCATCCTGGAAGAGTACAATTATGACCTAAAATATAACATGATCGCATAACAAGATCGCCGCGGTTGATGTTCCAGTGAATGTTTTCGGAAACTGATGAATCCATTCGAAAATTACTCAAGGCACATAATAATTCAACCGAATTTCACCGATGCAGATATTATCAGCATTTTCACTAAATGATAAAAACGACAGAGTCTATAATGGAAAAAAAACCCAAGAAATATTTCCGATACATTTTTGAAAGTATAAGGCTCGATTTACACAAAAAACAAACAAAAGGAGAAGTTACTTCCCAAAGATGAGTAGAGAAATTAGGTTTATGGTTAAGCGTTGTTCCATATGCAAAAAAAGAAAAATTGATAGACTAACAAGTGGATAATAAATTCCACAACCATACCTAGCTAATCAGGACGTACCTTATACGTCGATATCTATACTACAGAATGATAAATGAAAAATACTACAGAATGATAAATAATAATGTAGTTCTAACAGCGATTGATAAACTCACAAAACTCGCTGTGTGTAAACCAAGACAATCTAGGAAAATTAAGGAAATAAAACAGCCTCCGAGAGATACCCTGTTTTTCTTTAGAGTTCTCGATGTCGTTGGAATTGACAATGAACCATCTCTTAGTTGAAGAACGATAATAACAATGATGCGCGATGCCTTAAAAATCAATCAAATATTTAAAGTTCCACCATATAAGAGTGAATTAAAGGGACAAATCGAAAGGTATCATTCAACCTTTTCGGAGATAATGAGATGCCTTAAACCCGATAGAGAGGAAAGACCACTGATCCGAATTACTCGAAAGGTCGTTATTAGCGAATATAACCATTTGATACATGCAACCATTAAGAAAAACCAGTGGCGCTATCTCTATACTAAAAAATATTAAAATGTATAAACCTGAGTGAGACCATCCAGCAGAACAGGGAACCAAAAAAAGATATGTTCACGCGAAATATGCGGGTTGATGAAGGCCACGAGTAATTCTAGGAAAAGTATTAATCGGCTGAAAAGCGAGCTTACATAAATTAAATGTGTATCAAAGCACAATGTGCCGAGCTATGAAAGATAGATGGACATCTAAAACACGGCAAAATAATGTCACTATCGAAGCTATTGCCACGGCATAAAGGCGCGTGTTTTGACTTTGTTAGTGCAAACATTGAAAAACATCCTTTGTTTATGATATAACCCTTATTTAGTAATGGCTGAGTTTGATGATATTCAATTTTATTGGAGGGATCTCAGAAAAGGTCTATTCTAAGCGAAATTATGGTGGTAGTAGTTTAATGGTATGGAGGCGTTCCCTTCAATGAACCCTTACGCCTTTCTATCTACTAAAATAAACAGCGAGAAGTATATTGGCGACCTACCTAAAAAACTACCACTTTTTTGTGAAATCAATAAGAAAGGTGAATTTTCCAGCAATATAACGCTTCAATATACACGAGTCGAAGTAAATATTCTTGGTTTACTTGTTTGTCAGAACATCACCAAATTGAAAAACTTTGGGAGCCAAAATGAATGAACGAATACAAGAAAACGCTTTAAATTACCGTTGATTCAAATTAGTTCAGATTTCCGGATAATTCGTTTAGTATTCCTGGTATAGGCCGTCATGTTGTACCACACCATGTTGCACAATGCTTCATGATGTTGCACCATTTTGTGCCGTATTGCGTGATATTTGGTTACATTGCACCACGTGGGTTGTTGCGTCATATTTGGTTATATTGCACCATTTTCTTAATGTTTAGCTATGTTGCATGATGTTGCACCATGTTGCGTGATGTTGTACAATGTTCCGTTATGTTGCAAAATGTTGTGATGTATCATGTTACGTTTTCTTGCTCCATATTGCTTAATGTTGCATCATGTTATGTGATGTTGCATCATGTTCCTCGATTTTGAACTATGTCGCGTTGAGTTGCTTCGCGTTAGGTCTTGTCCTTTCCTTAATTAAATATCTAGGATGTGTTCCATGATATTGCGGAATGTTGCATCATGTTATGTTGGTTGCGTTACAGTGATATGGTTGAAATAATTGTTTCTATTTGAAAATGTTGGTTGTTATGAATATCAATATTGATTTGGACCGTTCGCTGTCTAATAAATGTTTTTTTACATTTTGGTCATTTTTCGACTAGCACGATTTTGATATTAATTGGGAACAGGAATTCTACGGAATCCTGTTGTGTCAATGTCTGGAATTGATTTTGTTGGTTTCTTATATTATAAATAAAATATCTAATTACATAATTGATGAAATGTTCAACAACGTCTATATTTGTATACAGGCTATCATTATAAGTTTCATTTTCAATAAACTTGAATAATGTTAATACGTTAAGTATCGATTGTAATGAGTTTTAAATTCAGAAAAATTTGTTTGGGGGTTCTCGGGATCCCTATTTAAAAAAAAAAATCGGGTCAAGACACTTTTAATAAAAAAAACTTGAGAGCGGATATTTTTGAATATCAGAAAATGACTGCAATGGATCCTGCTTTTGGGAAATTTGTATTTGAAAATTGGTTTGTATTTGGAAATTTGTTTGTAAGCCTTGATTTAGCCGATTTGTGGCGTTTTATTCTACAATGCATAGAACTGTGTGATCTCAATCGAAGGAAATGAAACTCAGATCAATGTTGAAATTGGGAATCGAATAGAGGATTTTTGGACTTGCTATTTGTTAACCGGTTGGCATGCAACTCTCTTTGTCTGTGCTATGTTGTAACATAGGCTAAGAATGTGATTTTGAAAAATCAGTTAATTGGATGGAACGAAGACGTTTCTCACACGAACAGCACGAAACTCGGTTGTACTATGAAAATGGCGGGGTTCTTTACATTGAACAGAACTAGGCCGTTGCTTAACCAAATGTGGCGCAATTATTTTAGTAACTATACTGGTAACACTAATTATTTATTATTTGTTATTTAATAATTCACGTGTACGTGAAGCCATCAAGAAAGTTGCAGCAAGCTACTAGTTCGAAAGGTAATGACGATTCCATAGGTTAAAGCATAAAAAACTATGGCCCATGAAAATAAAAGGATAGTTTTGGCGATACGCTAATTTATCATAATTGTTCTGAATTCAGAATTAAATAAACAACTGATTACAATTAAAAATTAACGTTCCAATTTTGAAATGTTTTTATTTAAGATTTTTCTTTCGATTCTCTGTATCAACAACTTATCAGAAAATAAAGACGACGTACTTCAAAATTCATATAAATAAATGTCAAAAATAAATAAACATTGGCTCTTATATTTGGGTTATGGTAAAAGAAATTGACGATAGAGGAAATATTGCAAACTAATCATGGAGCTTTAGTTGATGTGTGGAAAACTTTAGTTTCAATTAACAACACTTATTCAAAATATCATAGCTTTACTAAGAAAACTTTCGGTTTCAGGGTTCCAGTTTCTACGGGGAAAAATTGGGCCTTAGATCTGAATTGTAGTGCCAAAATATTAACCAAGAGTTTTGCTTGTGAAACCAACAGTTTTGCTTGAAAAGGTTCTGGTATATCGATGTACCTGTATACTAACGATGAACAATTGTATGACGGGTGGGTAGCGCACCTAACGACGATACAACATTAATCAGTTTTGCCAATTCGCCCTATTGAAGGCATTTTAGAATATATTTTCTTAAGAAAAACGTTACAGACAAACCGTTTTATAGAGCTAAATTAGTTTTCCAACTATTGTACTAGTCCACTCTTGTCACTAACCTTCTACAATACTAAGAGAATCATTCCAAAAAATTTAATTTTCGTATAGGGTATCATGAATAAAAATCAACATACTCGTACATAAGAATTTCATAGAGAGTGGATAGCCCGCAATTCAACACATTGAGATTAAATTTCACCCAAATAATCTGGAATGATAAATTTAAATAATATGAACACATTCTAGTTCAGTAAGACAGTAGTGCCAGTTATAAACACCCTGTATTAAAGTATTCAATTCACATTTATAAATTAATATAAATAAAATTAAAAATTCCAGAATACAAATAAAACTTTGCTGATATTTTTTTGCAGTTAACATTAATTGAAAAATAAAAAAAAATTAACAAGTCTGCTTAAAACGAATTGAGTTTTTCCATTTCCTTTAAGTGCGCTCTAGCGATGGAAACGTAGGAAAATTCTAAAGAATATATAATTTTGATGGCAAAAAATACGGTATTCAGTCGTTCTTTTTTATTTGTGTTTTATGCTGCTTTTTACTTTATTTGTTTATAAAAAATATTTTCCCTTGTATTGTTTAATTTAATTGATATAATAATAATAATAATAATAAAAATAATGAAAGAATTTCGAAACTCTATATAATTTTAAAGTATGCAACAAACTATAAAGTAAACATTTTTGTAATTAATTAGTATGACAAAACGAAATGAATACAGAACGCACAAGTACAAAAAATATGAGGCTTCATTAAAAATTAACGGACGAATAATTTCTGGAGTGGAACGGAGCTTACAAGTTAACGAGAGTTATGTAAAGATCGTATAGTTGCAAACTGTTGTTACAGTTGTAGAGTTTGTGTATATTGAAATAAATTTAATGATTATTTCTATACCCAGAGGCCAGAAAATAAAAATTTATAACACAAACAAAATCCTTAATTTCAAACTCGCTCACGGAATTTTGAACGAATTTATGGAACTAACCCAATTAACAATAACCCAAGTGAAATATATCTAAAAAACAAAAATCCCAAATTTGTTGCATGCAATAAACGTTTCACAATTAATAGGTTTTTGCAACAAGTTTCAATTAAGCAATGCCCACATATAGGTTTTGCACTTGAAATTCACAATTTTGCAAATGATATTCAATATTTTAGTTCATTCACAACTTTTTCCAAGTGAACCATAATTTTTTATACTTCAGATCAACTTTTTCTAAATCACAACCTCAATTTTTTGCAAAGCAAATTCATATTTTTTCAAAATAACTTCAATTAAATGTAGAATAAATTCAAATATTTTAAAACAAATTCAAGTTTTAATATTTCAAGTTCGTAAATTTTTACAATTCAAAATCAACTTTTTGCAAAAAAAATTCATTGCTCCCAATTCATAACCGATTATTATGAGTTTGGGTATGTTGGATGGAAATAGGATTCTTAAATGAGTTCTGGAATATGACCATCTGGGACGGAACTCCAGCTTTTCTTAACCAGCACAGTGGTTAAAGCTTTTGCGTTTGGATCGGGAGCTACCGGGTTCGAATCCTGATAGTGGTTGGATGTAAAACGAGATTTTCATCAACAAAATACGATCTGTGATTAAAAGGAACACAAGTACGACCCCTTAACGGCCTTCAAAACTCATGGGCCGACCCATCTTCCATGTCCAGTATTGGCTCGCATGGAGCTATGCAATGCACAGATGGTAACTTAAATCGGCCCTATAGCCGTTCGTCTTCGATTTTTGCAGACGATGCGTAAAGTAAGACGGAAAATAAGCCGCGAAAGAGCAGGGAGTGCCAACACAGAAGGCGTGGACTAAAACAAATAAAAAAAAGAATTCTTTAATCTATTATGTTGGAATTAGGTATCTTCACATTTTCAATAATAAAATTTGTTATTAAATTAATTTAAAAAAAATTATTTTCACTAAACGACTGTAAAAATGTTACTGTTGATAGTAAAAAAGATCCGAATGAATTTTTTGTTTTGTTAAATTTATAAGATTCTTGTGAAATTCATAATTTTTATTGTTTCGCAATCGCAGTGAAAACAATAATTACAATTGTTGAAATTTGTTATTAAAAAAAAACACTTATTATTAGTTTAACGATATAATTTTTCAAAGTAACAACAAATTATTATTTTAATAATTTTGAACAGATTTTACTATAAATTTGATAATTTTTTTTGTAGATGAAAACGAAATTAAATTCATGCAAGAGAAAAAAATATTTTAAAATTGATAATTAGAACAATACCTTAAATTATTATTCGAAAAATTATAATTATTAAAAAAACAAACCATTATTAATGTGATTTGCAAAGTTATTAAAATAATCATAAATTTTTATTTCAACACTGTTAACTTTTTAAATAACAGTTGTTTATTTTTTTTAATAACTTGTGTTATTAACTAAATAGTTTTATTTAATTTGTGCCGCTTTTTCTTAATTGTTATTCATTTGAGAGTTACAAACCTATCAGTTCGGACATTCGGAATTGTGATGTGATTTGCAAAATATCAAAAATTAAACACCATATTAAAATTACTCGTATTATAATTATATAATTTTAATATTATAAATGAACAACCTGGGGGAAGTCTTAAATAGTTTAAATATTTATGAAATTATAGGACAGTTAAAAATTAAAGACATTTTTCAAGGTGAGTTTTGTAACAAATCAAAGTTCGTTACCAAAAGTATATTTGATCGCGCGCTGTACTTCAATGGTTAATGGGTAATACCAGTTGACAGTATTATGGCAAGTTGCTCAAATTATAATATAGTTGCTTGTTGGGTTTATTTTTTTTGTTGAGTTGGTATGGTTAGTAAGAGAAAAAAAAAGTTATAAAAACGAGAAAAAAGGGGTGCGTAAGGGAGAATTATTTGAGGATAGATCGAGACATGATCATAAAAAAAAAAAAAAAACGGAAAAAAAATATTCATCGAAAGATAGTGGATAAAGAGATTATAAGTGTTGAGAGTTATAAGGAATTATTGTTAGTGTGCTAAAAAAAAATAAAATAAAAGAAAGATAAAAAAAATCACAAACTGTATACCATTTATTGGGGTTTTCCGGTTGTTGGTGTACAAGGCACAATAATAATTGTAGTTGTCGTCTTTTTTCGTTTTAACTGGTGATAATGAATGACATATATGTATATATGTATAATAGTTATATTTAATTCCAAATTATGGATAAATAACATAAATTAAAAGAAAAATAACAAAAAAAAAACCAAAGAAAGAAAAATTCCTGCATGTAAGTTGCGTTGCTGTTTTCCGGCGCTACACATAGAGGTTGTTATACACCGTAACGACCGTTACGTAGAACTATTCCGGTGCACAAAATAAAAATAAAAATAAAAACCAAGGCGGGTTGCATGCCACGGGTTGGTATAAATAAATCATCGATTATTTCGTTGCGTCACGTACCCGACGCGTAAGGCCAGCTTCGATTCCGTGAGAGATTGCTGCTACGGATGACACTCCGAAACATTTACAATTGGAAATAATAATACGGACAGGAAAGGCTAACCCTAACAGGAGATCGTTTATATTGGACACCATCAGTTCCCGCATCAATTGGTGAAGTAACCCATTCTGTGATGTTTATATTATATATATTTTTAAAAATTTTCATATTAGCTATATTTTTTTGATTTGTGTTAATTTATATATATATATAATTACATTTGTAAATATTTAGTGCGGCTACTCTCCCTTTTCTTAATTAATTTAGTTTGTTTTTCGTTAGTAGTCGCAGTGATAGGTTACCATATTTATTATTGTTGTGAATGAATATTTTTTTTTCTCCTCCAGTTTTTTTTTGAGATATTCGGGTTAAACATTAGATTAATAATATTAATTTTTTTTATGATAGTACATACTAGAAATTCCTCCTTTTTATTCATATAAAATGACGGTGTAAATGAAGTAAATTAGATGGGGTGATTGTGTTCGCGGACGTGATTATATCTTAACAAACTTTATATGTGAACGCACACGTAGTAAATCATTGTAAAGTGGCGGCTGATGTCCGGTGTAAATTTAGAACCTCCCAGACCACTGACGGCTATCCTGGCATTCGGACGTGTGCCATCGGATATCGGTACAACCGCAAGCCACAAGTTACAAATGGCGCCGAAACAGGGACCGTTATGGGTCACTAAAAATCCATGTTATTTAATCGCCTGATATTATATCATGTGATACGGTGTTTTTAAAATAGAAGATTAAAAAAAAAAACGGTAGCTCTAATAAAGCATCCGCATGTCTTCACCATGAAATGTGGATAGAATGTGGTATATACCGCTTAAGACAGTCTAGCGGTTAAACAATCTTTTGTCATACATTTTTCAGTTTTTTTAATTAAATTACTAATTAAATATTTTTTTTATAGTCTACTCTTTTTAACTTAATACTTTAAATTTGCAATAGAACCATTCTAAAGTCGTGATTAATGATTAACAACGCAGAGAAGATGTAGTTGATGTTCCGTCAGTCGGTTCGCCTACATATCGGCAAGGCTAATTGCTCATGGACTTAGCACTCAATTTGATTTGTTTTTTTATTAATTTAAATTAAATTTTGAATTTTTGTATTTGCATTATTTTCATAATGCACCTCTGCCGTGTAAATTGATTTTTTTTTTGATGGATGGTTGATCTAATTTCTCAATCGCTTGATGGCTCGGCGATTCCGAGTTCCACGTTTGAGATAGACGCAATTGCTCATAAAGAATCAATTATCAACGATATTTTGTTTTGATTATTTATAAAGAGAGTAGATTCTGTAGTAATAATTTTATTTGCAATAGTAAAGTGTTTTTTTTTTTGTTGCTGTTTATAAAGTTTGTTAAGGTTCTTTGCTACGTTATCTCAAGAGGAAAATGAAAATCATTGAACTTATCAAGCATTGTGGTAACGTAAAACAAGTAAAATATATCAGGGTCGCGAGCTTTCACCCCATTGTAAATAAAATAAAAATAATAAGTAAAATTTTTCGTTGATAAAATTATTAAACTCTTTATTAAGTGATCTATCAAGCAATTATATTTATTTTGATTTTTTTTTTTCGTTATATTATTTATTTACCTTATACACATGTGTTTAAAAATTATCGTTACGGGTGTTCTGGTACATGCGTTGGTCAAATAACTTTTACATAATATTGGTCGATTTTACATTATATTGTATTTTTTTTGTATTAGTCAATACTTATTCGAAGTCTTCGTGACGTTTTCATTCTTAAGCTATACGATTTCTGGGTGTTACACAAACATAGGCATAATTTAGTTATATTTCAAACCCTAGTGTTTATTAGTTTTTGTATTGCAAAAAAAAAAAAAAAAAAAAAGAATATGGTTTCTGATGATGGGGTGATTGTGTTCGCGGACGTGATTATATCTTAACAAACTTTATATGTGAACGCACACGTAGTAAATCATTGAAAGTGGCGGCTGATGTCCGGTGTAAATTTAGAACCTCCCAGACCACTGACGGCTATCCTGGCATTCAGGCGTGTGCCATCGGATATCGGTACAACCGCAAGCCACAAGTTACAGTTTCATTTTATAATATTAAAAATCGCTAAAATAATGGAGTTTATTCATATACAATGAATCTGAGGACATTGTAACGATGATCATATTATGTGTGAAAAATGTAACCGTATTTTATAATTATTAATATTTTTTTGTGAATTATCATTATTAGAGGCGGACGTGGATGCCGAGTCGTTCAGGTATATCCAACGATACCAATTACAGCGTATACTTAATAAACAGAATATTCCATTAGGAATTCAAGCCAAACTGGAACATCGTATTTTGCTGTGGCAAAAAGTGCAAAATAAGTGGTTTTATTTATTGATTATGTATTTGTTTAAAATAATTTTCATTTCAGATTCTTTAAATTATAGTCAACAAAATAGTTTATTTCATTTATTTCAGTAACTATATTTTATTAAAATAATTTTTAGTGATAGAATTCAGATAGCTATCAAGTGTTTTCTGTGTAAAAAAGATTTTCTTAATATAAAAATTTTAATGCTTCATTTGAAAGTATTTCATTCACTTCAAAAGGATAGTGAATTTTAATGTTATGAAGAACTATGTTTTCAATACTTCTCTAATAGTAATTCATTTAGAAAACATATAAAAACATGAACATAAATCTATTTCAAATTTTGAGCCTTGCATCACATCATAAGAATTAAATTCTTCTGAATTGAATTGTCCTTTTTCTGCTGAACTCGAACAGATAATTGAAAATCCCATTGAGAACTCCACTTTAGTTTCAACAATTAACAATCGTTCTGATTTCGCAGAAAGACTATGTCAACAAGAGACTTCAAGCGAGTAGCATCGTAGTAATACTAATTTCTATCTCTGATATTTTTGATCGCTGGATGTCACGTATTGGCATAGCAACCAACTAAATTTTAATACAAATAGAAAATTTTTTATTGTGTCTTCCTACGCCAGAAGGGGTCCCATTTGAAACGCGCTATTTTAAAACGCGAATTATCAAAATGCGATATTTCAAAACGTGATATTTCAAAACGCGATATGGTACAAAACGCGATATGGTACAAAACGCGAGTGGTACAATACAAAACGCGATATTTCAAAACGTGATATTTCAAAATGCGATACGGTACAAAATGCGATCGGTACAAAACGCGACATTTCAAAACGCGATATTTCAAAACTCGATATGGTACAAAACGCGATATGGTACAAAACGGGAGCTTAGGATCGGGTTATATCAGGCGGGTGAAGGGGAAATTTAATTTCAGTTTATAGGAATTTAAAAATCAATAGGGGCGAGAGTATATAGGACCGGTATCAATCGGGTCGCTGCACTCCCGTCGCTTCGCAATGGACATTCTGTACCATAACGCGTTTTGAAATATCGAGTTTTGTACCATATCGCGTTTTGTACCATATGGCGTTTTGAAATATCGCATTTTGAAATATCGCGTTTCGAGCGGATCCGGCCAGAAGATACGACTTCGGCAATATTAGTTTGTAAAAAAAATTCTTACTATACAAACTCCTAATAAATTTCATCACTAGGTTCACTGCTTAACGCGTTCGCGCAAATGACGACTATAGCCGTCATACAATTTTTTCGTTTTTCAAGGAATACCGACATATTTTTCAATTCTCAACAACACATTCCTTTCCGCAATGAAATATCATTGCAGTTACAAAAGTTATCAAAACACATGTTACGACCGTGTTGTCTTAACCAGACCATTTTTGTAAATTTGTGTGTTTCTATTCTCCACGGTTTCTTGTGTCCGGGTTTTTTGCTGTCTAAACGTGGTTCGTGGTGGATGGATTTCGGTGTGTTTCTTTCTGTTTGGTTGGTAATTGTACGAGAATGGGAGAGAGAGAGCAGTGCGCATCGAGTGTGTGCAAGGTAAAATGTTTTAGAAAAATGTTTTTCTTATATGCTTCTCTTTTATATCAATGCGAATTGATATAAATGAAAAACAGAGAAGAGAGATGTTTGTTCTAGAACATTTTATTCGCGTCGTTGTGTGGCGCGAGAATTTTTTTCTTGATGTCATTCAGCTTTTGATTTTTGATTGGTATAGAGAGTTTTTTTTTCTGGTGTGTAATTTCAAAGAATTAAGGTTGGAATTTTACTTTTGTAATATATATTTTGAGTTTTTTGGTTTGACCAAGTTTATATATTTTTTTTAATTATAAAAATTTATTGTTAAACCAAGTTTTGATGATTTTAAAAAGTGAAGAAATGTACTTGATTGATTGATTGATTGATTGATTCTGAATGCACGACCAAGTTCTTACACAGGAGCTCCCGGGTGACGCCGGGCCCACCGTACACTCTTTTTTACATATAACAAAACCGAAGGATTGGATAGGTTAGTTAAGTGGGACAGAATCGGCCCGGTTACAGACACCTAGGTATAGCCGATAGTTAGTAACACAAAGACAGCACAAAACTAATCTACTTGGGGAAGGATAAAGGTTTAATAGGTTAAATGGATATTGATGGTATTGGTCATCAATAATTGCTTCTTTAAATCAGCAACCTAGGAAAAAATGTTATTATTTCACGTGCATCTGGAAATTTCTTAAAATGTAATTGTAAATTAATGCAAAATTTAATTGATTAAATCGGCCCAGTTGCAGACCCCTAAATAAAGTCGATAGTTATTAATGCAATGACAACACCATTCTAATCTACACAATCAACAATTAATATTTCAAAGAAATATTATTTCACGTCTGTTAATTTCCTGAAATTTAATTCTAAATTAATATTTTCCGGCTTCCTAAATAATATAAACATTTATTAATTTAATCCTCCTGCAATTCCACGACTTACAATAGGATTTCCTGAAACCATAATTATTTAAATTATATCAAACTTAGTCTAAAATTCATTAGTATTTAACCCTTAAATCGAGAAAAAAAAAATTATAAAAAAACAAAAAATAAAAATTTCATATGTAAGGCATCCCAAAGGCAATGGTTCCCGGAAAAATATCAATGTTATTCAATGCCAGATTAACTACCGGATAGGATATTTCAAACAAATTTAATTTAATTCGCAAAAATTTCAAATATTTTATTAATTTGTTCACCAAAGAAGAAAATATTCGATTAATTACCAGTATAATTATAGTGCACAGTATATTTATATCATGCTAAATGGAACTTAACTATTCCTCAACCAATAACTGTTAAATATGGTACGCAGAATTGAATTGGCACTCTAGCATGTTCAATGGAACTAAGCCAACTCAAAACAAATGATGATCAAATTCGGGGTGCAAAGCCGAATTTGACGAAATTTTCGGATTCAGCTATAATGAAAGAAACAGGCCGTTTCCAATTGAAATTTTCCAGTTCAGCTTGCAGAGCTGGGCTAGGATTCTAATAAACTAGGATCAACTTGTATTGGGATTTTAATGTTTCTTTTTGATAAAGTTCTAAAATTCGATCATTCTGAATGGAACTTGGCCATATCCCGACCAATTATTGTCAAATCAGGTAAGCAGAATTAAATGTGAATTTAAAAATGGGTTTTAGAGAAGTTCTGGAGTTCAGCCGTGCTAAGCAATGTCTTAACTAATCATGTGCGAATCTGATATGTTGAGCTGAATCGGGATTTCAATATAAATCCCGGATGAACTACTGGATTTTTCAACAAAATAAATCCGAAAATAATCGGCCAAAGAATTTTCCTATTCCTCCATTTACCCGTCAAGACAACCCGTTGACAGATGATCCAGCCGAACTAAGCCTCTCCCAAATTAATGCTAATTGCTAGAATTGCGATTTTCTAGAATTATGCCCAAAAATGATTTTATGCATCTTCCGCAGTATACCGTCTCAATCAAACAAAAACGACCATGATTTATGTGTGGTGATGACACGAACGGAGGATAGAACCACGCGGAAGGCTTTTTACACAATTGGTGCATGAGCAGGTCGTTGATTAGGATTTAGAACTCAAATCAATCGATATTCGTATATATCATTCCCATGCAAAGACGAACCTGTTTCGAGAAATATTATTGAGCCAAAACTTCTTTTAGATAAAATAGTGCAAGCAGTAAGCAATCTTAAAAAAACAGTCAACATTAAAAGGCCGATGGATATCACATCAAAGATTTAATTGTCATTACAAATGGAAATAAAAGATTAAAACTATTTTCCCTTTGCCATGCCGGAACACATATGATTTCTCATCCCTTTAAATCAATCTACAAAAAAGTCATGAATATTTATATATTATACCAGAATCCACCTAAATATAAGTCCTGCTCACTCCTCTCCTCTACATACACATACACATAGATACACATACACACACACATTCATACATACACATACACACACATACATACATACACATACTCATACACATACCCATACATACATACATATTATATACATGCATACATATTAAATACACACATACATATATATATATATATATATATATATATATATATATATATATATATATATATATATTACAAATTAAAAGAATTAATCATAAACATTTATACATTAAAGTATATTAATATGATAATATATCAAATTAATTTTAAAATATTAAAATGATTATAAAAAGGTAAAAACAATCAATCATATTATATAAATATACAATCTAAACATATACATAAGTATAAATACATATGAACCTACACACACACGCATAAACATACACACATGCATATGCACACAAATCCACACATACGCATATATCAGGGTTTAAAAAAGTCGCTCGTCAAAATGTATTGTTCACTCTACACCGATCGAACAGTGTCATGTCCCTATTCCATGGAAAAAATCTGCTGTCACCAAAAATAAAAGCGAGAAAAAAATATAGATTTTACTGGTTGTGTACGAAACAAAACATGTTGTCAGTAAAATTTTATTGAGAGAATAGTTATGATGTTGGTAGTTTACTGCCATAATACTACCATAAAAAATGTAAATTGGAGTATTTTTTATGGCAATATTTTTCACACATGTACAAAAAATGTATGTAAAGATAAGAAATTTTTCTCACGCTCATACAAATAAGTCGCCCGCCATTTTTATACTCAGATGTCGATTTGTTTTTTTTTTGTGTTGAAATTTGTTAACGTTAGAGGTTTTTTGTGGTATAGGATATTAAAATTAAAATAAAAAAAAAAAAAATCGAATTGTACGAAAATAATGTACAAATTAAAAATTTTAAGAAATTTGTAGGTTATGCGAAAATGTAAAACCATAAAATTTTACTATAAAATGAAATAAAAAATATTTCTGTTCTTTGTCACTCTTATGAAATTTAAAGTTTTTTTTTGCGTATTATCAGTAAAACAAAAATTACTGTCAGCAAATCCTTCCACGGAATTAATGCATTATTTGTAAAACTGATCAACAAGAATAATGTAAAGGAACAAAAAATATTCTGTTTAATGGTTCACGCATGCGATCAAAAAACGATTCGCGAATCAAAGGAAAATTAAATCATTGAAAACATATACAAATTTCCCCGCCTGAGATGAAATTATTTTAACTTTGGGAAAATTTTGATCGGAAGCATCCAACATAATAAAAAAAACAACATAATTACGCTCAAAGATTGGCTTGATTCGCGAATCATTCCCCGATCGCACACGTGAACCAAGCATTACCATTCACTTATCAAGAATAAAGTAAAAAGAAATGATATGTATCATCTATTCGATCGTTCAATACAGACAACAATACATTTTATCCAATCAGTACTACAATGAATTTTCGCTTTCTTATTAGAATAGAAAAGTAAAACCAAAATAGCAATAGATCCCGTTCACTAACACAAAAAATAAGATCAACCTTTTTAGTTTCTCATTATTCGCTCACTAGACACTTCGTTTTTTACTGAATAATATTTCTGAAAATTCATTTTACTATTCAAGAGCGAAGAGAAATTAGCATAAAAAATTCATTTAAAAATGAACGGAAAATGAATGATAAGCAACTGAAGAGTATTTTTATTTTCATCCTTTTTGTCTTATTTGACTTTAAACTAAACTGCGTGAATGTACGTACATATATCCATACACACACACACAATCATAAACCATACGACACATATTAAAATGCGCATATTAAAAAATATTTATATTAATAAAATTAAAATGTATATAAATTTTTTATAAAAAAGTAAAAATTAAACAAAATATAAATTAAACAAAGTATAAATAAAAAATATGAAACATAAAAAACACTTAGCTTGTGAAGCGTTCACCACTGCTGCGTCAGTGCGTCACACAAATAATAAAATAATTAGTTATAATAATTTAGATATTTTCACGTTAATTCACGTTTTAATTTACTAATATTTATTTATTAACACTTTATATTATATATTTAATTTAATTAAAAACTTTTATATTTAACATATTATTTATTTATTTATTTAAAACAGAAAAAAAATTTAAGTTTTAATTTTCTATACGGAGAAAGACAAAAACACGTCTTTCTCGTACGACAATCGATCGCCGACCTTAAAAAGTGAAGAAATGTACTAAAACAAAATTTAATTAAGAAAACGTGTACAAAGTTTATGGTGTAGTTACAATAAAAAAATAAAAATCATAAAAATAATTTTTTTTATTGTCTGGTGTGCTCAACGTTACAAATTACGCTACAAAATACCGAATTTTTGTATTTGTATTTGAGGATAGCCGATTCGAGACAGCAAATTGATTTACTCAGATACATCAATTGTGCCAACTTTTCTGAGTTGCGTTCTATTTGGATTATTGTTATTTACATGGTGTAAAAATTTAACTGAAGAAATTGTCTTTAAGTTTATTACACAATATGCAACGAGAAGAGACGGAATATTTCTGCTTACAAGACATAAAACGGTAGTGTAATTAACGGGTGGCCCGTTAGGACACGTCATAAACGGGATTAAGGCAAGAAGACGCCCAACATATTTTGGCGGCCAGTCGAGGCCAAAATATTTTTCGGCACTAAGCCACAACGATCGTTTTATTTTGGGTATCGGTGAAAGGCACCGCAACGAACAGGTGGCCAGCCGGCCATTCGTATTTATTTTGGTAACGGGAAGAGGCCCCGCAACTAACGGTAGCCAACCGGCTATTGGTTTTTATTTATTGGTGGTCTGCCGCAACGGAAATGTAGCCAACCGGCTATTGTTTTGTTTTGGTTTACGGCGGAAGACGCCCAACGGTCCGGGTGGTGGACACCTGTGGCATGACGGCACCAAGGCCGCAACATTAATTTTTGTAATTAAGGTACATTTTTTTTTAATTTTTTTATTTTAATTTTTTTGATTATTTTTCTTAATTTTTTTTTATTAAATTTAAAAATTTTATATTTTGTAATCGAGCGCCGCACAGCGGTTGCGTGTCGCGCGCTCGGTGCGTATTGCTCTCTCTCTCTCTCTCTCGTTCTCTCTTGTCGTGGTGCGGGTGGAGGGGGAAGTTGTTTTCTTTTTGTTTTTCCCTTTAAATAAGATGAAATATTAATTTTTTTAGATCTGGTATGATGGGAGCGAAGACTCCCTCTGTGTCGGCGTGTTGATTGCGGTCCCTTGGTGCTCGCATCCAATTTCGTAACCAGGACTTGTCCCGGTTTGAATTCGGATGGATGGGCGCACCAAGGCACCGCTCTCGGGTTATGATTTTGTTGTTCGTTCCTCAGGTTCCGGCCGACGAATTTCGGCGGAACTCGGGTATTATTATTATTTGCGTTCCCCCCCAACTTTCTGTATTAATCACGGTGTAAGCCAGAAGCACATGCAAGCCTCAAACCCCACGACCTTAGCACTTCTCCCTGAGAACGTAGCTGGCAAAATATCACCGTGGAGGCCTCTGCATGCGCTTAGTGAAATCTGCAGGTGGCAGTAGCCAGCCTGTAACACACACATTAGAAAGTGTGCGTTAACTTGTTAATTAATATTTTTGATTTAACTAATTTACAAGTCAGTTTTATTAATTAAACTTCTATAATGAAATCTTATAATATTATCATTTATTAACAAGTTATTTTCATTTATTTACAGTTGACTTATTATCATAAAATAAAAGGAAAACATGTAACGGACAAAATTTATCAAAAATATTTTAACAAAACAAAATCTTTGCAGAATGTCGTGTTGGAGAAAAAGTTAACAACATTCAGAAGTGAAGATGAGCCAGTAAATAAATCGCGTAAATTGGGTAATTTTAATTTAAATATGTTGTTTGTTTGTCCAATTAATAAAATCTTTTATATGTATTTTTCGGTTGTGATCAGATCAAATCAAATTCAACAAACAAAGTTTTCATTATTATCTTGAGATGAACATTCAAAAATGTGTCAAATAATGTGTCAAATCAAACATTATATAATAATAATTAAAAAATATATTTTCTTTTAAATATTTCTATTTGATCTGAATGTAGAAAAAAAAACAACTTTAAGTAATTTAATGATAGCCTTTGATCTACTTTGAATTTTTTAGTGCCAGAAGAAAATATCGAGGCTCATTTAGAATCTCTTAATGGCAACGAATGCACGTGGTCCAATATTGAGAATAAGTGGCAGAAAACATCGAATTATCGCTTAAACGATATACAAAATATTGAAACGGCTGCTGAAATATTAGAAAAATGGAATCACTTCGGAGCTCCATTAGGGTATAAACTAGTACGTATTAATCTTATTTAATTATCATATAACATTAAAGATAATTGATTTAATTACCATTAATGTAACCAAACTTTTATAAACTGATAATTTGTTAAACATTTCTATTTACACATTTTTGTATAATATATTTAGGTTCTTATAGACTTCAAAACAATGTTTCCTGTGGCTACAGATATGTTGGCTTTAGTGGATAAATTTCCCGGACAGATGATGGAACTATATATAAGCAAAATAAAGGGATCAGCTGCTAGGTCTATGATTGACTTTCTTAACGCAGATAAAATAACACATAGTCCGTTTTGTTTATAAATATTAAATATGTATACCTATGGGAATATTTTCTTTTCTTACTTATCACAAATGGTAAATTGTTGACTACGTTTTACTTACTACATTACATATTGGTGTCAACAGCAAGAATCGTTTCTACTATAAATAATGAAAAAAAAAACACAAAAAGTATTCAATTCGTGATTCACAAATGGCTTTTGTTATCGTTGGTAACACTGTTCAACAGTTAGAGAAACTAATACACCGAAGAATTCAAGAACATCTGCCTATTCAGCCGCTAATATTGGTCACAGGAACTATAGGAGATCCAAAACAAATTTCGGTGTTTTATGATAATATAAGATATAATTTTGACTGTGCTGCAAGGGCTATCGACGTGTGCTTCAAATTATTTCATATTTTTAATCTTAAATATCCACTTGCTGCCAATTTATTTTGGAGTTTTTACAACAATTTTTTTTATAATATTGAAGTTAGCGACATCGATCAACACTCTTTAATTAAAACTTTAATTAACAAACTAAAATTATCTATAAATTAAATTTTAAAAACAATATAATATTATAAATAATTAATACACAAACATACATATTTCGTATGTCGTGATTGCTTGTAATATTAGTTTTATATTTGTGGTTTTTGTTGTTCAAATAGCAACACTTTGAATATCATTTATTATTAATCCAAAAAGGATCTTTGATTTTTTCCTTATGTGATAAATATCATTACGTATTTTTTTTTAATTTATACATATAACCAATATGAAATAGTAGAAATTGATATAAAATGTTTAAATGGAATAATATTTAATTTTTATATTGATACATAAATAAAATATTTATATTTTATAAAAATGGGATTATATATGTTTTATTTTACACATACCAGCAAGATAATTTAAGAATATTATAAATTTAATATTAAAAGATTATTAATTTAATTGTTTCAGTTGTAACTTTTATTGCAGAATTTTGTCAATATAATTATAATTTCTGTTAAAATAATAATAACTTAATGTTAAAACAATATCATATTATTATTGAATTTGCAATAATATTTGTTAAATATACTATTCTGGCTATTAAAATCATGATATACCTCTTTTTAAATCAATAGCTCAGCCTATTCAACTAACAACTTCATTATTTAAATAACAACTCTATATTTTTAAAGATATAATTATTGTTATTGAATTGACAATATGTATTATTGAATTATAAGTTGCTACTGTTACTCTTATATACTTTACCTGTTCAATCTACAATTTTATTATTAAATTTGTAATCATTTTTATTCGTCTCCATGTTATTATTTTAAGAACTTTCTATTAAATTAATAGAGAGTTGTTATTGGATGTATATTAACAGTTTTTTATAAATTTAATTGTAATTTTGTTGATTTAAAAGTAAAATTTTTTTGAGTGTATCAATTTATCCGAGCCCTTTGTGAAGGGTTCATAACGTGGTTTTTTGTGAGAGTAGGAAATTGGCCACTCAACCCACCAATTAAATGAGCGGGTCAAGTACTGTACAACATGTTAACATCACGAGCCACTTGCTTCAAGAAAGGCGATCCGTCCTAGTTTAAATTACTCAGTTCCATCCTAGGTGGCCATATTCCAATACTTCTTCCAAAAATTATTTAAGAATTTCAATTCCATTCACCATAACCAAATTCAGCATAATCGGTTAAGAATTTGGCATGCAAGATTGGTCTGCCAGCAAGTTCCAAAACCTCTGGTTATATATATTATATTTTATCCTTAGATATGTAATTCTTATGTACGTGTGTAGGTCACTGAACTCCTCCTAAATGGCTGGACCGATTTTGATGAAATTGTTTGTATGTTTGAGATGGTTCTTGGATAGTTTAGATTCACAATTGGAACCGGTAGGTGGCGCTGCGATCGGATTCTAAGAAATTATTTTATTATTTGACAATTTTTTTTATTTTTAATGTTTTTCGCATATCAGAACATATAACCCCAAAATTTCACACACTAAAAAGAAAAAATCATAAATTCATAAATAATTGAACTTCTGAGAATAATTCATAGTTATGTTTGCGTATACCATTGGTGGCGCTAATGTCTAATTCTATGGTATTTGCGTCTGGCCAAGAGGGGAACAACATGGACGACAATTGCGTTGTCCGTTCGTTGACCGTTTTTGCGAAATCACAACCATTTGGTTCAGTTGTTCAATACCGTTTCAAACAGACTGCAAAATGACAACTACATGCTCATCATCAAAGCATACAAAGTATCATCTGGAGAGCACGCGGGCCGATACCATGCACCAACTTTTAATGAAGTTGAAGTTTTTATGATTGGCGACGCACACGAACGTCGACATATATAGACCCCTCAGTCATCGTTCTTACGACGTTTTGCAATATTCATTAATATTTTGGAAAGGACAATATGGATATCGTTTCAACATCAAACTAAGAAATCCAGCGACCGGTACAATTTTTACTTTGCAGGTGCAGAAACCAACAATAAAGTTGGCGCGATCGACTTCTACGCAAATCGGTTGATGATTCGTGCCAATGAAGACAACAAGATTCTTCGATGCCGTCAGCTGTTTCATCAATACTTCGTTGATATGTATGCGAACATTGAAAACGAGCAATTAGGGTACATCAACTATAATCAAGCGTAGCTGCGTTCTAAGGAGTACATTCATTTGTGTGATGCTATTGTCGGTAACGAAGATGGAACAACTAATATCAACGACATCGACACCGCTTATATTTTATATGGCATCGCGATGATATCACTGCACGTGTCTTCAAACAAAAATTAAAATCGTTGATGAACTTGATTACACATCACTCTGTGTTCAGCGAAACACGTTTCTGACTGAATTCTGTTTAATGGTAAAAACGAGGTTTGCCACATGCACATATTTTAATTTGGTTGGTCGACAAAGTATAGCAAAAAGAAATTGATAAAATTATTTCAGCAGAAATTCATGATCAGAATATCGATCAAGGGTTTTTTGAGAACGAAAAATAAAACGAGTATTAATTGTATTGTCGTAGAGACACAGACGATTGTTCAAGTGGAGCAAACAGTCAATAATGTGGAGCACACGAAAGCGAGGCGTACCAGTTCAAGGATACGACGGCATATTTATGGGAAATACATCAAGCCGATTATATATACACAGTTCATCCAAAGCAACGCGAATACTTCTTGCTTTTATTGTTGGTTAACGTTCCTAGACTGACGTCTTTCCAATACTTGTAAACATTCAATGGTATTTTGTACGCCACGAACCACGATGCTTGTCGTGAATTGCATTTGCTGGAAGGTGACAACCATTGGGCTCTCCCGCACTTGCAGATATCGTACTGAGTTCCTCTCCTCATCAAATCCACCAATTATTCGCCATATTGTTGGCAATATGTTTTCCCCTGCAAGCTTCTGTTCTTTGGGATAAATATAAATAGTCAATGAGCGACGATAATTTGAATTGCATCCATTCTAATGTAATCGAGTAATAATAATTTAAAATTTCTACATATTGGAAAATCCAACAAGTTGGTGCGGGTCATAAATTTAAAACATAACTTTCGCCGAACTATGATCAATACCTTTTTTTGTGGTGAAAATAAAAAGCCAGTGAGAATTGAGCCCATGTTATTTCATCTGTCTCTAGCTTTTATATCCCCAGAAGAGATTTTGCTGCTGGCACAATGGTAGTCCATCCATCTCAAACCTTTGCTTGTAGCCTCTAGTTCCGAAATCCGGTTTTGTGGGGACCTTGATCTTGTAAGGTGGCCCAGCCATTTAACTCGATTGGACTTGATGAGATCTGATGACATCGCGTCTCCGAAAATTTTTTCATGATTCATACGAATTCAATATTCGTTTCATGCACCTTTAATTGACCTAAAAGGTTGGTATACGAATGACGAAAACTAGCGAATTTGCACGACCGCGAAAGATGTTTAGATCACAATAAGCTTGATTGGGCGTAGAAAACTCGTTGTCCTCTTGCGCACCGACTACCTGCCGAGCGGTATGAAACTGTCCTTAATATCGCTTGGTTTACCGCCAAGAAGCATGATATCATCTGCATATCCAAGAAATTGGCCTGTCGAATACCATATATTAAGGACTCCACCCTCATCAAGAATAGTTACCCGCAGTCCCCTAAACAGATAAGAAAGTCACAGGTCGGACAATTTTTCGCTCGATGTGGAGAAGTAATGATTATCCAAGGTTGCGTTTTTTATTGCAATCGCATCGTCGTTCCGAGCCGTTCACGTAACCACATTCTCTCCGAGCTGCACTAAGGTCACTCAACAGAGCCCACTTTAAACTGATGTCATGAAGTAAAGTTTAGTTGTCATCGATCGACGAAGATGTCAAAAAACTGGTAAAATTCTGTGAAAAATGTGCTATAAATGCGAAAACCCCAATCAAGTGCACGTTGCAGTCATGGCCAATGCCAAAAGTCCATGGTCAAGAGTGCATACATCGATTTTGCAGGACCCTTAAATGGTTTTTGGGACCTAATGATGGGACAAGAACTTTTAAAATGCAATCAACCACAGCTGAACAGAAGATCCACCAGATGGCGTATTTACTTACTGTCAGAGACTATGCGATACCGTCGTTTCGGATAACGGCCTCCAATTTGTGCCTGGATTTGAGTCGCTTTGCAGTGATATCGGCATCGAGTACATTATAACGGCAACGTATCCACAATCAAATGGTCATCCTGAAAAATACGCCGACTCCAAAAAAAAAATAAGTGATGATGGGACGACCGATGAAAATGAAAATGACCTTAAGAAACCAAGACCCAAACATCCAAAACAATGTGATAGCGAAAATGGAGCATTAATTCACTCAGCACTATCGTGCTATGTGGAAAGAGTTCGAGGCTGGTGAGGGCCTGTTGGTTAAAATTTTCTACAATAATCAGTGGAAATGGTTACCCGGAGTTATTATGGTAAAACGGTATTATGTGGTAGTTACGATTTGATGGTAAAAAGGTAAAGAAGCTTATCTCGAGATAAGATAATATTGATATTTTTACAAAATCGTAAAGTAAAAAAAATATGCTCGATTAGCTTATCCAGACATAAGTTATTATTCCAAATTTATTTTGGTTAAATTGAATATTTGTTCTAAAAGAAGTTATAATAACCATATATGTAATTGATAAAAAAATTTAATTTGACAAACAACTTATTGCTTAATAAGATAATTAGCGCAGTATCAACACATTGCCGCACACTTATAAATTGATGAACGTGCTAAGAAGCACATTTTTTTTCAATTGTTTGTTTACGACTAGCATATGAAATTGAGCATCAGTCGTATGTTTGGAAATGAAAATTATCACATGTTGTCACAATTTTTCCACGAAAACTCTCGACTGCTGCAACCGTCATTTGCTCACCATGACATTTTTTCTCTTCCCAGAATAAATGACGGCTATGACCGTCGAGAGTGTTCATGAAAAAACTGCGACAAAATGTGATAATTTTCACTTCGAAACATACAACTGACGCTCAATTTCATATGGAAGTCATAAACAATTGAAAAAAGTATGTTTCTAAGCACGGCCGTCAATTTAAAATTGTGCGGCAACATGTTGATAAAAAACCGCACAAAAAAGCAATTGTTATGTTATCTGGAATGTTACATCTTTTTTCGATGTATTACTGAATAATTAACAAGTAAATGCACAGGTATTTCGTTGGAATGATGTTCCTTTTTAATTAAAATGTGCAGGACTGCTATAGTCGTCATTTCGACAACGTATTATGTTAGTTTTCACTTACTTTAGTGAGCAGGTTATTTTACCACGTGTCATTTTGATTTAAATTTGTGAGAAAATAAGTTTAAGTGCAGTTTAGTGAAACTATAATTTATACAAAAAATAAGAAAAGTGAGTATAACTTTTGTTATTTGAGTACAGATACACATGAAGATCAAGATGCAAAATGCATCGTAATGTCGTTCGTGAAATGTTTAGTGCTTGTGAACCATGCCTGGTTGATATGCTTGGTTTATTATGAATACTTTCACTAGCAGCTACCACTGCATCAAGAATACGAACTGGACGAACATGTTGATACGGTGTACAACCTTCTACTGACCCACTTTTTTCAAAATGATCAATAATTTTGCCAATTGCACGCTCAGTAGGACGTCCATGTCGAACAAAACTCTCACGTAATTTACGAAATTTTGTTATTTTTGAACGATTATTTTCATAATAAATTTGAACAGTAAAAATACGTTGTTGTGTTGCTAGCGACCCCATGATGATAAATGGCATATTTTTGACTTTTCATATGTCAAATTTTTTTTTTAAATTTAAATGTTTGTGGTCGGATTTGAATTTGTCAATTAAATATAAACTTTATTGCACAAAATATGAAGACCGCGTGTTAATAACAAAATATTCCGAAATTTTCAAATCTTTAAATTTAAACAGCCGAAGTTAGATGTTTGTAATAAATGCGAATTATTGCAAATGCAAATTAAATCATCAGAAAATGAGGAACAAAAATTTAAATTGTTATGTGAGAGAGAAGCATCTATAGAGGGATGCCTGCAAGCGACAGTAAACGAGCAGACCATTTATGTATATGCATTACCATTTATTTGGAACACTGTCTACCTACCCCATATTTTCGAACATCACTTAGATTTTACAAAAGACAAGTTTGAACGTTCAATTTAACAATCCTCGATGGCTAATAGAGCTCAAAATATGATGTGGCATGAAGCAGATGAAATAAAAACGTTTTTAATGCTCTCTTGAAAATTATATAAAATCGAGATAAGATGTTATACCTTTTTACCACAGAGTGCTAACCAAAACACAATTGGGCAAGAGAGAGATTAAAATCCATGGAACCAAATGAAGAAGCAATTCACTTTCTTCGATAACCAACTCCAACGTAACGAGCACTAGAACCTGAGGTCCTACCAGCAAATGAAACTGAATCGCAGGATAAGCTGTATAAGAGAGCAGAAAATTTCCAGCAAAAAAAATGTGTTTTGCTATTCACCGCTAGAGGGATCACTATTAAAAAAGGTATATTTTTATGCTGATATCTTTTGAAACCAACAGAAAATTTTTGAACTATTTATACAAATTAATAATTCTCAGCAGCAAGTTTTATGAAAAACCAAAGAAATGAAACCGAACCGAAGAGAGAAAATATGTGATAAAACGTTTTGAAACGAAAAAGTGAGTTTTACTTTAAAAAAACGTTTTGCGTATATGAGGACTCTCAAAATATACCAAAATTACCATAATCATCATAATGCCAAAACAGGGCGAAACAAAAATAATCGCCTACGTTGGTAGAATTCCATATATTTTGAAGTCATTTTAATGCGAAATGTTTTAAGTTTTAATACAAAACTAAAAAAGGCACCGTGTGGCACTATTCTGGTTTTCCCTGGGAATTGGAAAAAATATTTCCATATCATTTTTGTCTAAATAAAATTTTTCTGGCCTACTGATGGAATTAGTTTGGTGTAAATATTTTCGAAACAAAGTTGTTGGGAAACTTTTGTTCCACAAAATTTTTATAGGGAAAAATAATTCCCAATATATCTTTGATTCAAAAATATTTAAACCCAGCTAATTCTAACAGTAGGCCAGAAAAATATAATTTAGACAAAAATGCGATGGAAATATTTTTCCCAATTCCCAGGGAAAGCCAGAATAGTGCCACTGTAACTATACCCTGGGTTTTTGTTTTTGAGATAGCTGAGATCATAATACAGTGTAACCTCCCAAAAGCGACCACTTATGGGACTGTAAATTTTTGGTCATTTTACAGAGGTGGTCGGTATGAAGAAACTTCTCTGAATAGTGACCAAAATTATATTTCTGGAGTTTGGTCTTTTTATAGAAGTTTTGACAAATGATAAATAAAAGAAACGTATGTATGCACATTAAGGTGGTCCTTGTTTGTATTGGGCGGAAAATATGTAGAGGTACCTAACGGAGTATCCCCTTAAAATTTGAGGTAATGCTAAAATCTTAAACAGAAAAATATTGGGTCAATGAAAGATGGTTTAGAGGCTTTCATACAAACAGAAACATTATTAAAATAAGTTTCTCAGCCTAAATAAAAATTGTGATGAATAGAGGAAATAACTATCTTTGCAAAACGTCAAAGATATTAAAAATCGGTTAACAAATAATGACTTATTTATTGCCAATTTCCGAAACTAATAAAAACCCAAATAGTAAAAGGCTTTTTTTAGATCCTGATGATGTTATAAAAAACCATATGAGTCATAAGAACTTAACATAGTTGTGTTTATGATGTCATTATCATTCGTCTCATTAGTTATTGTATTTAAATCTACCTACCGAATTAATTATGACCTGATATGGCCAATATGTTTCATTGTATCATATACTATATAAACAAGAGAAATGCAAATTAATTTCAGTTTAAATCCAAATCTCTCGAGAAAAGGACACAAATTTGAAATTTTGAAAAACTAAATTTAGTTCGTTAAACAGTTTCATTAATCTTTTAAAGAAAGTTCTACTAAAGTTGACAATATGGAAGATAATCTACGGTCCACTACAGAAATTTATCTTCTTGGCCATGAGTACTGTCAAATTGTTGATGCTAAGTTACCCTCAAAAAAGCAAGTGATGTATCTCTTTTTTACCATCACCGTACTGTAAAATTAACTTCGTGAAAGTGCACCTCTGACAATCCAGAAAGTATTTATTTTTTGGTCAAAAGCAGGAATTCCAGTGAAAAAGAAACAACATTCTATTGAAAATTGGAAAAATTGCATGATGAGTGGAAACATCTTCTAAAGAATAAAACTGAACCTTCAAAATTTTCTGTGAAAGAGAAAATGACTTTAATAGTAAACTGGATGATATTTTCGATATCGCATATACCGATTGTCCATGATGACCAGTGAAGACGACAAGCGATTCCTCTTGACGTAACGTAAGAAAGGGCGTCCCGGATATTTCACTGGAGCCAGAGAATCTGAAATTGAAAAAGAAAAGCGGAAATCGGAAGGTATGGAGGCAGACACAAATCGTAAACAAAAATATCTTGTAGCAAAAAGTAAATCAATTCCAATAGACTCACAAGCATTATTTTCGTCATCGGAAAGAGATAGCGAAAGCATATCTGATAATGACATGAGTTTGGAAAATATCGATTTGCCCGTGCGGAGCGACGAAAGAGCCTCCTCTAGGGGCACATGTTTCAGTACTCCTTGAATATTGTCAGCTTTGGGTAAATGGAAGGTTACTGTTCGTGCAGCACTGCATCTAATCAGTTTCGTTGCCGAAAGTCTTGGGCATTCTATTGATGAACTCGTTTTAAATCGAACAAAACTGATGCGTCATCGCGAAACAAACAAAGTAGAAATAACAGCATCAGTTAAATCGATTTTCAAGTTTACATCAGGCGTACATTGGGATGGAAAGTTACTTCCAGAGTCATGGAATGGAGGCCGTGGATCGTTTCTCTGCTTACATTTAAAAAAAAAATATTTTTGGTCATATTAAAGGAGTTGATTTAATTCGCATAACCCCAAATACACTGGTCGCTAAACAGAATAGGAAGGTGGTCAAGTTAAAGAGAATTTTTAGAACAAATTTGTATGGTTAAAGTGTTGGGACTTTAGAAAAGTGGTCTATTTAAGGAGGTGGTCAGAATAGAGAAGTGGTCACATTGGGAGGTTTCACTGATATATATATTATAGCCAAAAATGCTTAATAAAGAACGTAGCGTAAAACTGATTACAGATTCGGAATCAGCGTCGAATTTGCAAGCGGATTACATTAATTTAAAATCACATATATATACATGAGCAACAGAAGAAACATAACTGAAGTCAGTAGCGTTTCATAAATTTTTTAAATAATTTAAATGTAGTTTTTTTAATAAAAGTGTTAGAAAACCCCCATGTAACTATCCTGGGTATGTATTTATGGTAACTGACATTGCTACTGATGCCAGTTATGATTCTTATGTTGCTCATGTATATAGATTATGATCTGAGCTACCATAAAAACATAAACCCAAGGTAATTACAGTGGGATTTTTCTAACATTTTTGTTAAAAAACTAAAAACATTTCACATTAATATGACTTCAAAATTTATGGAATGCCACCAACGTAGCCGATTTTTTTTTTGTTTTGTCCTGTACTTATGCTGTGTATAAGATAGCGGAAATTTAACAGCAGAAAATAAGAGATTACGCTACTCGTGGCAGCACTATCACTAAACAGAATTTATATTGTTATAAAATAGCGGAATAAAATATTAAAAATTATCCTTAAAATGGCAAATTGATTGATCCCGAAGTAAAGGAACCGTGTCCGTCACACCAGCCGGAGCCATATCAGCCGGAACCAAACAACTCTGGCACAAGTAACACGATGCATTGTGCATCATTGAGCACTTTGTGCTTTTTCAGCCGGAATATTATAATTCCAGCAGAAACCTGATATAGCCGGCCAGAACCATACAACAGCCAAACCAACTATAGCACTAGTAGCACGATGTATTGTGCTTAGCGCTGCCAGATCGTAAGATTTATCTATTTTTGGAAGATTTTGTGTCTACGAAAAAGATAAAAAGATTTTTTCCAAAATAAAAAGATTTTCTTTAAAATGTTCATCTTTGTAAAAATTAAATTGAACAATTAAACTCCGTGACAATTTTTTTTATTTTTTATTTGTGGACGTGGTAAATGACAATAAAAGACTAAATTATATGTGTATTGATTGGTTTAATTTCTTTTAAAAGCATGGTCATTAAAAACCATTAGGCTCGTTGCACACTTGAGTTATGTTTTCTAGCAAAGATAGCTGTTTTAAGATCACATTTTCTCGGTTTACTTTGCAAAGCCTAAATAAGTGAAACCAAATTCGTGAAGCTTAGCTCAAGCCACTCATACGCCCCGATTTATTTATACCCCTATTATGGTTTTCGCCTCGCCGAACGATTCACGGTGAATCTTAAATCCGTGTGAGTTGGGTTTTCGTATTATGGTTTTCGCCTTTATTTTGGTGAGTGCACATCTAGTAATACTAGCCCAATAATAATTTTTATAACAATTTTTTGACATTTGTGGTTTTTTGTCAATAATTGGGTTGTTGTAATCATATATTATTCAAATTTTGTGTTTATAAATTAGGTTTTTTTTTCAATTAATCTAAAATCAGTTTAAAATCATGTTATGTCGTTCTATCTTTTTCTGATATACATAATGCGAAAATCGTTAAGGGACTAATGTATAATCCGTTTACTCCTGGTACATTATTTTATAGGAGGCCCAAGTTATTCAACATTACGGTCAATCAAATCCTTCCAAAACAGAATTACGAATTGTCTATTTTCCCAAAGCTGGGAATTCTTGGAATATCGGGATTTTTCGCCATATCTTCCGTTTATTTCGAAAATATAATTACTTACACGTGAACCACCAGTGTTTGATTTTGACTGTGAAATGTAACAGAAAACCAATTTTATAAGATTCGCCTGCAAAAAGATGGCGAATCATTTTGACAGTTCAGCTCGTTTAGGTGAACATCATAATACTAAAAATGTGAGTTGGATTCACCGGGAATATCAAATGCGAAAACCATAATACCAAATTGTATGTTTGACGAGTTATACATTCGCCGGGAATGTAAAATGCGAAAACCATAATAGGGGTGTTAATTTCTTTATTTAAACCTGTGGGATGGAAACATAGCTCGCAAGCACAACGCTCCCTGGGCGATGTGAGCTAACTGATTATCCCCAAAGCGAAAATAAAACAATTAAATATATTGCTTTACAGATTGAGTTGACCCTGAGATTTATCTTCAATGTTTCTCTTATTTGAATTTTGGAAACCAAAACGTGAAGCTGTAAAATGAAAACATAGCTCACATCAGTCAAAAAACATAGCTCAAGTGTACAACGGGCCATAGGATTATAAAATTTAGCAAATATTTAAAAAAAACACATAAAACATTAAAAAAGATTTTTTGGTCGAAAAAAAGATTTTTTTTTGTCAAATTAAAAGATTTTATAAAAAATAATCTGGCAGCACAATTTGTGCATCATTATGCACTATACTATATATAACCTTATAAATCCAGTAATATAAGATTTTTGGGGAAAAATCCTTACACTTTCGCTCTACGGCCAAACTACTAAGGTACAAGTAGCACGATGCACTGTATATAATTTTTCAGCCGGAACCTTATAATTCCACCCATAACCTGCTATGGTGCAAGTAGCACGATGCATTGTGCATCGTTGTGCACGATATAATTATATATAGTAGTTTTCTATATGTTTTAGCAGCCAAACTGTAATGCCATCCAGAACCATAAAAATCCAGTCGAAACAAAATGTTTACATAAATAGTGCAACATATGATTTTTTCGGAACGATCAAAACGTACTGCCCTACAATGCCAACCCAACCAGTGCTACTTGTGCCATAGTTAGTTTGGCTATAGGTTCCGGCTGAAATTATAATTTGTTTCCCGAAAAATTGTGTATTTATGGATTTATAATGTTCCGACTCAAAAAATATATAGTGCTCAATGATGCATAATGGATCGTGCTACTTGCACCATAGATGGCTTGGCTGCAATATGGTTCGGGCTAGCTTTATCAGGTTTTGGCCGGAATTATAAGGTTCTATCTGAAAAATTATATAGTGCACAATAATGCACAATGCATCGTGCTACTTGCACCATAACTGGTTTGGCTGTAGTACAGTTTTGGCTGGCTTTATTAGGTAATGGTCGGAATTATAAAGTTCCGGCTGAAAAAATATATAGTGTAAAATGATGCACAATGTATCGTGCTACTTGTGCCATATCTGGTTTGGCTGTTATATGGTAATGACTGGCTTCATCAGGTTCTGGGCGGAATTATAAGAATCCGGCTTAAAAATTATATAATGCACAATAATGCACAATGCATCGTGCTATTTGTGGTACACTTATTTTGACTGTAGATGGTATGGTTCCTGGTGATATTTTAAGGATTTTTCACAAAATATCTTATGTTACTGGATTTATAAGGTTCCGGCTGAAAAATTGTATAGTGAACAATGATGCACAATGCATCGTGCTACTTGTGCTATAGTTGGTTTGGCTCTAGTACGGTTTTGACTGGATTTAATAGGTTTTGGTCGGAATTATAAGGTTCACAATGCATCGTGCTACTTGTGATATAGTTAGTTTGACTGCAGGGTTCTGCTAAAATTGTAAGGTTTTTCCCCGAAAAATCATATATTGCTGGATTTATAAGGTTCTGGCGAAATTTTTTTATAGTGACCAATGCATCGTGCTACTTGTGCCATATGTAGTTTGGCTGTATAGGGTATGGTTCTGGCTGAATTTGTAAGATTTTTCTCTCTCGAAAAATCCATAGTTGGTTTGGCTGTTGTATGGTTCTTGCCGACTTTATCAGGTTCCGGCTGAAATTATAAGGTTCCGGCTGAAATTATAAGGTTCCGGCTAGAAAAGCATATAGTGCGCAATTTTGCACAATGCATCGTGTTACTTATGCCGTAGTTGTTTGGTTCCGACTGATATGGTTCCGGCTGGCGTGACGGACACAGGAATTTGGTAAATGAAATCTTGAAATTTAACAATGTTCCGTGTTTCCGCCATTTCTTACTGAATTACGATAAAATTTGTATAGTAGTATTGATCAGGGATTTTAAATTAAGTTTTGGACAAAATTCTAGGATCTGTAAGTGCTGGACTAAACTGGTCATTTCATAACCAGTCCGTATGCAAAATGGTATCTGTACATTTAACATGATATGAATAAATTTGAAACTGAAGGGCTTTTTCTTAATTAAACTTTTTAAAATTTGCATCGCATACAGGGACAATTCGAAAAATATTATGGATTAGAATTCTCACTATAATTTTATGATATGCTTTGATGGCCGACTGAAAATAACTTATATGCGGCCATAAAATCAAAAAATTATAGTGAAAATTATAATCTATAAATTTTTCTCGAATTGTCCCTCTTTACGATTCAAATTTTACAAAATTTAATTAAGAAATAGCCGAGTTCTCTTCAATCTCAAATTTATTCATATCGTGTAAAATGTACAGATACCATTTTGCATAAGGACTGGTTATGAAATGGCCAGTTTAGTCCAGCACTTACAGATCCTTGAATTTCAAAAATATCAGCAGAAAAAATGTCAAAATTTTCTTTTTGTGATAGTGATGCTTCTAGCGGTGAATAGGAAAAACACATATTTTTTTAGCTGCTGTAATTTGTCTGCTATCCTATATCCCAGGATGAATTATTTGGAGAGGCCAGAAGCGATTCCGAGAAGACAAAATCACGTCACATGCCTGGAGCTAGTGCCGAAAAAGTCCTGCAGTGCTATGATAATTACGACATGACTAGAACGATTTGCCGAACAACACGGTAAGCGCAATTAAAAGTAAGACTTAAGTTTTTTGTCGTTATATTGCATTATTGTTATTGTTAACTTTGATTTTAAATGAGGGAGGAGTATTGTGATGGAATAGTAATATGTATGTTGTGAGGTGGCAACACAGTTGTGCCGGTCGCATCAATAGTTGCGACGGTCGCATCAATAGATTAAATTAAATCTGTATTACTATATTTATTAATAATTTTCATAACAATAAGCATCCTTACCCAAGATTACAAAAGATGTATTATCTTGTATCTAATCATTTTAAAATTAAGCCGAATATTTTTATTCAATTATTTATAATTGTCGAACGCCCAAAAGCCTGTTGCTTGATACCATTCCTCCAATAATCTAACATTTTACTCAAACCAAGCGTTTAGTTAATCGTTGAATAAACACTGTTTCGTGTAATTTTCAAATAGTCTAGACAAATTCTAATTTATTACCGTAAAACTTAATGAATACAAATTCTGAGAGCTAAGGATAAGTAAAATTCTAATTTTATATTCCTCTTCGATAAAAGCTTTAAAAAAACCGATGGGTTCAGTGATCTTTGTACACATATAAACTCAATTAGAGCATTTCGAAAAATAAACATCTCAACATTTTCGGTTAGCAAATTTATGTTTACGTTATCAAACCGATTTAGTTCGTGGTTTATACCCAAATTTAAATTTATTTGATTTTAATCTAACAAATAGATAAAAAAAATTATTATATTTTCAATTTTAACCGACATCAACCAACCACATTATCTTAAACATATTTTGAATAAGAAAACTAACTAATAACACTGGACAAGACATAAGAATAACCATAACAGGATGAGATTACTACTGTTTGGTTTTATAAACAGATTGCAAAAAATAAATAACCAAATAAATTTCATTGATGTGAACTCTACCATGTACAAAGTGAAAATGAAGAAAATCAATATGTTGGAAAATCTAATGTAATCTGAACAAACGACAACGAGATCTACTCGAGATACAATAAACTAATAACGTCTTCATTATACACTCTGCTTATCTAATTTGTTGTGCAGACATAACATAGAGTATTTTGAGTATTTTCGAAATGCTTTCAGAACACTGTAATATATACACATACTTACATAAAATGTTGCCAGCTATATTTAAATTTTTTGTATTTAATTCGACTAATGTATTTTAATGATTTTTATCAATTATAATGTCTGAATAAGCTTTTAGAGTTTTTCCGCTACATTATAATTAGATACAATTTTCCAGTTGGAAATCGATCCGCACTCTGTGTGCCTTATATCGACAGACTGTATAACGATAGTATACGCAGAGACGATGATGGTATATAGTTAACGAAATTATTTATAAAACGTAATCAAATAAAAGGTTCTTCAGTTTATTTTTTGAACACATCATGAATGAATGATGTAGAAGTGAAATAATTCATTCGGATTTTCTGCTGTTTTTGCTTGGAGCTTTGGTGTACATTTCGGTAAATAATGTTTAATATCAACAGGAGAAGTTTGTCTATATAGATACGAAGCGTCCAATTGCATATATAGGTCGTACGAGAATTGATAACGACTTTTAATTTGAGATGTATATATGGATAAATTATTGAATACATAAAAACCGAACTATTCCAAATAAATAAAACTTAAGGTGGCTATTTGTGATTTGGCAAAAGCAGTTTGAACAGTATGATTAAAAATTTAGTGATTGTTTACGCAGAGTTGTACGCCTACGCGTATTTTACAATACAACTGATGTTTGTAAACAATTCGTAAACAATCTGGATTTTTGTGGTTTTCCAAGTGGGTTTTTCAGTGCGAGGACAGGACAAACATACGTAAAATGTAATGTTTTTCTGTTAGTATTTGTTTATTGAACTTTATACAAACATTGAACTGTTTTGTGCAATCTTTGTTTTGCATTAAAAATTCAGTTCAGTGTGAAATTTTGTAAAAAGAACTAAATAGAAAATGGCACAACGCGGGTAAGTGAAGGTTTTAATTTCTTATTTCGTTTTTATCGGTTGGTTTGAAGTAAATATTGATTAAACTTGAATAATAATAATAAGGGTACGTCAAACTGTTAAAATTGTGTAGATTTATTGATTAAAATTAATTGTATTGTATATAATTGATGCATGTACACTGCATCAAAAAAAAAAACAACACTGTTTGTATCCGGCCTTTAGATGTACTGCCGAATTCGCGCTCTGGTTATTCAACCTATAGATGATAGTTGAGTGTGGTTCAAGTAGATGTGTATTGAACTTTATTTGAGATTAATGAGCTTCCCGTAAGTCAGAGCTTAGCCACTAATATTTTATGTAGAGACTTTGAATTGTTGTAAAAATCTAACTCATTTATTTTAATTATTTGACTTATATACAAAATTACATGGTTGTTTACACTAACAAATTATAAAATCCATGTGCTTGCGCAGCATTTATGTTAGTTCACGCAAAATTGTGTTTACAATTGTTATAGAAAAAAGATCTATTAATTCCTATTCATAATATGTTTACGGCTACGATGTTTTAACCTATCATTGGTGCATGTTTAGGACGTTTAAACATGCTCCCATAAAATGTATTGATGTATATCATGTTGAGTGATTTGCGTGGACGGCAATATAACCCTTGCTTTTAATTGGTCGATTGACTGCTGTATTTCATCCCACTCCTGGCTATTATCTATCATTGATTGAAGATCCTGAGATATTCGCAATGGATTGGACTGGTGAACTTCTAACAATTGCTCTGAGATGTTCATGGCTGGTAAAATTGAATTATTTAATGTACTAACTGACGTGTGGAAGCCCGCTCGAACAATTCCTTGATGTTTGATAAAGCATCGCGATTGTAGTCTTAAAATTCCAGTCCCCTCGATTTGAATCGTTGTCACATTTGTTCCGCAAATGATATCCATGGGTTCTACTTCTTCCATGAAGTAAATCCAGGAATTTGGCTCGTGTAATTTTAGCCATTTTAAAGGAGTTTTGTCCTTGGTATTTTGCATAACGAAAGGTTCGATGAACGTTCTAGTAAGCTTAGTTCGCACTCGAAAACCATTACTTTGGCGGTATAACCCGTATGTTGATTTGCACACCACTATTCATGTTCTTCAATATTGTGACATTTGTTGAACTCTGCTTCCGTCGTTGGGTAGAATTTGTCCTTATGATCATTAATTGCTAGACATTCTGTTGATGGTTTGATGTAAACATACTCGTTTTCATTATTTGTTGGTAGTGGAAACCTTTGCTCATTGACATGTGGAATCCTCAGTTCGAGTAGTAAATTTGGTATTGTTAAGCGCGTCTACGCTGTCATAAACTTAAACAAGTTAGCAATTTCACTATCCATCTTACTTCCGGGAATGGCTAATGTCCTTGGACTGTTTTGATGTATCAGGTTCAGCTGTTGGTCAAGTTGTTCCCTCGTTAGAATGAGTGAATTTATCTTCCCTTGATGTATATCAACAACAATATTTAATAGTTTCCTCTGAATGTTTTGATAATTAATTAGGTCCAAGGCAGTACTTAACGCGAGTGTGGTAAATAACTGTGTCGACTTTAGGTTGTCTACCTTCGTAGATAATACATTTGTTGCCTTTGTTAAGTTGTGTAGTCCGGATGAGAAGATTGCCATTTGTGTTTTTATGCTCGCAATTTCTTTTTTGTACACGTTTAACGTTGATTCAGCTATATATGTTTGTTCCTTTAGTAAGGTTAATAACTGCATTTCATTTTCTGCTACAATTTGTATTTTAGCCTCGTATTTGTTTGGGCTAACCTAAGGGCTCTTCATCTAAGACGCCAAAGAGATCGTGAGCTAAAGTGCCAACAAAGCTTACCAGTGCCCGTCTTCTTCTTGAACCGGAAAGTTTTCGATTAGTTTTCAAGATATTATTTGCATCATCGAAGTGCCGCAATTGGTCCAGCAAATATGTCACCGTATGTTGACAGAGGTGGGCATCAATTGCAATTTGCTTTTGATGTGAGCATAATTGAGTTATATGTTGTACATTATTTGCTAATTGCTGTTGCTCGGCCCAATAATTTTCTGTAGTTTAAAGTGAACAATGATCTTCGATTCTTCCTGAGCTAGCGTTGTAACTGCGATGTTTTCGAAGTATATACCTGGTGTATTCTCGAATGGAATTATTTTAACCGGGCTGGTCGAGTATTGGTTCATTAATGTTTTCGGGCTATTGTTATAAGTGGTCAATCCTATTTGACCGTTTTGAGGCATTGGACGTGCCGTCACCAACGCTATGCAAATTAGGCAGATTGTCAATATGCTCAGAGGTCTCTTAATGAATCTTCGTGATCTTCTAGGACTGCTCTTTGGCGGTGTATTTTGTTGGTGTTTAGTGTCTGAAAGTTTGTCATCCTTGATATTGTCGTCTATAGGCAAGATGCATATTTTTTTGATTGGTTTTTTTAGGAGGTGATTTCCCTTGCAACGAAACGAAACCTTGCCATCTGTGCCTGGGTGTAATTGCTCAATTTTGCCTAGAGCCCATTGAGTGTGTGGTAGATTCGGTACTTTGATTAAAACTACATTGCTCGTTTCTATATTCTCCTTTTCTTCGTGCCATTTTAATCTGCGTTGTAATGATGTCAAATATTCACAAGACCATATTTTCCAGAAATCTTGTATCAGCTTTCGAGTCAGCTTCCAACGCCTGCTTAATGTGCAGATTACTTCATTAATACCCTGATCAGGTGTAGCGATTAATGATTCTCCGATAAGAAAGTGTCCCGGGGTTAAGATGACCGTATCTTCGATGTCCGTAGACGTAGAGCAAAATGGTCTAGAATTAAGACATGCTTCTATTTGGCTTAACACAGTCGACATTTCTTCGTAACTCAATACAGTTTCACCTAAAATTCTTTTTAGGTGGTATTTAGCTGATTTTACCGCAGCCTCCTACAATCCACCGAAGTGGGAACTTGCTGAGATCTGATGTTTGTTGAGACAACCGATTTGAAAATTTTACAGAATCATTTAAAAGAGTTTGAAAAAATTGAAATATCTGGACATATTAGCTTGGTTCAAGACAACGATCTGAAACATGCATCCCACTTGGTAAAAAACTAATTAGTCTACAATGTCAAATAAATTTTACCGAACCCTATACAATCGCCAGATCGCAACCCCATCGAACATTTTTGGTATAATTTGGAAAAACGGGTAAGACTACATGGCATTAGAACAAAAGACGATTTTATATCTATTTTAATCGACGAGTGGCACCAAATTACGTCGGAAGTATTGTAAAACTGGTGCATTCAACGCAGAATCGCCTAAAATAGGGCATAGCTCAGAAAGGGTGGCACACAAATTATTAATTATATTTAGTAGTAATAATACTAGTAACTGTATGTTTTTTTCTTTGACAAAGTTTTGTTATATTTTTGTTAAGTAAATGAATTAATTTTTATTAATGATATTATTAGTGATATTATTAGTTAGTAAATAGAAAAAAATCAAATACTAAAGATGTTTTGTAAAAAAAATATTTGAATTTATTGAAAAAAATAATGTGTATGTTTTTTCATTCATTGGGCAGAAGTGTATAATTTGGTTTTAATATATTTTTTTCGATTAATGCTCATTGTTTGATATAAAATACATAATATTTTGTAGATTTAACTGTTAGCGTGACACGGAACAACTTTTAAAATATTTTGAAGAGCTGACCGACGAAGACTTTAAGGCTGTACACTTAAATAACGTACAAGCTTTTGAATTCATTCTTGTTCCACCGACCGATTTTGCAGATAGCGACAAGGATGATGCGAATAGTGATTGCGAGGCAAAAGAAAACATTCAATTACTAGGTACAAATTAGCAGAAACGGGCGAAGTTCGATTAAATGTGGAAAGTACCTATTATGAACTACCCGAGCAATTGTTGCCTAATATTGAAGTTCAAGAAATTGAACTTAACGAAGGTTGTGTTGTCCAACAATCATAGGCAATAACATCAACAATAGAAAAGACAAGAAATTGAAACGAATAAGATCTTGAACACGCATCAGCTTCTTCAAAACTCGGAGATGATTTTCATCCCTCGTTTGTAGATGAAATTATTCAGCATGATAGACTATAAATTAAGTTTCCGTGGAAACGATCAAACATGCGAATTTGAAAGACAACATGAGTTTTAGGGTTTCTACTGACGAAATGTATAAATTTATCGGTATCCTCTTGTACCGGCTACAACAAACTGCCATTCAAGAGAATGTTTTGGGAACAACTAGAGGATACATTTAACATACTATAGTAACTAACGCTATGTCAAGAAATAAATTTGAAAAAATATCAAGGTTTATCCATTTCAACTAATAAATTATATAAAGTTCAACCATTAATTGAGCATTTCAACGAAATGTTCTTAAAATTAGCTTAACCTCTTGGATCCAATTTTTCCATTGATGAAGCGATGGAGCCGTAATTTAGAAGGTCGAGTATGAAGAGTCAATTTTAAGAGGGAAACTAATTCGTTCCGGTTTTTTGATTATGGTGTTTATACTTCGCGCAATGGTTATTTATTCCTTATACTGTTAAGAATTTTAAATTTTTTGTCGAAAAATATTAAATTCTATCTAATCTTGTAGGTAAAAGCGAACGCCCTGATGGTTTAACACTACACAGTAAGAAATCGGTCGTTCTTCCCAAACGGTGAGTTAAAATTTCGCGGAGTTAATATTACATATTTCAATATTTTTTAATTAATGACAATTACTCTTATCTTGGTAGTTCAATAATACCTCGAAAAAAATAATTATTTTAACGCAAAATAATTGTTAGGTGCAGTTAAATTGGTTGGTTGTTAAAATTTAACACCAATTTGTATTTAATTATTAGCTATTTGCGAAATATAGTTCAATTTTTAAAATAAGAAATTATAGTATCAGAAATAACAATCTAATGTATCTCCCTTCAACTCCTTTTTATTCTTGAATATATTATTCCAATTAGTTGTTATTTTTAGCTTCGTAAAATATTTAATCTAACTTTTATGGTAGCTACGAAGACAAAATAAATGTAAGTAAATGTAATACAAATTTAATAGACGTAAGTATAATGTTTGGAATATGATAGGAACACTGAATGAAATTTCGTATACAATTGTATATGTCACATCTTTAAGTACCTTTAATCAGATTATCAAAATGAGTATTCTAAAATAATTTCTGAAAAAGTTGTACATATTTTTGAACATATAACATTAAAATATTTAATCTAGCACTCCAGTTTACATTGGGACTCGTGGTGGACCTCAAATAATCTGAAATACTTACAAATAAAAACAGCCAGCCGTAATTTTTAGTACTGGGCACGAAAGAAATAATAAGATGTTATACTACATACCACAAACTACCCAAGTATCGCTACTTCCAACTTATTTCGATTTTTATGGAACAATTGTTGGAACTAAGTTCCACGGTCAAGTTCCATTTTATTACAAGTTTTACTATGAAGTGTGGAACAAAAACCCGTAACTCAATGAACTGGATATTATGCGAGTTCCATGTCTTCCATGAAATATCTCAAAAATGTCACGAAAGTTGGAACTGTCAAAATGAGTTCCATTTTGTTATACTTGGGTAACTATAAACTTTGATATTTTTTTTTGTTATCTACTTTTTATTGTATCTACATAAAAGAAATTTGCAAATTTCTTTAGCAAAATATGGTGTCATAAATGATTTGCCTTGTATTTATCCAGTTATAAAACATTTTAATTTCAGTTTATACCCTAATACTTATGTTTCACCACCTTATTTCAGTGTAATATTTTGTAGAAGTCAGAATTTATACGCTTATATATATAAACAAAATGTGCCTTTGTAATCATCTCTGAAAAATTAATGGTAATTGCATGATTTGTTATTTGTCTAATTTAAAAACCATTATTTCATAATATATTACACCGTAATCTTTAAAAGTATCAGGGTAGTATCTTTAGATACAAACTAAGAAAGTGTATGCATAGTTAAAAGCATAATAGGCCTTAAGACCCAAAGAAATACAATTGTCAACTAATTATATTTTCTGGCTAAAGCAATTAATATTGTTGATTCATCCGGGTATGTATAATATTAAATTATATAAATAAATTAGAATGAAACATTGAATAAATACTTTCAGATGATCGAAAATTTCAAATGGCAATGCCGCTTAAATTAAATTCCCTTCTTTAAATAATTATAACTCTTAATTCGAAAATTGTTTCTATTTCGTTCGGCGATCATTATGTGCAGTCAAAGAAAATTGACGATTTTAACTTTATATAGGTAATCTCAAGGACAATATACATATTCGAGTATAAATAATAAATCATTGAAATCTCTAAAATCTGTAAACTATTTCTACTATATAAATTTTGTCCTTGAGATTTTTTATTACCTATATGAAGTTACAATCGGTAATTTTTTAATGATCGCCGAACGAAATAGGAACAATTTTCGAATTAAGAGTTATAATTATTTAAAAAAGGGAATTTAATTTAAGCGGCATTGCCATATGAAATTTTCGATCATCTGAAAGTATTTATTGAATTTTTCATTCTAATTTATTTTGTGGTTTTATTTTTGGGTTAAGAAAGCTGATGGAACTATGTGCCTACCAACAATGATGATTAGGTTATTTTGTTAGTATCACAAAAAAATTATTTATATTAAAAATGGTTTTGTATAATATTGACAACGCTGAATACACGTAGAATTTCGTGTTGTAATTTAAATTAGTCCTTTAATGGAAACTACTTAAATTAAAATCTCTCTAAATTCTCAGTTTTCTCAACAGCTAATTTATTTCCTAACCAGCGTTAGTATTGAAACCCTTGATAGTTAGACACAACTATTACCGACAGTAAAGTAATAATTTATTAAATCGGAATTACAATTGTTACGAAAACGGAAATTTTACCTCAGAAGTATAGTCGTAAATAGCAAAATAATCTAATATTTTTCAGTTGGTTCATTTTAATAAAACCTGTTGATCAGAAAGAAAGAACGTGTTTTATTTTAAGTGGTTCTAAAGTACAAAAAAAAACGTTTGTGAAAATTACAAGTTAAGTGATAATTAGTAATGAAGTAATAAAATCTCACAGTCTGCACAAATTGCTGTTTTGTATCCAATTTTGTAAAAAATCCTGAATTGGTAAGTATTATTATTATCTATTTATTTATAGTACATGTGAACAAAATGGCGTGTTATCGATATATCAATAAAACTTTATTCATATTTTAAATTAATTTCACATCCACATAATAAACAACGTTGATGACGACCACAGACAATTAAAGCAGATTTTTAATTTGAATTAAAATAGTGAAACAAAATATGTTTCTGATAATTCTAAATAACTTTTTACATTTACAAAGGTTTAAATATCTCATTTAGATTCTTTCTGGTTATTTTTAGACATAAGTTAAAGATTTTGCTCTTTATTCGGTTTTCAGAATAGCTAAATTTTCAATTACAAAAATGTTACGATAATATTAAAATTTGATAAGTTCTAATGTTAAATTATTAATTTATAGGACTAATTAAACAACTATAAATTTTTCCTTTTATATATATACAATATATATATATATATATATATATATATATATATATATATATATATATATATATATATATATATATATATATATATATATGTATATATATATATATATATATATATATATATATATATATATATATATATTATATGTGTGATGTGTAATTAACTTTTATTAATGTGCAATCTAACTAAATAAAATTTACAATTTCAGGTTGATTATGAATTTCATTTGGTTCAACCCAATAAATCCGCCAATTTGTTAGTTTTTGGAGTTCAGTGAAAAGAGAGCAGATAAGTCACCTACAGAAAAGAGTGAAAAATTCTCACCCGAAAATTTAGATAAATAAATTGAAGCTGTAAAATTGTACAAGCTCTTTTGGTTTAATTTTTTAATATCGCAGTAGGTTTCTACAAAAATTAAAATAAACATAAATACATACACCATATTCGGGTTTTTCCAAAACAAGACACATTTTAACTTAATTTTACAATTTTCTTAATTTGTATATTTATGTGCACATTTATGCTTTGTATTATCGTACAATACTTGATCCTCCAGCCGTAAAAGGACGTGACAGCTCCGGTAAAAGCGGTGTTTTTTTTCGCTTAAAAAATTGATGGTTTTACATGAAGTATGTGCGTTTTTTTATCATTTTTTTTATTAAAGATCAACAATTCATTGGAGGAGACCACATGAATTAGCAGCCGTACATTATTGCAGCTGGTTCAGATTTTAAAAATGAATTATGTGATTATGTAGCTGTGGAATGCACTTATAAATGTCAAGCAATTTAGTTTGATATAATTTTATTTTTTATATTGATTTTAATATTCACGTGAACTAACGAATTTTTATTCATATTTTTAATTTTAAGTGTTAATAATAATATTTAAATTACTAGTGAATTTAAATTTCTATTTTTATTAAGTTACAAAAAATTCAAAATTTGTAAGGATACCCCAGTTAAATATGGATTTGGCAAGCTATATATTTGTGGTGACACTAAATTAACCATTTAAGAAATGGTAAAACATTTAAAGAATGAGAATCATAATCTGGAATCAAAAATATACAGGGTTATCCAATTCGAGGTTGATAAAGTAGAAATCTGTATACCGACATCTGTCAAAGATAAACGTCAAGTACGCTGTCATTTATTTAGTTGACATTCTGCCATTTAAGAATATGGAGCATTTAACAATCGACCAACGCGTTAAAATTATTAAATCTGATTAAAGCTGATTTTTCGAACAAAATTTTCTTCAGTGATGAAGCTCATTTTTCCCTTGGTGGATACGTTAATAAGCAAAACTGTAGAATTTGGGGCTCAGAAAATCCACAATTGATTGTAGAGAAGCCATTACACCCGGAAAAAGTCACTGTTTGGTGCGCATTGTGGTCTGGTGGTGTGATTGGGCCGTATTTTTTTGAGAACAACCATGGACGAACCGTTACCGTCAATTCTGAGCGCTATGGCCGCATGTTAACCGATTATTTTTTTACGAAAATCGAAGATTATGATCTTGACGATATGTGGTTCCAGCAGGATGGAGCAACCAGTCACGTAACACGAGCAAATCGAGATCTTTTGCAAGAGAAATTTCCTGGACGTTTGATTTCGCGATTGGCTGATGTCAATTGGCCTCCAAGATCCTGTGATTTAACGCCTTTGGATTTCTTTTTGTGGGGCTACGCGAAAGATCGTGTTTACGCAAACAATCCTCAAACTCTTGACGAATTGAAAACTAATATTCGTAAGGTAATGGCCGAGATACCGCCCGAAATGTGCCGAAAAGTCATTGAAAATTACCTCAAAAGAATCAAGGCCTGTAAGAAGTCCCGTGGACGATATTTGAATGATATCTTGTTTAACTAAAAATGGCAAGGATCAATCTGTAAAATGAAATAAAAATTACAATACATTTCGAATATTTTGTGTGTTTTTTTTAAGTTTACTTTATCAAGCTTGAATTGGATAACCTTTTATATATATTTCTAAATATCTAATATATCACTTTTCTATAAATGTATTTTTGAGCAAATTGAATATTATATAGTTTTATATATTTTATGTAAATAATTTTTATTATAATTAAAAATTAAAACATGATATTAAACAAACAACCAATTCTTTTATTATTTCCTAATTTTTTATTTTATCACCTAGCCACATTTCGACTAAAAATAGTAACATTTCTAATAAGGAAATAATTTAAACAAATTGTTGTACCAATTTTTAATTAAATTTTGTTATTAGAAATAACTCTCAAAATATTTAACGAACTTTCGGGTACATGATAATATTTAACCTCATTCTGGAATTGTTTTATCAAAAAATGATTCTTTCTAAATCGGAGTTCATTTTAACGACTTGAAACGTCGTTAAAATGAACAATACGCCCCTTTTTAACATGATGATCGAAATTAAAAACGGCATCTTATTTCTAACTGTGTATAGACCAAAGTGTGGTTCACCATTTATCTGATAGTGTGGTTCCCAGAAATTCAACCATTTTTATAGATAATTATTTCACATCTTTCAATTTATTGGAAGATTTTAAAGCAAAATTTGTTAACATCATTGGTACAATGAGAAGTGATCGAATCGAGAAAGCTCCACTGAGAGGTTCTTGTAGTATCCAACTTGATTGAAGAAGAAATTAATTTTACTACCACATCGTGCACTCGATATAGTTCAGTAGAATATAAAAAGCATTGGTTAAACAGCCAACATTAGTTAGATTATATAATCAGTGTATGGGAGGGGTGGATATTTTTGATAAATGTCGATCTTTATATAGAACCGGAATTCGTTCGAATAAATTGTACTGGCCATTTTCCGTTTCGTTTTGAACGGTTCACTTGTGAACCTTTACCATTTATATAAACGTATTTATATAAACGTTGTTGTTTAATTCTAAAGAAAGCTATTCTCTATAAACAATTTGGACTAGTTTTTGAATAAAAAATCAATTAAGTGGCCGCCTTTATTGGTCAAAACTAAATGTGTCGTTTTTCCGGTATAGCGATTATTTGCCACGAATGTTTGCCATGAGCTCGTTAATGGTCTAAGGTTTGCTGGCGCACACTTTGCTGTTCAAATAGCCCCACAAAAATAGGCCCGGAGCGGTCAAATTGCACCGTCTCGTTGAAACCAGAAACCATCAATACCTCTTTTTCACGCATTTGCACATTCACCAATAATGATTTCTATTGACTGTTTCGATTTCTCTGAAAAAATATGGCCCAATGATGGTTTTGGCGCAAACGCTGACCCAATCAGTCATTTTTTGGTCATGCAATAGCGTTTCATGGACCTCGTGTTGATTCTCCGTTCCCTACTTGCGGCAATTTCGCTTATTAACGCCACCAGAGAGTGTGAAATAGGCCTCGTCGGTCATCAAATATTGTTTCCAAAAATCACGTTCAGTGTCAACCATTCGTGCGACTCGGCCCTTCGGCGGTATTCGGCAATATTCTTTATGTTAATTGCACTTTATACGGAAACAAATGCAAATCATCCTACAAAATGCACCGAAAAGTGGTTCCACTGACGCCAAAATGCTGAGTGCGGCGACGATACGACACTTTGGGGTTCTGGGCAACGCTCTCTCTCTGAGCGCTTCAACCAGTTCATTAATAAACGACTATGTTCAATGTACAGCATCTTCGGCGAGTTGTTTCGGTGTGAAGCGATTGGTTAAAATTTTGCTGGATTGACGTTTCAAAAATATTTCTAATCAAGTCAATCGGTTGACAAATGTCACAGTTATGCTGTGTGCCTCAGGTCGATTTTTCAACTAAGTTATGAACTAAACTAAATTGCTCAGTAATTCACAATAAACATTCATAAGTGGCAGTAAAATCAACAAAACAAGCTGCGCTTGACTATTCGAAATACGAAATTATCGAACTGTTACAAACGTGGGGATGACTCACACCTAGGAGATTTTCCCAAAAGCCGCGCATTTTGTTTTTCTACAAGTCACTACATTTTAGCGTATATTCTTTACACCCTATGCAAATACTATCGTCACAAATTTGTACGCCAATTTAGCTTAAAAATGTTTTTCAGCATTGCTCTGTACAAAATTCCGAACGAACACTTCTTGTCCTGGATTAAAGAAACGATCCACGCAGATTGCAATTAAATGAGTTTTGTTGGTGTGCTTTCTACATATGTCTTACGACCTTTTGAGCAGCTGATAACCGATCCACCTGGTCTTGTACAAATAATTGCTTATCGTCTAAAAGGTTGAGGCTTCGCAATTATTTTGTGTCCAAAATCTCAGCTATTTTTCCTGTCGAAGCTGTACGCAATGGAAAAAGGAACGAAAATTTGCTATATTGATTCAGAACAATGAAAATTTATTGTGAATCCATTTTTGGTCCGGTGGTATGGGCCAAGAAAGTCCATATAGATTCGCTATCCAAGCTCTGGTTACTATAATTGTTTTTCCTATTTCTGGCCTAGTCACATAATGCTTAAGACGACGCTAAGCACTTCAGCTCAGTTATAATGCGATACCTTTGTGCTTTGTTAAGCTTATGGGACATAAACGCACCAGATGTTCGTCTTTATTCTCTCCACGCTGAAATAAAACAGCTCCAGTTCCCATGGTCACATTGTAGAAAAAATGCTTGTTAAAGTCGAGATTCACCAAAACAGGTGCTGTAACCAAGGTTATTTTTAATTTCTCAAACGACATTTGAGCTTATTGATTCCACTTCTCCTTTGGTCTTTTCTTAATAAGATCTGTTTAGGATCTTGTCATTGTTGATTAATTGGAAATAAATCGCCAGTACTAGCCAGCCATTCCCAGCAACCAACGGATTTCCTTGATGTTTCTTGGGACGGGTTATTGGTCTATGGCTCGCACTTTTTTACGATCCACTCTATAGTTCCTGGTACATCTCAGACACCACAAGTAAGTTGTCTAAGTACACAAACACCCAGTCATGTAACTGATGACGGATCACCGTATGCATCAACCGACACATTATCTGGGCTGCATTACACAGCCTAAACGGCATGACGGTTAACTGGTAGAGTGGACGTCCCGGCACCGTGAAAGCTGTCTTACCCCTTGACTCTGGCTCAAGGTTATTTGCCAGTATACGCATCTTTAAGAACGATGGTATCAGTGCCAATTTTGTAGTGTACAAACGGCCAAGTAAGCCATCGATTTCTTGCGTCGAGACATAGACGAATCCTCCCGGTATCTTTTAGGACCAGTGTCACTGGGGAAGACCATGAACTAGTACTTTCCTCAATTACCTCCAATCCCAACATGTGATCTAATAGAACTTTAAGGGATACTGAAAAATATCGGTGTGTGCTACAGAACCTCCATTTTTCCTACCATTCTTTTCAAAGGATGAACATTCTTGAATCACCTTTTCTAATACTGTACTGCGTTTTGGTCTTTATCTAAAATATGTCTGTCATCCATCTGCTCGGTTGCTGGTTTAGGATAAACTTGTTGTCCAATTCATCTATCATTGGTGGTACGAATTTAAACATCTCCGAAAAATCTATCCCAAGATGAAGTGGTAGGGTTAGATTCGACGTTATATGTAAACGTATAGTTCGAACTTTTCCAGGATACGAGATTTTAACCATGATGTGACTTATAATTCGTTGGTGCTCATCACTTGCCGTAGGTATAAAAGAGGTCAAAGACTTAAACTTAAAATAATTCTGTTCAAGGAACTCCTCCGCTAGTTAGTTTTGCTGAAATTTACGTTGATTTTATTAGGAGCGCAGTTGACTCCTGACATTCCACAAATGAGTTCATTATTCTGGTATCCTGCGAAGGATCCTGTTTAATTCGCGATCGATGTTTGATGCTGACTCTTCTAGCCTGGGTTTTGGAGAATGAACTGTTTGGTTCTGGGATCCCAGAACTCCAAAATTCCTGACACTCCGTTGAAAGTTCCTCGCCGGTCGGTAATTTTGATATTTTTGGAAATTAACTTTGTTACAATTTTTGGCCTTACATCCAAAACAAAATCGAGTAGTAATTGGTATGCTAGTCCTTAACCAAATCCGATGGACTTCCACAGTTCCAACACATATTTTTATTTTGTTCATTTGCTTAGTTATCATTTGTTAACGTTTGGTCCCTCCAGTTCACGCCACATACTTCTTCAGACTGATTCGGTAAATCTGGAGTCACAACGAAGTGTTGATTTATTAAACTATGGTAATTGCATTGTAAATCGAGTTGATTAATTTAACCTATACGATTTCAAGAGTCTTCTACAACTCTCGATTAACAAGGGTTGGGTTATCTTGAAAATTCTGACCTGCAAATGTTGATTGTACTCCGGGTCGCTTGTGAGACACAACTTGTGCGAAACACAAGTTAACTAATAGTCTCACTTCCCATCATTGGTTACTGAAGGAAATATACAATCTATGAATTTCTAATCGATCCTTTTTCAACCTTATTCTTGATTAAGCATGTCTCGCTGTCTGAAGTTTTGTAATCTGGATTAAATACGGCAATCCCCGCTTAGTACTGGAACATCATACAAATTTGGAAGTGGTACTGCTGCATTCAGGTGGTATAACTCCGTGTATCGATGATGTTGAAGAATGTTATCTTGAATTTGACTCTTTTGTTTCAGTTCTTCGCTCATTTAAATCGGGCACTTGAACCGGTATATTGAGTCTTTTTAAGACGGCGTAAACTAGCTGGTTCACTTGATCAGATGCATTATCTATGCTGATGGTTTTTTGTGAATTACCCTTGTTTCCATGTTTATTTGGCTGAATATTAAGCTTTGCTGGAGTTATACTCAATAAAATACTCCAGCATCTTCGAGAATGATTAGCGCTCACAATTTTCTTTTGCCATGATAAATTCATTTTATTATTTTTCACTGATAATTCGAAAACTGGCCTCTAACATTTTATTTCTTAACAAAATACAGCTGCTGTTTTAGATGGAAAACGAAACCGATCAACCAACTGAGACATAGTACACTACACACTCGTTCTTCGATTACATTTCTAAGTAAAGCCACGTCTGTTTTAGATAATGTTGAAAAGCTCTTGTGAGATTCCACTTGCATACTACCTAGACTACCTAGACCTACCTATGGTAAGTACCTATCACATTTACAAATAAATCATTTCATATGGAAGTATCTGATGTCACTACGAACGACAAAACGTGACAATACATTTAGCAAATCATCAGAACTGTGAAGTACTAAGATTCATAACCCATCCATTATATCCTTGATAAAATCACAATTTAATTAAAATTTACTTTATTTAGCACTCAATTAATAAAGTCAATCAATAATAAAGTTTCTTTTATGTATAAAATATTTTATGAAATAATAATGCTTTCGTTCAAGTTTGTATTAATAAGTGAACGCTTCAATTACCGAAAATAAAACAAGTGAAAATCTATATAAATACCGTAATAATTATCCAAGTAATAAATACTTGTTTGTCTTATTATAATTAATATTTCTTTTGTTTTAAAGCTGCGCATCTCTCTTCATAATAATTAAAATTAAAATTTTCTTTTGTCTAAAATTCATAATGGTACGATTTCATAATAAGGATACGTAGACGTATATACGAGTGTAATTTCACTTAAAGGAGAATGAGTTTCATCTTTGTTTTTGTTTTGTAACCGAATGAGTTCCATTTTACGGATATTGTAAAAGTATTAAATTAATTTTCTTCTTACAGAAATCTTTATCTTCCTAAAACAAATGATTTAATTTTAATTATTCATTGCTATGTAGAATAATCCACCATTTTCTTACATCATTAATGAGTATTTTGCATAAATCAACATTTAATCGCGGATTGGAGTCGACATACTCTGATAAGATATACGAAACGTTTATTAATGATATTTAAATTGCTGTGTAGAATTTACTCACGTGTGTTGAGACGTATTACTGGATTTTTTTTTGTCAAGAATCGACCTGTTCGCCGTTATTTTAGAAAACTAATTTAAACCGATATTGTTATAAATTTAATTTAGAATCTTCTAGCGGATAATCGATCTCATAATTGAGATACTTTTCAAAATATTTACAAAACACGAAAAAAGTTCTATGGAAGGTACCACTTCCAGGAAAGAATTTTTGTAAGTGCCTTTCAAAATATTTTGACCGAAATGTTCCTATGGAAGCTGTCACTTCCAGTAGATCGATTACGGTCCATATTCACTGGGGCCTACAACTTTCCAAAAAAGCTTAACTATGAAGTTTCATCCCAATCAAACAATCCGCCAGGGTTGTACTGGGCCACTGTTTTTTTAGTCAAAGCACGTAATTTAAAAAAATAATAAAAATTCATAACGGTTTTTTCATAAATGATACTTTCTACTTTTCGAAACATTTAAAAAGAAACTGGAAAGCTCTTATGGAAGCTTTCACTTTCGGTGAACCTTTTTCGATAAAAAATCACTAGGATCTGTGAATTTTTAAACAAAGCTTTAGCGTGAAGATTTATCTCGATCGGACAAAAAGTCTGGGCTGTAGAGAAGACACAGACATTTCGGCACGAAACCACACACACACACAGAAATTCACGGATTTTTTTAAAAACTCCATTTTTATTATTTCGGCGGTTTCTATACTTTATTTTAACACGTAAAAGAAACTAGAAACAGTTTTTATTATGACATCCACCTTCTCACTTGAATTTGAGAAAAATGATACGAACCGATATTGTTGCTAATTTAATTTATAGTGTTGATATTGCCATAGTTAAGATACTTTTCAATATACATATTTATAAAAAAATGAATAAGTTTGTATGGAAGGTGCTATAGGGATTGCATTACCGTTTACCGATTTACCGTATTTACCGTATAAAATATATCTCCAATTTATCGGTAAATTTTTATAAATTTACCGATTTTTTCGGTAAAATTATATTTATAATTAATAAGGCGCATTTTATTGTAAAAAATGGAGAGCATGTTTTAATCGAACGAGGGATTTATTTAAGGTATAGAATTCCATCAGTGCTTATTTTGAAGAAAAATGTAGGTATACTGAAGATTTATGTAATGAATTTTATTTAATGAAATGAAATGAACTTATACAGAGTGTTTGGAGCGTGGACCAGACATCTTTTGGCAGATTGGTGGGGGGGAGGGGGTCATTTGGAAGCTTTTATCCCATTAAACTGATGTTCTAAGTGGTAGCTGAGATATCATAATTTTAATTTTTTTTAAATTATCCAAAATGTCGCCTTTAAATTTTCGTAACTTTTTGTTTGTAACGAAATAATTTTTATTGTATTCTGCAATGTGATTTTATTCTAAATAAATCATTATTTAATATAATTTATTTTATAAAAATGACTTATGGGCTTCTAAATCCTGAAAAATGTGTAGTTTTATGAAAAACGTCACTATCTTGAACTTAGCCTTGCTTTAAAAAATTGTCTATTGCCTGTATACTGCCATGTCATAGAAATCACTGATGTTGTGGTCAAAATAGGAGAGACTATATTTTGTTACAGTTATTTGTGCTAGGGTTCAGAAAATGTTTTTTAAGTTATTGATAGATTTTAAAAAATAAGTAAACTGGGTGATACTTGCCTTCACTTTGTTTCACTTTGTTCTTGTTAAATTGTTAGTTATTCCAGGTCTCGAAAAGGGTAGCATTAATACCTTTTTTGAGACCTGGAACAATTAACAATTTAACAAGAACAAAGTGAAACACAGGGGCACTTTCAGTAGCAGATTGACATATTGACTGAACAGCACAAGGCAATTAACACAGAGTTTACTTATTTTTTAAAATCTATTACTGACGGCTGGAGTTTTGTGGACAGATATGGAGGATGATAGCTTTCTGAAAAGGATTTTGTGGACAAAGGAGTCTAACTTCAATACTGAGGGAATTGTGAATTTACACAATTTGCTTCATTGGGGCGGCGAAAAGGCCAAAATCCACATATGAAAAAGCAGGATTCTTTACAAAGTAAGTTCAGCGTTAATGTTTGGGCTGGTGTTATTGGTCGAAACCTTATTGGCCCATATTATGTGTCAGAACGCCCATCCGGAAATAGTTATCTCGAATTTGTTCAGAAGGAGCTATACCTGATTTGATTTTACTAGTTTTGGAAGATGTGCTGTTTGTTTTTGAAAATGACGGCTGTCCGGCATATAACTAATGAACGGCAGGAGAATACTTAGATGATTCATTCCCACAGATTGAAATGGGTTTCCCTATTTATTTGCCCGCGCTTTCCCGAGACCTCACTCCCCTGGATTTCTATGTCTGGGTACCTGCTTAGAGATTTGAAATGAAGTTGATTACAACTCGTAACTTACATGAGACATAGATTGAAATCTCTTCTTTACAACGGTGTGATTGGTTTTTGTCGGGTACGACTTTGAGCGGACTTATGGGTTGTTGAAGCAGAAACTGCCCAAAAGATCAAACTTGCTGCACAGCGAAAATCCGCAAAAATGGACTTAGCGCAAATCCGTTGATTTTATGAAAATCGGACTACCGATTAAGATTTTTGCATTTTGGCTCACGCTTTTCGATAATGAGGAAAATTGAGGTATACCGACTTGTATTTCGGATATGACATAGGTGGATGTCTCCTCTATGCATACATACCTCAAGATCTCGTATTTTGACCACGAAATTATTGATTTCTATGACATGTGAGTATACCACTGGAAACATAAACTAGAAAAAAATTTAAAACAAAGCTAATTCCAAAATAACCATCAGTTTTTTTTATATGAATTTAGATGGTGACATTTTTCGTACTTCTATAAATTTTTTAGGATTTGAAGCCCATAAGTCATTTTTCTTAAAGCAATTGTATTAAATAATGATGTATTTAGAATAAAATCAGATTGCAGAATAGAATAAAATGTATGTCGTGCCTTTACGACTATAAACAAAAAAGTTACGAAAATTTAAAGGCGGGATTTTGCGTAATATAAAAAAAAATATCATATCCCAGTTAACGTGCCACTTAGAACATCAATTCCATGAAATGAAAGCTTCCGAATGATCCCTCTAATCTGCCAAAAAAATTTGTCGGTCCACGCGCCAAACACCCTGTATATAAACATATATTTGTGATATAATGAATTTATTTATTATTTTATTTTATAAAGTACATTAATTTGTTTCAAGCTCTCGTTTATTATTTTTTTCTGGTTTAATACCAAGTTATAGTATTGTTTCAAATTATTATTTAAATTCAATTTACCGGTAAATCTTCGATAAATTACCGACCTTATACAAAATTTACCGTTCACCGGTAAATTGAAAAATCGGTAAATTTGCACTCCTTAGAAGGTGCCACTTTCGGTCGACCGAGTTTAGCCAAATTTCAATGATATCTCCAGATTTATGGAAAAAGCTTAGGTATGAAATTTCTGGGCTGCACGGAGCCGAATTTTTATTAAAAACAGTTTTTTGTCGAAAGAAGTCATTTCCGGTTAAATTTTGGAAATCTGTCCCGATATTGTTGCAAATGTAATTTAAAAGCTTTTAGCTTATAATCGTTTTTCTCGTAGATGTTCTACTTTTCAAAATATCTACAAAAAAACGAAAAGCTTTTACGATAGCTACCACTTCCGGTGAAAAAACAAAAAAAGCCCCTATGAACGCTGTCATGTCCGGTGGGCTGATTCCGGCCAAAATTAATTGGGAATTCCGTATTTCTGGGAAAAACTTAAAAGCTTAGGTATAGAGGTTCATCTAGATCAGTCAGTTCCTTTGGACTGTACAGGGCCTAGTTTTAGGTGAACGACGGTTTTTGTCAAATATCGTCATTTGCGCCTAAAGTTTAAAAAACTGGTCTGGAACGGTATTGTTGCAAATTTAATATGAAATCTTTGAGTTTATATTCGTTTTTCTCGTAAATGCTAAACTTTAGGTACCAATCAGTCCAATCAATCCATTCGTCTAGAATGTATAGATAGGGCCAAATTTTTTGGAAATTTTTATAATATTTTGTATTAAGTTTCATCCCAATCAAACAATCCGCCTGAGTTGTACCTAGTGAGCCACTTTTTTGTTAAAAAAAACAGTTTTTGATGAAAAAACGTTACTTAATTCACTCAACGGCATAAATTTTTTGAAAAATGAATTCAACCGATATTGTTGCAATTTACTTTAAAATCTTTTAGTTCATAATCGTTTTTTCATACATGCTATACGTTTCAAAATATTCCCAAAAATGAAAAGCTCCTTTGGAAGCTTTCACTTCCGGTTGATCTACTTCGGCCAAAAATCACCGTCCAATCAATCATCTATATCGGCCAAAAAGCTTTAGCAAGGAGATTTATCTCGCGTCCGATCGACAGTCTAGACTATAGAAAAGACACAGACACTTAGTCTGTACGAAACCACAAACATAAACAAAAAGATTTTTTTAAAAAATAATTGTTTCACTTTGGCGATATAGCAAAAGGTATATGAGTAAAAAATCTGAAGAGATCGAAAATGTTTTTAAGTCAGAATCGACCGTTTCACTTAAATTTTAGAAAATTAATCTGAACCGATATTGTCAAAAATTTAATTTAAAATGTTTTAGTTCATAGTCGATTTTCTCATTTTAGTCTTCGCTGACTTGTTGACTTTATACTTTTCAAAATATTTACAAAAAACGAAAAACCTCCGTGGAAGCTGCCACTTCCGGTGAAAACCGAAACGCACATCATTCCCTGTGAACCGATTCTGCCAAGGTCCACTGAAATATCCATATTTGTGGAAAAAGTTTAGGTATGAAGTTTCACGCCGATCCATTAGTAAATCAAGGGCCGAATTTTTGTTGAAAAACGGTTTATGTCAAAAATCGTCATTTCTGCCTAAATTAAAAAAAACTGATGGAACAATGACCAAAGACAACCTAAAAGAGATATTTCATTCTATAAAAACGTAAAAATTTAAAATGTGTCTTCATTTTCTTTAAATAGCCCGCATAGCCCGCATATGATGGCATTGGAATTATCAGCACAAAATTTTGTTTTAATTTTTTAGTTCAAATGAAAAATCTCCTATGTGAGCTGTCACTTCCAATGAACCGATTTCGGTCAAAACTCATGGGGATTTCCCAATTTATAGCAATAGCTTAAGTATGACGTTGCATATCGATGAATCAATACGTTTGAGCTGTAGAGAGGACACCGACATTTAGTCAGAAACTCGAGTTCAAAAATGTTCATGATTACCATTTATAAAAATGGGAGGGTGTAATTTATTGCGGTGGCCAATACTTGACTTTTTATGACAAATGTGCTTAGATTTCGAATATACCACGCTTCGTCCGTGATATTAATTAATTTAAGATATTTTCGGCTTTTCGAGAAAAATATTATTTTTAATGGTTTTTATACAATGAACCGACTGCAATACGTAGAGGTTTCTTGAGATAAAATAACAAGATGTTGTTTTGGCCAATGATTCATTTCCCTTGACAACCACTTTGGTCCGTTCCACCACATCGTAAAGATAGCTGTTCTTGTGGTGACATTTCCGTCGAAGCACAATTTGCGGGGTTATCTTCTGATGAAACGTGGTACCACTTTTTCCTGTCTATCGATCTAAGGATTTTAGCAGTCCTGTTTGCTACAAAGGTAGGCCAGCGTGATGGATGGGATGAAAGCCAGTTCAAAACTATTTTGGAATCAGTCCAAGCGTACACCCTTTTGATGTTTAACTCTAAGGCTTCTCGTATTGTTTTGATCAGTCTCGTTAATAAAACTGCGGCACATAACTCTAGACGCGGGATTGTTATTTTACTAAGTGGTGCTACTTTAGTTTTGGCAGAAATTAAACAAACCTTTATGCTGTTATTAGACCTGCACACCTGCAATACTCTGCTGCTGCATACGCCTTCTCGGAAGCGTCTACGAAACCATGAATCTCAATTGCTTTGTCCTCAGCGGTTGACAACCAGCGTGGAATTTTGGTCATCTTTAAATCTGGCAGCTGATTGCGAAGTACCAGCCATTCCTTCCCCAGAACACTTGGCAATTGATCAGCCCAGCCCAGTTTTTGTAGCCATAGGCTTTGGAACAATGAAGCCAGCCAACCCAATGGATTGAAGATCCGCGAAGCTTCCGACAATATTTGACAAACTAACCGTCAATATTTGACTAACTAAATCGGCTCACCCTCCAAATTTACCTTGAAATAGAAGCTGTCATCGATTTGATTCCACTCAAGACCCAAGCAGCTTCGATGGATTTGGGAACTTATTCTTTATGGTCATCCGGCAATCCTTCGAGCAATCTAGGATGGTTGGTATTCCATTTGCGCAATAGAAAGCCAGACCCCAATAAAACTTCCGCAATTATGGATCTCAGAGTTCTCGCTTCCTCAACAGAATCTGCACCCGTCATGAGATCGTCCACCTAAATATCGTCTCGGATTCGTTTGGCTGCATCTGGAAACTCGATTTTATTATTTTTTGCTATCTGCTGAAGAACTCCGGTTGCTAAAAATGACGCTGGACCCATTCCAAAGGTTACGGTTTTCAACTTGTATGCTTTCACTTGATCAGCTGCGTTATCTCTCCATAAAATCATCTGGTATTTCTGGTCTTCTGCCGCGACAAGTACCTGCCTAAACATTTTCTCGATGTCTCCAGTAAAAACTATTTTGTATTTGCGAAATCTAATTAATATGTTATACAGGCTATTTTGTACTATAGGATGAACAAGCAATATATCGTTGAGGGAGTATCCACTGCTAGTCTTCGCCGAAGCATCGAATACCACTCATCAGCTTGGTCGTGGTACTGGAACTTTTCATTACGCCGTGATGAGGTAGAAAACAGTTATTTGACTCGTTCATCGTAATTGCTTCCTCCATGTGGCCTAAGCTTATGAACTTTTGCATATAGTCACGGTATAATTCATAGAACGACGGATCTCGTGCTCCTTTTCTCTCTATTGCCATCAATCGCTGAAAACACTTCGAATACGATTTCCCAAGAAGATTTGGCGGTGCTTTGAATGGCAAACGGACGATAAAACGTCCATCTTTACTCCTTCTGGTAGTTTGAACAAAATGACGTTCACATTCTTCTCCGTCTGGCTTGTAATGCTTTTGCTCCGGCAATTCTTCTATCTGCCAAAACTTCTGTAAGGAGGAATCAATATCTGCTTCGACTTGAACGGCTGCATGATAAGAACCTGCGAAATTTTGCCCTTCTGTATTACCAGCAATAATTCATCCAAAAATTGTGTTTATCGCTATTGGTTGATTGCTAGCGCCTGCGATTTTCCCATCACGAATAACTTGGAAAAAATGGTCAGTTTGAGATTGCTCAAGTGAAGCCACGAATCAACTTCTTGGTTCGAACTTGGAATGTTTGATGTAACAATCGATAAAATATATACTTGAATACAAATTGCTTCATCCGAGTAAATAGATAACATTGATACCGTTATTTTACCTCTAGTTGCACCTGTGCCTACTTGTCCGAGTCCCGTAATAGTTAGACGTGCATTATCTCTCGGAAGTTGTAATTTCTGCGACATTTTAGCGAATGACCCATACCCAACGCAGTAGGTAACAATGTAGTACTATCGAGATGAATCGATGCATCAAACGAATTTTCACGAGTTGTTGATGGCTGTGTTACATATGACATTGTATGAGATTGCTGTTTTTGCTGGTTGATTTTATAATTTGCTTCAACTATTAGTCATGCAGTACCAGACACGGGTTGAAGTGACTAATTAGTAACCTCCTTCATTTCGCGTTGCGTTTGGTCGATATGTAGTAAAACATGGTGTTTTTTGTGACACTTTGCTCCTACAAAAATATGAGGAATATGCACTATTAAAGCAATTAAAACATCGATTGTTAGCTTTTATAAATTCTCGTCGTTGCTCTACTGACATTTCTTTGAATTTGCTACAATTTATTAGCAAATGATCCTCGATTTTATACAGACCGAACAGACTGATGTGGTGGATGCATGCAGGCTTCGTGTTTGCTTAATTTCATGGATCTTGGATGATAGTGGTTTCACAAGCGTTTAACTCGATTTCATACTTTCCACAGAATTGGCTCGTTGTTGCAAAAAATCAAAAAATTCTTCTAGCGTAGGAAAGTTTGATTCCGCAGTATATGTTTAGCCCACAATATTCTGGATTCATCGTCGAGCTTGTCTTCTAGAATGCGAATTAGCCAGGGATCGCGGGATTCCGCTATTGGACCCAAGCTTTCATGCCTCTGACTACTTCATCTGCTGTGTCAACTAATGACAGTACATTCCTTTGATCGGCTTGTTTGAATGAAGGCTTGTCCAAAAACATATCTATACATTTTCTCACTGTGTGCCTCTTTTGATCGTACCTCGTGCGAAGTTTTTAAAGAGCCTCAATGTAATTGGCATCCGTAATTGTGAAGTGATTCAATAAACCAGCTGCCTCGTCTCGTAACAAACCTTTGAGGTATTGAAAATTCTGCACTGGCGTTAACGAACTATTCTCGTGTATAGTGGTGTTAAATAAATTCGAAAACGATTGCCACTCCGTATAGTCGCCCTTAAAAATCGAAATATTTATCTTTGGCAACTTCACTTCGGCTGGATGTAAGTCACCTTGAATAGTGCTATCATTCAATGAGGTCGGCGTGTAATCCGTACTACGTTCACAAATTAATCTGGTTAATTTGGCTACGACATGGTAATAATTTTCTTCAAAATCACTAATATCGGATAGCTCAGTTACGCACATGTTAAAAATTACCATTTCCAAAGCTGTAAACTACTTGTAGAATTGGAGCTCGATCTAACCGCACCGATAATTCTTCAATCGACGTGGTTCGGTTAACCTTTTCATTGACATAATTGACCAGTTTTAGTCATCTGGCCTTTAACGACCGCAAGACGCTTCTTTGCCGCGGGTAATGTTAATGATTGCATGTTTTCGAATAATTCGCACATTTTATTAATAACAATCTGTTCGTTTTATTCGACCAATGGCGGTAGCACGCGGTGACGATGCAGTTTTCTTCTTATCCAACAAAAATGGCTAACTTTCCTTTACAAATATTTTGTTGGATCCGGTTGGTGCCATCTCGCCATGACTAGCTTAACTACAATAATATCGCTTCCAAATTTTAATACTTTGTTCATGGTACTGTTCCAATTGCTATTCTTCTCATTGTTTTTTATAAAAGGTACTTGTCAAAAAAAAAGACATAAACAAAATACAATTTTCACAGAATGCGAATTTGACAAATAAGTAAGTTATACAATGCAAATCTACAAAATTTTTTTTATCTTACAGATAAATTATTACTAATGTGATGTACACCTCAGTTGCTGTTAATGTCGTAGACAAACTACGCGGTGTAAAAAATAAGGCACAACGATATGGAGAGATATCGAGGGGTGTAATCCACTATACCATAATACAAACACCCTTTGACTTATGAATAGCTTCGCATAAAAATAATTTAAAATATATTCGACGTTGAGTCTAGTCGTCCCACGTGCGTTTATAAAATGTTTCTTTTTTTAAACTTTTCCAATTAGGTTTTAATCAAATTAATTAAATCCTTGAAACATTGTAATTACATTGTGTTAATACTTAAAAAGTCTGATACGATTTAATCTCGATGAAATTCTTATCGTCTTGTAGCTAAGCACATTTCATATTACACTGAACGATCTACCCACACACATACACATTATTATTATCCCATTCTATTAAATATCTCGTTGTTTTCCACTTATTTTATAAAACAAATTCCAAAGTATACAAAAATATATAAGTATTCTGCTTTACTCGTGTAAGACACAAATTGAAAATCTTTATCTTACTGGGAAATCTAATAAATTCGATTTTACGTTTCAGTTCGCAATATGAAACTTCTTTACTAAAATACTATTAGTACTATTTAGGGGATTTGCAATACTATGCCCATACAAAAAAGGAGACTAAATATTTTGAACATTACATTTTTATTGTACTTTTGATTCCAAATAACTATCCATCTGTTGAATGAACATTACTACTAAATTCGAGCACAATATATCGATATTATATTAAATCCTCGAATACCAATAAAATGAAACTATTTTTGAAATCGTGTGCCTAAAAAAACATTTCACTATAATGAAAAAAAAAAAAAAAAAAACTCACCTGGTAAATACAGGCAATTGTGATCCCATTATTTGTAATCGTGCAAATAGTAACGCAACTGTTGTCAGACACAAAACAACTAAACGTTTTGTTGCCTCGTGTGGCCACGACCCAGACGGGAGTGATATACTTTTGCCGCCTAGTAATGCTCGTACTAATTGTTGTAAATCACCTAGGCGTATCTGGAAATATAAAATGAAAAAAAAAATATAAAAAATTAAATTGAATTATTATTTTTGTTGGAAATACCTTATAGGTATAAAAAAAGTACTAAAATCTATATAGTTAAAAAAATTAGATTTTCAAATTGAAAATGGATTTTCCATTCGCTCATATTAAAATATAATTCTTATTTTTATACATCGTTATTATATAATTTATGGATTTAAATTTATTTTATTATTATTTTCGTGTGTAGAAATTGCGACAGCAACAAAATTTAATTTGATAGGCTTTATGTATTATATAGGGGTGGGTGGGGTTACACCGAATCGGATATTACATTTACATATATTTTTTATTCTTTCATGGGGTTGTTCTATATACAATTGAATGTAATAAATAGTGAATTAAATTTAATGTTACATCGATTTCCGTAAATGTACGTACATATATATCGAAAGTATAAGGGATAAATTTTAGGAAATCCGCTTACGCGGTACTTTGCAGATTTTATTGAAATATATTCACTTAAATTATGGAGAACTGTCTGTCGTATGTAAAACGAAACTGAAATATTTTTTACTAATCGAAAATATTGTATATATGCCTGATGCTGTTGAGGTGCATCTTAAAAATATTACTATTACAATTTAAGAAGATTTAGTTTAAGTTTTCTTAATTTAAACTAGAAATTCTTATTTGAAACCAATTTTCTAGCTGTTTAAATTTTATTTCTTTGAACGAGAACTCTTTTCTTGCTTTAAAATATTAAGTAAAATTTTAATGCTACAATTTTCTTATAAAAATAAAAAAAACAATTTTTCTTGAATCATGAAAACATATTGTTTATTTTATTTTTTCAAAACGCAAAATGGTTAAAGCGGTATTACTAACCGCAGTCGTTAAAGCCACAACTTCTTCGGGAAGTTTTCGGAATCAATATAAAACTCTTTCCAAGATTCGATACGGAGTTCCATCCAAATATCGGAGCGTTGATATTTGAAAAACTTAGCTAACAATTGCCGACTTTGGCACAAGCTGCACAAGGCCCATCTCAAACAAATACAACTTGTTGACCCACATTTTTATAATTCACAAATTGGGGATCGGCCCAAATTCCCGATACACAAAATCCCGAATTATCAAAATCCCAAAAAAAAAAAATCCCGATTTCCAAAATCGAGAATTTTAAAGCCCGACTCTCAAAATCCCGATTTTAAAAATCCCGACTTTAAAATACCCGATTTTCAAAATCTCGACTTTCAAAATCCTGATTTTCAAAATCCCGACTTTGCTGAAACTTTAAAATTTTTTTTAAAACATTAAATTTTGTTTTTTTTCCTTCACCTTTATTATGAACTGATTTTTATTAAGAAGCCTAATTAAAAAAAAATATGAATTCGGGCGCCCGCGGGTCGGCCGACCAGCCCGCCGGCGCCCGAATTAATTTTTTTTTAAATCGGGCTTTTGAAAATCGGGATTATGAAAATCGGTATTTTGAAAGTCGGGATTTTGTAATTCGGGATTTTGAAAGTCGGGATTTGGAACTCGTTTTCCGGATTTCAAAATCACGAAATCAAAATCCCGAAATCAAAATCTCGACTTTTAAAATCCCGAATTTCAAAACCCCGACTTTCAAAATCCCGATTTTGAAAAGCCCGCTTTTCAAAAGCCCGATTATCAAAATCGCAATTTTCAAAATTCACATTTTTTTATTTTTTTTTTTAGATTTGAACTTCGGGACTGTAGGAGCCGGGTCAGCAAACATGTCGTACTGCGTGCCGCACGTAGGAGCGGATTATATAGAATCTATTAATGACACCTACACCTAATAGGTAGTTATAAAAATGGTAAATATTAAATTTTGATTTTTTAGCTATAAAAAAATGAATATATAATATTTTTAAAAAAAATCCCGACTTTAGTCAGGATTTTGAAAATCGGGATTTTGAAAGTCGGGATTTTGAAAGTCAGGATTTTTTTTTGTCGGGATTTTGATAATTTGGGTTTTTGTGATTCGGGATTTTGAGCCGGTTGACAACACTGGGTGACATACTTCACCACTCTACCACCAAGTAATATACTTGAGTAGAGTAGAATACGTAACCGTATCCTTAAATGACTGCATGATGAATGGTTCAAAATTACAAAAAGACCTAGCGGATATATTACTGTAATGGTGAAAACATAAAATCGTAATGATTTACAATAACTATCAGCGAATATTACGGAGAGCTCATCCATCTAAACCAATAAGAACATATAACCTTGACACAGTGACATATGGAATAATACCACCTTTTTTCTTAGCAATAAGAGTTTTAAAACAGCTAGCTATTGATGAAGCCAATGATTTTCCAGTAGTAGCTTAAATCATGTTTGCAGATTTTAGGTAGATGTTCTGCTGGCCGGTTGCGACTACATAAGAGGTGATTGACACCTCATCCTACCTGTAATTCATGAAAATATACAATTTCTAGAAAATTCTCATACGAATCTGATCCGTTTTATTGGAATAACTCATACCAATTTAGATAAACCTGTGGGCCCTCTTTTTATTTATGCTAATGGTTATGCCTACAAATCCCTGGATTTTTTGTTAATTGGTATGATGTGTTATCGCATTATAAAAATTTATACTCTTTTTAGAAAATCATCAGACGAGCCCAACCCTTTTTGTTTCAATAACACATACCATTTTTGATAGGACTGGGTGTGTTGTCTATATATACTAATGGGGTCGGCATAACATCTCTTTTAAGTGGTATAAACAAGAATGATATGCCTCAATTATGCCATGTAATGGGAACATTACAAAGAATTAGGAATTCTTAATTTTTAAAAATGGATGTCGAGCAATGAGTACAAGTAATAGTCGAGATGATGAAACCGAATCGGCGAATCAAAAATATCCAAAGCTCTGTCGAATATATCCATGGGTCCTCTAATTATTCTAGTCTTACCAGATTTCTACGGAATCTACTAAAATGCCAGCAGAGGAGCAAATAAATTCTATTGTTAATAAATTTATTCAAAAACTTAGTAATGAAATTAATTCAAAGCCCGAGGTGAAATTAATTTCAATCCCGCGATATGATTCCATTCCTAAACTTCTCAAAGCAGTGTAGTAACGAAGTTACCTGCATCTTAACTTAATCTTAAACTAATCTAATCTTAATCTAATCTTAATCTAATCTTAATCTAATCTTAATCTAATCTTAATCTAATCTTAATCTAATCTTAATCTAATCTTAATCTAATCTTAATCTAATCTTAATCTAATCTTAATCTAATCTTAATCTAATCTTAATCTAATCTTAATCTAATCTTAATCTAATCTTAATCTAATCTTAATCTAATCTTAATCTAATCTTAATCTAATCTTAATCTAATCTTAATCTAATCTTAATCTAATCTTAATCTAATCTTAATCTAATCTTAATCTAATCTTAATCTAATCTTAATCTAATCTTAATCTAATCTTAATCTAATCTTAATCTAATCTTAATCTAATCTTAATCTAATCTTAATCTAATCTTAATCTAATCTTAATCTAATCTTAATCTAATCTTAATCTAATCTTAATCTAATCTTAATCTAATCTTAATCTAATCTTAATCTAATCTTAATCTAGTCTTAATCTAATCTTAATCTAATCTTAATCTAATCTTAATCTAATCTTAATCTAATCTTAATCTAATCTTAATCTAATCTTAATCTAATCTTAATCTAATCTTAATCTAATCTTAATCTAATCTTAATCTAATCTTAATCTAATCTTAATCTAATCTTAATCTAATCTTAATCTAATCTTAATCTAATCTTAATCTAATCTTAATCTAATCTTAATCTAATCTTAATCTAATCTTAATCTAATCTTAATCTAATCTTAATCTAATCTTAATCTAATCTTAATCTAATCTTAATCTAATCTTAATCTAATCTTAATCTAATCTTAATCTAATCTTAATCTAATCTTAATCTAATCTTAATCTAATCTTAATCTTATCTTAATCTTATCTTAATCTAATCTTAATCTAATCTTAATCTAATCTTAATCTAATCTTAATCTAATCTTAATCTAATCTTAATCTAATCTTAATCTAATCTTAATCTAATCTTAATCTAATCTTAATCTAATCTTAATCTAATCTTAATCTAATCTTAATCTAATCTTAATCTAATCTTAATCTAATCTTAATCTAATCTTAATCTAATCTTAATCTAATCTTAATCTAATCTTAATCTAATCTTAATCTAATCTTAATCTAATCTTAATCTAATCTTAATCTAATCTTAATCTAATCTTAATCTAATCTTAATCTAATCTTAATCTAATCTTAATCTAATCTAAGCTTTGGTTAACTATGCCCGCAACCGAATCTTGGAAAACTGGAAACATTTAGCAACCTTATCAAGTAGGGTTTTCAACGTTCTCCAACGAGAATCTAGAAATCTATAATTGGAAAGTGATTTTTCATGGTGATGAGAAAGACGAGATTCCCTCAGAATGATTTTTGTATAGAGTAAGCGACCAGATGAAGATATTCGATCAGGATTAGAACGAAGGAAGCAGCGTATTAAGGAACCATTTCCCGATTTTTATCATAATCTGCGTGGCATGATGTTGCCCCTGAAGAATTTTATTACCGATCAGTAATTTATAAATTTAATAAAGCGTAATATGAGCGAACACAGTTAAATTAACAGGTGACAATTTTAATGATAGTTCGGTCCTAGCGAGGTCGAAATAACGAACGAAATTGTAAATGAGAACCCTTTTAGTCAGAATCCTTCTGATCTGTCTGGGTATTCTAAATCGATATGACGTTTTGTTGGTAGTAATAAGCAATTGACGTGTAAAATTAATTCTTCTGACAAGTTTGATAAACAAAACTTGAATGCTTGTTAGAATTGTGCTAGCGCAGGTCATTTGTATACGGATTGTTTGATACCCAAGCAGCGTTTGTTGGATGCCCCAACATTTTGAAAACCAAATGTGTGAATTGTTGTATTTGATCTAAGGGGATTTCAGGAATACCGAGGTTCTGAACGCTCATACATCGGACCTAACCACTCCCCACTCCAAGTGTCCGAATCAACTACAACAACTATTGCTAAGGATAACCAACCATATGCAACCATGTTAAAAAAACAGCAGACCCAATCGAAGCCTTCTTGATGGTGGAGTGAGTATTTCTTTATTAGGTTAAAGTACATTGATACAAAAATAAGTTTAAAGCACATTGTTTCAAATGGTCGTCATAGTCTAGTAAAAAATATCGCATTGTGGGAAAACAGCTGTTTCGGTTACATTTTGCACCTGTCCCAAGTCAGATATAAGGGTTAACTATAGGCATAGATTTTTGGAAAGCTTGTGAATTAGTACCCGCAATAATTAATGAAATGGAATCCGTTAACGTAAATAAGAGCGGAGTCTAATAAACATGCGTTGACAGTCCAACAACAAATTCTTTTGAATTCTGTGATTCAACAATTCGACCGTGCGAAAAGTTGGGACTTTGCCGAACGCATGTTGAGGAAAAACAGAGTTATAGCTTTAGTAAGGATAGCGAGTGGTGGAGTTCGCCTGAAAACTGGATACTGCTACAGTGCGGGACGCTTATCACTTGCCTTTGATCGACGAGTTTCTAAGTCGGTTAAATCAAATCAAATTTATCAGCTCTATCGATATTAAAAGATGCATTTTGACTAGCCCCGCTGAATCAAGGGTCGACGAATACAACGGCTTTCAGTCATTTCTCAGTAACTGCCTGTATGACCGAGTATTTGGTTACCAAGATGATCTTCTCGTTGTCTCGACAACGATTGAAGATCACAACATGTGATCTCCTATTATCTGAGGTACCAAGCAAGATAGCTTAGTGGTGCAAAGTTAACCATTAAAGTGGAAAAGAGCAAGTTTATACTCCAGGATACCAAATACCTCGGTTATGTGAATTTTGCATTCTGCGAACGACTAAGCAGGTACGTCGCTTTCTCGATATGACTAGATGGTACCGCAGATTCATCTCTAATTACCCACAGGTGATCTCACAAAGAAATGAATTAAGCTTATCTGGAACGAGAGAGCACAGACAGCCTTCGATAAATTGAAAAAGCTCTTGTTACAGCACCGCTACTTGTAAACCCAGATTTAAAAAAACATTTTTATATACAGTGCAACGCAAGAGATATACATATATCGAGGGATATCCATTTACTACGATTATTGAGCATTTATCTTTGAAACGGTTAATGGATGGTCGTTGACATTACAGCTCTATAAATTCGACATCCAATATAGAAAAGGGTCACAATATTGTGCCTGACCGTTTGTAGCGATTAAACTTGAATGCGGTGATTGTTTAAATTGAACTATACGTTTGGAAATCAATTTAAACTCGGAGGCATTTCTCGAACCTGACTACACTGACCACAGAAAAGCTCTGGAAGATAATCGTGATATATCGTCTAATTATAATTTATAGGCGAGATAATTTAAACTCATTCCTAACGCCGAATATGGTAATGATGATAGCAAAAAACATCCCAAATTAGACATTAATTGTGTTCAACGAAATAACTCATCAGGATTTTGCCAAAAACCACAAAGACGATATTTTTGCCGCCCTTCTAAGATCAATCAGATTCGAGATTTTATCAAATATAGAATTGTCGAATATAGAATTGTCAATCATTGTGACATTTTCAGAGCAAGCAAGGCCGGCAACTACTCAACACAGCCATTGATGGGTCAACATAGATCAGTTTCGAGTCCCTTTCACCAATTATTTGTCGATTTTTTAGGTCCCCTGTATTGTCGATACCCAAGGACCAGAAATTGTTCCATATTCTCATCTGCCCCTCAGCCTGGGGTATTCAGAGGGCTTCGGCTGTCTTTGTGTACACCTAGGTAACGCAAAGGTAGCCGAGTCCTCGTCGCGGGGGCGGGTACTGCTTCAACAGTAGCAAAGTGCTACCGGGGACCAAATGCCAGATATATAAATTGGCTAAAACAAACAACGAGTATAACAAATACTGAAAGTAATACCTCAGGTGGTACAGCAGCAGATATGCTGACAAATCCACGCTCTTCGGAGGCAGGCCCAGTAGATTCTGAGGTAGGCCAATCATTGTTTAACCCATTTGGACGAAGTACCAAATTACCAAGATCTTCAACTGAAAATATATTTCAGTACGAGAAGGAAAATTCCGAACTCCGTGAACAACTAAGAGAAATAAAGGAATTTACAACTAAATTGAAAGAAGAATTCACAATTTTAAAGAAAGAGAATGAAGAACTCAAAAAAGCAGTTGAAACACCTGCAGAACTTAGGAAGACACCCAGCCCTACAATCGATGATGACATTAATCCATTTCATACGGATGAAGAAGAATTAGAAAGAGAAACAAATTCGATGTTGAAACGGAGTAAAAGACCAAGTAAGGAAAGGAAAGCTCAACACTCACCAGAAATGATGTGTACCAACACTCAACGCTCAGCAGAAACTTTACCATCAACTTCAAAAGAGGTTTCTAGAGAACAATTAATCATCAATAAACAACTAGCTCTAGAACAACAACAAGCAGCTAAGCCAAAAGAGAAACCACCTCCACCAATAAATGACGTTGAGTCCACACCAAAAGTAGAAAAATCACTCAAACGGCAACCAGCTCAACAAAATGAAGCACAGCCAAAGGTAAAAGCCCCACCACCGATTTTTATAGTAGGAGTAACCAACTACTCAGAAATCCAAAGTGTATTGAGTAATGTTACGGAACAAGAGTATAAAATTACTGCTCTGAACAATAATATATAGAAGATTAACACTTCAAATCCAAACGCATACAGAAACTTGTCAATGAAGCTGAATATGGTGGTGGTACACGTATGAAAATAAAAACGATCGTCCCATCAAGGTCATGGCAAGAGGACTACATCCAACCTGTGAAATTAATTCAATAATGGAGGATCTAGAAAATAAAGGATTTAAAATCCTTGATGCCGTTAACATTATTAAAAGAGAGAGACGTAGCGGCGAGAACCGACTAGAACCCGTTTCAAAAAGAGGGCTTCCCCTGTTCATGCTAACCTTTGATAAATCCGAGCAAATAGAAAAAATTTACAAAATAACTGGCATACTCAACATGCGAGTAAAGATCGAAGTACAAGAATAGTACAATGTAAAAAATGCCAAGGCTATAACCATACGCAACGATATTGCGCGCGCGATCCAAGATGTGTGAAATGTGCTGAAAAGCACCTATCACAAACTTGCAAACTATCTAAAGAAGAACCAGCAAAATGTATAAATTGTTATGGGCAACATCCAGCAAGCTACCGAGGATGTGAGGTTGCCAAGCAGCTACATAAAATGAGGGATCAGGCACGCAAACTCCCTCTAAGTCATCCAAACAAGGATCGAGCAAGAAATGAAGCATCTGTGCGTAGGGAGAATTACACATATGTTCAGGCCGCTTCAAATTCAAAAGAAAATGAGACCAACGGTACTGAAAATTTCAAAAATACTGTCCAAGCATTTTTAAAGAGCCTTGAGGAACAGAATAAGCTAAATAAGTTAATTCTGGATCGACTTAATCTGCTGGAAATACCAAGTTCCAAAATAGTTAAACATAAATAATGTATGCAATAAATAGTTCAATTCATAATTCCGGAGCAGAAACCAGACATCAAAACTACTCATTAAGAATAACCATATGGAATGCAAACGGATTAACACAACACCTAGAAGAATTAGAACGATATATGCTTAATATCAGAAACACATCTTACCAGCAGCTCCTATGTATCAATCGGGAGATATATGTACTTGTAACCATACCACTCATCCCGCAGGACGAGCAAAAGGAGGGTCAGCTATATTTATTAGGGATAATATCAAACATCATGAAGAATTAAAAATAGAAAAAGAATCCATGCAAGTAACCACCGTGACGGTTAAATTTGGTCATCGCAACACCTGTAATATATCTGCGATATATTGCCCCCACGGTATAACCTAAAGAAAGAAGACTACATTAGTTTGTTCCAGAAATTAGGGATAAAATAAATACCTTCTGGGGTTCAAGATTAACCTGTCCAAAAGGCAAAGAGTTACTTGCAGCTGGCCAATACTCAAGGGGGGAACCAACGTACTGGCCAACTGATCCTAACAAAAACCCAGATCTAATAGATTTCTACATCACTAAAGGCAAATCGGAATGCTTCATCTTCTTAGAAAATGATGAAAGTCTAATATCTGATCATTCTCCTGTTATTATGACGGTTAGTGAAAGTGTAATAGAAAAACCAATTCACCACAGCTCACAAACAACAAAACAAATTGGGAACTTTTTAGGCAGTTGGTAGATGAAAAAATAGAACTTCAAGTGCCAATCAAAAGTGAAAATGAAATAGAAGAAGAACTAGACAGGCTCCTTGATGTCATACAATGGTCGGCTTGGGAATGCACCCCCAAATTAACATCCAGGGAAGAAAACTCCCTTATTTACCCAATAGAAGTAAGAGAATTAGTGCAGGAAAAACTAAAAGCCCGAAAAAAATGGCAGACTACGCGTGCGCCGCAAGATAAAACCACCTTAAACAACTCGTGCATCAAACTTAAGGAACTCATAAAAAAAGTGAAAAATGAAACAATTGGAAAATACCTTTGTTCCCTAGCTCCAACTAAAGATACCGACTATTCCCTCTGGAAAGCAACAAAGGGGTTAAAACGACCAAAAACGCAGATCCCCCCAATCAAAACAAACGATGGGAAATGGGCTAGAAGTGCGAAAGATAAAGCTTACCTGTTTGCTGAACATCTTGAAGAAACATTTCAACCTCTAGGTCAGCAGACCAATGACGAAAACACTGCTGATACGCCCAGAATATCTGATTTCGAACAGATCAGGCCTGTAACATTAAAAGAACTAAAAGCTGAAATTAAGAACATAAAAGTAAAGAAAGCTCCTGGTTATGATCTGATAACAGGGCATATAATAAAGGAGCTGCCTAAAAAAGGCACCCGTAAATTACTGCACATAATCAATGCAATTCTCAGGAAAAAGCATGTGCCAATGTAGTGGAAAGTAGCAGAAGTAATAAAGATTCCGAAACCGGGCAAGCCACCAAATGATAGAAAATCCTACCGGCCAATTTCACTTCTACCAACACTAGCGAAATTGTTTGAGAGACTGTTGCTCAAAAGATTGAAAAGAACCATAGAACAAAGAAACCTTATCCCAGAATATCAGTTTGATTTCAGAGAGAAACACTCAACTATTGAGCAGGTTCATAGGCTTACAGATGTCATTGAGAATACATTAGAAAGGAAAAAGGTTTGTTCTAGAATCTTCTTAGATGTGGCGCAGGCCTTCGATAAGGTGTGGCACAGAGGTTTACTCTTCAAACTATATAGAGATTTACCAAAACAATATTATATGATTTTAAAATCATACATAGAGAATCGCTAAACTAATCGAGAAGATGAATATTCTGAGCTAAAAAAGATTTCGGCAGGAGTCCCGCAGAGTAGTGTTTTGGGACCTATTCTTTACCTGCTCTACACCAGAGATTTACCTCAATTAAACGATGTTACCAATGCAACATTTGCTGATGACACTGCAGTTCTCTCAGTAGGAGACACTATCGAGGAATCGACAACGAAACTCCAAGAAGCATGTGACAAAATCATAAAATGGACAAAAATGTGGCGTATCGGGCTCAATGAATCGAAATCCACGCATATGAATTTTACCAATCTAAAAGTCAGTTACAAACCTGTAATCATTAACGGTCTGCAGATTCCGTATGCAAATAATGCTAAATATCTAGGGATGACCTTAGATACCAGGCTCCGATGGAAAGAGCACGTTAAAAAGAAGAAAGATGAGCTTAATCTCAAATATCGCAAAATGTATTGGCTTCTCGGGAAAAATTCGGAATTGTCAACCGAAAATAAATTGCTATTGTATCAACAGGTGCTAAAGCCTGTATGGACTTACGGAATACAGCTCTGGGGCTGTACAAAAAAAACCAACACCAAAATAATACAAACTTTTCAAAACAAAGTGCTACGTGGTATAGTTAACGCTCCGTGGTACATTAGAAATGATGACCTTCATAGGGACCTAAATATCCCGACGGTTCAAGAAGAAATAAAAAAATTTGCAGTAATTCATGGACAACGTATCTATCAACACGTAAATTAAAAGCTTCGTGGTATGTTGGACACTTCACATGCAGTAAGACGATTGCAGAGAACGAAACCAATTGATTTAATGGATTAAGGACACCAGAGCAAAAACTACTTCAGTAAATAACCTATAAATGGAGCTGGCCAATGGGCCTCTTCTCATTCACAAGTGACTAAATTAAGAAAGAAAAATTACTAGATGAGTTGTATTCAGTTGTAATAATTTAAATACAAAACAAAAAAAAATATTCTCATCCTACTCGATCAGTAATCTTCATTTGAAATCCTTGAGCTTCGTACAGCTTTCGCAGCTAAAGTTTTTTCATAAATATGGTGTATTTATGAGAGTATATTTTCATCTACTTTTTCCGCCTCACTATCTAGTAATCATAATCATTTCATCGTCATCATCCATAATCATTTGCAATGCCGGTAAGTTGTCAGTTGTGCAACGTTCTGTTCTTCAAATTTTAAAACGCGCTTTTGGACAGGGCTCACATAATTACACCCGTGTGTAAAGTGTTGCTAAGAAATCCTCAAGTGAACCCACACTAATATTTTATCTTGCATTATAAAGTGAATTTGACTGGATATTAATTGAATACGTTAATTAAATGCCAGGCTTATGAGACCTTCTCATAGGTATGAGACTGTCCCACTAATGTTAGATATAGTAGATCTAATATATAATTTTCATACCATCTCCAAATTATTAATTGTTTCATGGCCGCGTTGCGCCTATGCCAATAACTCTACAAAAGTTAATAAGTTTTCATACAAAATTTAATGAGGTGCGACGTGAAGACGGACCCGCTAACCATTCGATTATAATTTGTAATATCTGGCAACTTTTTATCAAAGACCGAATTATTTTATGAAATATATTGAGACATCCAAATTGTATGGATTGCAGCGCCTCCTGAAGGAGACATGCCACAACATTTATAGTTCTATTGAATTTTTTAAACTAAATCCTTTAAATTGTTTGCTCGCTATCGAAAGCAAAAGTTAAAGTGACATATATACAACTTTATGTGTGTTGTGAAAAATATACATATTTTTTACGTAAAATGTGTCAACATATGCGCATAAATTTAAATAGCAAATGTATTATAGTGGCATATGCACACGCATATGTAAATAATTTACAATACAAATACATTTTAAATTTTTTACTTGAGTTGCAGTTTTAATAGATTAAAGTTGGCCTAAAAGCACCTAAAAATTATCGATCTTTATGATTAAAAAATTAATGACCAGTATTCTAATACCGAAATATGAGTCGGTATAATTACGAAATAAATTTTCATACCCTATATACAAAAAGTTCAAAAAAAACTTTGGTATAAGCTCTCTCAAGTTTTGTTTCCCAAAATATTTCGGCGTAATAAATTATAAAAACTGTTAAGAGAAAATCAACAACCATCCACATTTTCACTATATACTAAATAAAAAAAATTACTCTCCTTTTTATATTTTGGGTTTTCCAATTTTTCCTTTCCCATTTTATACTATTTTGGTGTGTGATAATAATTCCAAAAAGGTTTGAGTTATTAAATTATTTAATATAGAAAGGCACAAAAAATTACCAAAAAATATAAAATATGAACCGAATTATTCAATTTTTAGAAAATTTAATATTTTTTGTTTCGGTCGGAAAATGACACAAATTTAAGAATTATAAAACAATTTTTTTTTTTTAAATAATTTTTTTCTAGTTGGTTATCTTATGTGTCTTCTCTAGCTATGTAGTACATTTTTTTTTGTTTGAATTATTTTTAATGGGAAACTCAACAGTGGGTGTTATGATATTTTCCGAATAAAAAATTACCAACTACATTAATAAGTTTTTTTTAGTTAAATAACAATTTTTCCACTTTGAAATTTAATTGAAAAAAACATTTAAAAATAGAACAAAAGTTTTAGAAACTTTCATTTGGTGTTGTTGCTGCTGCTTTGGTATTACTCGTTTTCCGAAAGTTTCTTGTTATCCAACTTTAATTTTTCATTTTAGTCGGCGATTTTTTTCTTTCTACTATTAAAACGAAATATACACACTGGCGGACAAAAAAATTGATCCATTGCTTTTCATGCAGTCAAATTCTTTAATGGAATGAAGCACCACCAAAAGTACCTATTTTTCAGCAGATGTTTATTTAAGAAATTAACTTATAAATGTTTTATTTTAATTGAACGAGCGCGCCTAAAACATTAAGCAATAGTGCAAAGGCGCTAAAATTGGTATTGCAAAAACAAATCTGAAAAGAACCGGACGCGATTTTAAGTTCCCCTGAGGAGTAAACGTTGAATTTCTCAACAGCTCAGAACCATTAGAGAGCGTAGGTGATAACGATTCTGAATCCTAAATATAACAACGATTACTACGATCTCGATTTGACAATAACGAAGGCTCTATAGTGCCTTTCAGGTAAAAGTACACTAAACTTTATCACTTAAGTAGGGCACTTTACCACTTAGACACCGAAAATTTTTTTTTAGACACTTCTTAATACTAAAATTCATATACTCAATTCTTTATTCCGTTCAATATTGTGCTGAGGAGTCTTGAGTTTTAATGTGGTTTTACTAAATAGTAAGTAGATTTTCTTTGTGATTACTGTGAAGTTTTGATTTTCTTAGAGATCATGACCCCAAATAAAATGGTCAAACAAACGCTTTTGAAGTAAATATATTTTTGTGAATAGTTAGGGTTGGTATCGAAAAGCCAAAAATTTTAGAAGCGAAAAAAAAATTCCAAAATGCAATCCCGAAAATAATTATCCAAACAACAAAAATCTCAAAACCCATAACACTAAAAATATATTTACCAAAAAAAAAAAAAAAATGCTCGAACAAAAAATCTCAAAAAAATAAAAATATCGAATTAAAAATCCCAAAATTTGCCGAAAATAAAACCAAATGAGTCACAATCTGCGCGCGCAGATTTTGACTCATTTGGTTTTATTTGCGGAATATTAGAAAAAATAAAATCATTAAATAATTTTTCTAAATGTATTTTTTAAATGCACCCCTAATCAAATCATACGGGGCTTTCAGTGCTACAGTCAATAAAATACTATGTACAATTACTGTTGTCGTTAAAATAAATAGATAAATTAATTGAATTTTACAACACATATCCAATTGCCAGGAGACAGCTAAAGTAATTTTTGCTATTTTCAATTTTTCATCATATTCATAAATATTTAATATTTGAAATATTCTAATACATAATTTCTTTAAATCGATATCATATTATTTAAATAAATATAAAATTAAATGCAAAATTTGGTGGTTTTTTTTTTGAGATTAATTTTTTCGCCCGTAAAATCAAAAATTTACAAAAGGTGATTTGGGACATTTTTCGGCATATTTATTTTGGCAATTTGGAATTTGAGAAACTGCCTACTAGTAAGTTTTTGCTCTAGTCAAAAACAATGTCTGTGAAGTTAGCCCGAAAAATATCCCGAAGAAATGCGATGGCAACACTATAAAACAAATATCACGACATTTTTCAGTGTCATCCCGAAAAATTTTATATATCACGCTAGTTTTGAATGTCATCCCGAAATTTTTTTTACTATCATGACATTTTTACTATCATGATATTTTTTTTTTTTTTTTGTTATCCCGAAAAGAATTCCTATACAGAACATTTCAGTAAACAAATAGCGACAGGCGTTCGAACCATCCCGAAACCAAAAAAAATATTGAAGCGCAGAAATTTATATCACGAGAAATTAATTCAATAACCAACAATTTACTGGCGTTGTTAATCCAAAAACGCAAAACAAATCACTCTGGTTATTAGTAAGAAAACAAATATTGTGGATCAAGTCTATGAGTCAGAATTTAGATATAGTCGTGTGAAGTCGTAGTAGATACCACTTAATAGAGCAAGGTTGGTATGGAGTTTGTAGAGGAAGGATCCACCTTTCAAATGCCTAAAAATTTAAATCAAGTCTATTAGTCAAATTTTAGATATAGTCGATTGAAGTCGTAGCAGATATCAATTAACAGAGCAAGGTTGGTATGGAGTTTGTAGAGGAAGGATCCACCTTTCAAATGCCCAAAAATTTAAATCAAGTCTATTAGTCAAATTTTAGATATAGTCGATTGAAGTCGTAGTAGATATCAATTAACAGAGCAAGGTTGGTATGGAGTTTGTAGAGGAAAGATCCACCTTTCAAATGCCCAAAAATTTAAATCAAGTCTATTAGTCAAATTTTAGATATAGTCGTGTGAAGTCGTAGTAGATATCAATTAACAGAGCAAGGTTGGTATGGAGTTTGTAGAGGAAGGATCCACCTTTCAAATGCCCAAAAATTTAAATCAAGTCTATTAGTCAAATTTTAGATATAGTCGTGTGAAGTCGTAGTAGATATCAATTAACAGAGCAAGGTTGGTATGGAGTTTGTAGAGGAAGGATCCACCTTTCAAATGCCCAAAAATTTAAATCAAGTCTATTAGTCAAATTTTAGATATAGTCGATTGAAGTCGTAGTAGATATCAATTAACAGAGCAAGGTTGGTATGGAGTTTGTAAAGGAAGGATCCACCTTTCAAATGCCCAAAAATTTAAATCAAGTCTATTAGTCAAATTTAAGATATAGTCGTGTGAAGTCGTAGTAGATATCAATTAACAGAGCAAGGTTGGTATGGAGTTTGTAGAGGAAGGATCCACCTTTCAAATGTCCAAAAATTTAAATCAAGTCTATTAGTCAAATTTTAGATATAGTCGTGTGAAGTCGTAGTAGATATCAATTAACAGAGCAAGGTTGGTATGGAGTTTGTAGAGGAAGGATCCACCTTTCAAATGCCCAAAAATTTAAATCAAGTCTATTAGTCAAATTTTAGATATAGTCGATTGAAGTCGTAGTAGATATCAATTAACAGAGCAAGGTTGGTATGGAGTTTGTAAAGGAAGGATCCACCTTTCAAATGCCCAAAAATTTAAATCAAGTCTATTAGTCAAATTTTAGATATAGTCGTGTGAAGTCGTAGTAGATATCAATTAACAGAGCAAGGTTGGTATGGAGTTTGTAGAGGAAGGATCCACCTTTCAAATGCCCAAAAATTTAAATCAAGTCTATTAGTCAAATTTTAGATATAGTCGATTGAAGTCGTAGTAGATATCAATTAACAGAGCAAGGTTGGTATGGAGTTTGTAGAGGAAGGATCCACCTTTCAAATGCCCAAAAATTTAAATCAAGTCTATTAGTCAAATTTTAGATTTAGTCGTGTGAAGTCGTAGTAGATATCAATTAACAGAGCAAGGTTGGTATGGAGTTTGTAGAGGAAAGATCCACCTTTCAAATGTCCAAAAATTTAAATCAAGTCTATTAGTCAAATTTTAGATATAGTCGATTGAAGTCGTAGTAGATATCAATTAACAGAGCAAGGTTGGTATGGAGTTTGTAGAGGAAAGATCCACCTTTCAAATGCCCAAAAATTTAAATCAAGTCTATTAGTCAAATTTTAGATATAGTCGTCTGAAGTCGTAGTAGATATCAATTAACAGAGCAAGGTTGGTATGGAGTTTGTAGAGGAAGGATCCACCTTTCAAATGCCCAAAAATTTAAATCAAGTCTATTAGTCAAATTTTAGATATAGTCGTGTGAAGTCGTAGTAGATATCAATTAACAGAGCTAGGTTGGTATGGAGTTTGTAGAGGAAGGATCCACCTTTCAAATGCCCAAAAATTTAAATCAAGTCTATTAGTCAAATTTTAGATATAGTCGATTGAAGTCGTAGTAGATATCAATTAACAGAGCAAGGTTGGTATGGAGTTTGTAAAGGAAGGATCCACCTTTCAAATGCCCAAAAATTTAAATCAAGTCTATTAGTCAAATTTTAGATATAGTCGTGTGAAGTCGTAGTAGATATCAATTAACAGAGCAAGGTTGGTATGGAGTTTGTAGAGGAAGGATCCACCTTTCAAATGTCCAAAAATTTAAATCAAGTCTATTAGTCAAATTTTAGATATAGTCGATTGAAGTCGTAGTAGATATCAATTAACAGAGCAAGGTTGGTATGGAGTTTGTAGAGGAAGGATCCACCTTTCAAATGCCCAAAAATTTAAATCAAGTCTATTAGTCAAATTTTAGATTTAGTCGTGTGAAGTCGTAGTAGATATCAATTAACAGAGCAAGGTTGGTATGGAGTTTGTAGAGGAAAGATCCACCTTTCAAATGCCCAAAAATTTAAATCAAGTCTATTAGTCAAATTTTAGATATAGTCGTGTGAAGTCGTAGTAGATATCAATTAACAGAGCAAGGTTGGTATGGAGTTTGTAGAGGAAGGATCCACCTTTCAAATGCCCAAAAATTTAAATCAAGTCTATTAGTCAAATTTTAGATATAGTCGTGTGAAGTCGTAGTAGATATCAATTAACAGAGCAAGGTTGGTATGGAGTTTGTAGAGGAAAGATCCACCTTTCAAATGCCCAAAAATTTAAATCAAGTCTATTAGTCAAATTTTAGATATAGTCGTGTGAAGTCGTAGTAGATATCAATTAACAGAGCAAGGTTGGTATGAAGTTTGTAGAGGAAAGATCCACCTTTCAAATGCCCAAAAATTTAAATCAAGTCTATTAGTCAAATTTTAGATATAGTCGATTGAAGTCGTAGTAGATATCAATTAACAGAGCAAGGTTGGTATGGAGTTTGTAGAGGAAGGATCCACCTTTCAAATGCCCAAAAATTTAAATCAAGTCTATTAGTCAAATTTTAGATATAGTCGTGTGAAGTCGTAGTAGATATCAATTAACAGAGCAAGGTTGGTATGGAGTTTGTAGAGGAAGGATCCACCTTTCAAATGCCCAAAAATTTAAATCAAGTCTATTAGTCAAATTTTAGATATAGTCGTGTGAAGTCGTAGCAGATATCAATTAACAGAGCAAGGTTGGTATGGAGTTTGTAGAGGAAGGATCCACCTTTCAAATGCCCAAAAATTTAAATCAAGTCTATTAGTCAAATTTTAGATATAGTCGTGTGAAGTCGTAGTAGATATCAATTAACAGAGCAAGGTTGGTATGGAGTTTGTAGAGGAAGGATCCACCTTTCAAATGCCCAAAAATTTAAATCAAGTCTATTAGTCAAATTTTAGATATAGTCGTGTGAAGTCGTAGTAGATATCAATTAACAGAGCAAGGTTGGTATGGAATTTGTAGAGGAAGGATCCACCTTTCAAATGCTCAAAAATTTAAATCAAGTCTATTAGTCAAATTTTAGATACAGTCGTCTGAAGTCGTAATAGATATCAATTAACAGAGCAAGGTTGGTATGGAGTTTGTAGAGGAAGGATCCACCTTTCAAATGCCCAAAAATTTAAATCAAGTCTATTAGTAAAATTTTAGATATAGTCGATTGAAGTCGTAGTAGATATCAATTAACAGAGCAAGGTTGGTATGGAGTTTGTAGAGGATCCTCATTAAACTCGACCCGTTCTGTAGCAGAAAAAACTTTGGTTTTAAATATTCCGAATGCATGGAAATTAATCAAGTGTCACTTTCACTTCAACCAAAGTTTTTTTGTGCCATAAGTCGATGGTTTTCATTCTTATATAAACTTTTTTAGGTGGAATAAGTGCAACTGTTATTCTACAGTGGATCGAAAGTTTTATGCAAACTAGCTTACAATATTTCCATGGGCGAAAACGGCACAACGATTGTAATGTAATGATAGTCGTGTTTTATTAGATTGTGTCGACAATGTAGATAATGTAGACAATACGTCAACAATACTGAAAATCACTGCTTCTGTTAGTAATCAGCAAAACTCTATGATTTCTTTGATAATGGAACCATTTAAAGAGAGCTTCATTCTTACATCACTTTTGTGATAGTTTTAGCTTGGACATTTTTGAAGAATCAAAAAACGATATACATCTGTGTTAAAAAGAAGAACCATAAACATAATTACGTTGTTAAACCAAATAAAGAGTTATCAAACTGTAAATGAATAAAAAATTCATAAAACTAGTTCATCGCTCAATATAATCCTCACAAACTGAATAGTTTGACCAAAGGCTGGCTCGGCATTTTAGGCAATCCCCTTTGACTGCCAAAAATTGGAATGATGGATTTCTCGGCCAAATGTAAGCCTCAATTGGCCAGAAAAAATATCACCGGCATAAGAGACAAACCCTTCCCTATCACATAGTGTAACTTTTAGTAAGATAAAACCACACAAATTCCCTATAAATATTGAAATATTTTTGTGGTTGAAATATGAAATTGGATTTAAAGCAGCCAGAACCAAATTGGTTGGAGGCAACCTCGATGTGTGGCTGCTATATTTATATGCCGAACATATTGATAAAATACAATATCCGTTTCTTTAGAGTTAAGATTATCAGTGATATCCAAGATGCAAACATTTTATTTGGTTTTGAGGCCAGAACTGAAAGTAACATATTTATCAACACTAGATGTAGAAAAATCGTTGTCGATGCTCCTATTTTCTGGAGTTGCAGAAGGATCAGACGAAGTGGATTACACCGTTGTTTGTATAGTCATCATTATTGATCCTAGCCTAGCCAGTGAAAATAAGATCGTTTTAGCTAGTTTAAAGTGCACTACCAACGGATGTAATAAAATTTTAGTACACAGTGGCCCTATCAAAATTGCCTGCAGTATCGCGTGTAGGTGCTCGATATAGAAAGTAATAGATTCCTGGAAGTTGCGTCATATTAAATGAACTGTGAAACTGTAAAATTGTTGTAAAATTTTAGAAATCCCCAATTTGCATTGGAAAACTAATCAGCAACCTCGTACTGAAAAAAAACAAAACGATAAACTACAAAAAATTAAATGTTTTACATTTTCTGCGAATTGCGTGCATATACTCTACCAGTTATTAACATTATCTACGCAAAAATCATTTGTCTACACAATTTTCGACACCAACTTGTAGATAATTCTGAAATACGCGTAGACACACAACACTGGTGAACCTTAATTGCGTTGATCATGAAATCGTGCACAACAACGATTCTGAGCTTCTTGAGTTTTACACAGCCACCCAAATCCAGATTCGGCGATACTTGCATCTAATACAAATCGTTAATTTAGTTCTATGGAGTTCAAGCCAGAGAACTGCCATTAGAACTAAACTTCCTAAAAATTTAAAGTTTTGGTAATGCCCTGAAAATAGGGGATTGGGGAAAGAATTTACATAGCTTTATCTTTAAATATTTGTTTTGGCCTACTGAGGCAAAAGTTTCTTGTAAATTTTTAAAAGATGGGAATAATAGTGGCCTTTCTTTGATGCAAGTAATTCCCATTCTGAATAGGAATTAATATTGTGCTCAAAGAAACAACCAAAGATAAGTTATTCAGCCTTAAATAAGTGCTAACCACTTTTTATGTATTTATCCAACTTGGAATTATAAATATGGGATTGTTATTGTAAATTTACCAAAGAAAGACGAAAAATATTTCCATTGCGAAACTGACAGTGAAAATTATTCACAATTTTATTTTGTTTTCTAAAACAATTACAATTAACTTTTTACCTCAGTACGCCTGGAAAAATAATTTAAACTGAAATTATGTTTAAAATTATTTCCCCAGTTCTATATTCCCGGGGAGTTACCAAAATAGGGCCACTGTGCCCTAAAGTATCAACAAAGGAAGTAATGGAATCATGGTTTATGATACGTATACCTCTCTCTCTCTCTGGCACTATATCCCGTCAAGGGATCTGGCCGCCTCAAATGAGGTTTCATAGTCATATTTTCATTTCGGATAATGAGTGATCAATTCATTGATCCTAAACCAGCCATGAAATTTTTTCCTTGTCACCACCGGGAATCGAACCCGGGACCTCCGGTTGCTGGAGCAAGTATGCTAACCACTTTGCCACCGGGATACGTATACCGCTATACAAAATATTAAGGACAAAGCCGTAACTACAATGACTAACATATATAAATAACATATGACACGTTAAAAACACCCAGTCGCAACTTTTTTACTGGTTACCACCGGGAATCGAACCCGGGACCCCCGAGTCACAACTCAAGCACACTACTTACTAAGCTAACGAGGGCGACAAATAAGTTAAACTCCAAAATTAGTCTGACATCACTCCTTCATTTATTGCAACTTTAAACTGTACAGTAAAAATTACAACGTATGACCCAAACCACTGCCAAAATTAAGCAAATGTGATCTGATAGCTAAAGATTATTGGAAATGTTTATTCTCCTAATCATAAGAGAAGAAGGCCTTCCAACAAAAGAGTCACGAAATATTACTAAATTTAATCTATCCCAACTGAGAATTATGCGAATACTAGACACAAGGTTCAAATTAATTTGAATTCGATAACTAGAGATAAAGGAATAGAATTTCTGACCATCGAACCTTATAAAAATCACGGAACGACGAATAATTAATGTTGAGTCGACCTAAAAAAAATACAAATGTCTAGATTAAATGAAAGCCAATTATTGAGAGCAACAACTCTCCTTTGAACTTTTAAATAATATACTTCGAAGAGCGGATGAAATAAGTCATAAGATCACCTGAAGAGCTACTCTGAGCTATACTGAGAGTCAGATAAAATGATGTCAAAGTAGAAAATTTCAAAAATTAATCATAAATTAAATATCAGCCGTTAATCACGCTCAACAACCGCCTTATATTCGTTGTCACCAGTTGCCATGTTAGGTTCAAGATTTTTAAGACGTTGCAAACGTGAGATCTTTGCAGATTATTGATCACGAATCTGATTGGTTAGTGATCATGAAAACTGATTGGTTAGTCAGTAGACTGAAAGAAAAGATGTGTAATAAAAATATTACATAACAAAGTTGTAATAGACAGTCAGTCTCCAAAACAATAAATTCCTTAACCAAGTCAGTAAAACCCTAAAAGGTTCAATTATTAGCGTTTGAATTAGTGAAATTTATCCTAAAATTATTCTTGACTTTCTTGTCGCAACACGCGTTTTTTTCTCTTGCTGTATTTCGAAAATTTTAATTTATTTTATTTCAATAATAACAAAAAAGCTGAACTAAGCTAGGCTTAGGTAACCAGTTGGGATTAAAATGCATGGGAACTTTGTACTAAGTTTGTCCTAATAATAAAAATTAAAAAATTAGGACAAACTTAAGAAAAACTTGACGCTTCATAATACCGATAAGAAGTTTGTACTGAGCTTGTCCTGAACAAGCAAAACAATGTATCTTGTTTATATGTATTTGTGTAATGAAGACATTTAGGCGAATACACTAAATAATTGCTTGTGTGTAATGCTAAAAACTTAATTTAAAAACGATCAATCAAATGTAAACAAAAGTTTACATTTGATTTAAGAAAGAAAAAGGAGAGGGAAGTCCTGAATTTATACCTATTTAGGAGGCAAAATGAAATTTCGTGGACATTTTTTGTAATATTTAATAACACCTCATAAAACCACCGAGTTATCATCATAACAATCCTGTTTGTGCTCCACAATAGAGGTAACTAAACTTTTATGACACAGCCGAAACAAGTGTCGTCGATTCAGTTCCAAATTGAAAATATAGATGTTCTAAATAACGAAATGCTAAGATTTGTCACCATATGTATTTGAGCACATAAAACTTCCTATGTTTAACAGAAAGCAAAGATTAAGAAAACTTACTGATAGTCTATAATGTTGCTCCCTTACAAGTGAAACCGATGATAATAATCTGCAACCCTATTTAGTATTACCCTAAAGTAGCACCCATATGCGATTTAAGACATACATTTACATATATCAACGTCTAGAAGCTGTTTGGCAAATTTATGAAACTTTTAGTTTAAATTAGTATGTCGATTTAATTTATGCTTTGTGATATTTTTATTTTATCTACCGTTTTCTACTATTATTTAAAGAAAACTGTTTATTACAATCTTGGTTTCCAACTTTAATTAAATATTCCTCAATGTTCCTATTAAACATTAATACTAATGTTTTTAAATTTGTATTAACAATTTAAATACATCGTGTGATCGCCTAAATGTTTACTTTTCACAACTACACACATACATTTTATATTGTTTTAGGACAAACTTAGTACAAACTTGACATCGGTGGATTGAAGGATACTAAACCATTTTTGTAGATTGATGGAAACGCTAAAACGAAAATATTTTTTTGGGAATGCATCATTTTTAGTTGGGTCAGCAGTATCGCCGCTGGACTACCCTTGCACATAAAAATAAAATAAAAGAAAAGATTAACATTTGATTAACATAAAATGAAAAAATTAGATTATTTTTGGATTCCATGGACTATATAAATGAATTTTGAAGCTCATAATGGCATGTATACTTCACAAATTTATCTGTAAAATTTAAATAATAAACTTGGTACACAAAAAAATACAAGAAAACCATATAACGACTACATGATTGCGAGGAAATGGTTCACTTAGCTCTGCGGACGGAAAAAAACGATTGCTAACATTGCAAATTCGTTTCTTAGAAATGGACATCGCAACTACGTAGCAACACTATTCGAAACGAATCTAGAGAGATAGTAATGGACACTAACAACGTCTTGCGGAAATATTTTACTACCTCTTTTAAATCGACAGTAGTGCCATCTTCTGATAAACAAATAGCTCCCTTGCACCAGTCTGACATCAACACTGAGATAAAACAAACATCTCTACGATCGTAGTACAATGTACCAGATGTACGAACATGTACCAACTGTATGACCTACTGAGGAAATTTTATAAAAAAATTGCTGCTGTCCCACTACATAAAGAGGGAGATCACCTAAGTTGCAAAAACTACAGCGAACTAGCATTACTAAATTCTGGTAATAATGTTTTGGTCAACGTAATGACAGCAATACTATGGATATATAGTGAATGCATCTTGGGCGACTACTCCGAGTATTATATTAAAGAAATGTTATGGAACTTTCAATAAGCTTACGAGAGCATACAGAGGAATACATTGTAAGACGTTCTATCATATCTAATTATCCCGTCAAAGCTGATATCTATATGCAAATTAATGATGAACGGTGCAAATTGAAAAGTGAAAAGCAGAGGCAAACTCTCGGAAACCTTTGAAATACCATCAGAGTTCGGATTTTGTTCGAAAATGAGACTTGGGAGTTGGGAGTTTTGCTACTCTTTCGCTAACTTACAAGATATACAAAACGAATTTTATATTTATTTGATGTAAATAATAATAAAATTTAATATTTACATCTAGTGCGCTTATGAAACAACAATCGCAAATTGGCCCATTCCGTTGAACAATAACGACAGTTGAATAAACAATTTTCTAACAAGAACTGTTCTAGAAACCAATGAATTGTTCAGAAAATTGTTCATTCAACGGTTGTTGTTGTTCTATGGAATGGGCCAATTCTGGATTAGCACAAACACGGCCACTATATTTTTCGGATGGCAATGAACATAGGGAATATGCTATCGGAATAGAATATGCTATCTGAGTTGCTTGTTCTGGTAATTTATAATATTTTATTTCTATTTTGTAATTTGTTGTTCAACAAAAATATTATTGAACAGTATACCTCTGTATTTTGTTGATTAATATAGTATCTTTTAGGGGTTAGTTTGTTTTTTCTCAATTTATGAATGAAAATTTATGAAAATCATATTTTTATGATAAGCACAAATTTTGTCAGTGTAGCCGCCTTTGGAAAGTTTTAAAATTAGGCGTAAATTATTTCTGGTATTTTCTAGAAATTGGGTTTTATTTGTTTCGTCTTTCAGGCGAAATTTGAAGCTTTCTTTCCCGTTTTTTCGGCTCCTGGGGCTTTATTCCTGAAAACGATATGAAAATGTATTCGATACGATAATGATATCCGTTCTGAATACTTTCGTACGTAATTGTGTGTCTGTCCTTGCTGCAAGCGAAATTTATTTTAAATGGTTTACCTGCAATAAAATTATAGAACTTGGACACTACTTTGAGTTTTGACTTTTTGGTTTGTTCTTGAAATGGATGCAATAATATTATTTTTCCTCTAGGTTTTCAAGTAAGCATCTCTTGGGGTTTATTATAAACTGTAATATAAAAATAAATAGTGAAATAAAGTTGGAGCTTTGCGTAAATAAAATATTTTGTATTTTTGTGAGGCCGACAAAATTTTTAGGATCGAAAATGAAATTCAAACGCCGAATAATTTCTTGTGGTGTGATAGTGCTTGCAACTCTAACCTCTTAAGTTTTAATTAATTGCTTTTATAACTAAATATAATTGTGTTTTTGTAAATATTTCAATATCATTTTTGGATTATGGTCCCAGGGTTTTTAACGAGTGCTCTTAACCCTGTTCTACATTCGGTCATTTACTGTAGTCTGTGTAGTAGTTCACATATGTATTTATATTATCATTTAAATCGACGTAAACAAATTATACGGCCAAGTTAAAGATTTAAAATAAGAGATTTTCTTTAAAATTATTATAAATTAATGTCTTTTATTTAGAACTCAAAAATATTTTTGGTTTTTCTATGGACTCGTTAACTAAATATTCATCGTACAAAAATTCGTTCGTGAACCTGTTCGAATTCGTATTGCGGACTAGGGGAAATTTTTGAACGTATCATTCATTTTCGTATTCGTATTAGAATTATACGTAAGTATTCGTATTCAAGAATACCAATCATACGAATTCGTACAATTTTTGTTCGTATTCGTATTCGGGAATAAGGCCCCTGGACTAGCATTCATTTTTTCCCGTGAGCACTAATTAGCACAAATTAGGCTTGTCCGGTATACAAAGTTTCATTTTGAAACTCGAAAGTTTCCCTGTTGCAGTTACCCACACGTTTTTGCCCTACTTCGACAAATGAATTATGAGATAAATAGCAACTTTTCAAAGAAACTGTGGACATAAAACTTGATTCGGTTTAAATAACCGCGGTTATCTCGTTTTGGTGCCGACATAATTCAATTTCTATTTTGTTTGACTCTACATCATTATGTTTTTCACACCGGCGCAACTATTGTTGGATAGTTTAGCGTAGATTAGTTGCTTGGGCTGGTTAATTATGCATGAACTGGTCAATCATGGGTTAAAAAAAATTATGCCATCTAGATTTAAACATTATAAGTAATTTTTTAACAGTTTAGTTGAATAGCACATTATAATAGATTAGTGTGAAACAGAACCGAATATCTTGTAGAATCTGGAAAATTCAGCGTGGCATATAAACAAGGGTGTAGGTGAAAACGAGTAAGTTATTTAGGAGATTCGAAATAGTTTAAAAGCGAAAATGAACAGTGGGAAAAATATTGTATATTAGTGGTGCTTAAAGTTAAATAAATTGTGTGATTTATTGTAAATTGTGGAAAGTGTCTTAATAATAAATAATAGTGAAAACTATTGTTCTTGTGTTCTAATTAGTGTTAAGTAAGCATTTGGGAAATTATTCCAAGATTATCTTCATTATTTTCATGAATATTCCGGGAACGGTCTAAAATACAAGAATTGGTGTTGAAACCGCCAAATTTATAACTGTATTCCCAACTTAGTTATACAAAACGGATTTGACAGGGCAAACTTGTAATAATTGGCAACAGCGGTGCAGTTGTGAATGTTAGAAGGTGGGCCTAAAGGCTTTCACGAATACCGAATTAAAGAGGGTTATTCCACGAAGTAATAAAATAAAACTAGATTATAAACATGTGATGGTTGGTGGGAATAGTTCCCGAGCCAGCTGGAACTATCAATATTACGGAAATATTGGCTGTTATAAGTTAACAGATAAACAGATTAATCTTGTTCAACAAAGCCAAAAAGTTGGTGCTAGGGAGATATAATACGACAACAACTCTACCAATGACGTCAAGTAACCGTTCCTTTCGTAAGTACATATTTGGGTGATCGCATGGGAAAAACATAAAAGTAATTGTACAAATGGATGGGAAACGAGATCTCTTCCCCCACTCCCCCCTCCCCGGCCGGCATGCCAGTATGTCTTCTCATCCAACAGCAGCTCTGGGAATCTGGCAATAATTCATTGGATCAATCACACATTAATTCGGAATTCTATCGATTCGACCGAATCTCTCTATGGGATGTAGCACTACAAAAAAAATACAACAAACTATTCAAAAGAAAACAGTTTCTTAAAAATTTAGACGATCAACCTTTTAGATTTACAAAAATACAAAAAATTGCAGTTTGGATCTTGAACTGTTGAAAAATATAATACTGTTAACCCCCGCTTAGCACGGTAGTTTCGTTCCATATAAATGCCGTGTAATGTGAAATCGTGTTAAGCGATAGTCAGAATCCATACAATTATTGTGGTTTGGTTCTCAAATATAGCTAAATTCTTCATAAAATATTAAAACATTGATTTTATACTGAAAGTTTTTTATTTTTTAGAAAGTATGTACATAAACCGCTTATTTCATAAAAATTAAATTAAACTAGTAAAAACTAAATAAAAAACTTTAAACAATTCAAATTTCTTATAGAATGTATGTTTTAGGAATAATAAACTTCACTAAAATACAAAATCTACATATAAAATTCATTTGTTATGTAGTGTGGTTAAAAATTAGCACATTTCACCCCAATCGCCCACACTGCTACTTTCGTCATTTTCATTTTCGATCCTATCTCTGCGAAGGAACTGTGTGATGGTAGCCTGAGTATATGTCCTTTTAAAAGTAAGGTTTTCTTCACTAGAGCAACTTTGGAGGTCGTCATTTTGTTTTCTTTTACCGATTTTTATGAATTCCGTAATCAGAGGCTGCCTTTTTTTGCTTTCCAGTTCTTTCTGAATTTCCTTGTAAGAAAGAATTTTCCAATTCACGTTCAAACTTTAAACTCCGCTCCATGGATGGGTCATTCTCTAAAATTTGATTTTTTTAATTTTTCAGCAAGCTCGAATAATGTTTTAATTGCTGTCAATGTAAAATTTGGAGATAGCAGTTCGCTTTCGGAATCAGTTGATTGATGAACCAACTTGTTTCATGATGTTTTTTCATCAACTATACCCAATGATCTTGTGCAGTCAAATCATTTTCTTGAGTTACCAGCTTGTGAATATCGTGAGTTGTTAAGTCCTCAAATCCTTCTCCTCCTACAGCATGTGACAGGTCATCGATTTGTTGATATTCTTCATTCACTGCGGGAATTTCAACGTCCTTAGAAGCAATTTACGACCATATTGGTTTCCAAAGAAATGATTTCCACACAATTCAAAATGCTAAATTGCTTCCATACCTGAGAAACTGTAAGGTCAGTTACTATCCATTAAATCCAAAATATGCTGAAAAGTTCTTCTGATATAGTAGGCCTTGAAGGTTGAAATTGCCCCCTGATTCAACGGCTGAATGAGCGACGTAGTGTTCGGTGGTAGATAAACTACCTGAATATTTGGGTGGTTTAAATCCTGAGGGTGGCCAGAAGCGTTGTCTAAATGAAGTAATACCTTAAAAGAAAGTTTTTGTTTGATAAATATCGTTCCACCTCTGGAGCGAAGCAATCAAAAAACCAATCTCTAAACAGATTAGCTGTCATCCAACCTTTTCTGTTGGCTCGCCAATATACAGGTAGTTTAGTTTTGTCAATTTTTTTCAAGACTCTAGGGCTCAATGATCTATAAATAAGCAATGGCTTCGTCATTAAATCACCCGACGCATTACTACAAAACAGCAGTGTGAGCTTGTCTTTAGCTGCTTTGAATCCATGAGCCACTTTTTCGTTTTTCGCAATATACGCACGGTTTGGCATTTTTTTCCAGCAAAGACCTGTCTCGCCAGCGTTAAAAACTTGGTCTAGTGTATAGCCATTTTCTTTGATAATTTGCTCTAGCTCTGCGGGAAATTTGTCAGCGGCAACCTTATCTGAAGGTTAGGAGAAACGCTTTTTAAATCGCTTAAACCACCCGCTTAATGCTTTTTCCATGATTTCCATATTTGCGTCTCGCGTACGAGAGGTTTTTTTTAAACTCATTGATGATGTAGTTTTAATGCTTTTTCGGATGATTTTTTAATTTTTTTTAATTGTCCTTATAAATGCTTCATTGTAACCTAACACTTTAGCAACAGCGGTTGTACCCGGTTATAGCCGATCTAAAATAATCACTTTCTCGCCCAAAGAAATTGTCTTTCTCTTAAACATGTTGCACTTAGGTTTTTTATCCATTGATTCGAGTTTGTATGGGTTGTATCTTTTGCCACAATTATAAAAAAATCGATAATTTAAATGTCTAAATAACAAAATGTTCTTTTTAATGTATTACATTTTATTTACGGTTTTTATGCATATTCCAACTAAAATAGAAATGTAGTGTGTGTACGTTTAGAACTAAAACTAAATTAGAAATGCAGTTTGTATAAGTTTTATGTTAAACATACATATGTAGTTGTAGTTGTACACATGGGTTTTGGGGTATTGTGCGTTAATTTTTTTTTTTTTCACTTTTTATCACCATCACATTACATTGCATTCGCAAAATAGACAGCAGAATTAAATAAAACTCGGTTATTCCTGAATGCCTGAAAATATTTGACCGAAGCTGAAATTTTGGAAATAGTAGAAAGTTGAACCGATAGTATGGTGTAGGTGGTATAGATGAAAATGAGAACGATACTACGGAGATAGAATTAAATGTACAAAAAACAAATAGATGAAAGGATGCAACAGATAGATGGAATTAAGCCAAATAAAACAGATTTAAACAATGGATTGGAAGATTCGAATGATGGATTATTTAATATAGTAAATATGCCAGTTGATTTAGTTGAAGAAGTACCAGCGCCGTTATTGGAAAATTAACAAACGGGCATTTCTCAATTGAGTAATTACAAAAATATGAAACTAATTTGAAAAAAGAAGCAGTTTACATTTAACAAGTCCGTATAGTTATTGGGTGCATGCATTATAAACCGGAATTTTTTATGAAATTTGGGCCTTTATTGTGGAAAAATGTTATAAATTTTTTTACTAAAAGTATTGCCCATCGCTACCCACTACTTTTTCCCAAATTTCTAGAAATTTGTGGATTCCATCCCAGAAAAACTGCTCCGGATTGGCGGCCAAAAACGAATCAAGCCAATTTTCGATACCTTGAACTGACGTGAAGCGTATTCCTGATAGGCATTCTGCATGGATCGAAATAGGTGGTAGTCGGATGGAGCAAGGTCTGGGCTGTAAGGCGGGTGAGGCAGAATTTCCCATCCGTTATTCTCCAGGTAATTTTTGATCGGCGCCGCAATATGTGGCCGAGCGTTAGTGTGGTGGAAAATGATTGACTCGTGTCTGGTCGCATACGTTGGCCGCTCTGTCTAGATTTTCTGCTTCAATCGGATCAATTATTGACGATAGAGCTGGGCATTGATGCTTTGGCCACTTGGCAACAGCTCATAGTGGATCACACTTAGCTGATACCACAAAATACACAGCATGACCTTGGCCATGTGAATATTCGGCATTGGTGTCGATGGGCTGGCCTCGCCTTTCTTGACATACGATTTTTTTCGCGATGCAAAAACGACTTCTTTTTGTGGCGCCCGAGCAGCATTTTGGACATGCTAAGACCACGTCTCTTGGCTTCAACTCGTATGGCCCCCAATTTCCTATCCTTTGGATGAATCCCAAGGCTTTCAAACGTGTGGAAATTGTTGCTTGATCATTTCCCAATGATTCTGCAAGTTTTTCTTGCGTTTGACATGAATCTTGATCGAGTAATGCCTCCAATTCTTAATCCTCAAACTTTTTCGGCTGACCAGGACGCTGTTTATCTTTGAATCACCACTTTTGAAGCGACTAAATCAGTCAAAGCATTGGGCTTTTGCAAGAAGATGCTCACCATACAAATCCACGAGCAAACGACGACTTTCAGCTGCAGTTTTGTTTGCTAAAAAGTGACTCAAGAAAACCTCCCGCAAATGCAAATGCAAAAACAAAAATGTTTGCTGATTTTGACAGGTATTGAATAGGTCTTTCAAATGACATATATGTCCATGATGTACTGTAACGCATAAACAAGTAATGACATCTAGTATCAAATTCCGGTTTTTAATGCATACACCCAATATTTCAACTATTTCTTCACGAATGATTTGATGAAACGAATTGTAATTGAGTCAAATTTATATGCTACCCAAAAAAATCCAAACCTGCCAGCAATTTTAAATGACGAATCCTTAAAGAAATTTATTGTAATATGCATCATAACGTCGGTTGTGCAAATATCAAATAGTCGTCAATATTAGTCACCTAAAATTGGAAACGGTATTCGTCGCTGAATAATTTCAAAAAAATTAAACAGTACCTGCACTTCAACAACAATGAGAACGCACTTCCAAAAAGCCATCCCGATTTTGACAGGATTTTTAAAATTAGACCAGTTATCGATATCCTCCAATCGATGTTTAGAAAAGTTTTTCCAGAACAATAGTTATCGGTTGATGAGCAATTATGTGCTACAAAGACGAGGCATTTCATGAAACAATATATTCCGTCAAAGCCCCACATTTGGGGATTTAATTTATTTATTTTATCAGGAACCTCAGGGTTTTGTTATAATTTTGAATTGTATACAGGACAAGAGAACGATGATATAAATCGTCTACAATCAGAGCCCAACTTAGGAGCGTGAACATTGTCATACGTTTATTACGTTATATTCCTAAACAACAAAACTTTACAATAATTTTCGATAATTATTTTTCAACAATCTCACTCGTTAGGGAAAACAGTTCGCAAAAATCGATTACCTAATTACAAGCTTCCGAGCGACAAAGAAAGGAACAAAGCAACTAGAGGCACGTCAGTAGAGTTCGTGACTACCATCGATTTTTCAGATATTGTGGTGGTATCATATAAGGATACGAAAAACGTAAATCTAATATCCAACTTTGTAGGACAAAATCCAGTGCACACAGTTTAAAGGTACGAGAAGAATCAAGGGATGATAAACACTTCTTGCCCAAACATTGTGAAAGTGTACAATAGTTATATGGGTGCTGTTGACTGCTTAGACAGTAATGTTGGCCGCTACAAAATTCGATTTAGGTCAAAAAAATGGTACCACCGTATTTTCTACCATTTAATTGATTTAACGGTTGCAAACGCGTGGATTTTGTACAAACGCAACTCATTACATACTGAACATTCAAACGGCAAATTCCTGACATTAGATGTCCATAAACATATTTAAATTTGTCTCTATATCATATTCTATAGAATTCATTTGTCACACACGATTCAGACATGCCTAAAACGATTCATCTCAGACTTATCACAAACGAAAATTAGTTCCATTTGCTGATAACTGGCATCAATGATTTTCCTGCGGTGCTAAACACTTGGTCAGTACATTTCCTGTATAGAAAAGGTGTTTTGCTAAAAAAAATTACTGATCAAATTTTTTGCTCGCCAGTGTAGTATATAAAATTAAAATATAAAAGCCCCTATATACAATTTCCGTTATTATTTCTGTGCTTTATTATATTCTAGTAAGGCAGAATAATGTCAGGAAAAAAGGAAAACTTTTTATCTTTCATACATATATAGGAATAAGAAATGTCTGTGACATGTCGTTTTTAAACCATTTACATTAAATAGAAAAGTTTTTGGTGTGTGTGTGTTTGTGCTGTGCAGAAATAACAAAACTAAAAAAGGTAAATCTTTGGTTTTTTGGATTAATTTTTGTTTTCTATTTTGCAAAATATATTATATAAAATTTAAAATGAAGTCTGGCATACCAAAATGGAAATATACATTTGAATAAAAGAAAACCATTTGGTAATATGTTTTTCTATATATGTGAGCAAGAAAATCGTTTAATTGGATTTAGTCCATTAAATCAATTTCAGTTTAATCTTTTTAGTTAATTGAAGCATAAAGAGATTTTCTGTGTTTTCTTTTGTCGTAGAAAGGTTATTTTTACGGACTTTTTCGATGAAAATGTTTAGAATACTGCAAAACCTGCTAAGTGCTTGCTACACAAAATATAAATAAAGCAAAATAAAGGAAAGGATTTTGAAGAATTAGGTTTAGTTTCTGATGTTCTTGTTGAGTTCGATCGCAATGATTTCAATAGAATTGCCTTTTAAATAACACCGTAGCCTACCAAGAAACTCACTGCTATATTTGTGTTAATATGTTGGTTACGGTGCCGCCAGTCAAAATAAGGGTTAAATCCTTGAAAATAGATTTAAAAATATCAGAATGATAAAATCTGGGTTCGATCAAATTTTGTCGGGAATTGAAGATTTACCGTCAAAAAATTTTGTTATTGGAAAATAGTTTTTTATACAATAAAAGAATTTAACATAAGCGTTGGCAAAATGAGACTTTAGTAACCCTTTCACAAAAAATTTAAGGAATTATTTTTTTTACTTGTTAAACATTTACAAGTAATTTTGAAACAATAAATATGTCGGCAAATGTGGAAATTATATCTTGTTCACGTGGTCCGTAGTGTAGTGTAGTGTAGTGTATTATGTCACCACGTGAACAGAGAAAAAAGAGTACTGAAGTGTATTATCAACTACGATCAAAATGCTGTAGTGTAGTGTAGTGTATTTGCAACTACTCACCACGTGAACACTTGGCGTAGTGTAGTGTGCTTAGTTTTGACAGTTGTTATTTGTTTTAGTTTTGAATTGGGTTTTTCGAGCTCTTTGTGTTAATAAGAAAATTTTGATCATAATTTTTAAAAAAATGGAAATAAATAGTGAAAATATTGATATTGATAATGACAATAATTTAAAATTAAAATGTTTGTGGGACACAGTTGAAATAGAAACGTTTTTAAAAATATGTATAGATCAAAAGGTAATGAAACAAATTGACAAAAAATCGGGAAACAAAATGAAATTTTTAAAAACATAAGTACTAAGTTAGAAGAACATGGCTATGAAAAAAGTCCAAAACAGGCTCAATTGAAATTTAAATCTTTGAGGTTGAAATATAGTTTAGAGAAAAAAAAATGAACAAAAGTGGCAATGGCGGATGTAAATATATATATATATATATATATATATATATATATATATATATATATATATATATATATATATATATATTTATATATATATATCAGTTTAATGCGCGAGTTATTCGAAAATAAGCTGAAAAATGCGGCAGCTTCAGAGTACGGCGTAGATTCTTCAGCATCAGAATTAATTCCTATTTTTCAAAATGAAATTGATAATTTTGACGATCAAAGCGGTGAAGTTGACGCATGTAACGTTAACACAACGGAAACCGAAGAATCAACCAGTGACAATACAAATAAAGGTAATCATTAATATTGGAATATTGAACAAATGAAAATATTATTAACTATTTTTATTACAAATAACTTGAAATTTAATAGTGGTGGTTGCACTAAATACGAGAAAATAATTTCATCTTTTGCAGATAAAATGGCGAAACAACAAACAGAACTGCAAGAAATTTTATTCAAAAAAACAGAACGAAATTTTCGAGAAACAAAAGGCTCTCGAACTGGAATTGTAAGATAGGGAAGATGAAAGACAGAAGGTTTATTTAAAGTCTTTATCTAGAATATTTAACTCAGGCACAGCAGTGATCGATACAGAAAACCAGCACTATGTAAGAGGACGATGCCAACTGCAACAAAAGTTAAAATAGTAAATCAAGGAACCTATCATGATTCTTCAAATGAAGATGATTACTTTGAAGAAATAGAATATGTAGAAGATTTTGATTAAAATAAATAAGTAATTAAATCAAGAGTTTACTTCTTTATTTATACAATTATTACAATCAAAAATGTACGCAGTATCTGTATATACAATTATTATTTCTTAGAAATGATAAACATCTCTCTGTGGAAAGTTCTTATTAATATGTACTTTGAGATGGTCCCGTATGTTACTGCCTTCCAAGGTATTATTGTTCCCTGCTCTTTTAATTGGTTGTACATGCTGAATTGGTGGTTGAGGAAATACAATGTTGCTTAAATTTTTGTCATTAGTTTCGCAAATGTTATGTAATATACAACATGTCATTATAATTTTTGGAGCGTTTTTATAATACACGCAAAGAAAAATATTTTGCAAATCGATAAGTAAACCTAAAATTGTAAAATCAACCTATTTTGTAGTTAATTTATCCTACTCTTTATAATATGTTAACTTATATGTTAACTTATATGCTTTGTTAATTTAACTAAATTGATAAAGTAAATAATAATTTTCGTAAAATAAATATATATTGATAAAATAAATATATAATTTTTGAAAATTACTAATAGATTTGTAAAATTAACCGAGAGACATGCTAATTTTACTAATCTACAATGTAAAATAAATATTTTAACAAAAATTTTCTCTTGCAATGTAAAGTTTACAAATTGGTGTGTTAAATTTACATCGGCGATAGGTAAAAATTATTATTGCATTTTTAATATAATTCGCTAGATCAATTGATCTTTACTTCATTTAAATTCATGAAGTATGAACATTATTTTCGTAGTTTGATAATTACATAATCTGATGAGGATATCGAATCTTTTAATTAAAAAGATTCAAAATGTTGTCAGTTTTGAAAAGATGAGACCTCATCTCGACGTGATAACAAATATTATGTTATCATACAAATGACCCCATTTCACATTTTAAAATTTGTGAAGTTTCCTTGAGTTACGTAGACTAAATTTTAATAGAGATTTTAAGTAAAATTTACTTATATTTGTTGTAAACTTTACCCTATTATTTTTATAGTGCGGGTGTTATTTACTTTAAAAAGTTGTTGGTTTTACTTAATCGTTCGGTTAATTTTACCAAAATTCTATTCATATTTCACTTCGTATTGTAGTAAAATCTACATATATATTGGTTGAATTTACTTACACAATAGTAAACTAAAAAAATTTTTTTAAAATTATTTTACTATTCTCTATGTTAATTTTACTATTTAACATCAAATAATATAATTACCGTTGTCTGTTTGTCTGTATGGATATAACGCTATGACGCTATCGACATCGTTCTCGAGGATTGCTATGATGTTTTGTTTTTTATATAAACTATATGAACACCGTTGTCTGTTTCTCGATGCTTACTAAGATGTTTTTTTTTATATAAACTATCAACATAATATATAATTAGTACGACCGTTGTCTGTTAACGTTATGAAACCCGTTATGAAATTTACTTTTTTACTTAAAGTTTACTATAATACTATTAGATTGATTGCGTCTATTTTTTCTCTTGAACAATTAATTTTTATTTAAATTTAAAAGTCAATCTTTATATTCCTTATTTCAAAGTAAGTTTGTAAATATTCAAATGTGTAAAAGATTTATAAAAAGATTGATTGATATTTTAGACTTAATTATTATCGTTTCTTTGAACGAACTTGGAATTATCATCATCACCATTATCAAAAAGCACAATACTATAAGTGAGTATAGTAAAAAAACTATTTACGAAAATTTTATCACAGAATGAATAGTGAAAGTCGAGAAGAACGTAAATTGCGTATGAATCGTGAGCGACAGCAAAGATGGAGAGATCGTCAAAGTCAAGATACGCTACAGCGCTTGGCACAACGGAATACAAAATACAAACATCAGCGGCGTGCACATGAGGACCCTGAAGAAGCTAAAGAACGTAGAGCGCAAATTACTGATCAAGTTCGACTGTCAAGATCGATTCAAAGAGCTAAAGAATCGGAGGAGCAGACTGCAGCACGTCTCTTTCAAGCTTCTCAACAGAGGCAGCAATCAAGAACCAGACAACAAGCCGAAGAATCTGAAGAGCAGGCTGCAGCACGTCGTCAGCAAGCAGTTGACCAAGTTCATCAATCAAGAGCCACGCGACAAGCTCAAGAATCTGAAGAGCAGGCGGCAGCACGTCGTCAACTTTCATCTATACAAAGGCAACGATTGAGAAATCAACGATTTCCAGTGGTTCCTACTCATGCCACATTCAATGAAAGTGAAGTGACTATTCACAGTTGTGGCTCTATGGACCAAGAATGCATTCATTGTCTATCTCTGAATTTTCTCGCGGAAAAGTCAACAGACGGTACATTTAAATACTGCTGCCACAAAGGTACGGTTTTGTTAGAATCAGATGGACAGCAAGGATGTATGTTTCCGTCATATCTCCAGGAGCTTTTAAGTAATCCAGCACATCCTCAGTATCGCAATTTTCAAGAAAATATCCGCTCATATAATTCAGCCGTAGCTTTTGCATCCATGGGCGCACAAATCGATAACTTAGTTGGACGTGGTCCATATGTATTTCGTGTGCACGGACAAATTTATCATCGCACTGGACACATGCATCCTGAAGATGGTGCAAAGCGTCAATACGCTCAATTTTACGTCGTCGATTCCGCAATGGCAAATGTTGATCGGATGCAACATCCGGCAAATCAACGACTTAACGTCAGTATTGTTCAGAATTTAGACCGCTTAATTCGACAACACAACGTTTACGCAAAAGCTTATCGCATGCTTGGTGAAGTAGAACAAGAGGAGCAACACCGAGCTGCTACTAATAATCATTCGACACCAGTTGTAAATATGGTATTTCGACGTGATCGCAACACTGACAGACGACGTTACAATTTACCAACCGTCGATGAAGTCGCAATGATCTTTCGCTCTGCTGATGGTGAACCTCCTTTTCAGCGAGATTTTCGAGTATATCCACGAGATGCAGCACAACCGTTGATCAATTTAAATATTATGAGCCCTCACTTAGATCCCATGATATATGTTCTATTTTATCCTTACGGTGAAGCAGGTTGGCAACCGAAAATGCAAATTAATCTCGACAATCGTCCTGGTAGAGTGAGAACACAAATAACGCTTCTGCAGTGGAAAGTCGCTCAAATAGCTGTCAGAGTTGGTCGCTTCAATCCGATATTACATGGTGGAAAATTATTTCAACAATGGGCTGTTGATTCACACCTTCAAGTCGAGGCGAATAATCTTAATTTCGTTCGGAATCAGCAGGGACGTTTGCGTGTAGAACAGTACCGAGGACTAATGGATCATTTGAACGACGCAGCTATTAGACTAGGAAAAACTGTTGGTCGCTCAGTTATTCTTCCATCATCTTTTCAAGGTTCACCACGAAACATGAGAGAGAAGTACCACGATGCAATGGCGATTGTGGCTAAATTTGGAAAACCTGACCTTTTTATTACAATGACTTGCAATCCAAATTGGCCTGAAATTCGCGATAATCTTTTTGAAGCCCAACAACCAAGTGACAGACCGGATCTAATAGCGCGTGTATTCAGCATCAAGTTAAAAGCACTTATTGAAGATATCACCAAAAAGGGAGTTTTTGGAATTGTAAAAGCATTTGTTTACACAATAGAATTTCAAAAACGTGGACTACCACACGCACATCTGCTTTTCATTCTAACTGATGAATGTAAGATTGATACAGCTGAAAAGATTGACCGCTTTATCTGCGCTGAGATTCCTGATCATCATCGTGAGCCAGAATTGCATGAAACAGTCGTTCGTACAATGATTCATGGTCCGTGCTGTGATCAAAATCCTAATGCACCATGTATGGAAAATAATGAATGCACCAAAAAATTTCCTAAGCAATTTTCTCACCATACTGTCACAGAAGTAAATGGCTATCCTATTTATCGAAGACTTCAAGATGTAGAAGTTCAATTGGGAGATCGGATTGTCGACAATCGATTCGTTGTGCCATACAACAAATTTCTTACACGCAAATACAACTGCCATATCAACGTAGAATCATGTCAATCAGTTAAGGCCATAAAGTATATTTTCAAATACATCTACAAAGGTTATGACTGCGCTTCAATGGAATTAAATTCAAGTGATGGCACAATTGTTCACAATGAAATCAGACAATTTCTTGATGCACGATACGTTTGCGCTCCAGAAGCAATTTGGCGGCTTCTTGAGAATCCGATGCACGATCGCTCACACACCGTTTATCGCCTTGCAGTTCACCTTCCTGATGAGCAGATGGTATATTTTCAAGACGGACAAGAGCAACAAGCAATTGAGAGAGCTGAGAATCGTTTGACACATTTGACAGCATGGTTCAAATTAAATAAGACTGATGAAAATGCAAGGCGATATTTGTACTCAGAAATTCCTGAATATTTTGTGTTTGATAAAACACGTAGTATTTGGAAAGTTCGACAAAGAGGAGGAGACAAAGTCATCACCCGTTATTATGCCGTCAGTCCCAAAGACCAAGAACGTTTCTATCTTAGATTACTGTTGCAACATATTCGAGGTGCGCAAAGCTTTGCTGATCTAAAAAAAGTTAACGGAATTGTGGAAGAATCATTTAAAGGTGCGGCTATAAAGTTAAATCTACTTGAAGATGATTCGGAATGGGAGAGGTGCTTGGATGAAGCTTGCAGTGTTTGTATGCCACCACAAATTCGTTTGACATTTGCACTGATATGCGTTTTCAATTCGCCGCAACATCCAGTTGATCTATTTGACAAGTATAAGGAGTTCTTACTGGCCGATTACATCCGAAACTATGATGGTTTTATAGCAGAAAAGAAAGCACTGCAAGATATTGAAGCAGTGCTGCGAATGCATGGCATGAAATGTAGTGACTTCAATTTGCCTGAACCCGGTCCGATCCACAATGTCGAACATGTTTTCGATATTGCTGAACAAGCAGAGAGAGCCAATCGTCTAATCGCTACACTCAATCCTTTACAGCATCAAATATTTGATGAGATATCAGCTTCGTTTGATGATTTAAATGCTGAATCACGCTTCTTTTTTATTGATGGCCCCGGAGGCGCAGGCAAAACATACCTTTACAATACACTAATGTGCTATGTAAGAGGAAAAGGACAAAAAGTTCAAGCATTCGCCACCACAGGAATTGCAGCGGATTTGTTGGCAGGCGGTCGGACAGCACATAGTGGATTCAAAATTCCACTCTCGGCAAATGAAACATCAGTTTCAAACATGAAAATTCCATCACTTGAGTCTAACAAATTAAAGAAAGCGTCTCTGCTGATAATCGACGAAGCATCTATGCTTTCCACTCATTCGCTTCGAGTAATAGACCTGTTACTTAGAGAAATTATGAACGACGTTCGACCATTTGGAGGAAAAGTACTGATATTGGGAGGTGACTTTCGTCAAACATCAAATGTAGTGCCAAGAGGTACTGTAACTGACATCATTGAATTGTGCGTCAAAAATTCTCCACTGTGGCGTCACGTCAAACAACGCAGTTTAATTACCAACATGCGCTCAGCAGGACAACATGAATTTAATAAATGGGTGTTGCGTTTAGGTGATGGTAACTTAACAAACGATTGTGACGATTTGGATCCAGAATTGGTTGAAATACCTGATGCAATGGTGGAAAAGGAACAAATTATTAGCTCAATATTTGGCAGTTCAATAAGAACATCGAGTCCTGATGAAGTTGCTGAAACTGCCAACAAAGTCATTCTCACACCAAAAAACATCGATGCCACAGCACTCAATTTCAAAATGCTGGAACTTATTGCAGGAAATGAAACTGTCTATATGAGCATTGATTCTATGATTTCAGACGATCCAAATGATTCCATTGATTTCCCCGTTGAATTTTTACACGGACAATGTCCATCGGGAATGCCGCCACATATCCTGAAATTAAAAGTTGGTGCATTTATCATGCTTCTTCGAAATCTAAACCCAAAAAAGGGTTTGTTGAATGGAACTCGATTAATAGTCAGGAGTCTTCATCGAAACTGCATAAAAGCAGAAATTATCACAGGAAGTAATAAAGGAGAAGAAATTTGCATTCCTAGAATTGATTTGGAGCCGAGCGAGAATACTTTGCCATTCAGAATGAAGCGTCGCCAATTTCCATTGATGTTGGCTTTTGCTATAACAATCAACAAGAGTCAAGGCCAGTCTTTTGATCATGTCGGTGTATATCTTCCTGAGTCAGTTTTCGCTCATGGACAGTTATATGTCGCTTTAACTCGAGGAAGATATCATGAAAATTTAAAAGTGTTAGTTAAAAATACCGATTATCAAGGAGATTTACTTAAGAACTCGAGAATATTTACAAGAAACATTGTTATTAAAGAAATCCTGAACTAAATAAATAAATATGCCTATTTTTTGAAATTACTCTTATCCTAAACAAATATTTATTTTTCTTTAAAATTTTTCAAAGCGGTAATTAGGTATTGGGAGTCAAGCGAAAAAAGTTAATTCCGTCAGTTTTGACGGGTTCCCACTAGTTTATAATATTTACCAATCAATAAGTAAGTTGAGTTTGTAACAATTTTTTGGTAAAGTTATCTTACTTTTTTGGTTAATATGACCAATTATTTCTCTGCGTGTACATATAAATCGCATCTTTTGGCCAATATGTGCATTCTTCCTTTCAGTCGCATAAAAGCATTTTCAATTTTCACTCGACCAGTATTCATATATGCGTTAAAAGATACTTCTTCTTTATCTGCTGTGGTTGGACATTTTTTTATTATCCACGGCAACAAAGGATAGGCAGGGTCGCCAAGAAGAAAAAATGGTATGTCCTTTCCTTCAACTTGTTTTGTACCCTAATAATAAAATTGTATTATGTTTTAAATTTGAACATTATTACAAAAACATCTTACACGAGGTAAAATCTTATCCTTATTATTGTACAGGCCAGAATTTACAAAAACATGTGCGTCATGGCAACTACCAGGAAACTTGCAACTTATGTCTAGAAATCTAAAAAAAATGGTAGGTTTTTTATTAAATAAGCACGACAATAAAATTTAATTTTCGTACCTTAATCGTGCATTACAAACTGCTTGCATATTAAATGATGTCCAATATTTTCTATTTACAAAATCCCTATACCCATCCTTAGGTGCTAGAATAGGAATATGGGTTCCATCGATACATCCTATTATCTGTGGAATTTTACAAATGTTTTCGAAATCTATGCTAAACGTCTTGGCTTCTTCTTCAACAGGCATATAAATAAATTTCTTTGTATGTTTATTCATATTTTCGCAAAATCTATGCAAACATTTGTATACAGTTGATTTACCGACACCAAATAGCGAAGCCACCACGCGAAATTCCCAGTAGCTGGCAAGCTTACATATTGCAATAGCTACTTGCTTTTCGACGGACAAGCTCTGCAAGTTATCAGCCACTGCTAAATGTGTTTTTGTTTCAAGATCTTCCCTTACAACGCCACAAACAAATAAAAATGTTTCTTTAGTCATGCGGAAGTTTTCAATCCATTGATTTTGTGTGAAATGCAGTAATATATTTTCCCATGTATTTCTTGATATTTTAGGTTTCATGTATACTTTCCCATAATCTACTTTTACTGACGCTAAAATTTTTTGTGTCCAGAGTATAGATGATGTATATAATTGTGATTGAAACTGTACAACTAGCTGGTTTTGATCATCTTTCATTCTGTTCAATCTACATTTCATTTTCATGCTTTTACCATTTCTTTTAATATCATTTTGAATAATAATTTTTAAATTATTTTCCATTTTAGGTTTTAGGTTTTAAAATTTAATATTTCACTTTTTCACAACGAAACAGCAACACGTCAATATACAAATTAAAAAAAGAGAAATGTCAAATATTCTTAGTACAATATTTTAACAACAGGGGCGTAATGGTAGAGTTACTACACTACACCTCCAGGAGAACGGTCATATAAGTGCTGTAGTCATAACTACACTACACTACACTACGGACCACGTGAACAAGATATTAGTGATCCACAACAGCTGCAACTGCGATGCACTTATCATATAATATTTGTACAGTATTTGAGCTAGGTCTACTCATTGGCAATTCAGAACCTATTCAAAATATATTGTAAAATCCATATTGTGTTGAATATCGATCGAGTTGAGCTAACATGTTCACTCTCTCTTAGTGTGTTATTCTATGTATAAAAAAATTTAGGCCAATCGTTGTTTGAAAAATTAACATATTTCGAGCCATTTAAGTTTAGATCAGTAAACCAATTGTCTTCCATCCCATAATGCATATTATGACGATTGACCTCGACAAGGTTGGCAAACGATTGGAAGTACGCTAAATTTCTTGGTATTTTACTGATATCAAATGTCTCAGATAAAATCATTTTTGTAAAAAGAGAACACATCCTTGTCTGACTCCTCACGTGTTGTAATGTTTACAGATCATTTACGAGGTTATTTTCAAAGGGGTCTGAAGCTGGAGTACATACCAAAAAAATGGTGGAGGCTTTCATCCCGAAAACGGTTAGAAGCTCGCACAGCAACCCTAAGGTGAAAATCATGCAAAGGCTGCTGGATATCCATATTCGTTCGAGAATTGTACCCAGAAACTGGGCACAGTCTCAACATGCGTACCATAAGGGTAACTCGATGGACACGGCATTACATGCCTTTGTTTGGGAAATTGAGAAGTCAATGGATTTTCAGGAATTCTCGTTGGTGGCGTTTCCCGATATTATAGGGCACTTTTAGCAACGTGAAGGTAGAGGCAATTAGGAAAGGATTATTGCCACTTGAGATAGAATATTTAGTAACCAGATTGATCAATCTCCGTCAGAAGACGGGTTGTTCGGGGAACACCTCAGGGAGGTGCCCTCTCTCCCCTTCTTTGAAAAGTAGAATTCAATGGACTCTATAGAAACAGGAGAGGGAATAAATTGGTATGGTTGCTTATGCCCATGAAGTAGCGATAGTTGTCTCAAGAAAGCACCTGGCTACAATCAAGTTTGTGATGGAGAATGCGTTATCAATCACTGCTGGTGCTGGTTGAGCCAGCAGATGTGGATTGGGGATCAACCCATCTTAAACAGAGCTGGCCCTTCTCACTAGGGGGTATATATTTCCGGAAGTGGTTCCACCAAGTTTAAATAGTACCATGCTGGCCTTTACTGATAAGGCTAGAGTCTTAGGGATTCTTCTGGACAAAAAACCAGCTTGGAAACCAAATACGATAGAAAGACTGAAGAAGGCCACCGTGGCACTCTACTCTTGCAAAAATGCCAAGCTCTGGAGAAATTATCATACTGGAACATGATGGGGAAGGTGCATAGGGCAGCCAGTTTGATCATTTGGGGGGCACTGAAAATGACCCCCCACTAGTGCCTTACAGGTCATGCTGTACTTTCTCCCGTTGGATATTATCGGTAAGCAAATGGCAGTCAATACGGCCGCACGGCTATCAGTGGTTTCGGTGTGGAAGTGCCTGAATAAAGGGGACTCAACTATAGTCAATTCTGTGAGGCATAACCTGGTGCATTTGGATTATATAAAACCCCTTTTGTGCTTTTGCAAGCATTTTAAGGTGATTCTCTCCTCTAAAGAGGATTGGAAGAGTGGTCTCATCATGTAGGCTGGGACAGTCAAATTCTTCACCGACGGCTCCAAGCTCGATGGTAGAGTGGGAGCTAGTGTGTTTTGTGCATTGGAATTAAATGTAAGTATATCTTTTCGTTTACCTGATTATTGCAGCGTGTACCAGGCTGAAGTTATAGCGATTGAAGAATTCATGAACTGGTTGAAGCCTAGCGTAATATCGTTCACTGATATCACAATTTATGTGAACAGACGTGCGTTTATTCTTTCACTGGATTCAGTTTCCCTTTCGTTAAGGGTGGCATTGGATTGACACACATCTCCAGAGATATTGAGAGTTGGTCTGCATTCCGGGATATTCTGACTTGAGGGAAATTGCATGGCAGACGAATTAGCAAGGTACGGTACGACTCTTCAACTGGAACCAAGAAGAGAATATGTAGGAAGGCCTATGTCTGTGTTGAAAGCAACAAGCTATAGGAAAACAGTTGCCCTGTAAGCAAGTATGGCCTGAGCTGAACTGGAAGCTGGCGCTAGCTGGCAGAAGACATTATCACTTGGCCAAATACACTATAAACGGCCTCTGTGATTTCGAAAGCTGTAATGTGCGAGATCGTTTACGCTATGCGAATAGCACTAGATGGTTTTAAAGGGAGTTTAATGATGTCGGATCCTGTGGTATCAAAATGGGCCAATGGCCTAAGTGTGCGATAGCGACCGCTGAAATATTGCCTAACTTAACCTACAGATCTTGTATTTAATGTTTGGAATTATGTATGAAAATAATATCTGCAACATGTCCGTCTTTATAGGCCCATTTCACCCTGTATCACGTTAATTTCTTCTCTATGTTTCTTTCTCTCTAGGATCCTGTTGGTACCACATTTTCACCTAACCGATAGCATACAATTCTGGTCTAAAAAAGTTCATTATCGTGATAACGTGTGCCAGGGACTGTGACACCTGAATCATCCGGGTTTTCGTAAAAATATGGTCTAATGACCCCTACAGCCCAAATTGCACATCATACCACCGCTTTCCGTCGATTCTCTACTGCCAATTGTTTGTTTATATGTCCACTTAAGTGAAAGTGAGCTCCGTCACTCATTATTAATTCTTCAAAAAATCCGGATTATCATTGTCAAGCAACAACATCTTATTTGTATACGTACGGCGCCGCAAATGATCTCTATACGTTGTTGCATTCACTTTGATTTGTTTGCCACAGTCCCTCTCTCTTCAAGTCCGGTAAGTTGCAGTCTTTGATGGCACCATATTCCTTCCGAAACGTTCACGTATTTTTTTTTTAATTTTAATGTAATTGATGATTGACTTGCGCAAAAGGTTTTCACTATTAAAACGCGTTGTTCAATGAGATGTTTTCCCACAAATTATTTGCCACGTGTGTACTTCAAGACTCTCAAGTTAGAACTATCAATATTAACATTCGCTTAAATGGCGACAAAAAAAAATTGTAAGCCTTTCGGATGGGCACCCTGTATTTATTATCACTTTGCCTCCTCTTGCATAGAACTCTATTTCCGGCATGCCTGTACATTTTCTTAAGAAGTTCAATTATATTTTTCGGAATACCCATTTCGGAACTCATAGAAGTTAGCTTCTACCTTTTCGAAAGCCAGCCTGTTCGTTTCTGATACGGTGGTTGACCGTTGGTGATATCCGCTCAAGAATGAACATTGCTTTTTATTGTACTGTTGTGGAGGGGGATGCATCTCCAGTTCTTGCATTCTCTAAGGTCACCTTTCTTCGGAAGTGTTATTTGACTATAACACTTAATCAAATAACGACTAAGTCGAATTTTTCAATATTCCACGCTTCTGCTAGTATTGGAGTTAAAGATTCGACCGTTATAGATGCATCGCCATTTAGTAGTTCTGCTGGCATATTATCCATGATGGCTGCTTTGTTCTACTTTAGCTTCTGAAAGGCACTTTTAACTTCCCTTTAAGTTTGTGGATGGGTCTTTATACATAGTTTCATTATGGTAGTTGCCATCATTTTGTTCGCTATCTGTTTCGTTCTCCTCGACGAACACTTTTTATCTATTTGCTGTTGCTTTTCTGTGGTAAAGACTTGTTCAAAAGAATCCTTTATTGGTGATAAATTTTTGAATTTTGGGGTGACCTTTTTTGACCCATTGGTATAGTCTGCGAATGTTTCTATTTGCTGTTGCTGTTTCTGTCATCTTCTTTATTTGTTTAGCAGTAACTTCATATTTGTTTCGATTTTCCGCCGTATTTTTATGACAGGGCTGTAACTTTAGTTGACGGCGTTTTACTCCATGTATCATCTCTAATCTATGGTTTTCTGGTGTAGTTTTGGTAGCCAGGCACATTGGTAGCAGTCTTAACGTAAATTTCTGCTAGTTGGTCCATGTTTAAACCTTACTTCACATTGAAGAAGTCGCTAATCCGCCAATCACTTCTACGAATAAGAAAAGGATGTCTATCACAGAACCAAGCGCATCAATCTCACAACAAGCAAATACTTATTTGATACCTGCGATCTACAATGATCTATCAAAAGCTGAAATCATCGAAAATTATTATAGTCCGAATCCGCCAACAATATGAATACTCCGACAGCGTACATCAAAATTCATAATAATTTCGGCCGATGGATAAAATGTCGTGCGCTTCGGTTCGACTCATTCGTTCAAAACAGAAAATTGCGTTGTTACCTGGGAATTCCGAGAGCCAAGGCTAGCATTTCAATTGATACTTTGAATGGGTCACGGGCAAGATTGGCTAAGGCAGTATCCGATTTCAAAGTAAGGTCTTGTGTTGATCATGATTATAAAAGGACAAAGATTACCAAAGGATTATCTAGCGTGAGAGTTCAACGTCACTACCGCATACGGTACTGCACCAGCACCCTTTTCAGCCACACAATTGCTCCGTTATATCGCGGATAGGTTTTCTGACAAGTTCCCAATTGGTTCCGAAATCCTAAAACACCATTTTTACATGGGTGCCTTAGATCAGGGGGGCGATGCAAGAAAGTGGCAGCAAACCACCCCGCATTGTTCGAACCTATTCCGACTGAAAACCGAGAACTTTCCTCTTGCGAGATAGGCGACGAATCCAAGGTAATTTACGGTTTAGGTACAAAATATGAACTTATTTTTTTAATTCAAGTTCGTTGAAAAATCATTCTCTTCAGAGACTTCCTGAATTTTTGATCCACTTGGTCGACTTGCACCAATAACAATTCTCCTGAAAATATTATTCTATTTACTTTGGCCAAATGGTATAGGTTAGGATGATAAACTCTCTCCAGATATCGAACAGGAGTGGTAGGAGTTCGAAACCATTTAAATGAGTTAACCAAAATTAAATTTCCCCGATGGGTTTATGCGACAATTCATTTAGAATTTCATGTGTTTGCCGATGGATCGAAGGATGCGTACGCGGCCGTAATATACGGACGTGTAGTGAAAGGAACCATATTCAGAACCAACCTGGTGGTAGCAGCAAAAACAAAGGTAGCTCCGATAAAAACGGTATCTATTCCACGATTAGAGCTAAACGCGGCTACATTGCTCGTACGTTTATTAGAGTTAGTCCAAAGGTCTTTGTGTTTATCATTTGGTCCGAAAGTGTTCTTGTACACCGATTCATCAATTACCTTAGATTGGCGATCTAAACCACCCAAGGTTTGGAAGACCTATATATAGTTAATAGAACGTCCAAAATCCTCAAATGCACACAGTCAGTGGTATCATGTCTTATCAAACCAGAATCCTGCCGAATGTGCGACGTGCGGTATTTCAACAGAGAATTTATTAAAAAATAGGGTTAGGTTTGACGGTTCCAATTTTCTTCTGAAACACAACTATAACCTCCCGAGTCAAGTCTTGGAACCTGAATCGGCTTTTTGCGACCATAAAACAATTGCCGTATTCCATCTATCTAGGGCCCCGAGTAACACTTGGGCTGAGCGTGTATCAAATTACCGAAAATTAACAAGAATAATGGGGCATGTATTAAAATTTATTTGAAACCTGAGATTGGAGCCTCGCCAACGAAAATATAATTGCATAAGAGCCACAGAGATATGCGAGGCCGAGATTGTTATTTTTCGAGGCATTCAAGAAACGACATACGCTTAAATGCATCCTCTAATTTACATTCTTTTATCAATGCACATGGCCTGCTGAGAGTGGGACGAAGACTAGGCCATGTAGACTTGGAATATGATGTAAAACATCCCATTATACTGCCATCCAGCCACATCATAATTGAGAAAATGGTACGAGAAAAACATGTTCAAAATCAGCATACCGGATCAAAATGACTACTCACTACGATAAAGCAGCGAATCATCATTCCAAGAGCACGAAACCTCATCCGCCAGTATATGGTTTGCTGCCAATACAACGTTGTAACCCATCAACAACTGATGGGCAAATTATCAGCCCCTCGCGTTAACCCAACAGTCAGAACATTTATACAAATAGATATAAATTTGGCTGGTCCATTTGTAGTCAAAACCCATCGTCACCAAGTCAACTACCCTAGATTTAATGTCTGATATGATTTGGTACTGACACCTTCATTGGAGCTCTTCAACGATCCTGTGGCACTCAAGGTGTCCCATCAGATATATATTGCAACAATGGATCAAATCTAGTTGGAGAAATCAAACGAAAATGACAGCGGATTTTTGTCGGTAACACCCCAGCCGAAAAATGTCGACAATGCAGATACAAATTTTATGCCGCAAAATAATTAATTATATTAAAAAAATTTATTTTGTTGTTCCTAAAAACCAACAAAAAAATTTAATGTAAGAAATTTTCATTCGAAACAATTAAAAGTAATTTACCAAATCAAATTTCTCTAATTGTTGTATTAGATAATTGGAGAGGTAAGACGTAAAATGCATCTATAGTTACATGTTTGGAGAATGTTACATGTTTGGAGAATATTTTGAATGAAGTGCCGCCTTATAATTATCATTTAAAAACGTCAGGTCAATTTTCATGTGGAGAGTACGGGAAAACTCGATTGAATATATCGCACACACAAAATTTGAAAATACCTAATAAATTGACCGTTTAAAGTGTGATGGCTGGAAATAAATTCAAATAGAAGAACTAATAAAAATTGTTTTTCGATATATGAGTTGTATCTGCATTATCGACATTATTCGACTGTCATTTACTTTCATATTTAATCTGCATTATCGTCGTTTTTCGGCTGGGTATTTTCGTGCATTTTTTAACCATTTTATATGTTTTATTCAACCGAATTTTTGCGGACTTTTTTAATGAAAATTGACCTGAAAATTTATTCAAAAGTGAGCATCAGAGACCTTTTATTTGAATCTATTTCCAGCCATGACAGTTTAAACGGTCAGTTTTTAGACATTTTTAAGTTTTGTGTGTGCGATCTATTTATAGAAATTTTCGGACTCTTCACATGGAAATTGACCTGAAATTTTTAAAGTTTTCCTTGATATATGCCACTGAGTTTTTTCAGTATTAAAATAGTTTTTTTATTATAGTTTTAAGGCATTTAATAAAAAAACTGTAATTTTGAATAATATACGTTGATGAACCCGAAATAAGCATTTTTGATTTAAAAATAAATTACTGTTTAACACCAAAATTATTTGTCTGCTTTATCGACATTTTCCGGCTAGCTATTTATACAAATCTGCATTACCGACGTTTACAGGTGGATACTATTATTTGTCCTCGTATCTGCATTATCGACTTTTTCGACTGCCACATTTTTGTAATTACCGCCGAGTCTGTATTATCGACATTTTTCGGCTGATACATTTTAATTGTTACAGCCGAATCTGCATTATCAACATTTTTCGGCTTGAGCGAGTCTATCGCAGATGAGTCATTAGTGTGTCGTCAATGACTTTCCTGCTGAGTAATAGCGATATCTATCTATCTATCGGAAGCAAGCAATTTTGTCAAAGACATTTAGATGAAAATGAAATTTTGTCAAATGTCATTCGTCATTTAAACGATCAAGGGATTTGGCCTCAAATGAGGTTTCATAATCATATTTTCATTTCGGATAATGAGTGATTAATTCATTGGTCATAAACCAGCCGTGAAATTGTTTCCTTGTGACCACAGGGAATCGAACCCGGGACCTCCGGTCACTGGAGCAAGCATGCTGACCACTTGGCCTCCAGGACGGCCAAATAAATACTGTTAAAATAAAATAGAAACCTAATTTAATCAATGCAGTGTTTATTTCAATTTTATGTTCGATGATTGAAAAAAGAATATTTTCTATAAATTAATTTATTCAAAAAATAATAAAACTTTGATATGTTTAATTAATATAAATTAATTATTTATACTTTAGGGTTTGAGAGTATTTTGTGTTTTCCTTCTAAAATGAACACAAAAAATAAATGATGTTGATGAAAACTTTATATCGTCGTGTATACCAAGCTATAGGAAGAACCTACCTATAGGTAGCTATAAACATCGAAATTAAAATAAAATTGAATAAAAATCGATAGTATTGTTGTTGTAATTATAATTTTTGAGAAAACTTTTTAAATAAATAATTAACGTTTTTAAATGTTAAAAGGATGAATTTTTCGTTATACGTAATTATGTATATAAAACCGAATTTTCATGGAAAAAGTTGGTTTTCCTCGATCTTTTTTCGATTGAAAATTAATTAAAACCATATAAGTAATATTTATTAATTTTGGTACGCCTACCCAGCTTTCATAGCAATCGATGATGTAATATACGAAAGAAACCGTAAAATGATTACAAAATTTTTGTGTTACGGGCTTAATTTAAAAAATTTGTTGGAATGGAGTATTAAATTATACGTGTATGCATACCTAATATATCTATGAGTATGTATGAGTAACTACCTTGGACGAACATTCTTTAGTTTGGCTATTTTCACCATTTTATTTTTATGGTCCTATTACATCTTCTTTATTTTTCTGTGCTATGGATCTAAGAACATAAATTTTAATATAAAACGACAAAAAAAAATGTTTTATGATCTTTAAATATTTTCTTGAACAAAATATTTTACCGAATTTCCAGGTATTACGTATTTTTTATTTTTTATTACCTACACAAAAATATTTGGATAATTTTAAAAAATTTCCCATTTTTGTTCGCTACTTTGTTATTATGGCCGTTTCGATATAGAAAAGATATTTAAATACCAGGAGAAGAAAATATTTTTAAGCATTTTTAATGATATTGTATACGTCGCAATAAAGGCCGTTGACCTAATTCCAGCTTTAAAGTTTAAAATGGTTTTGACATTACATTGTGTATGAAATAATTTGTAGACATTTCCCATTTTCCAAAACAATAAAATTTACGTTATGTAGGTACATAAATTATTTACATTCACATGATGATATATATAAAGGAAGTATTTTGATTTTCTTTCATTTTATGTATTATATTTTTAAGACATATTTAGTTAAAATAAAATTATAAAACTACAAAATTTTCATGATATTTCTGTTATTTCAATTTTTTGACATGTAATTAAAATTCATGTTCCAGAAATACTTATAACATATATATCAAAAATTCTTATGTTTCGAATATATCATCCTTAAATGTATGTATACAGGGTGCGCCTAAAATTAAAATTGATAAATTAACTTGAAAACCTAACCCACAGGGACGAGGGTAACCGACACAAAAATATAAATTTTTATAATTTATGACTTTTTCGAAATAGCCATTCTGATGAGTCACCTTGTATATTATTACATACGTAATTTGTAATAAGTACTTTATATACACATGGTATGGAACGTACATATTTTTTAAAAGAAAATAAATATATAAATTGCCTTCGTTTTTAAAATATATTAATAAATTATTATTAATATTGTTTATACTTATTACTAATATTATTTATCATCGACCTTTTTCATTTGTTTATTTTAGACGGCTAAGGTGATTGACTCCATCCTTCAGAAATCATTTAGATAATTTCATGTTAATATTCTCTTGCCGAATATGGTACGTCAAATATCTTATTTATTGATTTTGAAAGAATTTCTAAGTATTCAGGCCTTACTGAATAAAAAATAATGGAGGCGTGTATATATTGTGGCCAACACCCGACTTCCTTTTACCACGAATATACGAGGGTCGATAAATAAGTACCCGTGTTAGGAATGAAGACGCAAGTTTTTTAAATTTTAATTTTTTAATTTTTGGTCTTCAAAATATGCATCTGTCCCCATGCGATAACCTCCTCGTAGGAGCTGATTTTTTTTCCTCCAAGCCATTTTCATGTTGGAGAACAGCACGAAATCGCAAATCGCGATAATACCAGATGAATGAGCGGCTGGAATGAGCAATCGCGGCATCCATCAGGCTGATACCTTTCTCACACTTATCTTATAATTTAAAATATTATTTACCGTTCCGTACGACCTTTACCACTTCGCGCACTTAAGGCCCCTCTTCACGTATTTTGCAAAAACACGACTTTTCGTGGTACCATTGCGTAAAAACTAACCAACCGATCGCCAACATTTATATCTTAAAATTTTAATTGAAGTTTTTTTGGATAATTGACGGTGGCTTTTTTCATTTTTCCCTCTAGATTTTCCGCTATGGCATTACAAAGCGAACAATATTCGAAAAAATCGCAAAAGTTTTGGTACCATTGCGACGTTATTAGTCAACAAAACTTAGATTGTGATATATCAAAAGACGCAGAAAAAAAAATCTGAGACGATTGACGGTGGCGTTTTGCTAAATTTGAAGTATTAACCGAAAAATTAGCAAAAAACGAAATTCCTTTGGTAAAAAAAAGAAAGCAAAGTAAAGAACCAATCTGTAAAATTTATTGATTTTATTTATAATTAGTTTTACCAGAATACAACAGATGTCGCTAGTTTCCACGCACAGTAATAAAACTCAGTATTGTTTTCAAATGTTTCGATGTATATCTATTTACGTACATATGAATGTATATGGAAGATAAAAGCAAAAGGACGTTATCGATGTACAGCTGTGAAACTAACAATATTTCGTAGTGGTGTGTATGAAATTGAGATGATTTTCTTTCAATCTTTATAAATACAATAATGTGTTTGTATTTTATTTACTAGAGAATGAAAAGATAAGTATTTTACTGAAATTTGAATGCATCATAACTATATGTACGTAACAATTCTGTATAGATGTGTGTAAATTTGGAGTAGTATGAATGTCTTAAAACTATAGATTATAATGATAAACACAAAAAGAATGAGATTGAAAAATAAACTATGTGTTGTTGTTGTTGTTGATTTAGTGAGTTAGGATAATAAATTCATTTGTAGAAATTTTCACGCAGAATTGATTTTATTTTGTTTACCTTGATTACATCTCGTAAATCGCGATACATAATTTTATACAAGCAGATCTGATCATTTGTTGTTTAATATTACATCTCAAGCTCATATTTTTTTTCGGTATATTCAAGATGTATACTAGGGAGTTAATTATGTAAGCAGACTGAAGGCTACCGAATGAAAATTGTCTACGAACTACGAGCTAGGTGCAAAATAACAAAGTTAAAAGTGTGTGATCTCAAAACGGTGGTACAACAACAATTGCATACAACAATAATTTACAAGAACAATTACATTATATATCACACATTTTTAACTTTGTTATGTTGCACCTAGCTCGTAAACAATTTTTATGTGGCACTGCCGCATGAAAGTTCTCTACGAGCTAGGTGCAACATAACAAAGTTAAAAATGTTTTTGAACCCACAGCGGCAGCCTTCAGTATGATTTACGTTTATCGACTCAAACTAGTTTTGACAATTTTTAATGAAAACAAAAAGATCAATCATTACAATTTATGTCTCACATTTATAACCGACATCCAAAATGCTTTAAATAATGTAATGACATAATGTTTGCGTAATCTACCTCAGATTTCATAAACCTATTGAATTTGACGGCGGGGATGCCAGATCCAAAAAGTCTAGCAAACTATCAGAAAAATCAAATAAATTAGGATTTGTAATTCTTGATTAAGTCCGGTCATTGTGCCGTTCAAAAAACGATCAAATTTTATATCCAGAATCTCTATATATGTATATAAATGACGTGTGTGTTTGTGACATTAAGAACTGCTGTACCAATTTTGATAAAAATTGGTGTATAGTTGTATGAGTCATGATAATGGTCCACCGGAAGTTACAGCTTCCGTAGAAGCATTTTCGGTCGATAAACTCAAAAACTACAGCATCGATTTCAATAAAAATGTATATATATATATATATATATATATATATATATATATATATATATATATATATATATATATATATATATATATATATATATATATATATATATATATATATATATATATATATATATATATATATATATATATATATATATATATATATATATATATATATAGGAAATATTCCGATTCCCAAGTGAAAAATAAGCTCACAATTAAGAAAAAACCAAACTATTGAATTATCTTATTTATTGACAGAATTATTCGTATGCACTCTAATGATCAAAATCTATTTTTATTCTGTTTTTAAAATTACAAAATTATGACCAAAAGTAAAATAAAATACAGTACAGTTGCAGCACACGTAAAAACAAGATTTTATACCACAAATACTTTGACATCTTGTGTAACAACATAGGGTGACTCACATAAGTCATCCTACACGGCCATCCTACGAGTCATCCGGCTCGGATGACCATTTTCCGCAACTGTCACTTCATCATCCTCGTTCTTTTCAACACTATCGACTTCCTCTGGCTCTCTACCAACACCATCAACTTCCTCATCTGTTTCGTCATTTAATCCATCGTAGTAACGTTTCAAAAATTCCGCACTTGTTGATGTGGTTTTCGGACCCTCCGTTCTACCAACCTTCTCGACGTCGTACCGATCATTAGCGCGTTGTCGCACCACCTCATATGGTCCAAGATATTTCGGGCCAATTTTATTTCCCCCACTAAACTGAGAATTTTTAATTGCCACCATCTCGCCGATAGTATACAGTGATGCATGTTTTCTCCCCCTATCAAATGTCTTACGATTTTCCTCCTGAACTCTCAAAATTTGCTCTCTCGCCTCTTCTCTTAGCTTGCTACGACTTTCACTGAAAACTTTTGCCTCCTCTTCTTCTATTATTTCCTTCAATTTGTGGTCTTCGGGGCAGCGCATCTTTACCCCAGTCAGCAGCTCGAATGGTGTCATTCCAATACTTCGTTGGTACGAGTTATTTAAAAATCGTTGCAATGTATCGGTGTGCTTGTACCATTCGCCAGGTTTTTCTAAACTTATCTTCGTTAAAACCGGTATTAGAATTCTATTAACGCGTTCAACCTGCCCGTTCCCGGTCGGAACACCCGTTGTAATGGCTATATGCTCTATTGACTGGTTTTTGCAGTAATCCTGGAATTCTGACGAAGTAAATGCGGTACCTCGATCCGATATAATACATCTAGGATTTCCAAAAACCGATTTCTGCAGTTCCAACCTTTGAAGGACTTCTTTGGTGGTTGTGGTCTTTGACGGATATAACCACACAAATTTCGAGAATCCATCCACAACACAAAGAATGTGTTTATACTGCTTACTCGTTGCTTCTAAATTTCCGAGATGGTCCAAGTGGTATGTTTTCAATGGGGCATCTCCTTTTGGGATTGGATGCAACAACTCCTCTTGTTTCCCCATTTTCTTCTCCGCTAATATGCATGGTATGCAATTGTTTATGCATATCCGAATCTTCTGGCTTAACTTTGGGATGTAGAATTGCCTTCCTATCAACTCTTCTGTTTTTTGCTTCCCAAAATGACCTTGATTATGGTAATGTTTGACAACCTCCATTTGCATTTGCCTCGGCACCACGATACACAACGAGCCTTGAACTGGTTTAAAAAGAATTCCATTATTAACAATAAAATTTTCATACGCACCTTTCTTGAGTAGCTCGAATATAGGGTGCAAATCTCGATCGGTTCTCTGGGCTGCTTTCACTCTCGAAATCACACCATCTTCAATCACCATGACTACAGGATCCCTACTCAATGCATCGACATGCCTCATCTTATTTCCAGGTCGATGTTCGAGATCGTAATTAAACTCTTGAAGTTGTAGCGCCCAACCAGAGATTCTCGCATTCAACTCCCTCTTATTCATGGTGTCCTTAAAAGCATCAGAGTCGGTCACAATTTTGAAATTGAGACCCAGCAGATATACTCTTAATTTTTTTAAAGCATAACAATCGCTAGCACTTCTAGCTCGTAGCTACTATAGCGTTCCTCGCATGGTGACGTCTTCTTACTGAGGTAAAAGATTGGATGAAATTGTCTATCCGATTCAGACCGCTGTAACAAAATGGCACCTAATCCAATTTTGCATGCGTCGGTATGCAATTCTATTTCTGCAGCAACATCATATAACTGCAAAACTGGTTGACAAATCAAGACTTCTTTCAACTTTCGAACTGCGTCCTTCTCCACCTCTCCAATTTTGAACTTGACATTTTTCCTCAATAGGTTGGACAATGGTCTTGCGATCCGCGCGTAACCCTCAACAAATCTACGAAAATACCCCGTCAGTCCCAAAAAGCTTTGTAACTTTTTAATGGTGTCTGGGGCTGGGAACTTCGCGATAGCTTTAAGTTTCATCCTCCCCGGCCTCACGCAACCCTCTTCAATATCATAGCCAAGGTATTCGATACGTGTTCTTAGAAATTGACATTTTTTCCAATTCATCTGCAAGCCATTTCCAGCTGCCACCTCGAGCACCACTGTCAACCGTTCTAAACCCTCTTTGGCACTCTTCGCAGGTACAATTAAGTCGTCCATGTATATGCACACGATTTTCGCCCTACACAGCTCTTGAAAAACGTTGTTTATGAAACGTTGGAAAACTGCTGGCGAATTACACAGGCCAAATGGGACCTTCATAAATTCGTAATGGCCGAACGGTGTCACAAAAGCGGTATATTTTATCGATTTTTCAGAGATTGGAACGTGGAAGAACCCATTACGAAGATCTAACGTCGTAAAATATTTCGCACCTTGTAGTTGGTCGATTTGGTCGTCAATGAGCGGGAGTGGGTACCTATCTTTAACCACCACCTTATTCAATTTCCGAAAATCGATACAAAGTCTTTTCGACCCATCCTTTTTGTTCGCTAGTACAATAGGGCTTGCATAATTCGACACACTCGGACGAATAATTCCCTCTTTCATCCACTCATCTACCTGCTGCCGGACAACGTCGGATTCTAGCGGTGATAGCCGTCTCGGCCTTGACGCAATTGGTGTGTTGTCACTGAGAACTATCGTCATCTTTACATCTCTCGATGGTTCTGCTTTTCTTGGTGAATAATTAACTACAAGCTTCCTAATCTCATCGGCAATATGTACATCGTTGACTTGACTTAAATCGAGCGCATCTTCTTTTTCGATGACAAAAACGTTATTGTCCGGAATCCATTTGCGCATAACAACAGCCTCTGGTGTCAGTATCGTGACTGTTTGGTTGATTAATTCTTTCCCAAGTATTATCTCTACGGGTAGCAGCCCTTCGTCTACAACGTGAAAAACAGTGTTATAATGGTCTCCGTCTATACTCACATTTGCCTCGAATCTTCCTTTGGTCATCAACCCGTTCGAACCGACCCCATTAAACGCAGTAACCTGGTTTACAAAATTTTTGACCTCTAATTCTTTAAATTTCGACTCGGACATTAGATTTAAATCACTTCCACTATCGACCATGGCCATCAAATTTTTGCCATTAATCGAGAACTCCTTTAAATCATTGCCACAACGAGATGTTTTATTCTGAACCGAAGCGACGTCTTTCCTCTTCTTTTGTTGGCATGATGGTGAAATATGTCCGAATTCTCCGCAGATATAACACTTTCTCCCTTTTCCTTTGTTCGTGCAGCTACTTGCGGTATGTCCACCATCTCCACACTCGTAACATACGATAAACTTTGGCCTTCGATTACTTCTACCAGCAGATTGAGAATTATCAGCTGATTTCAAACTGAACTTGGGCATTGGAGCGGGTTTTTGATTGGTTCTCATATGTGTCCCTTCGTAGTCATTAAGCTTCAGCTTAAATTGTTCCATACTTGTAGCACCATATAGAATTTGCTTGTTAACTTGTTGATCCGGTATCCCTTCAATGCAATACTGGATAATCGCAGAATCTTCAACGTTGCCCAACACTGCCAGCTCACGTAATTCAAACAAATATCGGTTAAAAGATTCATCTGGCTTCTTTTTCCGCTCTGCCATTTGTCGATGAATGATGGCACTGTTGAACTTCTTAGAGAACTCTTTGATTAAAAACTGTTTGAGTGTCTCCCACGTGTTCAACTCTTTGGTTGTCCTTAATGCAAGCTTAGCGGTTCCCGCCAACAGCCGTTTCCCATATACGACCTTGTCCATATCTGACCACATGGAAAATCTTGATGACTCTTCAAAGTCTTCGACCCATTTGTTGATACGATAATTATCGTCTCCACTAAATATATTGATCGACTCTTTTACATCCTCGAATTTATAACGCGGCAACGGTGACAGTTGGTTATCAATTTCGTTAGTTGTGTTTGCTGTGAAATTTACATTACGCGCCGTCAACAACTCGTTTTGTTTCTTCAGCAAGGCTATCTCTTGGTCCTTCAACGCCATTTCTCGTTCATGCAGCGCATCATCGCTTAATCCAGTTGCACCTGTATTATGATTTTGTTGGTGTGCTGAAGAATGCCTATCAGTAATGGTTAAATCATCAATACTTTGTTTAAATTTTTCGAACATTCTTTGGTAGAACTCCTCATTGGCAAAGGAGTCTGCACTGCTGTCTTTACTTTTCGATTTTTTCCCCATTTTATTGAATATAAATCGGCACACTCGATAAAATAAATAATTGGGAAAAGCGATCAACACAATGTTAACTGCAAAATTTTTACTGAACAACGCGTTCCAATTTTATGACTATAAAACGGTCTCTATTTACCGTATAATTGTAACAGCAAAAGCACGCTTATTTATGGTTTTATTCTCCTTTTGAACCGTTTCATAAAAATGTGTTTAATCACGTTAGGTACACAATTTTCTCACTGATACCTGATTTATTATTTCCACTATCCTGTTTCTGAGCGTATTTTCACTATTCACCACCAAAAAATTCTTACAGTAATTCTTTCTTTGTTTTGTTTGTGTTATCCTCTTCTTAAAGTTGCGGCACTCGTTCGCGAACTTTTCAACACACAAACACGCACACAACCACGTAACAATTTTGGTTTTCGTTCTTTTACACAAAACTAATACGTTGATTCACCGATCTGAAAACTGTAATTTAATTTTTTGTACACCGTACTTCCACAGCAATTGTACCGAAAATATTGATGCGTATCTTAATCAATATAATCCCGGTTGAGCCCCCATGTAGGAAATATTCCGATTCCCAAGTGAAAAATAAGCTCACAATTAAGAAAAAACCAAACTATTGAATTATCTTATTTATTGACAGAATTATTCGTATGCACTCTAACGATCAAAATCTATTTTTATTCTGTTTTTAAAATTACAAAATTATGACCAAAAGTAAAATAAAATACAGTACAGTTGCAGCACACGTAAAAACAAGATTTTATACCACAAATACTTTGACATCTTGTGTAACAACATAGGGTGACTCACATAAGTCATCCTACATATATATATATATGTTCTACGGGTCGTGAGCCAATGGAAGTGGCAGCTTCTATGGGAGCTTTTTCGAATTTTTAATTACATTGATAAGATCGCAAATCAACATATAGCATTAGCAATTGCTTCTTCAAGAATAGCAGGAACATTATTAGATGGCGGACCCCATTCAGTACTAAAACTCCCATTAAATATGCAAATAATTTAAACACCAACATGTAGGTTAGGTTTCACTGGTTGACACTTAGGCCATTTTTGGTCTATTGTGATACCACGCATTCACGCCACATAATTAACCCATTCACCTATTCACCTACTCACTCAACTTCAGTTTACCACCTGCACATTGCAAGCTCCTTGTCAACCTGTACATTGATATGGACGGTGGGTCGGCGCTGAATTCTGCACTCCATCAGAGGGCCTTAGTTGTGTTTATTAACATCACCGATCGTAATCGATGACGAAAATTCGCTTTGCATCCAGCCTCTGGTGGGATTCGAACCCAATACCTCTCGGTCCAAGTGCCGAAGCCTTAACCACTGCACCACTTGTCCGATGTCATATGTCCAACACTTGTCCAACATGTAAGATTCCAAAAACATCAGGAAAGGTATTGCAATAATGCACAATGGCACATCATAAATTATTAGAAGCATTAGATAAAACATTACAAAATTTATGCAATTACCAACAGATATCTGATGGTACAACAATATAAATATCAGGTAACTTTAGACAGGCACTACCTGTTATAACCCGATCAACTCCAGCTGGTGAATTAAACGCGTGTTTAAAACCATATAATTTCTGGAGAAACATTTAAAAATATAAATTTAACAACAAATATGCGTTTTCAATTGCAAAACAATGAATGTGCTGTAACATTTCCAAAACAATTATTAGACATTGGAAATTGAAAAATTGATAGTGCAACTGATGCAATTACATTTCCACAAAAGTTTTGTTGTTTAAAACACCCAAATGTAAAATTAATTGAAAGTGTGTACCCAAATATTGTATAACAATTCAAATCATAATCAAATCAAATCATAAGTTATCGACCAATATTGACAGCATAAAACAAGTACGTTAATGATATTAATACTGCCAATTGCCATTCAAAGTAAAATTTTTGGTGAAACATTTGCATACAAACCAATTGATTGTGTTAAAGATCAAGACTAAGTAGTAAATTATCCTACATAATTTTTAAATTCATTAGATTTGCCTGGAGTACCAGTACCACTACATATTCTTCAATTAAAAATTGGTGTACCAATCATTTTAATACGAAATATTAACCAACCAAAACTTTGTAATGCCGACTTGCTATTAAAAAATTAATGACAAATTTAATTGGAGCAACCATATTAGCTGGCAAATACAAAGGAGAAGAAGAGTTAATCCCAAGCATTCCTACTATAATTCCGTCAAATATTTAATTTTAAATGAATACAATGCCCAATGCGTCTAGCTTTTGATATTATGACCATTAACAAATCACAAGGTCAGTCATTTGAAGTTTGTGGTTTAAATTTGAAATATCCATGCTTCTAACACTGTTAATCATATGGTGGATGCTCACTTGTAGGAAAACTGGCATCAATATATGTGATTGCACCTGAAGGATCAACAAGAAATGTTGTACTATAACCAAATAGCATTGGAGCAAATTAATCAATTTTTATATAATTAAAATATTTTTGATTTCATTTTTCATTTTAATTTAATATTACCAAAAATAAAAATAATCTTTGATTTGAAACCATACGCAAAGCGGGCTGCGTACAGCTAGTTTTATACAAATATAACAAATTTTCTGGTTATTTGTAATACCGTTAGTCTAGGTACACTCTAAATATGGCGAATTAATAATAATGATATTGGCTTCTTAATTTGCAACTTCAATTCTCCGGAACTTGCCAATAATCCTTCAATCCTGGTGTGTCATCCATGCAAGTCCCATTTATAGAGAAAATCAAATAATCGTTCATCAAATTCATATTGGAATAATTTGGAACCTAACACAAGCCGAAGTCTCATAAATGATGCAATGGAAAACAGTTCTGAAATATTACGGCCACAATATCGACGTGTTTCAATGTACAATCTACATATGCCATTGCTTCTCATTGATTTAGGCGACGTTGGCGTGTACATGATCGATCTGATTCCTCGCTAAATGTTCATATGAATGACGAATTCTATATCTCTAATTTTATGCTGGTCCTCAACCGTCCATAAACTGAAGAGACCAACTATCAGAAGTCGACAATCAACTTGGAATGAGGTCGAGTACAAACATTAAGTGGAGCCATTACTGAGAATCTCGTCGACGGTGAGTCAAAATCAATTAACATAATCTAATCAAAATTCACTTATGGAAATGTAACAATTACAGCAACTACCAGATTACCAGCTGTGAATACAAGGGGGGGTCAATATTTATTGCTATAAGATTAGTAAAATACAGATAAATCAAGAACAGCTGTTAAAAGCTGACAGACAAAAAATGCAAACTTGAGGATAGATCTTACATAAACTATCGGTTATCATAAGCTATCTTACCTCAGCAATCCTCTAGTATTCTAAAGTGTCGAATCAGTCCGTATTTCCATAAAAATTTGGTTCGTTTCAACAGATTCGTAGTGAAAGATGGTGTTATAGTGTGTAACTCGGTTATGTAATTTTACCATGCGGTGATTCTTGCGCAATATAGAGATTATATTTTACTCATATACCATCGATTCTAAGTAATCGAACTTTCTCATCGCTGACAACCCTGATGTGAAGCTCATTTGTTGGACGGTTTAACGGAAACGAACTAATTTGATTTATAATACAAGAGCTGCGCTGTTGTATGTTCTGTCGTTAATGACACGATCAAAAAAACTTAGCTATTTGGTTTCATTGCCGAACATTGTACCCGCATGTTATTTAAGAAGCCTCCAAAAACTTGCCTTATCGATTATTAGATTATGCCGTTTGAATTGGATGAATAATTATAAACACATACCCCTTAAAAAAGTATATCAGAAGATTATGTTGGAATAAAAAAAGCCAAAGAGATGATCAATGCAGATAGTTTGGATGGATTGGAATTTCGCTCCTTACGAAGAATGGTCATCTTCATTTAAAATGGGGTGTGGGATTCACTAAACGTTTATTAATGAATAAAAATTGTCGGGTTTCGTTCAGCCTAACCAGTCTAATCCATTCATTTAAGTACCTTATGTTTAATTTAAGATTGGCTTATAATCCCACCATAAAACTGAATTTGATCAAAATTGGTCCAGGCATTTTCAAATTCCATTCGACGTTTTGAATTTGTTACATTCATATTTGTTTATTAAAAAGATCGATTAAATTGTAATATCTATCGTGGAATAGCTTTATTTAACACAGGTTGGCTTAAAAACCGTAGTGGTAGCAAAGTTATTTATAGCGAGCGCATCTTAGCCACGAGTACCAATTTATGTGGAATTCATTCATACGTATAGACACCCGACCAAATCTTCATATTTATAGTTTATTTAAAAGTTTCAATAGGCGTGCGACAGCATCTGATGTGTATGTGCAAATTACTAAGGACTTTTAATTCAGGGTATACAGCAAAGATAAAGTTTCGGCAACCTTTAAAATTGCATGACGACTATCGGCCAAATACTTTTTAATTTATTCTTATAATACGTCATATGTGAGCTCAATATAGACCAGTGCAGCTGATACTAGCATATGTTAATGGCATCTGGGTTTTAATTCGCAACGTTGTTCTCCTGAAACAAATCAACTTGCCATTATAATTCCCAGCTCATCAGATCGACCTAGAAATGAACCAAAAGCCATTTACAAACTGTTAAATGATCCGGTGCGTTTTGTTGATTCGTAATTTGCAAACAATTACCGCAAATCTTCCTAATGAGTAAAGTTATTTTTATTATAACGTGTCATTCACTTGATGTGTAACTCATGATTTTTAATAATCGGGTTTGTCTTTTACACATTTGTGAAGGCATTCTAAAATTAACATCTGCACTTTGCGCTGGTTACGTCGGTGGTCGCTATTAATTGCCGCTAACCGTATACGGTTAAGAGACATCCAGAGGCTTGTTGTACTTGAGCTGATGGAAAATTACGATTCATTCGTAATTCGGAATTATGTATGAACTACGAGATAAGAAACCATCTCGAAAAAGTAGATATGTTGAATGGGAGTCATTGAAAATTCACTAAATTCAGGAGCCAGCAAGTTAAAACTCATTCAATGGAAAGTAGAACTGACGGAATAACTGATACTTGATGGCTGTATCACGTTGAGCGGGATCTAAACTCACTCGATTATGGTTTCTCTCATCTCCTTGTTATAAACAGTAAAATTTGAAATAAAATCGTTGGGGAATGTACCACCAACAGTCAAACAATATCAATTTTTGGAAAGACATTTAGACTCTTGATATCAATTTGAATTGTTATTAAAATTTGCTTCTTCCGGATTTAATAATTTATGAAATTTACCAGACTTTCAGTCTACACCAAAAGTGTAAAACCAGCAACAAAAGAGATGTTTGGGTTAAAAATTAAACGCGGCCAGTAGATATTATTTATTACATATATATGTACAAATAATTGAATCATTCGCGGAATCATCAAATGAGCAAAACATTTTATTATCACCCTAAGGAATACGAACACTCTTTAGACCTGTCTGTAAATATTTGTGTGACTAAAATTATGTATGTGCATTTTCACCCGAAATATTAATAATTTAAATCATTACGTTAAATCCAGCTCAATGAGGTCAGTTCCTGAGTTGAGGTGACCATCGCATTTACTTTGCTACTCCGTACTACGAGATTTATTTATCAAAAATTGATATTATTTCATTATGATTGTAATATTGTAAAAACAAACAACAAATACCCGAACATATATCAAATACATAATACATATATCAAAGAACCGAAAATTAACAAAAATCAAAATATACATATGTTTGTTGTTGTAACCAAACCATTAGGTATTTGGAATTTTGGATTTGTAAAACATTTTTCATTCTTTCGTTTTATGTTTATTTTCAATGCACATGTCTCCAAAACATAAAAAAATGAAAATTTTTTGAATATTACAATTTTGATGAAGATTTCAAAATGGTACTGTACACTCCATCTACTAGATAAAAAAAACACATGTTTTTGTGTCTTAGCTTTGAAAATCAACCACGTGTTATCGTGAAGAGGGGCCTTAAGTTCGGCGATCAGCGACAGTCATGTCGTGGCTCTTTTCAACGATTTCCTCGGTAACAACATCTGTCGGGTGGCCTGGCCGCTCATCTCCAAAAACCACGTTTACATTTGTCAAACCAATATCTCGTGGTTTTTATAGATGGTGAAGGGTCCTTATATCATTATGTCTTCGCATGTTTTTCCATCCAAAAATAAAAAGCGAATGGACAACTGGCTGAGAAATAAAAATTAATCTGTGAACTAGACAGAAATTTAGTATGGTGTCGTTTGACAAACCACAATTATACACGATGGTAATGTCAACTTCCCTCAGCAACGCCATCTATTTTCAAACACAAGTATTTACTGATCGACTCTCGTACATAAATCTCGAATACACAACTTACCAAAATTTTGGTAAAATCTGTCTGTGTAACTAAAAAATTTCATCCCCGCTTAAATCTCAGAAAACCATAACAATGGCAACCCTTTCGTTAAATTTAATCTTTTGAACACATTGCAAAAATTTATTAAACGTTCTGCGACAGCTGTCATTTCCGGTACAATGATTTTCCAATCACTATGACTTCCCAAATTATAGAAAAAAAATTGGCGTATAAAGTTTATACCGATTAGTGAATTTACCTAAAAACAAATTTCCGCTTGCACCAATTTCGTACGGGTGTGATTTATTTCAGACTTTCCATAAAGATGTTATGTATGTAAGAGTATCACACTGTGACTTCAAATTCAAATAGGAAATAAATGAATCTTTTTGGACAATTTAGTACAATCATGAGTATAAGTTTTAATAGAAAATAACTCAAACCTCAATTTAAATAAATTTATAAACAAACTAGACCACGTATTGTGTAGAAATTACCGAGATTTTTATTTAAACTGATTAGAATTTTAAAACGATTAAATAAAATAAGAAAAAGGTTTAAATTTAAACTTAAGTTAATATGACATAAAATTTAGAAAACGAAACCTATAAAAAATAAAATTTCGTATCAAAAACCCCGAAGTCAAGCGCTCAGATGGTTCAGCATGAAATGGTTTATTTAGGTGACTCAATCACCAACTTCATATACTATCGGCCGGATGACCGATAATCCACGTTACACGTAGAAGATCAACATTAATAGCAAAAAAATCCGAAGTCGTAGTTAAGTGATTCAATCGCCAACTTTATGTACTTAACCATACCTGAATCACGATCGCCGGGAATGGCCGATAATAGCCAAAGGAATTTGAGTAAAAATGACATAAGTACACCGAGAAGATCAAAATTCGTAGCAAAAAACCCAATGTCGTGCATAATTATAGCACTGGGTGGTTTTAATCTTTTGAAATTAGGGTTTAAATGTGGGTTTTCTACGGGTGATTCTGGCGATGGGTAGTAGGCACATTCATGGTCAGTGTAGTTATACAAGCAGTTTAAATGATTTCATTAATAAAAGGTGGGATTTCCAGAAATCAACTATACAAAACTTTTCGAGAGTGATCTTTTGAAATTAGGGTTGAAATGGAGCTTTCCTATTTGGCCAGTGTGCGGTACAAGCAGTTAAGTGATCTCATAATTAAAAGGTGGCATTTTCAGAAACCATTCATAAAATATATTTCAAAAATTTAACTTGTTACAATAGGGTTGGATTAAGGGTTTTCTATTGCCAAATCTGGCTGATATGGAGTGAATCCTTATCTTCCCAGGTTATACAGTCATGGAAATAGTTATATAGTCAGTAATGCGAGCGCAAAAACACTAACTTTAATAACATAAAATTAAATTACAAAACGATTGCTTCATACCTAATAAATGGTAACCGGATCTACGATACAGTTTTTATTGATGAGTTCATGATGGTGCATGCTGGATATATAGGACTTGTGGTTATGAAAAGTAAATGTTCTAAAATATATCTTCTGGGTGATAAAAACCAAATACCATATACATATTGACAGATTACATCATGTCAATATGAAATTTTCCGATGCAAGTGCTTTCGTAACAAATACTGAATACTTGAATGTAATGTATAGATGCCCAGCTGATGTTACTTCTGCTCTCAAAGAATACTACCCTAACATCACTAGTATGAACACAGTGGAAACTTCCACCGAATTTATAAACCTGCCACCAACGTTATCATCATTACCTGTGTTAGAGAACGCTTTCTATCTAGCTTTTACCAGAGCTGATAAACAATTAATCTCCCAGCTTAAGATACCAGAAACCAGTAAAGTCTTGACGATCCATGAAGCACAAGGTTTAACCTCACCTAATGTAATATGTATAAGAACCAATTCTCAACCTCTTGAGCTGTTCAATAGTGTACCGCATGCCATAGTTGCAATCTCTAGACACACAAAATCATTTAAATATTTTTCTCCGGTAGCCAATGATAGACTACACTCACTTTTAAAGAAATCTCGAACTTATACTATTACTCAAAAGGTAAATCAGCCCATACAGTACAAGAAAAGATTGGTATATGAGAAATGTGCAATTTACTATCAAAACGTAAACAAAATGGCATCAAAAGCATATAAATTCTACAACTTCGTTTTAAAATCAAACTACCTTATTTATGTAGTTTGTGAAACTTCATTAAAACCCGGCATAAGGAGGAGCGAATTTTTTTGCCATGACTACGTTGTTTATAGATGCGATTGGTCTCCTGAAACTAGTTCAAAGAAATCGGGTGGTGGCGTACTGATAGCAGTACATTCTAAACTCTGGAATGCTCCAGTAACTTTAGCCCCATCGAGAGTCGAACAGATCGGTGTAAAAATCAAAATCAACCAAACCAATCTATTTATCTACGCAGCATATAAGTTATCACATCTAAAACTAGGTCCCTACATTCATGCAAGGAATAATATTGCTACGCTCGCAATATAACCCAATAAACTAACACACGCCCCATAATAACACGCGCACCTTGCATCGCACGTTTCGCAAGCAAGCACATTCCTTGTAGAAGCGTATGACTCGTATAGAATAAGTAATTAAGTTTAAGTTAGTTGTAATCCAGAAATTTAGAAGTTAAGTTCATAATAAATAAAATATCGTAAAAGTAAAGTTTTTATTCAAAGTAAATAAAGAAAAGTGTTTAAGATTAAAATATTAAGTAAAAACGAAAGTGTAATAAATAAATAAAAAAATAAAAGAAAAGAAAAATTAAAAATCATAAATTGATTTTTTTTAATAAAAGTGAACCTGAGAAATTTAACTGGCGCCGAAACAGGGACCCGCGCCAAGTGTCGTTAATAATTATATTTAATCAAAATTAAAACACAAAAGATTTAAACATTAATCATTACAATTTCATAATAACCAAAGTGAAAAGTGCAATGAATTTGTGTTAGTTAACCACACTAGACAAATCAAACCTAGTACACAAAACCAAAGTGTGTTCATCAGTGAAAGAAGCGCCTCAGTGTTCGAAAGGAAAACGGGAGACGAAAGGAGTAACAGACACCACGCTGCATCGCCAATACTGCTCAACAGCGGCCCAGCGATCTCAAAAAAAAAAAAAACAACCACGACATCGAGGCACGGGAAGGATTACAACTACAGATGGTCAGACATCTGATAATTTTAATGTAAGTTAATAGAAATTTTATAAACAAATTTTTGTTTTGAAAGTAAAGTGAAGAAATATCTATATTTTATTAAACTATTTGAAATAATCAAAGTAATAGATTTAGAAGAAAATTTTGGTAACAAAAATTAAAATTAAAATTATTAGTTTACTAAAAATTGAATTTAAAAAGAAATTTCTTAAATTGAACCGAACTTATATTTAATAACAGTCAATATTTCAGCAATAAATTTATTATAGAATAATCAATAATCTATTTAATTTAAGAAAATTAAAGTGAAAAAGATTTGAAGAAATTAACTAAATTACTAAATCCAATTATAAGTCACAAAAAGTTACAAAGAATTATATTTCATATTAAGTTACATTATACTTCATTCAAGTTTCGATAGTCAAGAATATTGATATACATTTTTAAACCACCATATATTTAGTATACCAATTTAAAATTATATCTGATAATTCTGTATCATAAAGTTCAATTAAGTAGATATTTATTATTTAGAATTCTTACCGCCCGCGTGCACTAACACACCATTAATTAATTTTAAATATTAAAAGAATAGTAAATTTCATCTTAAATCTCAAAATGGAAACAAAATCCTCGACATCAACCGCTAACACAAACGCAAAAACAGAAAACTCATTTGAGCTTAATAAATTGACAGAAATCATAACAGAAATTGTACACAAACAGAGTCAGGCTCATAATAATCTTAGACATGATATAGACCAAACGATAGAGAACCGGTATAAAGGAAATCTCACAGATCTAGACAAGATCCCAGATATCGTGAAATGTATTCGTGAATTCTCAGGGCAACCTGGAGAATTCGGATCTTGGAAAAAAAGTGTTGACAGAGTATTACAAATTTATGAACATCTTAGGGGTACTCCAAAATACTATGGCATTTTAAATGTCATACGAAACAAAATTGTGGGTCATGCAGATATAGCTCTAGAATCCTATAATACCCCATTAAATTGGCAAAAAATAGCCAAATACCTTACTCTGCACTATGCGGATAAACGTGATTTAGGCACACTTGAATACCAAATGATGACGTTGGTACAAGGAAACCAACCATTCAGGAATTTTATCAGAGAGTTTATCAACACCTTTCCCTAATATTAAATAAATTAGCTTCCATGAACATGGGTCAAGAATCCATGAACAATTTAACAGATAATTATCGAGACAAGGCACTCGATACCTTTATTAGAGGCTTAAAAGGAGATCTGCCACGACTCCTAAGTATTCGCGACCCTAGTGACTTGCCTCAAGCACTACAATTATGCCTAAAGTTACAAAATATGGACTATCGTGCGCAATATGCTAATAATCACAATGCGCAAAACGTCCAACGCAAGCCACCGGTTCCTCCACCTCCTTTCATTCGAAAGAATCAAATGTATATGTTTGCTAACGGACCACAACAATTTTTCCCACAGCTCCTTCACAACCCTCAAACCTCGTTCGAAAGATCAAAAATATTTCAATCTAGTCGACCCCAATTTGGGTATCAAGGCCCACCATTTCCAAGACTACAAAATCAACCTTTCAGACCACAATGAGGATACCAAAATTATCCACCTAAGTCACAACCTAAACCGGCACCTATGTCAGTAGACGGCAGTGGTCAATTTAGACATGTAAATTACATGAATCGACCACAGAATGTCCGACATCCTATGAAAAGACCTCTATTTAACTCTTCACAACAATATCACCATCCTAACAAAGCTCAAAGGGTCTACCATTATGAGCAATTCAACGAGGATCCTACCGTTCAATACTATCAAGACGAATTAGCTGAGTACGACTCGCACTACGAACAAACTTTAGTGGAATACACAGACGCTGAAAATATCGCTGAAATAAAGGAAGACAACCCTACAGAAGTTTACGAGGAAGAAGAAAACCCCGAACAACTGGATGATATAAATTTTTTAGATTAAAGAGTTCTTCGCTCCCATATTTAGAACATCGAGCGAAGAACGGCAAAATTGTAAGATTCCTAGTAGATACGGGCTCTAATAAATATTATATACAGCCCCAATATATTCGTAACCCTATATGAAACGAGAAACCATTCATGGCCAATTCAGTAGCTGGGAGTATAAAAATCACTCACCATGTTATGATTGACCTATTTGGTCCTGAACGGAATTAAAATTCTTTATTCTTCCTAGCCTAAAACCTTTTGGGGGTATAATCGGTAACGATAGCCATAAAGATCTCAATGCCACCATTCATACAAATAGTGGATTTATGATCATTTACCCTAACATTAAAATTCCCCTTAAACAACACGTATCGGATTCTGTAAACACTATCAATTTAAGACCTTCACATCTCAACCCAGTACAGAACAAAACTTTAGAGAGAATAATTAAAAACAACCCTAACTTATTTACGGAGCCAGAGGAAAAGCTAACATTTACTACCACAATAAAGGGAGAAATTAGGGCCCAGACTGATGAGGCAGTCTATACTCGGCCCTATCCTTACCCTATATGTCTCAAGGATGAGGTGGAAAAACAAATACAACAACTATTGTCGGACGGAATAATTAGACCATCGAAATCACCTTATAACTCTCCAATTTGGGTCGTACCCAAAAAGGAAGACGCATCGGGAGAAAAAAAGTATAGGATGGTTATCGGCTACCGTAAACCAAATACCGTAACAATCCCCGACAAATATCCAATCCCTGAGATTAATGATATTGTAGCAAATCTCGGTGAAAATAATTTATTCACAGTCTTAGACTTGAAAAGCGGCTTCCACCAAATCCCACTCAAAGAAACGGATATCGAGAAAACAGCCTTCTCTGTCAATCATGGGAAATATGAATTTACTCGGCTTCCTTTCGGCCTGGAAAACGCGCCAACTATATTTCAACGTGCTTTAGATGATATCCTTCGTGAACATATAGGAAAACGCTGCTATGTCTATATCGACGACATATTCGGAAAAGACGAAAGCCAGCACTTTCAAAACATCGAAATAATATTCAAAGTTCTTGAAAGAGCTAACCTTAAAATTCAATTGAACAAATGTGAATTTCTAAGGGAAGAAGTTGAGTTCCTGGGATTTGTCAGCAGTAAAGACGGAATTAAAGCAAATAAGAAAAAAGTCAGGGCTATAACAGAATTTCCTATCCCCAAAACTGTAAAAGAGCTTAGATCCTTTCTAGAAATGGTTGGATTTTACCGCCGTTTCGTCAAGGATTACGCTAAACTAGCTAAACCCTTGACTGCACTTTTATGAGGGGAAGATGGATATGTGTCCAAAACGATTTCAAGACATAAACAAATTCAATTTAACGAGGAACATATTTGTGCTTTTAGTAAAATAAAAAACTCTCTTACCTCAAACGAGGTCATACTATCATTCCCCGATTTCAAAAAAGAATTCCAATTGACTACAGATGCCTCAAACTTCGCACTAGGAGCAGTACTTTCTCAAAATGAAAGACCAATTACCTTTCTGTCCAGGACATTAGATAAGACAGAAGAAAATTATGCAGCTAACGAAAAGGAGATGTTAGCAATAATTTGTTCTCTAACTTCATTAAGGAATTTCCTATACGGAAGCAAGAAGGTCCAAATTTTCACAGATCACCAACCACTTACGTTTGCCCTAAGTAACAAGAATAATAACTCCAAGATGAAAAGATGGAAGGCCATCCTGGAGGAATATAATTATGAACTAAAATATAAACCAGGGAGAACGAACGTGGTAGCAGACGCTCTTTCAAGGGTGACAATTCCTACTGAAGCGAATGCACTAACTTCGACGCAACACAGTGGCGAAAGTTCTGCACATGATCTCATTCCAACAATTGAAACTCCTATTAATGTTTTCAGAAATCAACTGATATTAAAGACAGGAGATGAGGACTCATACCAAATTCAAACACCGTTTCCAAATTATTTAAGACATACCATAATTAAACTAAATTTCACTCGTGCTGATATAATAAATATATTCAAACGATATCTAAATCCCAATACGATAAATGGCTTAAATACTACCGAAGCTATTTTGGGTATAGCCTAAGAAGTGTACCCAGTACACTTTAGAAACTATAAAATACGATATACGAGCGGAGTAGTAATCGATATCGCAAGTGAAGCGGAACAGGAAGAAACAATCCTAGCGACACATAGACGGGCCCATCGCAATGTCGATGAGAATAGAGCGCAAATAATTCAAACACACTACTTCCCAAGGATGAATAGGAAAATTAAATTACTGGTCAAACGATGTACTACATCGTTTGACACCCGAATAAGCAAGTGATCAATGCTACCCCTATTCCTAATTATCCAGAGCACACCATACACATAGATATCTATTCGACTGAAAACCAACTAGCCCTCACAGCAATAGACAAACTATCAAAATATTCAGTTTGTAAGCCACTCAAATCCAGAGCGATAGAAGATATCAAACAACCTCTCAACCAACCTATCGTTGGGGGATAGCAAAACACTTCCAGTCTAAAAAATCCTTAAATCCAACTTCTTTTTCATTGTTGAGTGATATTTATTTTTTCCACTATTTCCCGCATCAAATTGGTATTTTATGCAAGTTTTTTGATTTTCAACCCCCTCCTAGGAGTTTTTTCATCCCGGGATTTCCAAAATTTTTGAACAAATAATAAAAATCTTGACTTTCCGAGATACGTATTACATAGTAAAAAACTTTCGGATTTTTTCATGTTTTGTAGGGAAAATTATGGAGAGTCACTCTTACACCCCCAAATTTAAGTGCGGTTGAAACCATTCAAAGCGGATGATTCATGAAGTTTTTGAACGTGCAAACCTTTATCCCAATTTCGCGATCTTATATATTTTTTCTAGAATTATTCCACCAAATTGCGAAATTTTCTTGGAATTTTTAACAATTTTTACAAATTTCACCCCCGTTAGGGGATATTTCACCCTTAAACATCAATGATATCGGTAAGAATCTATGTTAATGATCATAATTGAGGAGGACAAAGAACTTTCAGTCGAAAAAAATCAGATGTCCTGAGCGAATTTCCAGAATCGTCTCTAGGGGTGGTTAACTCCCTGAGAAAGGATGGCTTCGAAAAACCCTCGAACACGTCAACCTTATTTTTTTTTATGGAGTAATATAAATTTTTTCCAGAATTTTTCACATCAATTTGGATTTTTTAGACAGTTTTTTTGATTTTTCAACCCCTTCCTAGGGGCAGTTTCACCCCCTAGGTAGTACCAAAATTCTTGAAAAAATAATATATAATGTAAGTTTCTGAAATACCTATTTTGGAATAAAAAACTTGCAGATTTTTTCATGTTTTTTGAGGAAAATTATCGAAAGTCACTTTTTTACCCCCAACTTCAAGGGCGGTTTTCACTCTATTAGAAGGGGATTGAGCACTTAAAAAAATACGTGTCACTTATTTTCCACTCCTCTACAACATATTAAAGTTTCATCGAAATCGGAGCCGGACACCTAAAGACCCTTCCTTGTAAGTAACAGTACATTTACATAGCAATGAATGAAAGACAGTGACTATGTCCATGTTTCATCATCCTTCTGTTTTAATGTTACTTTGGTTAATTTTGCCAACATGTCATTTCTTCAGACCCACTTCGAATCGTGTGGAAATAATGAGTTTTTATGAATTTTTGCAATAAATCGTTTCGTAGGGATGGCTAAACGAAATCAACTAGTGACCAATCCTAAACGAGTTATACGAAGAACCAAAAAAATGTTTTGATTAAATCAATTTATGTCTTCCACTTTAGACACAATTCTTTGAAAAACGAAATATATTTTTCAAAATTATTTTAATTGGATTTTTTATTAATTATGTAAAATAAAATTCCCAAATAAGTGACGAACCTGCAATAACATTTTGATTTTGTTTTTCGCAATAAAAAGTGACCCATTGGTGACCAAACAACAACATGTGTTGACTAATCCTAACCAATCGAATTCAATCATCACTTTTGTCGAAACCTGTAGATGGGGTGCTAAAAAGGTGGAGCCATTTGAGGGTATGTTGTCCTTCATTCAAATAACGGTAATCGGATACCCACAAGGAAGAACAGCCAAAATTATTTTTTAATTACTGTGAATTAATTATTTTTAATTAAACTTATTATTAAAACAAAAAGGTTTTAGGAAAACACTAGTACTATTTTTATCAACTATAACGCTAAATGTTATATTTTCCAATGTTTCGACGATGAAATTGTTCACCATTTGAGATTTTGCCAAATGGCCGATGTCTGAAAACGCTATATAAATATGACTCTAGGTAGATTTTATTTGTAGGTGGAAGTTTATGAGTAGCTTTAGAATTTCCCTATGTTTTGTCGATAAAATCGATCGTCGTCCGGGATTTTGCGAATTAAACAGCAATTTTACTATGTCAATTCCACTGGTCCCAAGGCCACTGGTAGATTTTTAATATAGGTTCGAGCAAAGTCTAATGATATTATCGTAGTAAAATGTTTATTTTGCCCTGCAACTGAAAAAAAAACAATCAGCCTATGCCAATTCGAAGGACCAGGTTTGGGGTGGGTCTGATGCGGTTATCGTTGTTTCGACGAAAAAATTGTTTACCATTTCAGATTTTGTCAAATAACCGGTATTTGTCTGATTATGAAAACTCTATCGAATACAACTCTAGGTGGATTTTAATTCTAAGTTTAGGATGGTAGGTTATGGGAAAAATTTTGAATATCCACATGTTTTGTCGACAAAATCGTCCTTCATTCCCAAATGTGCCAGATAGACATCAATCAAACTTTTATTAGTTTGATGAGATTATTGTAGTGAAATTTTTATTTTGTCCTTCTACTAATGGTAAAATCGTTCGTAATTCGAGAATTTTCCAAACAGAGACCAATCAGACTATATGCCAATTCGATTTTGCCAATTTGATTATAGGTTTGGGGTGGGTCTGATGAGAGTAAAGGTATACAATTTTGGGTTTTTGCATGATTTAACATGGTGTTTATCTATCTTACAAGTTGCTGTTTTCCAATTAGCTTCGATCCACAACCCTGATTATAACATTTTTTTGGACTGTTATGGTCTTATAAAAAGAATACATTAAATATTTTGGCTTAACAAATGTTTAAATTTTCTAAATATAAGTTAAACACTAAATTTTTTAAAAGAAACATTGTTGAACTCCATTATTACGCAAAATAATAAATCTTTGTGTTTGAAACCAAATTTTTTTTTTGGAATTTGTAATTTGACCAACTAACGTAGCTGTTAAAAATTATTTTTCAATTCCGTATTAGTTGCAATTTAAAAATTGTTAGTCACCAGTACATTTATTTTAAACAAGCGTGCTTTTCTAACCTTAAAGATTTGATACCAATCATTACTTAAACTAATCCAAAGCATCTTAAACTGGTTAGCAGTGGTGACCTTTATTGGAAGGAGCTGCCTGCAACTACGCATCGTGCAAGAAGTGGCAAAACAAAATAAAAACACGAACGAACATCCAGTTAGCAATGCTGTGAAAATAATTGTAGCAAAATTAGGTATGAAGCTGTTAGGAAATTATCATCTTATGGATATTAAAGATAATTGACACACCATATCGGTTGACAATATTATTATTTATATAATTATTTTGAATCTTTTGAATTTATATTTTCTCAGTTTTTAAATAAGCCTCTTTAGATCGCTTGAGCCACATTTTCAAAAGGTCCAAGTCGGTGTTTGGAAAACCGCATAAGAACACATATAATCGATATTCCTATGATTAAAACTATTTATCGTCATGCATATGTTTCCGAAAGTTCAAAAACCATTAATTATATTGAAATTGTGAAGTACCGTACGGTAGAGGAAGCGATCGCTCGATCGGCGATAGTTGTAATACTTGTACTACGAGTACAATTCAAGTTAGGCAAGTGATTTAATATAATATATAATATCCACAAGACATTTCGAAAATTAATTCCATTAATCATGCACGGTCAAAATATTTGTGAAAAATGTGATAAATTGTTCAGTAGACACAAACGCAACACTACAAAATGTGTAAAATGTCAGAAGATATATCACGATGCGTGCACTGGGTGGAATAAAGATGATCTAAAAAGAAATATTTCATCATTTGAATGTATAAGTTGTAGTCCAGTTATGAACATCGATGCAATACAAATTGGTGAAAGGGAAAAATCATGTATTAAGGTCTTTACAAGCCCAAATGTTATTAATTTGCCAGAAAAATTAGCTACGGCTATAACGTTAGAAGATGTGTACTTGGAAATAAAATGTTTGAGACAAGCACTAACAAGTATGAAATTTAATATAGAACGTGTCGATAAAAATATAGTGATGTTGACAAATGAGAATAAAAATCTTAAAAATGAAAATGTAGAGCTTCGAAATAAAATAAGTGAAATAGAAATTGTTGTCAATCAGAGCAAACAACAAGCGTTGTCAAGTTCTTTGGAGATTTGTGGTATTGCAGAAAAACAAGAAGAACATTTGGTTGAAATAGTTACTACGATAGCAAAGAACGTAAACATAGATATTGATTCAAGAGATTTGAATGATGTTTATCGTTTGAAGCAACACAACACACCTTCAGGATTACCTTCAAAAATTATTGTGAAATTTAATAGAAAATCTACTCGAGACTCGATCATTAAAGCCCATAAGATGAAGAAGACCCCGCAAACTGCAGATATACTCAATGGGGTTTCATTGGAGGATAGGAATTTGATGAAATATGAGAAGCGACCATTTTATGTAGGAGAGCAATTAACATCGTACAATCAATATTTATTTAAGAAGGTAAGAGATCTTAAACGTTTTAATAAAGTTAAATATGTCTGGGTTAAGAATGGTAATATTTTTATTAGAAAATCTGATGATTGTGCATCAGAAAGAATTATTAATTTTGACGATATAATAAAGTTCGATGTCTAATTTCAATTCAGATTATAATTTATCAATTAACTCAGATATACAAATTTGTCAAGGGCCAGAGAACATAATATTAAAAAATCCAAATTCGCTTAAAATTTTGTATCTAAATTCTAGAAGCTTATCGTCTGATAAAATTGAGGATTTATATCAAGTACTTGATGTTTTAAAATTGGAAATTCCGATAATTTCAGTAACAGAAACATGGATATACGAATATATGCTTAAATCATTTTATTTTAAAAATTACAAAGCAGCATTTTCATGTAGGAAAAATAAGACAGGCGGTGGAGTAGGAATCTTGGTAAATAAGAAATATAATTTTGAAATTTTTTCTGAATTTAGTAATGATAAAATAAATTTATTGAGTATAAAAGTTGAAATAAATCAAAAAAAAATTATAGTATCATCGATTTATAGAGCTCCTTATGATAATTTAGATGACATGAATTTATTTTTTGATGTTTTAAATAACCACCTTTACACTTTACAATACTACAAATCATATTTAACAGGTGACTTCAACATCAATCTTTTAGATTGTAACAATACGAGTAATAAATACTTAGACATAGTAGAGAGTAATGGTTTCTTTATATTCAATAAAATACATAGTACAAGACCTGAACATAACTCATGCATTGACCATATATATTCAAATGTTCTTAATCAAAAAGTTGATATTATGTTATTCAGCTACTCTGGGTTTGATCACAAATTTATTTTATTAGAATCTGATTTTTTATTGAAAACAATAACTAAAAACACACAATCTGTTAGAATCATGTCTAATAAAATTAATTTCGACATGTTAAACGCAAGTTTAGTATTTAACCCAATAATTATCAATCAAAACCAGGAAATAGAAAACATGTATGAGTCTTTTTGTTCGCAACTTAATTCAAAAATTATAGATTGCTCTTATCGGAACAGAGGAAGAAAAGAGTTACACTATTTTAAAAATCCGTGGATTGATAAAGAATGTATAAATGCAATCAAAGCTAGAAATTTTTGGTATTCAAAACGCATGCAGGATCTTAATAACCATGCATTAAAATCAGAATATATATACTGGAGAAATAAAGTTACTTCTTTAAAACGATTAAAAAAAAGAAATTATTTCTCATCAAAAATTGACAAAAATTCAAAAAATCCAAAACAAATTTGGAACATTTTCAAAGAAATAATTTATAATGGCACGATGCCTAGAGATAAAATAGAACTTACTTCCGACTGTAATAATAAAAACGAAACGTTAGCAAAACTGAACAGTAGTAATAATTTTTTCGCAAATATAGGCAAACAATTAGCTTCTCAATATAATTTTACAACAAATAGTTTATCAATAACAAATTATAATGTCTTAGACAGATTTGATCAAATTACTCAAATTGATATAGAAAAGATTATTGATGGTTTAAAAAATACAAAATCAATTGGCTCTGATGGATATCAGGTCCAAGTTTTTAAGTTGAATAAAACTGAATTAGCACCGGTAATATCGCAAATTGTCAACAAATCTCTGAAAGAAGGCAACCTTCCTCAAAAGTTGAAAATATCCAAAATAATTTTAATACACAAAACGGGCTCAAAGACTGATCCAAACAATTATAGGCCAATTAATTTGCAACCAATAGTAAATAAAATACTTGAAAAAGTGGTAAATAAACAATTAAATCAATTTATCGAAACAAATAAAATATTAAGTAATAACCAATATGGATTTAGGCATAATAGCAACACCAACAGTGCACTATTTGATTTGATTTCGCAAATCCAAGGTAATTGCGATAATAAACTAACTTGCGGAGTTATCTTTCTAGATTTAACGAAAGCATTTGACACTGTTGATCGTCAAATTTTACTTAATAAATTAAATCAAATAGGTATAACAAGAATTTGCTTGAAATGGTTTACAAATTATTTTAATAATCGTCAACAGTATTTACAAATTGATGATCAAACCAGTGATTTTGAATTAGTTGAGTTTGAAGTTCCCCAAGGTAGCTCTCTAGGTCCCACTTTATTTTTATTATTTATTAATGATATTTCTAATTTACCATTGAAAGGTTCCATATTTCTTTACGCAGATGATATATCACTACTTTATAGCGCTAGTCCAGATAATATCGGCTCTATTGAACAATGGATGAATGAAGATTTAAACATGCTTTCGGAATATTTTGCGTCTAACAGGTTAACATTAAATACACTAAAATCAAAATTTATGATTATCAATTCTAAAACTATCAACAATTTTAAAGTTACTTATAATAATAATGTAATACAACGCTGCTATGATTATAAATATCTGGGTATAATATTAGATGATAATTTAGATTTTAATAAAGAAATAGTAAATTTAAAGGCAAAGTTGAAATCAATATGCTATGTTTTTAAAAAATTAGGTAATTTTATTAACCATAAATATCGTAGGACTATATATTTTTCTATGTTTCATAGCCTTATATTGCATGGGGCCAATTTCTGGAATAGTACAACAAAGTTCAATATTGATGCGTTACAAAAGTTACAAAATAAGGCTATTAAAAATTTATATAATTATAATAGATTAGAACACACAACAAAAATACATCTAGAAAATAATTTGCTACCAGTAGCTCAAATAATTGATCATAGTTTGACGGTACACATCCAATTAGTTAAGAACAAGCAAATTCATTCCAATTTAGAAATAGCAACAAACCGTATTTCTAATTATAACACACGTTATAACACAAACATATTACCGAATAGACCTAAATCTACAAAATTCGGAACAAATTCCATATTTTTTAAGGCATCAAGTTTGCATAATAAAATTCCAAACAGTTATAAACTTCTGGATAAAAATAAATTCGTTCAAAATATAAAGAAATTGATATTTATTCAAAATAAATAAATAAATAAATATCATAATGGCGAATTACGTGGTGAAACAAAATAAACTTTTCTTAAAGTTAAAAATTAAAACATGAACCCTACCTTACTTTTCACCACATTGCCCTAGGCGCCGTCTATAACTATCACTGAAATGAACACTGCACTGACACTATATTTAGATACGCATTTTGTACCGAAAATGAAAACACTTTTGTACATAAACACTTCACATAAATCACTAAATGTAAATACTAAACAAGTAACGGGTTACCGTATAAACTTTTCCTGCTCGAAACTTGATAAAAACTTTTATTCAAATTTAATTTTAAAACACGACTCCACTCACTTGAAAATCTAGATATAACTGATCATAAAAGTTGCATTTTAATCAAGTCAATCCCGTTATCGAGTCTGTAATACAAATGTGTGTGTATGTAAAATTGTAAAATAAATTTGGAATAAATGCAAAACCGGAATATTTTGTATTTACGTCTAATTGATATACGAAATTGTTTAATTGTAGAGGTATGGTTTGCGTCATATTTTAGGTAATAGTCGATGTATTTGTGTTAATCAAAGTTGTACTATCATGATAGCAAAATATTTCACGACAGTAATAATCCACGAAAGAACAATGTCCACATATACGTTGCAGATTTAATTACTATTTATCAAATACCACCACATACTAAAATAATTATTTACTATCACGAGCATTTTGAAATTTTGATGATGCACTTGTGAGGAGAAATACGGTAACGGTAACACCAAACTATGGAGAGCCCTTCAACATAGGGTTTGTGTAGTGCAGTTCAGATTAACAGTTCCCAATATATTACTAACAAGGTTGTTAATAACTGTTAATCACTTTCTGATCCGGAAGTGTGGCTTTTTAGGTATAATATAACAAGAATGGAATACTAACGAAGTGGTTTGCCGATACCAAATCACGTATACTTTCTTTACAGAAATGTAAGAAAGTGTGGTCCCATAAAAACTTCCTGGGCCGGAAATAGTTGTTTATGCTTTGAGTTTGTAATGGTAAATTGAACTTTGGCCACATTTATAACTGCACGAGTACAAGAAACGAGCCCGTGAAGTATTACACGGATTTTTCCACGGCTATACGTATGCAAATCTAATTGGAATTTCATTCAATCTAATTAAATTCTTATTGCATGTATAAGTATTAGTGTATTGTACACTGTTATGATTTTTAATTTACAAAACTTTTAATAAAAATGTAAATAAATCGAATAAGTTTTAATTCTAACATGTTAATATAGGAGTAAAGAATATGTTTTAATAGAAACTATATCATTAATTAAACATTTTTATTCATAAATATGTGAACATGTAAAATTGAGATAGCAACAAGAGACAGATAGAGCTATCACGACACTTGTATTGAATAAGAAATATACGCACATTAAAATATTTTTTCCAATTTTCTGCATTTTTATTTAATAAATTTATCGGATTTAAGTAAAATTAAAATACAATTAATAGCTGAATAATAATGTAACTATAGTTTAAGCAAAATAATTTAATTTTTGTTATAAAAAATGCGATAAAGTGTTGTTGTTATTTTTTGTCTCATTCATTTAAAGGAAATAGTACTAAAAAAAGGCAAAGACGACAATCAGTTAACCAGAGTTACAAACCAATTAGTACACGTTTAAAAAAAATCCAATATGAATATTAAAATCTAATTCAAAAATGACTATAAAATATTTAAATTATTTCAATCAACATTGAAAGAAAAATGTTTCACGGACATGCCAGAAAAATTTTTATTTTCAGAAATTGTTATATTAACGCCAACGCGAACTTCATCCTCATAAGAAATTTCGTGATCATGCACTAAATGAATCAATAATTTTGAAAATGCCCGAAAGCCGTTTTCCTTGACTTGTATGAGGTAAATATTACGCAATGTTGAATGGCCATTATCGGCCATCCACAGAGATGGTGATTCAGGTTTTATTGAAGCTGGAAACAGTGTTGTGCCTGTTTTTTACGTTACGTAATATACTCGGTTTTTTACATGTAAAATATGTATTTTACACATAACAATTTTTTACAAAATGTAAAATACAAAAACTATTCGTAACTAATTCAAAATTACTTATAGTTCATAATCTCAATTCTTACGTATCTATAAAAAGAAAATTGGATATAGGTATGATGTAAAATGAGAATTGAACTTTAAATAATTGAATTGAATTGAATTTATTTATAATTCTTCTAATTTATTAATTATAATTAAAAGTAAAATATTTGTAGAAAAATATAAATACAATTATTTTTTTTTCAAAGAAAATATGGTTTGTTTCTCAGCTGCTAACTTATTTTTTTTAGAATAGAAAAACAAAATCCACAACACTATGGGATTGAAGTGTAAAACGATTAATCATCGAACTCATTCAATATTAATGCTATAACATTTTAATGTTATCGGTTACAAAAATTGTTTAGATGATTACGAGAAATCATTACCATCTTTCGACAAGATTTTTTAACTTGACACAGACAGAGACATCTGTAGTGCAATTTGTTCTCTATCGATTATTGCTTAAAATAAGAATTACATTGCTTAAAATAAACAACTTCATACTGCTCTAATATTGTAGCAAAACGAAATAAAAAAATTGTTGCGCTATGTGACGTGAGGAGAAAAAATCCAAAAATTTAGCTGTCATTTGTTATTGTCAAATGTCAACACAAAAAAATAAAAATCGAAAAATAAAATCAGGTATATAAAAATTTAAATATTATATTATATCAAAATAATATAATTATATCCACCAGCTCCAAATACACCAGCTCCAAAACTAGAGGACTTTATTACGGCCAAGGAATCAAGGATAGTGCAAATTTGCTTGAAAACGATATTTCGTATGAATGAGTTGGAGTTCAAAACTATGCTTGTTCGATGTATCGCTCATCTTAGCCTTAGCTATAAGAATACGGCAAATCAAAATTTGGCCCGAGATATTAAAATTTTACTAACCGTTCTCGAGTGAGTTTTCTATTACTTATTAAATTACAAGTCAAATGAAACTATACCAATGGCTCTTTGGCTCGAATATTTTAATTTTCTTAACTAACTAGAATTTTGACTGAAAAATAAATATTTTGTTTACTTATGCTTATAATAATTATTAATAAAAAAAAAATATATTGTTTTTCAAAAAAATTGTTTATTTATTTATTATAAATTCAGTTTTACTTTTAAAAGTAACATTAATGAAATTTTGTTTATCGCAAATCTTCATTATCATCACTATCAACAAATCGAATTAGAATTTCTTTATTATTTAAAGAATAATATTAATAAATATGAATTAATTTTTTAGACCTATTAAATGTCAGGCTATTTCGAATTAGGCAAGGAATTTGACCCCGATTTGAAAATATCCGTTCAATCTGCGCTGTCGATGCTGGAAGATTTAATAATTTCAGTGCTAAGTTGGATACGTTTGGGTGGCTTCGTTGCAGTGTTCAAAAAAATGTCTGGATTCTTTGAGTATAATGTTTGGAAAATTCCACTTTGTTTTTGTAAATGTGCCAATCCTCAATCCTCAAATTTTCGTGGCCAATTAAATTTGTCAGACACCAAAATAGTCATGGCAAATATATCAAAATTTATTTTTGATAAAGATTTAATCGAAAGCGTACAAAACTCAAAAGAATTGTTTGATCCCATATGTAATCTTATAAACACTTTCCAACGTGGAAAAACTACTTTAGCGAATGCTGGTTTTATGTGGCGATCATTTAACGTGCAGGTAAGATTTAGAGATAAACTACAAATATTTTTCGAAAAACGCCAGCTTATTATGTGCATCCTTATTACGATAACGACCTTTTAATTGATAGTCAAATGGATAAAATCAATCAGTTTTAACAAATTTAAATGGCCAAGGAAATGAGGATTGGCTCATTTACAAAAACGAAAGTGGAATATCCCATACTTTATACTCAAAAGAAATAAGAGATCCACAAGATTTTTGGAGCACTGCAGCGATAAGCCACCCAAACTTATTCAACTTTGCACTGAAATTATTAAATCTTCGATCACATTCGAAACTTGTCCCTCCCTAGTCGAAATTTTTTATCAAACAGACTCTTAGGGATTAACTACGATAGCTGTCTTAAAGAAATTCGTGCAAACCTATCTGAAAACTCCGTAATATTAATCGACGGATATTTCTTCTTTTATGATTAATATGATACAAATTTATGTTTCGTATATTAAGGTTTGCGACTTTACTAAGGTTTTTAAATACGCGTTTGATTTTATACAATATTATACGTTTTATACAGTAATTTAAGTATATAACCATTTTTTACGTAAAAAATGTATAAAACAGTTTTTTACATACAATTGCACAACACTGGCTGGAAATAGATCACTACATCACCTTTCAGAAAAACTAAACAAATTTATAGGTATCTTGAGCCGTTTTTTAGCTACAAGCCGTTTTCCTTGACTTGTATGAGGTAAATTTTACGCAATGTTTAATTTCGGTTCTTAATTTTTACGCATTTTTAATGTAATTTAGAAAATTAAGTTCTTGATCATGTTTTATTTTATTAAATTTAAATTAAAATAATTTTTTTGAATAAAGTAATTTTTAATATAAATACTTTAACTGCGAATTTATCACTATATCTTCCTATTAGAATCTTATTATTTCTTATTAGACTTTGGTGTAGCAGTGTAACACACATACATACACACAGCCGTGGAATCCGTGGAAAACTTCACACTCGTACAAGAAAAATATTATTTTTTTTCTATTTTTTTTTCATTTAGATACAAATATTTATTTTTTCAAAGAATTTTATCTAAAGTGGAAGATAAAAGATATAATTTTTTTAGTTCTTCATTATGCGTTGAAGATTGGTTACTAGTTTTTTTCCCTTTGACCATCTCAACATAATGATTTATTGCGAAACTTCTTGAGAAACTCATAATTTCTACACGATTTCAAGTGTTCGGGGCTGGTGAAATCATCGAGGTAATACTTCCGTTGATGATGATTGGGAAGTTTCAGGCAGAGATAACATAATAATAGCGCTAAGTCAAGAATTGTGAAACAAATTACGAGATTCTGACGGAATTCAATATAATAAAAGGATATACAGTGTTTTAAAAAGTTATATGTGGGCTGATTTACTAGCTGCTGAATTTTATAAACTGACGCGAATATCTTGTGCTTTAAGATTTAAAAACGGAAAGTGCTCACCACCTAACAGTAAAAGGTAAATGTATAAGCAAGGGCTGTCGAAATACATTTCAGGGGTTTGTAGATCACAAACCATTTAGGTTTCCATGCTACCTCAGAGTAAGAACTCGAGACACTCTGTTCAAAAATCATGAAGATGTCATTTGATCTTGTAGATATTTTAAAAGACAAATTATTGAAGAACAAACACACAAGTTGGGATGTGGAAATTGGACTAAACACCAAGTTGTGGCCCATGGACTTCATTACGGTCGCCTCTCACCTAATATGCCAAAACCTAAAGTTGATCGTGAATGTAAAAATAATTTTGTAACTAAACTCCCTCATGTGGATGCAAAAGATGGACAAGATGTTGTTTATATTTTTGAAAGAATGCGATACATTCATTTATTTTCGGAGTTTATTCAGGACGTTAAACCAGACGATTTTTCGTCTTTTCCGAGGGAACTTCCGCGCAGTCAGTTTCCATTTCAATTGGACAAAATCGGGTCACATTTTTTATGCGATTGTTTTAAATATTGAAGGCATTTCTATCTCTGTTCATCAACTTATAATTGAAAACCAAAGTATAAATTTGTTTATTTGGTGGCTAAAACAGTGGCTCAAGTTAGGAGCATCAAAACCAGCAGAGGCTCATTGTGATGGATCAAAAGCTTTACTTAATGCTATCTCGTTTGCTTTTAATGATCAAGAAGTTAAAAACTATACCTCTACTATGTTTTTACGAGCTACTAACGACCCAGTTCATTTTCAGGGATGGGCGATTACGCGTCGACTACTAGTTTTTACATGATTTCGTAGACAACTCGTCGATAACGTCGACTACTCGTCGACAACATCGACAACTCGTCGACAACGTCGACTACGTCGACAACGTCGAGAACTACTTGATAAATTAATTTACGCCATCTATCGAAACTTATAATAAAACTCAGCATGAATTGTCTGTATACTACTGAGTGATAGCTGACACTTTATTTATGAAACATACTGTGCCTAATATTGATGTCATAAATTGCGTAATAAATTGATAATTATCCATCATCGATAAACAATTGTTTGACAATCGAAAAAAGTTAATTTAAATTTGCGGATTTTAATAAAATTTGAGTGTATAGTGATTTAGCTCGTATGCAATTTTCAAGCTTCTGCCATTCATAACTATACGCAGTGAATGAATAGTTAATTTATGATTTATAATGACGGTTTATATAATTTTCATAATTTTGCAAACAATTGTTTGACAATCGAAAAAAGTTAAATTAAATTTGCGGATTTTAATAAAATTTGAGTGTATAGTGATTTAGCTCGTATGCAATTTTCAAGCTTCTGCCATTCATAACTATACGCAGTGAATGAATAGTTAATTTATGATTTATAATGACGGTTTATATAATTTTCATAATTTTGCAAACAATTGTTTGACAATCGAAAAAAGTTAAATTAAATTTGCGGATTTTAATAAAATTTGAGTGTATAGTGATTTAGCTCGTATGCAATTTTCAAGCTTCTGCCATTCATAACTATACGCAGTGAATGAATAGTTAATTTATGATTTATAATGACGGTTTATATAATTTTCATAATTTTGCTTTATTGTGGTAACTTCGAATAAGATTAATTATTCGTCTACATATATATAAATTAATAAATAAAAGACACTATTTAGTTAAAAATTTCATTTTAGTGACAACTTTTATTAAATTTTAACCCTTTGAGAACTGGTGTCAATAGATGTTTGACATGTTGTTATAGTCATGTTCCGCTTTACTATTTCCGTGTATTTGGTGTGTTATGTATTATATCTGTTCTATTACTATTTGAAAATCAACATTTGTTCTGTGTTTGAGTGTAATAATACTAAATTTGGCAGAGCTATAATTATTTTTGTTCCAAACGTTCCCGCCAAAATATTACTTCCACATAAGGTAAGCAAAAAATTAATTTTTATGTAGTATAATATTGTTTTAAAGTTAAAATCATTTATATTTCTTGTTCGTGAATGTCGTAAATATGCACTACAGAAAAAATTATAAAGGTTTTATTCGATTTCAAGCTCTTACGATAGTTAAAATAGACGACGACGTATGTTGACAAATCGCGTGAAAAGTAATGGACACATTTTTCTTTAAGTCATCATATGTGGACTAATTGCGTAAAACATTGCATTTGTTTTGTTCCACTTGAAGTTTTGTCAACACAACATGAAATTAAAAGATTTCAAATTGAAATTAGGATGCTGTCTCACCAAAATGAGATTCAAAAAGCTTCCAACAAAAGGAAAAATGATGAACCATCGATTACAACAGCAACACCTGTACGATTTACGGTAATTCGTCTAGAAAATGAAGTCCGGTTTGATGGAGGGGACCATTTGCTTTTATCCAAGAAAGCCACTCGACTAAATACATTCAAATTTGTTTGAATATTACAACCGTTTAGTCGGATTGTCGACATACGTAGGTTGACAAAAGCTAATGCCGGAACCGTGCACCGGAGGTCAATTTGGTCAACGGATTTGAATTCAGCGCCGTTCAATTAGTTAAGTACCATCATAACTGATTTAATACTTATAAGGGTTTGGGGCCGAGTTTCAAAGGGTTAAGAAACTTTAAAAAAAATATTATTATAACAGTGAAAGTAATGTCAAAATATTGACAGATTTTTTCTATGTTAAGCACTCAACGATAATAGTATTAAAACAAAGTTCTTGGTGATGTGCATGTGATCAGCAATCTTTTGCATCTCTGTAGCTGGAAGTTGACTCGTTTATAGATTTTATTGCAGTTGGCTGAATTCACCACCGCCGATATAATTCTAGATCGAATCCCTCCGCACATGTTAATTGACTTTGATTAAATGTTCGCTTAGAAATTTATTAGTTTTGTTTTTGTTTTTCTAGTTATTGTTAGCCAAAGAAGAAATACCTTGTGTACGAGTATGTGCACTTGATTCATTAGCCTATGCGTGGTAGTGGTAGATGAATTGCCACGCAGTGATTTTAACGTTTTCCCAGAATATATTTTACCTGCAATAGCGACTCAAGCGGGCACGAGAGAAAGTGGCCAATGAAATCTTACCACAGTTCAAACCGTCAACCGACCTATCTGCCCGAAGATAATCCGGCTGATTACACATATTTCTTTATGTATTCGAGGATTGCATCCCTGTAGCTCGAAGTTGTCTAGCTTATAAATTTTATTGTAGTTGGCTGAATTTACAACTGCCGTTATAACTTTATATCAAATCTCTCCGTAGCTGTACATTGTAAGTGCCTTTGATTAAATATTCGCTTAGAAATTTATTAGTTTTGTTTAAAAATTGTTAACTAAATTAACGAAAATTAATAATAAATATGAGGTGAAGTATACAAAAAATCTTTAAAAAATACGGCTGCATGAAAACTTGAAGCACACACATAATTTTAATGACTTTTATAAGTATTTACTGGTCAATGCTATAACTATGAATTTGTATTTTAGAAATCATTGTAAGTTAGAATCCAATGTAATTTTGGAATAGTCCTAGATAATGGTGATGTTGACAAAACTTCTACGAATTGTACCATTAATTTTCTGGATGAAGATATGTCTGTTTCAGCAAATTTTTAGCGAATGGTACTTTTACAATTGTCTAAGCGTCCGTTGCAAGAGGCGCTATTGCAGGTAAAACATATTCTGGGAAAACGTTAACATCGCTTCGTGGCAATTTGGCTAGCAATACAACAAAAACCAAAACTAATAAATTTCTAAGAGAATAATTAATAAAAGGCACTTACAAAGTTACAATGTACGGCTACGGATGGTTTCGATATAGGATTATAACGGCGGTTATGAATTCAGCCAACTGCAATAAAATTAACTAGCTAGATAAATTAAATATAGCTATATGTTTAAATTATTATTATAACTAAAATAAATAAATTTTTATACAGTCAAGAGGACTTGAGAAGAGGGCGCGTAAAGCCTAAATCTATTGAAATATTTGAAATATTCAATAGTTTTAGATAGATGTCTTTAGTTCAGAGATTTTAAATTTATTTGTAATTTATAAAATGCTTGTAAAACTGACAGAATTGGATTTAAGTAATTTTTCACAAATTTTAATAGTGCGGTTAACGAAAAATAATTAAAAATTAAGTTTTTAATATCATTTTCTTAGTTATCGACGTTGTCTACGTTGTTGACGTTTGGAAAGCAAAAAATTGGTATGTAATCTATGTGCTAGAACTTCGTAGATTACCTTACGTAATCTACCCGCCCATCCCTGTTCACTTTACAAGGTCTGCTATTTACACTTACATACGTTTGGATGTCGCACACCTTATTAAAATGGATTGTCGATGGCCCTGTTTTAAAAATATACGCCACACAAGAGTACGAAAGTTTTTCCTTTATTGTGTAGCCACCCGTGGCGAGCTGCAGCTATCGGGGGGTCACAGGTGGTGGATTGTGAACGGCCTATCGATAGGTAGGTTAGCGGTGAATTAAATAAGCCGTCCCCAACCGCAGCTCTGCTGGAAGGAGAGTCTCAGAGAACGGGGGAGTGGTTAACCTCTGTTCACTAAATTCTGAGTGCCTATGATACCCAGTAGGGAAAGGCGAATTGATGGCGCCATAAAACCATCGACCACAACCACGGTGAACTGAGCGTCACGTCTCCCTGCGCTCTCGAGCCTCCAGGTAGTGAGTAGGGAACCCTATAAACGGTAATCCCCTGAATGAAATGGGTCCTATTTGTTTGGGATATCCATATAGATGGGTGAATGAGTGAGTGGATGTTGGGGGGCGGGGGCGTGGAAGGCGGGGTACTCGGTGAGCTAATGGGCTGGATTAAGGTGTTATGCGACCCGTGCTGATGATCGACTAGACTGGGGGCCCATTTAACAAAGCCCAGTCGTGAACGGAGCCCTCTGGATACCTGGCGACCTCCAGTTGTATTTAGCTTTACCTGCGTATACGGATCTCTGCGCAGGTGGACGTATTTCTCCGATACTCGTGGGAATATATGGAAGATTTAAAAAATAATAAAAATAAGGGGACCGGTACCCACCAAAAACCAGGAAGTACTATAGAGGGGAGTAACTCTAACCAACAAGGTGGGGCTCCCTCAACTGAGGCAAGGGTAAGCAACACCATGACATCGAAGCCAGGTGGAAACGGAACTGCCAAACAGAACAGTGGGGGACCGAGAGAGATCCCTCCATCAAAACGACGGTACAGAGAAAGACGGTCGGCATTTAGAGTTCTGGAGAAACTGGCTGCGACCCCTGAGGGGCAGCTTACAGTTGCGCAGAAGGAATCTGTAGCATGGGCTAAGAAAACTGTCGGCTGCGATAGCTCGGAGAGGATCCTTGTGTCTAAAAGACAGAGGCCCCAGGATGAGCTTGAAGCAGAAGGCAGTAAGCGGGCCAAAGTGCAAGCAAACATGACGTCGGGTGCTCCTAAGGAGCAGAAACTGAAATTATTCAGTGAAATCCTGAAGGAGCACGTGCTGGTGCTAGCCGTCATTGACAAAGGTCAGGAAGATGGGAGCATCACGTCGGAAAAGTGGAGGGTAGTGTATAATGCACTAAACTCCATTTTCTTGAGGATCCTTAGAGAAAATCCGGGATCCCCCCCGTCCTGCAGAGATGCGGGATGGCACCAAGGGCGCGTTAAGCTAACTGCGTGCTCAGACCAGAGATCGGTCGATCTCTATAAAAGAGCAGTGACCGAGGTAGGCGAGGTGTGGCCGGGCGCGAGGCTGGAAGCAGTCAGCAGAGGGGAAATCCCGAGCAGGCCGCGAGCACGCGTCTGGTTACCAACCGAGCCGGATAAGCCAGAGGAGGTCATTGAGATTATCCGGGCCAGTAATCCCGATCTTCCAACGGAAGGATGGAGGATTGTGAAGCAGGAGGAGGCTAAGGTGGGCTTTAGATTGGCAATCATGCTGATCAATAAGGAATCCTTGGTTTCCCTTGCTAGATCTAAGGGAGTAATCAACTTCGGTTTCGGGTCGATCACTCTTAAAGTTTATAGGAAAGACGAGGTCGATAAGGGCGCGGAAGACCAGCCTGGGGGCGACGTAGAACGGACCCGGCAGGAAACGGTCAAGCGGGCTGAGGCCGACCAGAATAGCCGTTCCGATATTTCGGACGAAGTGAAGTTGGTGATGGGAGGCAGCCTCCTCTCTCTGAAGTCCGATGTGGGCAACCCGTCGAACACACGACGAGAGGGGGTTTGCGACCAAACCAACGAGCCAAATGACACTATCCTGATGCAGGAAGTGCATGAAGTGGTGAGTAAGGTAGATTACAATGGTTAGCATTGTACAAATAAACCTGCACCACACGAAGGCTGCCTCGGCAGCCCTCGTGCTCAGACTGACTAAGTCAGATGAGGACTTGGTGTTAATCCAAGAACCTTGGATTAATAATAACAGGATCTGTGGCCTCGGAATGAAAGGGTATAAATTATTATACTCAAGCAACTCTGAAAAGATCAGATCGTGTATCTTAGCGAAAAATAATTTGAATATTTTTCTTCTTCCACAATTTAGTAGCGGGGACGTTACGGCGGTGGGCGCTGAGGTAGGCTGTGAAAAACTATGGCTAGCCTCAGCCTACATGGATCGCGAGAAGGAGGTTCCACCGGACAACCTGGGGGAACTGATCCGGGAAGCAGGTCAGAAAAAGGTAGGTGTGATACTTGGATGTGATGCAAACGCGCATCACACAATCTGGGGAAGCACAGACATTAATGAAAGGGGTGAGTTATTTTTTGATTACTTATTAAATACTAACCTTGTAGTTTGCAATATTGGGTGTGAACCAACATTCATTGTTAGAAATCGACAGGAGGTTCTAGATGTAACTTGTGCGTCAGAAACAATTTTTGATATGATCAGTGGGTGGAGAGTGGCGAAAGAGCACTCATTCTCTGATCACCGATATATTACATATAACCTCAACATCAAACCTGTTACCCGGAAAGCCTTCAGGAATCCCAGAAGGACAAACTGGAACAAATATGGGGAGGTGTTGAAGGAACTATTGCCGCTGGAGGTTCCTGGACTTCCGGCGACAGTAGAGGAATTAGATGGCATGGTTGATATTGTCACAAAGGCATGCAATCTTTCATTTAATGCTGCGTGCCCCCTAATAAAGGCTAGGGGCAGGCAGAAACCGATATGGTGGACCACGGGGTTGAGAACCTATCGGAGAGCGTGTAGGACAGCCTTTAATAAGGCTAAGAACACCAGGGAAAATCGAGATTGGGATTCCTATAAGGAAGACCTGAGAAAATACAAAAAAGAGTTGAGGAGGGCACAAAGGGGGTCTTGGAGACTCTTCTGTTGTAGAATGGAGGAGGTCTCCGAGACTTCTCGCCTAAGGAAAATTCTATCTACTAACCCAACCAGTCCTAGTTACTTAATTAGGCCGGACGGGTTATGGACAGCTTCAAGTGCGGAATCATTGGAGCTTCTCATTGAGACCCATTTTCCGGGAAGCGTTGATGACTCGATGGAGCCTGAAGCTCATCGAGGAACACCTTTAACAGATGTGGATGGCATCGTGGACAGGAAACGAATCCTGTGGGCGCTGAATGGTTTTAAGCTTTATAAATCGGCAGGCCCGGATCGGATTATACCAGCAGAGATCCAAAGGAACTCTGCAGTAATCCTTCCCTGGCTGGAGGTTATCTTCAGGGGATGTCTGCAATTGGTCTATATTCCCAGGAAATGGACGGAGGTCAGAGTGGTTTTTATCCCGAAATCGGGAAAAAGCTCACAGGCTTATCCAAAGGACCTGAGGCCTATAACTCTATCATCCTTTCTGTTGAAAACCTTGGAAAGATTAATAGACGTACTTATTCGAACAAAAGTTGATCCGAGGAATTGGGCAATGTCTCAGCATGCGTACTGTAAGGGAAAGTCGGTGGACACAGCTCTGCACGATCTAGTACGCATGATTGAGAAGACAATTTACTCGCAAGAGTTCTGTATGGTAGCATTTCTCGACATTGAGGGTGCCTTTAATAATGTAAAAACGGAGGCGATCATGGAAGGATTGTCATTTTTGAAGGTGGATTATCCTATAAGTAGGTTGATAAATCAGATGCTGGTAAGCAGGATTATTATCTCGGAACTAGGAGAGTCCACCATTAGAAGGCGGGTGGTTAGAGGAACTCCGCAGGGAGGAGTGATGTCCCCCTTTCTTTGGAGTGCAGTGGTGAATGGATTGCTGTTGGAACTGGAGAAAGAGGGGATGGGGGTTGTAGCGTATGCAGATGATGTAGCGATAGCTGTCTCAGGCAAATATCTGGATACGATTAGGGATGTTATGCAGAATGCACTCCTGATCGTTACGAAATGGGCCGGCAAATGCGGATTAGGGATCAACCCGTCCAAGACAGAGCTGGTACTATTTACTAAGAAATATAAAATTCCGGTAGTTAGCCCTCCTACTGTGAACGGCATTAGACTGGCTTTTGCTGACAGAGCGAGATTTTTGGGCATACTCTTGGACAGTAAGCTCAGCTGGAAGCCTAACATTGTAGAAAGGGTGAATAAGGCTAATGTAGCCATTTACTCGTGTAGAAACGCAATAGGGAAGAAATGGGGTTTGAAACCAGAGCTGGTACACTGGCTCTATACCGCAGTGGTAAGGCCTGTGCTGATGTACGGGGTGGGCGTGTGGTGGCCAGCTCTGGAAAAGGTAACCTACATAAGGATGTTGGAGAAGGTGCAAAGAACGGCCTGTGTGCTTATAAGCGGGGCGCTTAGGACAACACCTACACGCGCTTTAGAGGTTATGTTCCACCTTATTCCAATCGAACTTTTTGGTAAGCAGATGGCAGCCAATGTGGCTACTAGGCTCTCGGCTGTCTCTCAGTGGAAGTCTCTTCAGGTGGGACACTCGACGATAGTTAGATCACTAAGGGAAGAACTGGCGAATCTAGATTATATTAAACCAACGTTGTGCTTTGATATAGGTTTCCGGATCATCTGTCCTTCTAGGGAATCCTGGAGGAATGGATCAATACGGGAAAACGAGGCACTGACATTTTTCACGGCGGCTCTAAGCTAGACGGCAAAGTAGGAGCTGGAGTCTTCTGTGAGAAGCTCAATGTTAATATTTCTGTTCGTCTCCCTGACTACGGCAGCGTGTACCAGGCTGAAGTGGTGGCGATAGGGGAAGTCGTGACATGGTTGAAGCATAACGTGGTATCTGTTAGGGATATCGCGATTTATGTGGACAGTCAAGCGGCACTCAGGTCACTAGAGGCGGTTTCTCTGAAGTCACGGGTGGCGCTGGATTGCCGATCATCTCTTAATGAGATGAGCGAGTATTTCAGTATCCAGATGATCTGGGTCCCTGGTCACTTGGACGTCACGGGAAACTGCAGGGCAGACGAACTAGCTAGGTACGGTACGACTCTCCAGATGCAACCGGAAAGGGCAGGTCTGGGGAGGCCTATAGCAGCGCTCAAATTGACGCTCAGTAAAAAGGCAATCGCCTTAACAGATGAGAGGTGGACCAACACTCTCACGTGCAGGGTAGCAAAATAGGTTTGGCCAAAACTGGACCTGCGGCGCTCCAAGGCACTTGTATCCCTGGGAAAACGAGATTTAGGATTGGTCGTAGGGATACTAACAGGACACTGCCATTTTGGTGAACATGCGAGAAGGCTGGGTCTAGAGACGAATGACTTTTGTAGAAGTTGTATGGACGAAGAGGAGGAAGAGACGCTAGTTCACTTCCTATGCTCATGTCCGGCACTATCATACAAAAGACGTAAGTACTTGGGTGTGTACAACATGGACAGCCTTTCTGAACTCGCGGACTGTAGGGTGCGAGATATTTTACGCTACATCAGTAGCTCTGGTTGGTTTCAGCGGGAGTAAGGGGAGATTGGATCCTGTGGTATCACAATGGGCCATTATTGGCCTAAGTGTGCGATAGCAGCCACTCTAACCTAACCTAACCTTATTGTGTAGCCCTTATGATCGACTATGAGAGTTTGAATCAATTTTAGAAGGAATTTTAACTTACTTGTGTTGTGGCTCTCTAGGAATTTCAAAATTAAGAAATTCAACTGGAAATGTTGTAAAAAACGCTCGGTTGATATTAGATTTTTTTATTTCGGACAAGACAATCCATTTTGATAAAATGCTTGAACAGGAGCTGTTCTGTTGAAATGCAGCTAAAACGTTAAAAGCTATTGGTACTGATCCAAATGCTTTTTATTCGGAAGAGTTTATTACTCGATTGATTTCCGTTGCAATCAAATTTCCACTTTGGACAGGGGCATGTTTACCATATAAAGTACCTCACGCGACGACTAGCTGTACGGAAGAATTTTTTAATGATAAAAAACATAGAGCTTTGGTTTTGTTGAAGCGTCGTCTACGGGCTGATATATTTTTAAAAATAGAACACAATGATTGCACTGGAAGTGCTGTAATATTTCAGTCGAAACTGATTAATTGATTAAACTGATTACTACGCAAAATAATAAATCTTTGTGTTTGAAGCCAATTTTTTTTTTGAAATTGGTAATTTGATCAACTAACGTAGATGTTAAAAATTATTTTTCAATTCCGTATTAGTTGCAATTTAAAAATTGTTAGTCACCAGTACGTTTATTTTAAACAAGCGTGCTTTTCTAACCTTAAAGGTTTGATACCATTCGTTACTTAAACTAATCCAAAGCATCTTAAACTTGTTAGCAGTGGTGACCTTTATTGGAAGGAGCTGCCTGCAACTACGCATCGTGCAAGAAGTGGCAAAACAAAATAAAAACACGAACGAACATCCAGTTAGCAATGCTGTGAAAATAATTGTAGCAAAATTAGCTATGAAGCTGTTAGAAAATTATCATCTTATGGATATTAAAGATAATTGACACACCATATCGGCTGACAACTTTTATTATTTTTATAATATATTTGAATCTTTTGAATTGATATCTTCTCAGTTTCAAAATGAGCCTTTTTAGATATCTTAAGCCACATTTTCAAACAGTCCAAGTCGGTGTTTGGAAAACCGCATAAGTACACATATAATCGATATTCCTATGATTAAAATTATTTATCGCCACGCATATGTTTCCGAAAGGTCAAAAACCATTAATTATATAGAAATTGTGAAATACCCTACGGTAGAGGAAGCGATCGCTCGATCGGCGATAGTTGTAATACATGGACTATATCACAATGGCGAATTACGTGGTGAAACAAAATAAACTTTTCTAAAAGTTAAAAATTATAGCTTAAACCCTACCTTACTTTTCACCACATTACCCTAGGCGCCGTCTATAACTATCACTGAAATGAACACTGCACTGACACTATATTTAGATACGCATTTTGTACCGAAAATGAAAACACTTTTGTACATAAACACTTCACACAAATCACTAAATGTAAATACTAAACAAGTAACGGATTACCGTATAAACTTTTCCTGCTCGAAACTTGATAAAAATTTTCGTTCAAAATTAATTTTAAAACAAGACTCAATCACTTAAAAATCTAGATATAACTGAGCATAAAAGTAGCATTTCAATCAAGTCAATCCCGTTATCAAGTCTGTAATACAAATGTGTGTGTGTGTAAAATTGTAAATAAATTTGGAATAAATGCAAAACCGGAATATTTTGTATTTACATCGAATTCATCTATTGTAGATGTATTGTTTTGCATCATATTTAGGTATTAGTTGATGTAATAGTGGGAAATCGAAGTTGTACTATCATGATAGCAAAATATTTCACGACAGCAATAATCCACGAAAGAACAATGTCCACATATACGTTGCAGATTTAATTACTTTTGATCAAATAGATTAACCACCACATACTAAAATAATTATTTACTATCACGGGCATTTTGAAATTGTGATGATGTACTTGTGAGGAGAAACACGGTAACGGTAACAGCAAACTATGGAGAGCTTTTTAACATAGGGTTTGTCTAGTGCAATTCAGTTTAACAGTGCCCAATATATTACTAACAAAGTTGATAATAACTGTTAATCACTTTCTGATCCGGAACTAATAAGTGGCTTTTTAGGTTTGATATAAGAAGAATGGAACACTAAGGAAGTGGCTTGCCGATACGTATACTTTCTTTGCAGAAATGTAAGAAAGTGTGGTCCCATAAAAACTTCCCGGGCCGGAAATAGTTGTTTATGCTTTGAGTTTGTAATGGTAAATTGAACTTTGGCCACATATATAACTGTCTAAGGTAAATATCTTTAATTTCTGAGAAATTTATGCACGAGTACAAGAAACATATTATTTTTTTTTTTTCCATTTAGATACAAATATTTCTTTTTTCAAAGAATTGGATCTAAAGTGGAAGACATAAGATTTGGTTGGAATTTTTGGTTTGGAATTTTTTTGGTTCTTCATTATGCGTTGAAGATTGGTTACTAGTTTTTTTCGTTTGGTCATTCCAACATAATGATTTGTGGGGAAAATTCTTGAGAAACTCATAATTTCTACATGATTTCAAGTGTTCGGGGCTGGTGAAATCATCGAGGTAATACTTCCGTTGATGATGATTCGGATGCCTCAGGCACACATAACATAATTTTATCACTAAGTGAAGAACTGTGGAACAAATTAAGAGGTTCGGACGCAATTCAATATAATGAAAGGAAGTACAGTGTTTTAAAAAGTTAATTGTGGGCTGATTTACTACCCGCGATGAATTTTATAAACTGATGCGAATATCTTGTGCTTTCGGATATAAAAATTCTAAAATTTACGAAAATGAGGAAAGTGCTCACCACCTAACAGTAAAAGGTAAATGTATAAGCAAGCGCGAAATACATTTCTGGGGTTTGTAGATCACAAACCATTTAAGTTTCCATGCTACCTCAGGAAATTGGTCTAAACGCCAAGTTGCGGCCCACGCACTTCATTACGGTCGCCTACCACCTAATATGCCAAAACCTAAAGTTATTCGTGAATGTAAAAATGATTTTCTAAGTAAACTCCTTCATGTGCATGCAAAAGACGGACAAGATGTTGTTTATACTTTTGAACGAATGCGATAAAATCATTTATATCCGGAGTTTATTCAGGACGTTAAACGAGATGATTTTTACGTATTTTCCGAGGGAACTTCCGACCGTATTTCAATCGATGGTACTTGTAGTATCGCAAAAGAAATAAAGCAGCCAAAAGTCTATACCGCTACTATATTTCTACGAGCTACTAACCAGTGCTGACATGTTCTACCATCACATTTTCGATACTTTATCGAAGATTATGTCTCGCTTCTTTAGAATAAAATGTGACACTATTTCACATTTTATATCGTTTACCAGGTTGCTAGATTAAAAAATTGTGATATTCTACTCTATTTGTATCACGAAATAATTTGTTTTCGATACTTGAACGAAATTAGAGAAAGACAATTTGTTCGCATTTGTACTAGTAGGTTGCGATAGCAATAGAACAAAAATAATTCATAAATGAAACAGTTGACCATTTTAGTTTAGGAAAACGAGAAATAAATTTCGATAAAGTATCGAAAATGTGATGGTAGAACATGTCAGCACAGTTCATTTTACAAGGCCTGCTATTTACACTTACATACGTTTGAATGTCTCACACTTTATAAAAACGGTTTGTCGATGGCCCTGTATTAAAAATATACGTCACACAATCGTACGAAAGTTTTTCCTTTATTGTCTAGCCCTTATGATCGACTTTCAGAGTTTAAATCAATTCGTAGGGTATTTCACCTTATTTGTGTTGAGCCACTCAACGAACTACAAAATTCATAAACTCAAACTAGAACTGTTGTGAAAAATGCTCGGTTGATATTGGAATCACTTATTTCGGACAAGACAATCCATTTTTATAAAATGTTAGAACAGGAGGACGTCACTTTTGAAGCTTCTGCCTTTAAAACCAATAAAAATAAAGAAGAAGAACATAAAAACTTTTACTACCATATGGTAAAAAATGAATACAATCCACTAAGAGACTTTGTTAAAAATTTGCAGATGCAGCTAAAACATTAAAAGTTTTAACTTGATTGATTTCCGTTGCTGTTTAATTTCCACTTTGGACAGGATCATGTTTACCGTGTAAAGTACCTCACGCAACGACTAGCTGCTCGGAAGGATTTTTAATGATAAAAAATATAGATTTTTTAATAAATGCAAGGGTCCTCTATGGGCTGATATATTTGTAAAAATATAACACAATGATTGCAACGGAAGTGCTGCAATATTTTATTTGAAAATGATTAATTGTAAAGGAAAGAAAACTGGTATCTACGTCTACAGGTATCTGGAAAAAAGGGCAAATCTGTCTCAAATAATATTGATATGATGTATTAGATAATTGTGATGACAAATTGCATCTTGAACCGCTATTACTTTTGACGAATATGCCTACAAAGGAGCTTACGTTCCAAGAAGGATGTGCCATAAACATGAAACTAGGATTTTATTTTACACCTCAACCCGACATCGCATATCAAAACAAAAATATTACTTCCAATATAAATCGGTACAGGTCTCAATTTTCACCCCTCTGAATTAATTAGATATGTGGAGTAGCGTCGATCAAATTTGGGGAATGTGTTTTTCCTCAAATCCAAGCATTTATATAAATACCATAACTGCGAATGTGGGTCTTACCCAAAATCAAAGGCAATGGTATACTTAAATCACAAGTTGATATGGAAAAAAGGTTTTGGAAAGTTGAAGGATACGATACGTGTAATGGAAAGACAAGGTACAACTACATGTAGTACAGGTGATTCTCCATCATGGAGAAATGGCAACAACGGGTCTACAGTGCAAATTAAATGAATTTCCAACAACGATAAATTTAAATGGAAAACATCGGTACGTTATTTATTTGGTATATCAATAAAATGAACACACTAAATTCCACCACAAATACAAATTTTAATTTAGCATCCATTTCCATCACTCCTAACGTACCTGGTTCATATTAAATTGGCTCACTATATCTAAGGAAGAAATCCATCAGCCAATTTATGCATGAAAAAAATATTTGTCAGTTCAGTGAACAAAACATTTTTGTTCAATTAAATTTTATTTCGACCAAATGTCGAGTCAATAGACGGTGGTGAAAAATTTCCTAAAACTTTCCTAAATTTAAAATCGCTTGATAGTATTAGTGAATCTTTCAACTATTGCTTATAATAAAGCATTCAACAAAATAATTGAATATAATGATTAAAATAATTGCTAGTAATAATTATTACCAACCGAGAGCTGTAATAAAAAAATTATTGTTTAAAAATCTAAAATAACCAAATAATAAAAAACTAACACTATCAATTTTATTTTAAAATTATGATTCAAACTAAAACGTCCGTAAAGAACTGAAATTACTTTGAGATCAATTAAATAGATCAGAACTCATGATTTTGCCTCCACTAACTATCTTAGGATTCGAAGGTTTAAGATAAACAAAAAGTTTTAAAAAAATCAATTGGGGGACTAGGGGTACGATTTCCAAAACTCCAATAAGTAAATTGTACATACAAATTAATTCGATTTGCTTTCATAATTATGTTTGTTCTACCAATATTCAGATCATGTTTGGCCCATTCGAGATGCACACACAGTTTGAGGAAATTCTCTTGGCAGTAACAGAGTCAAATGTGCCGAAAACCACCACTTGTCATATGTTGAATGGGAAAATTTCAATATATCCGTTCCAGAAACCACTGTTAGGTCTTGGCCATGAATGAGACTAATATTTTTAGATGATGAAAATTTTTGGAAAATACACCAGGAAAGTCGACAATTTGGTCAATAATTTTGTTTGAAAAATGGCAAAGATGGCGTCGACGTTCAGTTTGATAGTTATTATTTCATAAGAACAAAAAATTCCGCCTTTAATATTGATATTTTGTCAAAAATAATTAAATTGAATGCGATAGTTCAGTGTGTTATCGGTGTCATATTTTCGTGCAATCAAAATTTATCAATTTAAATTTATTTAAGTTAGTTGCAATTTGGTGTTTTGCAAACATTGAATTAATATTACTTCGTGATTTATTTCTTTGACAAAAATGCCTCCGGTGAGGCGTCGAAATATTGGGCGGCATACGCGGAACGCAAGCCAGCTACTTGATCGTCGAGTCGCTCAACGGATGAAGAGCGTAGACACCGTTTGGAAGCAAATCGAATTTGATTTTCCCAAGCGCGGGTTATAATGATTCCGGAGCAACGGATACAGTCGAGTTCGACTCGCTCAGTTGGAACGTACGCACAAAATAATTAGGAACGTCGACCAAACGGACGGCTAAACGTAATTCGAAATGATGTTTGGTTTTCAGATACGATCCAACAGTCGATTACGGTCGATTTTGGACCAATGAACACTGTTTGTCAACATTGCAATGCTTTGAGATTTTGACACGAACCGCCAGAATTATATGTTGTCCGAGCGGAACGGTCAAATTACCACAATTGGCACCTCCACCAAATCCACTGGTATCATTGCTTTCTGGCCAAGAACCTCGGTCAAAGTACATCTTGTAGAATATACAAAAGTACAACGGTTCATTCGAAATGACATCATTTAGGATGAATACTATTGAAGCACGAGGTATTACCCCAACTTCTAGGGTAAATCATTTTTCGATTATAACACACAAACACATCACACAAACCCACATCAACGATTCACAACGTTTCATCACCAAGTGCACTAGGAAATAATGTAGTCCTCCGAGACAAATAAATTAAATTTTTTTCTTCAATTTTACCGATTCAAGGACAAATTAACCATCGTGCAGGACCATTGTTCCGCCAGAGAATGTTGATCGCAAATTTATTCAGATTTATTTTGTTCGAAATTCTGATGATGAAATCAATCAGCGTTGTGACATCAGTCGGGCGTTAAAGTATGACGTATATTATTACACAACTGCAACAAGTCTTACATAAACACAATCAATTGGTCAAATTGTTTAAAACTGCACGCTGACTTTTGCCAGTCATTCCAAGATCAACAGCTGCTGATCTTATTTGACGCTAGCTTGAAGTCATCGAATTTGTGGCGATACGTGAAAATTCTCAAATTAACAACGAATATGCGAGTCGCTTTAAAAAATGACGAATGGGCGTGTTTTTAAAGCAATTATGAGGCATTAGAAGTGGAAGAATTCTGTTTAACGTTTCGACTGGTGTCATTTCATTACCACCTAATTTTTATTCATTCACAACCTCTAAAAAAAAATTGATCACGAAAGTGTTCCCGAATATTGGTGCAAATCACAAAAACCACGTTTGGTTCAGCCAACGAGCCATTTTGGCAGAGAGAAATAAAGACGTAGACGAATTGAATATAAAAATTGTTATTGCCAAAAGAATTTCCTCAAACTATGTGTGAATCTCGAATGGGCCAAACATGATCTAAACATATTAGTATTATTTATGGCCAAGACCTTATAGTGGTTTCTGGAACGGATATATTGAAATTTCTCCCTTCAACATATGACAAGGGGTGGTTTTCGGCACATTTGACCCTGTTATTGCCAAGAGAATTTCTTCCAAATGTATGTACTCGAATCGAAGTGTTGATCGCTCTCAAGTGGATAAATAATCGTTTAAAGAATGGCTGTGATATTTACCTCGTCTTTGCAACAAAAAAAAATAATAGGTTATAATTTTGATTGTAAAGCAAATCTAATTGTAGTCACTTTCATTTATTTAAATATTTATGGCCGAAACAAATCAACAATCGCAAACGATTCCGTTACTCGATAAACCACTTTCAGCAATTCTCCAGAAAGTAGTTGTAGTGGTTTCCGAAACGCAAATACAAACATAAAAACAATGATTTTATTTGGTGCCATATTAATAATATCTTAGATATGTATAAAATAAATTAATAAAGTAGAATATATAAAGAAAAAAATGCGTTGACATGTTTTTATTGATCAATATTGAATCAATTATTTGATCGTGCTGTTGAGCTATTTTCGTATAGCATATTCACTAATACCTAGACAAATATTTTCGGTTTTAGGAAAAAATTCACATTACTACATAGGCTTGTGAAATATTTCCGAAACCATTCCTAATTTTTTGTTTTTGTTTTTAGGATAGATTTAGGAAAAAGTTCACGCGCATAGTCAATAGAATCAATATGGTTCGAATTTCTTTGCCATTTTTGACATGACACTTTAAATTCTTAGTTATGGTATTCAAACGACCATTTTTCGGACAAGTTTAATAAAAATTTGTATTTAATTTGAAATTTTCGACTAACTAAATTGATGATAAGCTCATGTTGATTTTGAATAAAACACAAATTATGATAACATGTATGGTTCAATTATGTATGGAGCAAAATATCGGCCAAATGGCCGCCGCGACCTAGGCGGCACACCTTCACCCGATGGTCCAAATTTTCGATGACGCTTAGGCATAATTGAGGTTCTATGCCGTTAATGTGCCGAATTATCTCATCCTTTAGCTCTTGAATTGTTGCTGGCTTATCGACGTACACCTTTTCTTTCAAATAACCCCAAAGAAAGAAGTCCAAAGGTGTCAAATCACATGATTTTGGCGGCCAATTGACACCGTCACCACGTGAGATAACACGGCCGTTGAATTTGTCGCGGAAAAGAGCCATTGTTTCGTTAGCTATGTAGCAACTGGCACCGTCCTGTTGAAACCACACATCATCCACATCCACATCTTCCAATTCGGGCCATAAAAAGTTCATTATCATCTCACGATAGCGAACACCATTCACAGTAACTGCCTAACCGGCCTCATTTTGGAAAAAATACGGCCCGATGATGCCGCCAGCCCATAAGCCGCACCAAACAGTCACTCTTTGTGGGTGCATTGGTTTTTTGACAATCACTCTTGGATTATGATTCGCCCAAATGCGGAAATTCTGCTTATTGACGAATCCACTGAGGTGAAAATGTGTCTCATCACTCAAGATAATTTTCTTCGAAAATTGATCATCCACTGTTGCCATTTCTTGCCACTATTCTGACTATTGACGACTTTTGGAATGGTCAAGAGGCTTTAGTTCTTGAGTCAATTGCACCTTATAAGCGTGTAAATGCAAGTCTTTTTGCATAATGTTCATCAACGACGAGCGTGAGAGGTGCAATTGATGGTCACGACGACGAGTTGAGGTGGACGGCTCTTCAGCCACACTATCGCGAACAGCGGCAATATTTTCTGCAATACGAGCTGTACGAGCATGCACTGGTGTTTTAAAATCTCCTACAGACCCGGTTTGCTCAAATTTTTGCACGTTTTTTCCGATTGCACGCACATTTGGGCGATTAAATTGACCGAAAAAATCACGAAGTGCACATGCATTTTGATTTGAACGCCCATTTTCATAATATACCTGAATAACTTTAACGCGTTGCTCGATTGTGTATCTTTCACATTCAATGTCGGCCCTTAAAATTTAACCACCTTTATTACTAAAATTTTTCGCCAGCTATTTTAATCATTTTTTCAAATTTGTAAGCAAGTTTGCTATTAGGGAGAAAAAATTATGTTTCTTAATTTAGAAAAGATAAGAAATAAAAAAAAAATGATTAAAGTAGCCGGCGAAATTTTTGTAGTAATATAAGGAATTGCATAGCAAATTGTATTCCGATTACGAAATTTTCCGCCGATTTCAAGAATAGGGCCCAAGGAACCGAATACGATGGATTCTTATTTCGGGAAAAGTCGTGTAAGAGATTTTATGGTGAGGCCCGGTTTTATTTTTATCTTTTTGCTCAGCTCAAACGTTTTTAATGAAAATTACTTGAAGGATGTTTTCGAGCATCAGGAATCGTTTGCGATGGATTCTGATTTCGAGAAAAGTCGTGTAAGGAGTTTTATGGTGATACCCTGCGTTTATTTATAATGCATGTGGCCATCACTTATGTTGACATTTGATATGCGTATATGCAACTCGATTTCATTGCTGTGGCAATATAAAGTTTTTAATTTACGTGCTAAGTAAATACTTGGAAAATTATTCTAAGATTATTTTCATTATTTTTATTTATATTTTTTTTTTAATAATAATCATAACTAATGGATTTAATGTCCTTTAAAAGTTCGTCATTCACACTTATGTATGGTACAAAACATATATAGTGTCATAGTGACTAAAACTACATTACGCATAATAAGCAATAAAATACAAATATATAACAATATAATTAAATTTAATTAATTAATGATAATTGGTTTTATTAATCACAAATAATCTTTAACTGATGATAGCAGATGAGATTTTATCATTCGTTTAAACATAAAAATATGTACAGCAATCCTAATATTTTCAGGTAATTTATTATAAATATATGGCCCAATAAATGTTAATGATTTTCTGCCATATTCCGTTTTAATTTGAGGGCACTTCAACTGACAAGAACCTCTGGTTGAATAGCCATGACCTCGAAATTCGAATTGTATAGACGCAAGTACAGATGGGATGTGCAGACACTTAAACATGTAGATCGACACATACATCTCAAAAATTGCTTTAATTGGAAGAATGCCTATAGCAACAGTTCGATAGAGCTCTACAGTAGGAAACAGGTGAGGCAGTTTAAACATTGCTTTACAGCACCTATTTTGTAAAATCTGCAATATATTCAGTTTTTCTTTAACGGCTGAGCCAAAGGTAGAAGAGGCGTATGAGAATCGAGTATGAATAAATGAGAAATATATTTTTTTAACACATAAAATCAGCCAGTTTTCTAATCAAGCAAATAAAAGGGCAAACTTTAATACAAATAGAATTAATATGGTCATCCCACGTCATATGCTTGTCAAGTGTTACGCCAAGGTACTTGAATTTGTGTACTCGCTCTATGGTGCAATTTGCAACTTGAAGTGGTGGTAAATCAATGTGCCGTAGGCGTGGGGAGTGAAAAATTATATATTTGGTTTTGTTAAAATTTACTGATATTTTGTTCAGATTCAGAAAATCTAAAAGTAAAATAATATCATCCCTCATTTGTGACATTGCTACCTGACAATCCCTGGATTCATAAAAGAGGGCCGTATCGTCAGCAAACATTCTAATATCACCCGTGAGCGGTAAATTGACCATATCATTTACGTAGATTAAGAATAGCAAAGGACCAAGTACACTCCCTTGAGGAACACCACAGTTCACACCTAAAGTGGACATTTTTACACCATTTAAAATCACAAACTGCTTTCGATTACTATAAAGTAACTTTCTAAAAGTTTGTGTAATAGGCCACGGAAGCCATAAATTTGTAATTTCTGTAGAAGTAAACTGTGATCTATACAATCAAAAGCTTTACGAAGATCAAGAAATAAGCCAGATATATAGTTTTGCCTGTCAAAATTACGATAGATCAAATCAGTAATATCTGTTATGGCCAAATCTGTACCAGAACCTTGTCGAAACCCATACTGACGAGAATAGAAAAAATTAGATTTATTTAGAAAAATGATCATCCGGTTAGCAATAATTTTTTCTAAAATTTTGTCAAATATCGACAAAACTGAAACTGGACGATAATTATTAACTATTTTGGAGTTTCCAGACTTAAAGATTGGCGTCACTTAAGCAATTTTAAGACAATCGGGGTAAACACCGGTTTCCAAAACTACATTAAATAGATCAGCTAGTAATTGTGAAAAAATTGGCGAATAATTCATTAGAACCACATTACGAATGTTATCGTAACCACCACCCCTTGTATTACTGAGAGTTGAAATTAAATTCGATATTTCGCTGCAGGAAGTGGGCGAAAAGAAACATGAATTAATACTAGGCTCCATAGCGTGAAATTTATTTAACTCATCTGAGTCTGGGCTAGAAATATTTGGTACAGAAGAGTCAACAAAGTTAACAAAACTGCGATTAAATATATTAACAATAGCAACAAGATCATGATACTCAACATCATTAGAAATAACGGAGTCGATCCTATTATTAGAGTTATTTTCCATGAAATGATTTAACTGTTTCCAGATTTCTTTTTGGCTCAAATTATTAAATAAATTGCTAAAATAACGCTTCTTTGCAAAATATTTTCCGTTTTTGATTTTCCTATTAAGCAAATCTAATTCATGTTTCAGTGCTAAATTAGTATTATTCCTTTTAAACGTTTTAATGTACGGTTTTTAAGTTTAATTAAATCCCAGAGATCAAGAGTCATCCAAGGACAAACGTTTGCATTTTTAATTTTTACATTTACTTCCTTCAATACGGAAAACTGTAGAACAAGTTTATTATACATATCAAAAATCCGTTCAAGAGTAGATTCAGGATTTCTGACGTCAAATACGGTAATCATTAAAAAATATTTAAAGGACTGATTAACCTTTTCGTAATTAACGTGTCTTTTCGTTAGTGTCTGAGTAAAATATTTAGGCTTGAAGCGAAATTTTGAGAGCACGAAACTATGATCACTTATGTCGGCTTCAATGGTAAAATTCCGAACTTGCTCAATATTATGAAAACTACTTACAGAGTGGTCTAAAATATTACGGCTCACGGGTCTAGTAAAGAAAGTATTTGTAACAATCATTCCATGAGAGAGAAAAGTTGCGTTATATTCTGAGATTAAGGTAAAATTTTTATTAACAGGTATGTTAATGTCACCAACTAAAATAAAATCTTGAGTAGATTTATAGTTTCGGAGAAGTTGTTCTAGAAAATCAAGAAACGATGCACTGTCTGAATTCGGAGGCCTATATATTCCGCAGATCTTCGTTAGATTAAACTGCAAAAGTTGAATGCATATATATTGGAATGTTAAAGAACCGTCATCTATACTTATCATGGTGTATGGAATGTCATTCCTAATGCACATAGCAAATACCACCACCTGTTCTATCATTCCTACGAGAGAAAATACTTACGTAATCTCTAATGTTATAAGAAAATTTTTTAGAACTGTGGACAAATGTTTCCAAAACAACTACAATATGTATGTCAGTTTTAAAACTTTCTATAAAAAGTAATAACTTATCGAACTTAGCTAGATCGTTCATATCCCAAATACTGATTTGAAGTATATTTAGATTAACACAATTTGAACGTGATACATCAATATTTGCCGAATAATCATTAACACTTTCTAAGTAAACGTTGTGGCACTTAGATTTTAATGATTTAAAGCTCATAAACACAATAATAAACATTTAAACTTGCAACCAGAAAACAAGCAAAAGTAAGAGATATAAACAAGAAAGTAATGATAAAAAACAGAACCATTATCAGAAGATTAATACTAATAAAACCATTACACAAATAACACTGAGCTTGAATTGCAAACTTTTTTTTCGTGACAAGCTGGGCACTCGGGGGGTAAACCTAATTCGAGTATGCTGAATTCAACGATACATCGTCCCATTTCAAAGTTAGTCCCCATTTTTGAGATATCGCATTCAACATGTTTTGGCTCTGAGTCAAAATATACCCTCATTTTCACGTTGATAGCTCTTGAACCATTAAGATTTTCGTTATACTTTCTTCAGCAAAGTTGTGGCGCAGGTCAAGACCAACAACTTTGCCGAACATATCAAGACCGAAAAACCAAATCTAATTTTTTTTTTGCTTTTCATTTCGACGAAAAACACTGTTTTTATCATTTTTAATCATTTTGTTGAATTTAAATCGAGTAGAATCGATCGAACAAACATCGCATCGACAAATATAGATACAATAGAAACTATTTAAAAGAAAATTAAATCGATTCAGTTGATTTTATGATGATTTTTTCTAAAATAATGAGCAATAAAGCCCATTTTCTTCTCAGTGGCCACGTCAATAAACAGAACAGTCGGTTTTGGGGAACACACAATCCTCAATTAATTCATGAAACATCATTGCATCCACTAAAAACAACTGTGTGATGTGGTATTCATGCTGGAAACATTATTGGTCCCTATTTTTTTGAAAATGACCGAGGTGTTGAAGTTACTGTTACTACTGAACGGTACCAAGACATGATCCGAAATTTTCTTGTGTCCGAAATGGAACAACAAGGACTAGAGGACATGTGGTTTCAGCAAGATGGGGCCATAGCACGTCGAAGACTGATTTCGCGAAATGGCGATTTAGCATGGCCAGCCAGATCTCCGGATTTAACAGCAACAGATTTTTTCTTATGGGGTATTTTAAAATCAAAAGTTTATGTGAATAAGCCACAAACGATTCAACATCTTAAAGACAATATTCGTCACGAAATTGAAGAAATTCAGCCTGAGATGTTGCAGGATGTCATGAAAAATGCCTTAAAAAGAGCCGAAAGTTGCATAGCGAATCGCGGTCACCATTTAGCCGATATAATTTTCCAATCATAACGAAAAAAAAATGTAAAGACAAAATAAACTTTTTATGAAAACCCAACTTACTTATCTTATCTTTGAACAAAGTTATAGGCAATCAAAATGGTAGCGGGACTTTTGCCCCACCCGTTAATTGGTTAAAATGATGGGATGGAAAAATCCAGGATTTTTATCCACTATCGCAACGGCACGCCATTGTTTTGTCAAAGAGAAGAAAAATGTTAATTTTTTAGGAATTTTTTTTAGTAGGAAAAATCATCATAAAATCAACTGAATCGATTTAATTTTCTTTTAAATAGTTTCTATTGTATCTATATTTTTCGATGCGATGTTTATTCGATCGATTCTACTCGATTTAAATTCCACAAAATGATAAAAACAGTGTTTTCGTCGAAATGAAAAGCAAAAAAAATTAGATGTGGTTTTTCGGTCTTGGCGATAGATGTGTCACTGGCGATAGGAGTGTCGGCTGCCCCAATGACCTTAAGAATTAGTTAATGGACATCATCAGTGTTTGTTGGAATTCTGCAAACCACAACGTTGGAACTGTTTAATTATTGGTAACTAATGTCCAGCTGTGCCTCAATTAAATTAAGTTTATTTTCATGAACATCCACTTTATTTTCCAGAATAGAAATACTACGGGTACGACTATCGGAATCCTTGTTTAACTTCTCAATTGACATTTTCATGTCATCCAGTACTTTGCAGCAGAAACTTCTTAATTAAAAGAAATTTGTCTGTTATCAGGTTTCCGTTGTTAACATTGCTTTTACCGACTGTTTATTTCTGTTAATTTAACAAATTTTTGTTTTTGTTAATTTTTCATTTTGTTAAAACCTTCTGTTGAAAATTTAAGCCATTATATTGGGATATACTAGTGTACGGAACCAATACTGGTTGCAGTGTAAAAACTACAAAAAAAAGTCATATAATTATGATAAGTTGATCAGCGCATTGTGTTGATGTTTACGTGTTATAAAATATTCCCTACAGCATAACACTCTAAATATTTTTTATCAAAGATTAATAAATGTAACCCCAATTTTGTGAAGCCAAATTTTATAATAAAATGTAATACTATTAAAAATATAAATTATATTATATCAACAATCTAATTCACTTTATCAAAATAATTAGAAATATGATATGAAACTCTTTACTATAAAATATGTATACCCAAACGAAAAATTATAAGCTCGCATATCTCAAATGTCATTAAAATATAAATAAATTATTATAAATAAATTGATTTGGCTTAGGGAGTGTTTAAGTCAACGTACTCGTATTTATGTACATAATATATATGCTAAACGTTATTTCCCCACGAATTTAATGTTAATTTTTTTTTTTTTTGCCAAATAAATTATTGAACCAAAATGTTATGTATATATTTCATAATACAATTCCAAATCAAAATCGCACAGAAATTTGAATATAAGAGGATTTTAAAATTTATTATATGTATACGGCTGTTCACGATTGGTTTATACCCTTGCTCGTAAATGGATATATAAAATGTGTAGAGATGAACGCACATATTCGAAGACTTTACGATTTTCGTAACTAATTTATGATTTTCGAATAGCATATAATTCAATTTAAAACATATTTTATAACATTTATATAAGATTCTACAATTACCAAGCGTACATTAAAAATTAATCGGATTATTATTGTGTCTTGAACACAGGATTTAGGTATACTTTTTTAAAATGCACATGAGTATCAGAATAATTTATGGTAAATTTTTATTTGTACGTTCCAATAATCAAATTTTAGTTAACCCCAATGAAAAGCTCGCAAAGCTCATTAAAAATTCCTACATTATCGAGGTTTCTTATTTTTGTGCTCTTAAAATTTGTTGCAAGAACACGTTCAACGGTCAAACATATGGGACGCACAAAGAAAGGAGTAAGAGAAGAAACCTTACATCACTTGTCATTCCGTCGAGACAGTATACAGGGTGTCCCAAAAGTGGAGCGCCAAACAAAGCAGGGTGATAGAGGAGATCTTTCCGAAGTTATTCCTCGTTTAGTGTTTTTTGGTGAAATCGTATACGTATGCACTAAAAAATTAATTTAAAAAAAGCTAACAGTTGTTTTGTTTATCTTACTTTTTCAATATGATCTAAGAACGTGTGCCTCTCAAATAAAGTCATTTTTGTTAACTTTGATATCTTTAGTCAAATTAAAACCATAGTTTTGTGAAGCCATTTCGTTTCAAACAAAACTTTTACTAATATTTAGGTAACTCTGGTGGGAAAAAATTTTTTTTAACCATCAACAAATCGAAAAAAATTTATTTCGCTTTTTTGTTGGAAAAGATCTCCTCTATCACTCTGCTTTGTTTGGCCCTCCAATTTTGGGATACCCTGTATATAAGACTCTTGTGTGTGAGGTGCGTACCTTGTGTACCTCGTTGTGTTATGAGGTCATCTAAATACCTAACATAAAACTCAGGAATATTTCGAACCGAATGTTCTTAATCAGGATAGTTTTTCTCAAATAGGCAATATCAGCTACAATTAAATTTTGGCCACCTTTAGCATCTGGTGCTTCTGGCAGCATTTAAACAGGGATAAAAATGGTGATTGGAATCATTTGGGCAGAATTGGTCCCTACAGATTTGATCGTTTGGCCACTTACGATTAAACGGTAAATAAATAATGAATATTTGAAAAATAAAATTTCCAGGGTAGTACCTCATAGTACGAAAATCATACCGTTTTCATCAAAATTCGAAAAAACGAAATAAACATTGTATTATTGCGATAAAATCAGGTTCGTGAATTATTTGAGAATTTTATTTTACAAAGTTAAAAACAAATCTAATGGAAATATACCATTTCTTTCAAAGAACCGTATCTAAAGTAGAAGACATAAAGTTAAAATCAATTCAATTTTTTGGTTCTTCACAACTTGGCAACAATTAAATGCAAAACGTTACTTAGAATAATATGCGGAAACACACTATGGTCAAGTATCATTAAGGATTGATCACTAGTTATTTTCGTTTGGCCACCCCTACATAACGATCTATTGCGAAATTATAAAAAAACTCATCATTTTCGCACGATTCGACCAATTTTCAAAACCACTATATAGATATGCTGTATAAGATAGCAAGATAGCGGAAAATAAGAGGTTACGCTACTCGCCGCACGTGGCAGCACTGCCACTAAAGAGAATTTAATTGTTCGGAATTTTTTTATTCATTATATATCACATTTTTCACTAAATAAAACATCTTAGCGGAAAAAAATATTAAAAGTGATCTTTAAAATGGCAAATTGATTGATCTCCGGTGTAAAGGAACTCGGTATATGAAGTCTTGAAGTTTAAGAATAATCCGTCTTTCCGCCATTTCTTAACGAATTACTATGAAAATTGGATAGTAGTATTAATTAGAGATTTTAAAGTAAGTTTTGGACACAATACTAGGATCTGTTCGTGCTGAACTAAACTGGCCATTTCATAACAAGTTCTTATGAAAAATGGTATCTGTACATTTTACACGATATAAATAAATTTTAAACTAAAGGGACGTCGGCTATTTCTTAATTAAATTTTAAAAAATTTGCTTTGCATACGGGAACAATTCGGAAGAAATTTATGGATTAGAATTTGCAATAGAATTTTTTGATTTTCTGCTGCCATATAAGTTATTTTCAGTTTTTGGCCAATACCTCTAAAACTTCCACTAATAACCAATACTTTTGGTTGTTTTTCTAATTGCTTAGGTCATGCTAAGATTGAGGAGGAGGGGAGAGTTTGGGAAAAATTTATGAAATTGAATTTCCACTAGAATTTATTGATTTTCTGCGGCGATATAAGTTATTTTCAGTTTTTTCAGATATTGGCCAAAAACTGAAAATAATTTATACGGCCGCAGATAATGAAAAATTTTTAGTGAAAATTGTAGTCCATAAATTTTCCCCAAATTTTCGATGTAGTCTCATTATGACCTTGGCTATTATAAAAACAACCAAAAGTATTGGTTATTAGTGGAAGTTTTTGAGGTATTGGCCAAAAACTGAGAATAACTTATATGGCCGCAGTAAATCAAAAAATGTGGTGCAAATTTTAATCAATCAATTTTTCCCGAATTGCTCCTGTATGCAATGCCGATTTTTCAAAGTTTAATTTAAAAATAACCGAGTTCCCTTCAGTTTAAAATTTATTTATATCGTGTAAAATGTACATATACCATTTTTCATAAGGACTGGTTCTGAAATGGCCAGGTTAGTCCAGCACGAACAAATCCCAGAATTATGTCAAAAACTTACTTTAAAATCCCTGATCAATACTACTATCCACATTTCATCGTAATTCGTTAAGAAGTTAAGAAATTTTCCGTCTATCGGAATATGGTTAAATTTCAAGATTTCATATACCGAGTTCCTTTACTTCGGAGATCAATCATTTTTTTAAAGATCACTTATAATATTTTATTCCGCTGAGATGTTTTATTTAGTGAAAAAAAGATACATAATGATTAAAAAATTTTCGTTGGTAATTACATAACAAAATAAATTATCTTTAGTGATAGTGTTGGTAACTTGCGGCGAGTAGCATAATTTGTTAGTTTCCGCTGTCAAATGCCTGTTATTATATGCCAAATAATGCCTGTTATTTATATGGATAATCTCTAGGACCGATCATTTGACACTTCCAGCATAAAGTACCCACCAAGACCTTTTAAAAAACCACTGTCTAGTTAGAGGTATTATGATTTTTTAGAATTAAAAAATTTTTCGTTGAAGCATTGTGAACAATCGTTCCAAATAACATCTGTTATGTATATGGTTAAGCACTGGAATCAATGACTTGGCTCTTTTAGAATAAAGCACACATCAAGAACTTTCTAGAAAACACTTGTAGATGGGATTCTTTTGAAATTTTTAGAACAAAATTTTTCATTCAAGTTAGGTTCAACAACCGTTCCAAGTAACGCCCGTTATTTATATGGTCGACCCCTGAAATCGACACTTGGCACTTTCTGAATAAAGTACACATGAATAACTTTTCGGAAACTAATTTTGATATAAGGGTATTTGATCGAAAGACATAATGTTTTTTGATACAGTATTTTGGATTCTTAAAATGTTTTCATTTTTCATAACTGTTCACTATTTCGCGTTTAAGCAACATTTAGGAGCACAAATTGAACTACATTTACTAGATTCTCCATATACGAACGTGTTGTTGAGTGTTTCATGAAAAAAACAACAATATGTATAAGAATCATATAGGAATTCTTGAAAGGTAAGTGTTTGCTAGGTTTTACACTGTTAAGTATAAAGTTGAGTGAGACAACTAGTCAATGTTAGAAAGGAACAAAAACGTTTTTACATCTTTTTATCATAATCTCTGAAATTTCTAGTTAATTACCTAAACGAGATTCACTCAAAAATCAGATGGAGCCCTTGAGAGTTTTGTTCAAAAAAAATCGTACTGTGCAAGTCTATGTATAATCAAACGAAGTGATCAAGCTCATAGAAGTTATTCCTATATGGTGGCATCGTGGCGCATTGTGAGAATAAATGAGGTCTACTCAAAAATCAGAAGGAGTCGATGAGAAGTTTGCTCAAAAAAATGTTTTGAGCAAATCCAAAATATAACGGAACAAATTTCGTTTAATAGGATAAACCCGTAGAACTTACTTCTATATGTTGGCATTTTGGTGCAATATCTGTGATGTCTTGTTATTGACAATAATGAGAGTCTCTCCAAAATAAATATAAAACCGACAAGTAGTTTACTTAAAAAAAATCAGACTGAGCAAGTCGACGCATTTGAATGAAACATGATTCGTTTGATAGAACAAACCATAAGAAGTTAGCTGTGTTGTCTTGCTATTGGCTTTACGGGATTCCCGGCAAAATAAAAAAGAGCCGATGAAAATTTTACAAAAAATATCGTGCTGGTCCATATAGAAATGATTCACGCATCGTCTGATACGTTAGGCCCTAAGAAGTTACTTTTATTTAATTGCGTTTTGGTGCAATCTCTGGGATGTCAAGATACTGGCCTATAAATGTGATTCACTCAAAAATTAGAAGGGCAACCGTTGGCAGTTTTGTTTAAAAAAATGTTTCACACATTTAAAAAAACGTTTCATGGTACTGAGCAAATGCACCTTGGAAGGAAACATGCTTCTTTTGATACGTTACACCAGTAAGAGTTATTGTATATGGTGGTATGTTGGTGCAATCTCTGTGATCGCTTAGTACTGGCCATAACGGGATTCACTACGTCCGTAGTGAAATGATTCACAAAACGTATGACAGGTCAGACCCTACGCAATTTTTTTTATACGAAGGCATTTTGGTGCAACCTCTGAGATGTCTAGTTAATGGTCTAAATGGGTTTGACTCAAAAATCAAATGGAGAACTGTTGTGAATTTTATTCAGCAAAATCGTACCGAGCAAGTCTATATTGATAATTGGTACAATCGCTGTTTGATTGGTCAAAAGCGTCGAAGCTAGTCCTATATGACGGCATTGTGGTGCAATATCTTTGATGTTTTTTTATTGTGAGAATGAATGAGATTAACTCAAAAATCAGAAGAAACTGTAGCGGCCTGTTTCTTCAATTACAAGAAACACCGCACAATATACATAATTAGAAACGGACAATTCTCCGTCGACTGAATTATTAATTAACGGACAATTCTCCGTATAAATAAGCATATTCCAAAAGAATATGCAACAACAGTCTTCCCATGCAAAATCGGTACATGCAACAAAACAATTTTGTACACATTACAAAATTAACAAATTTTATTATCATACCGATTTGCATGACAATCAGGATCGTTACCAATCATTCAAACGAACAATATTGCAATTGCATCATAGATGCCACCATCATATTTTGTGATAACCAAGACACAAAATATTTAAATTAAACGATGGCACGGTAGTTGTTAAAATCTTCTTATAGATGCCCCCTCATCTCCATTAAATGATTGTGATAACCAATGACACAATCATTTAATGCATAGTTAACATGATGGCGTGGCAATTAGTACAAAGTAAATTTATCATTGCAATAATGTTCATAGGCGTACGCACGTCTATTATCCAAAGAAATTGGTAACCAGCTGAAACCAGATTTGGTGGATGCAATTCAAATTTTTATGGTCTTGTTTACCAAATGCAACAATACTGGATCAATCCAATTTTTATGATCCAGATTGCAGTACAAAATTTTGTATATAAGTTATACAAAATTTTGAAATCTTTCTTATTCAGTTTTGGAGTTTTGAAGCAGCAGGAGCTGCTCAGCAACCGTACCATAATTACTTATTTATTAAATAAAATTTTTTTGATTAATTTTTAAAATTAAATTAAATTTTGTTTTTATTTTTTTTTATTATTATTTTATTAAGTGCTCCGCTTCGCCTTGCATTTTCACTTCAGCAAATCAACATATCAACATACAACATACATATTCGTTATATCTGGTGACCCCGACGACGGTTTTTACCGTTCACGTAAGTTTTTAACTTTTTATATATTTTTAGAAGTGAAAATAAAGTTGAAAATTTTAAATCAAAAAGTGCATGTGCAGTGTTTTATTTTTTTAAATTTAAAATATAAACAAGACGAGTTTTAGGAAATAGTGGCCAATGCCCGCACCCGTCGTAAGCGCACTATTTTCCTAAATCGTCAAAAACGTTCCCTGGTCGCTTTTTAGAAATACGTGCCCATTCCGACAGTATTTCTAAAAATTCAAAAAGTATAATTTTCTCTGGTCGATCCACCCATCATAGAAATATTTTTTTTTTTATAAAAAGTGCAATTATATATTTTTTTACGTGTGTGAAATTATTAAAATCAAAGCAAAATCATTTCATTTTGCGCTTAATCCAATATGCTCAATGATGAAAATAATCGACAGCAAGAAGCAAAAGCCCAACCGGAGCCAGCAAAGTCAAAACATTTGACAAGGCTACCAGCGTTTTGGGAAACCAACCCAACGTGTTGGTTTTTGACTGCCGAAATAATGTTCGACGCGAACAAAATCATTTGCGACAAACAAAAGTTTGCGCACACGGTGCTATCGCTCTCGGCAAAGCAGGCGGAGAAGATCAATTTCATTTTAGCAGATCCTCCAAGCCAAGATAGATACCAGTCAATTAAACGAGTACTAATTGATCGCTACTCCATTTCCGAGGAGCATAAATTAGAAACAATACTCGGCACAATCGACATAGGCGATCACAAACCATCGGACATGTTATTCCGAATGAAATCGTTGGCCGGCAAGAATTTCACGGCCAATGTCATTATTAAACTATGGATCAGGCAGCTCCCTGATTACATACAAACAGCGTTGATCCCGCAACAGGACAAACCTGAAGAGGATCTCACTCATATTGCCGACAAATTGCACGATCTGGTTGGCACACGAACTCAAAATTTAAGTTCGAAAAATCGCGACACGCGAACATATGACTCAAAAATACATACGCCAATTACAAGCAATCTCGAGAATATGCTCGAACAAATTAACGATAGGTTAATTAGGCAAGAACATATTTCACACACGCAGCGACAACCCTTGCATTCACAATCGCCCTGGAGTCGAACATCTCCCCCTTGTCAATTACAATCTCCATCAACACAGGGAAGTTTCATTCGTAAAAGCAGTCAACAAACGCCAAGGTACCAATTTCCACAAAACTGGTGTTGGTATCACGAAAAATTTGGCCACGCAGCATTAAAATGCAATCAAACATGCACTTTTGTTAAACCACAAAAGGGATCCGCAAATCGGTTCCCTAATCCATTAAGTCTTAAGGTCGCAGCGGCAGACTTAAGACAAGCGCAACACAGCCGCTTATTTATAAGGGATTTGGAAAATAATATCACGTTTCTGATTGATACCGGCGCTGATCTCAGCGTAATCCCTTATCATAAATACTATCGCTGTGGAACAAATCGCAATCCCGATTTAGTTCTGTCAGCAGCAAATGGTACCACAATAAACACTTTTGGTACCAAACTACTTAACGTTGATATTGGCTTAAGACGTTCTTTCAAACACGCATTTATTCTTGCCAATGTCAACCGCCCCATTATCGGCGCGGATTTCCTAACGAAATTCGGTTTATTAGTGGATTTGAAAAATCGCAAACTGATTGATCCATCCACTAAGCTTACTATCAACGCCACATCAGCACTCGTTGATACGCCATCACCATTGTTCTACATAATCAACAATGGCTATGGAGCATTGTTAAAGAAATTTTCTTCTTTAACAGCTCCACCAAACTACAACTCTCCGGTAAGGCATAATGTAGTACACCACATTGTGACTACAGGCCATTTACCATTTGCGAGACCACGTAGGCTTGATCCAATTCGGCACAAAGCAGCATTCCTAGAATTTCAGCACATGGTGGAACTAGGAATCTGCCGACCATCTTCTTCAGCAATATCATGTCCATTACACATGGTGAAGAAGAAGGACAATGACTGGAGACCATGTGGGGACTACAGAAGGCTTAACGCTGTCACAATTCCTGACCGTTACCCTATTCCCCACATTCAAAATTTTTCCATGCAATTACATGGATGCTCAATTTTTTCAAAAATCGATCTCGTCAGAGCATATCATTTAATTCCAATTGCTCCTGACGACATACATAAAACTGCAATAACCACACCATTTGGCTTATTCGAATTCACTCGAATGCCATTTGGTCTCAGAAATGCTGCGCAAACATTCCAGCGTTTCATCAACGAAATCGTGAGAGATCTCGATTTCGTTTTTGTTTATATTGACGACATTCTCGTAGCATCTAGAGACGAGAAGCAACACTTACTCCATTTGGAACAACTCTTCCAAAAGTTATCAAAGTATGGTGTCAATATTAACACAGCAAAATGTGTGTTTGGGACAAGCAATCTTGACTTCCTCAGTCATAAAATTACTCCTAATGGCATTCTGCCGTCCGAAGGACGTATTAATGCAATTAGGGAATTCCCTGCACCACAAAACGTCAAGCAAATTCAACAATTTGTCGGTATGGTAAACTACTACCACCGATTCATTCCAAAACTCGCTGAGATACTTGCCCCAATTCACTCACAATTGGCAACACTTCTCAAGAAACCAAAAACGCCTCAAAATTTTTCTTTCCCTGAAGAATGTCAAAAGGCATTCCTTCAGCTCAAGAAGTGCTTAGAAAATATTGCTCTTTTAGCGCATCCGCTAAATGCAACAAAATACAGCATCACCACTGATGCTTCTAGCACAGCAATAGGCGCAGTCTTACAGCAATTGAATAAAGGCACTTGGGAGCCTCTTGGATTTTTCTCCAAGAAATTATCAGATGCCGAAAGAAAATATTCGGCATTTGACCGCGAATTGCTTGCAATCTTTCAAGCAATTAAGCATTTTCGCTATTTTGTCGAGGGTCGGGAATTTACTATTTTTACCGACCACAAACCGCTTACTAGAGCAATTACCTCTAAAGCGGAGCGAAATCCTCGGCAAGCACGCCATTTAGACTATGTCTCGCAATTTACCACAGACATACAGCACATACAAGGCAAAGACAATGTGGTCGCCGACACACTTTCTCGGACTTCTGACCACGAGCTTGCCTTCGTAGCAACTCGCTACGACATTACAACCATCGCTAAAGCACAAGCTAGCGATCAAGAACTACAGAACTTACTCTCTAGTTCCACAAATCGGCGCACTTCCAAATGGAAATTAGATAAATTTCCATTAGCCGATTTAACAGTTTACTGTGAAATATCTACAGGCAGCAATCGCCCGTACATTCCAGAGATATTACGTCGAACTATTTTCGATACTCTGCATAATATTTCACATCCAAGTGTACGAGCAACTCGTAAACTTGTCACGGCAAAATACTTTTGGCCTAGTATGAACAAAGACGTAACCCAATGGGCGAAATCTTGTTTATCCTGCCAAAAATGTAAAGTGCAACGTCAAGTAATCAAAGCGACATATTCGTACCAAAATCACTGCAAACTTGTGACTACGTTTTCGTACGAATAGACAAAGTTCGCACTGGCCTCACACCGCCATATGAAGGCCCATACAAAGTGATACGACGACTTCGTAAACACTTTGTATTGCAAATCAGAGACAAACATCAATCTGTCTCTATTGATAGACTCAAACCAGTCTATGGAATACTGAGTTCACCCGATCAAATATCGGGAGTGAAGAAAACTGTCCGCATTTTCGGCTAACATAAACTTCACCCAACTCAAACAGTAAACTCCAACTCAAAAGTTCCAACCACAATCGCTGGTGGACATCGACAATATATTTCGTATGGCGATCATACATCGAAAATAATGATACTTTAACTATCATCAAACAATTTTCACTGGTAAACAAATTACATCACCGCTACTATTATAATGATCATACATCATTATAATAGTACAATTCCCAAAACTCCATTCACAATCGCTGGTGGACACAAAAACTCACAAAAGGGAGGACCTTTTCACTGAGGAGGGAGTGATGTAGCGGCCTGTTTCTTCAATTACAAGAAACACCGCACAATATACATAATTAGAAACGGACAATTCTCCGTCGACTGAATTATTAATTAACGGACAATTCTCCGTATAAATAAGCATATTCCAAAAGAATATGCAACAACAGTCTTCCCATGCAAAATCGGTACATGCAACAAAACAATTTTGTACACATTACAAAATTAACAAATTTTATTATCATACCGATTTGCATGACAATCAGGATCGTTACCAATCATTCAAACGAACAATATTGCAATTGCATCATAGATGCCACCATCATATTTTGTGATAACCAAGACACAAAATATTTAAATTAAACGATGGCACGGTAGTTGTTAAAATCTTCTTATAGATGCCCCCTCATCTCCATTAAATGATTGTGATAACCAATGACACAATCATTTAATGCATAGTTAACATGATGGCGTGGCAATTAGTACAAAGTAAATTTATCATTGCAATAATGTTCATAGGCGTACGCACGTCTATTATCCAAAGAAATTGGTAACCAGCTGAAACCAGATTTGGTGGATGCAATTCAAATTTTTATGGTCTTGTTTACCAAATGCAACAATACTGGATCAATCCAATTTTTATGATCCAGATTGCAGTACAAAATTTTGTATATAAGTTATACAAAATTTTGAAATCTTTCTTATTCAGTTTTGGAGTTTTGAAGCAGCAGGAGCTGCTCAGCAACCGTACCATAATTACTTATTTATTAAATAAAATTTTTTTGATTAATTTTTAAAATTAAATTAAATTTTGTTTTTATTTTTTTTTATTATTATTTTATTAAGTGCTCCGCTTCGCCTTGCATTTTCACTTCAGCAAATCAACATATCAACGTACGACTACATTCGTTACAAAACCGATGGGAAGTTTGCCCAAAAAACGTACTGAGCAAATATTGTTTTTGCTGCAATCTATGTGATGTTTTGTTATTTATATATGGGCCAACCCATATTCCATGCCAGTACAGTAGGCTGGCATGGAGCAGTGCAATGTGCAGATGGTTCTACGTAAATCGGACCGTATAGCCGTACGTCCTCGATTTGGCTACTGCTAAGATAGGACGATAAAAGCTAACCGTAAAAGAGTTGGGAGTGCTTCTGCTCCCAGAACAGATTGCACAGTTAATAAGAAAAAAATTGTGTGCAGTTTACACGCAGTAGAAGTGAAACTATCCGGAATCTAAGCAGCGATAGAATGAGACGAATGCAGTATCAGGAGTGGGATAATTAGACGGTTTATTCAACATAATACAAAACAACAAATAAAATTTCAAAGTTTTTTTTTAACACTTTATTATTCCGACTCCATATTTTCTATTTCGACGAATGGCACGACCATAAACCGGTAACTAAAATAGGACACGAATGCTCTAGTTTGACTTCTATCTACATATCGTTGAAAGACGGCGTCGATAAAAGTTTTTGATCGCGTTGTCGATTCAGTACGACTGCTGCACATTTTTAAATTTAATTCTTTATTGAGGAATTGAATCAAAAAGAGCGCCGATCTAATCCAAAATTCACATTGAAATCCCCACTCGAAATCATTGAAATTTTATCATAACTTTTTTTTTCAGAATCCGCGATACTTTTGGCGTATACTTTATCAAACTCTCGTGGACAAATAGAATAATATTTTCCATCGATTGGTTGGGAGAAACGTAAATCGCCGCAATAATTACAAATGTGTCATGGTCTAATCTGCTAAACACATATTTCTCCCACTTTAGAAACCTGAACTAACAAGGATTCCATTTGAAGTGCATTGATGTCAATTTGTGGGGTGACAACACGGGTTCCATCATTTACATTATGGTAGATTGCAATGCCACCTGCCATTATATTTGGCCTTTTATATTGAACGATAATATCGAAATTTGGAATCTCTACAATGTTGTCATTATCCACCCACCACTCCAGAAAAAATCAGAAAATTCGACGACGATGAAATTTTTTCTAATTGAAGATCTTCTACATGAGTACGTAAACTTTGGCAGTTGAAGGTAAATAGTGACAATCCTTACCTCGTATTTATGAAATCAAATAATAATTTCTCAATAGTCTCAAGTATATTCAGGTTCAGCCTTTAAAATTTAGCTTGCAATTCTAGTGTGGATTGATGCTCTTCGACCATGATGAAATTTTTTATCATTTTTTTTCTCGGAACAATATGTAACCTTTGAATCGATGTTACTCGTGATAGTGCGACGTACAGGAGCTGTTGAGCATGTGTTTTATCATATTCATACAAAATTTCATCAAATGTATTTCCCTGGGCCTTATGAATTATTATTGCGCGCGCAGAGACTAGTGGAAAATGATTACGTTTCTCGGTCACTGTTTTATTAGGCACTAATAGTATAGAAAATTTTCTCCGATCGATTGGTACTGCCAGTCGACTAAGATTATGCCTTTGTATTGATGCCACTTTCGTTTTTCTGATTTTTTCACCAGTTTTGGGAGTTCTAGCCATAAATGACCTAACTCTCTTTTGTCGTTATGTTCGATATAAATCAATTTTTCTGACGCACCATTCGCCAATCCATCTGATAATCAATTGTTGACATTTTGTGTAATTTTTGACGCATGAAAGTGTGCTTTTCAACATTCTGACAACCAACATATACACATCCGTTGCTGGTGAAATGATTTTTTCGACTGCAGAGTTTAAAACTTTATTATTGTATTCAGTAACTGAATGGTTATTGTGTGTACAAATTCTATCAGCTTCTTTTCGTTCCAACTGATTTAAAGAAGCAATTCATAAAGACGAATACCATTAGTAAATATTGTGTTGTCTTGTGTCGTCGTAAGGTATCTACGAACGGGTCGTTCTATCCCATAAAAAATACCGTTCCAATCCTCCCTCTTGTGAAATGTAAACAGGCTGGAGGAATTGGCCCAGTGTTCTAAGGTATTCATTCTAAGGTATGCAGACTCCAATTCTAGAAGTTCTTAAATTCAATTAATCAGAGATCATAGAGGTCTTTTCTTTAAGAACTATCGTCACTACAACAACAACAACAACAAAATATTCCTCATCAAATAGAAAATTTGACATTACTCCCTAATTTTTTTCGATTGATTTCGATCAAAAAATGGTATTACATGATCTATTAGTTGTTTAGACACCGAGACACATTTGTCTATATATTCCCGATTTAGTTTGGCACTTAAAATAAAAATTTCATTGACCTAGATTAATAATTATTGCAGTGCAGTTTTTCTTAATATTCTTTAACGTAAAAAATTAAGAAAACCAACAGTAGGTCTACCACAAATCACACCACATGACACCATATTGCTGATTACTTTTTTCATACTATATTGTTAAAACTCTTTAAAATAAATTTCGTCTCTAATATAATTTTGTGTAACACACACACACACATTGCCAAAAACAAAAAAAAACTAATTGCTTAAACCAATGTTGCGATCACGACGATGTAGACAATTTTTTTTAAGTTTTCAAATTAAAATTTTGCTTATTAATGTTTTTTTTTCCTGTGCAAAATTTATGTAATTAACTTTTGCTTGATATGCCGTTATACCCCATTAAAGCTGTATACAACAACAAAACAGGAAAATATTAAAAACAATAAGGCAACCCGTAATATAATGTTCCACCTGTGCTCTCCATAATTATAGTACGCCATAAATATGAAGCATCAAAGTACGTAAGAGATTTCTTTGCTGCAATACCTACGTAAAATACCTCAATAATATGTAAAAAAAAGGGTGTTTTATCAATTTTTCGAGAGTCACTTAGAATTTTTAATATATACGACGGAGTACCTACCCCTTACATAAATTGTTTAGTTATTAAACAAATTAAAAAACTTAAATTATAATTAAAGTAGAATAGTTTGGAATTTAGAAAAAAAAACTTTTTTTTAAATTATGTATCCAAACTTCAAAAATTTATAGTTATAGTTATCTGTAGAAAAAAAGCTACATAACGACGAGTTACCACTCACCCCTCACACATAAAAAAAAAATATTTAATTTTTCTGTTTTTGGCAAATTATAGCACGAAAATAGGAAAAACTAAACTTTATATTTTCTCATCTGAATTTTTCTACGTACTGTGAATATAATTACATATCTAGTAGAAATTATTTTTATTTTACTCTAGCAATGTTAGATAACACTGTCAAAACATAATAATTAAATAATCAAATATTTTTCTTTTACAAGAAGTATAAAAATATCATACACACATACACGGAAAGTTTATCGTCTTTTGTACAACAAATAGAAATTTAACTATCGTATTTATCTTCTCATCACATAAATTTAAAATGTTGCTTTAATGTATGTACAGTGTGATTCAATAGTACGGTAATTGCGAGTATATCATTTAAAATATCCTCTCATTTGAATCGTACTGTTTTACGGTATCGCAAGTAACTACATTTTGTAATAAAACATTTATTATCTAAATAGTTACTTTTATTTGTTGATGTACTTAATTTGTATATAAAATTAAAATGGGAAATACGCATAAAACAATTCAAGTAATGAAAATGAGGGAGAAACATTTTTATGAGTGTAATTTCAAGATTTTAATGGGGTTCTGTTATGTTTTGATAATTAAAATACAATTTCAAAAAACTATTAGTTAATGAAATTTTTTGAAATTCCAAAAAAAAAAAAAAAAAAACAAAAACTATGTATCACATACAACCAAAGATAATAAATACTTAGACAAATTGTAGAATAAAATTCACTTAGACTTATAAAAGCGACAATGACGTGTGAGCAAAGTGAACTAACCAGAGATCGAAATTGTCGTTCTTTTGTTGTGCTTTTTCTCATTTTTCGTTTACAAACCAAATGTTTTTATTTTCTAAATCTATTTCGCGTTCATCAAAAAATAAACAAAATTTTTTTTTCGTTTTTACGATCTCGCTGGTACGCGTACGACAGATAACAAAAAATATTAATATTCTCTCTTTACGGAACGAACACAGTAAAACAAAACGTATTCTTCCCAAGAACAAGCACGGTTTTTTGTCGTTTTGCAGTTTTGTGCTCAAGCACAAGCACGATATTTTTTGGTTTTTCAGTTTTGTGCTTCTGATGATATAGAAGAGACTTGAAAAATGCATTTCAATAATACATTTTGTGTGCATCGAAAAATAAAAAATTGTTGTCCCTTTTTGTTTCGCTTAGCCTAAATACTAAAATACTTTTACTTCGATGAATTTGTTCTTATTTATTTTCTATTAATGGATGAGTTTATATGCAATTATGAATTAGGAAATAATATTTATAACGTTTGATTAAAGGATGGTGTAAAAGATGATGATTTTTGTAATGGTTTAGCAAAGATATCAAATACCAATTATTAAACGATATTTCACCATACACCTACATTTTAATTTTCTTGGCTTAATCTTATTAATTTAAATTTGTAATTATATCTAAGATAAATAAAAATTTGGTTTGTGTAACATGAAGTACGGTTTAAATGCGGCAACAAAATTGATTAAATAGGATAAAACTTTCTTGTTAAAATTTTAATTTATTTATTAAGTTTTCCATATTGTCCATTTACGATTATGTGAGAATGCTATTTTGAAGTAAATGGTTAAGAATAGAAGCAATAAACCTAAAAATTTATAAACAGCAACAAAATTTTACGAATAAATTTAAAATGTTGGAAACGAGGCATAGATTTATAAACAATTATCCATTAATATAGATTATTAATTTAAAATGAAATACAGATACTATAGGTTTTGCACTTGAAATTCACGATTTTGCAAATGATATTCAATTTTTTTTTATTTTATTCACCTTTTCAAATCAACCATAATTTTTTATACTTCATTGTCAATTTTTCCTAAATCAACCTCAATTTTTTGCAAAGCAAATTCGTGATTTTAACTTCAATTAAATGTTAAGTAAATTCAAATCTTTTTAAAACAAATTCAAGTTTTGTTCACGTCGATTATAGAACTCGCGGGAGCGAATCGATGGAAATTCTAAATCGTAGTATCATAGAAATTCCTATGGATTTTCGTACAATTAGTACACTAAAATTTGTTTTAGATCTGCAACTATTTTATTGAGTTTGCACGGGGAGTCATAAAAAACGATTTATATGGAAATCAGTACAAATTTTCTTGGCTACTTTGATTAATAGCAATTTTTTTACATTTTATTTATATGTTTTCCATTCCGTTATCGATTCGCTCTCGCGAGTTCTATAATCGACGTGATTTCAAGTTCGCACATTTTTACAATTCAAAATCAACTTTTTGCAAAACAAATTCAGTGCTCCCAACTCTTAACCGATTATGCTGAGATTGGATATGTTGGATGGAAATAGGATTGTTAAATGAATTTTGGAAGAAGTTCTGGATTACGGCCACCTAGGACAGAACTCGATAATTTCGTAACCGATTATGATGGGATTGAGTATGGTGGATGGAAATGAGATTCATAAACAGTTTTTGGAAGAAGTTCATGAATATGGCGATCTGGGACGGAACTCAGGCACTTCTTAGTCGACTATGTTGGGATTGGGTGTGTTGGATGAAAATGGGATTCTTAAATTATTATTGAAAGAAGTTCTGGAATTTGGCCGCCTGGGACGGCACTCGTCTATTTCTTAACCGATTATGATAGGATTAGGTACGCTGAATGAAAATGGGAGTTTTAAATTATTTTTGGGGGAAGTTCAGGAATATGGCCACCTGGAACGGAACTCGATCAATTCCTAACCGATTGTGATGGGATTTGGTATACTGAATGGAAATGGAATTCTTAAATGATTTTTGGAAGAAGTTCTGAAATTATACCACCTGGGGCGGAACTCAGCCCATGTAGCAATTTGGAGTTCCAGAACGGTTTATAAACCATAATTTAACTTAACTTGAAATAATGCAGAAGGTTCAAAGTGGTTTATATTCCATTAGATTACGTTTCACTAACCGTCGATCGACAGGCGTTTGGATAGGTAATTATTAACCTTAGCTGCATCGCTATGGTTGAACAACCATATACAACTAACTTGGGTGTAACGTACTAATTTCAAAAAGGTTATTGTTTAACCGTTAACCGCAGAAGCATAGTAGGGTTGGAAATAATTCGTGGTTTTTCCTAAACCCATATTTAACATTGAAGTCGATCACTTCACGAGTTAGGGATGTACATCAAATCCACTAATAAGTTTGGATCTACTGGTTCAAGATAGGTATATTTTAAACCCACTGGCACCCACGTACGCTTGACTCCAAAATCCAACTACAGTTGATATAAAGTTTCACTGGAGTTGAAATCAAACTTAAAAGTAAATTATGGATTTCAAATTAACTATGGTTGAAAGGGATTAAGTAAATGTTTATTTCAAACCAACCTCGCATGGATCCAAATTTCAATTTTTGTTACTAAACGAGTAAATAAGGTTGAAAACAAACAAAAACGTAAATTACTAACTCCAAATTACCTCAAATGCAACTTTTAAAGGTATGGGGTTTACTAGAGGTTAATTTCAACCAAAATAAAGAAAATACTAAAGAAAAACATTAACCTAAATTTACCTTAGGTTATGAAAAGTTTAAAAATGGTTTGCATTGAACGAATAAGTAAAATATTGAGGTTTTTCCAATAGAATTTTAAGGTTTGAGAATCCGGGTTTGATAAAAACTCAAATGTTACGTAAAAGTTTATAATATGGTACATTATATTCTAACCTCGGTTAAGTATTGCTACATGGGAGGCCATTTCTTAACACGTTATGTTGCGATTGGGTATGTTTGATGAAAATGGGATTCTTAAATTATTATTAAACGAAGTTCTGGAGATAAATGGCCGGAGGTGGTCTTTCCCAAAACTACTTCCAATAACATTTTAGAATCGCATTTCAATCCGACATATGATAATCGGTTAAAACTGAGCCGGTTCCGCCCCAGCCATTCAGCATATCCAATCCTATCATAATCGGTTAAGAATTGATCGAGTTCCGTCCCTGGTGGCTATATTACAGAATTTCTTCCAAAAATCATTTGAAAATCCTATTTTCATCCAGCACACTCAATCCCATCATAATCGGTTAAGAACTGATCGAGTTCCGTCCGCGATGGCCATATTCCAGAAATTCTTTCAATAATAATTTAATAAACCCATTTCCATCCAACATACCGAATCCCAACATAATCGGCTAAGAAATGCCTGAGTTCCGTCCCAGATTAATTTCGATCGATTCGATTAAATTTAAAAACATTCGGAATTAACGAACCGCCTATTAGTCCGTTAAATCGAGGTTTTACTGTAATTTCTATATCGGTAAATGAAATCATTTGGTTTACCATTTCTTACGCAACTTTAAGCTTCATAAGGTTTGATATAGAAAATAACAAATTCGATAGGTAAATCCTGAACCTCATGCACGAAGCTATTCTGGTTTTAAACTTTTTAATAATTTAAATTTCATATAAATTAAAAGCTTCCATTATCTTAAATTAATCAAATTTTCGGTTAACTTATAGAATTATACTTAATCATAATTTACAATAATATGTATTTATCAGTCATTTTAATATGGTTTTATTCATGCTTAGATAAAACCCTTTACGGAAAATATACATAAGAACTACTTCGTTAGTTCATACATCACACCATCGAAGCAAAAATAATTTTGTCTTCGTATGTCAAAGCAAAAAACAAAAATATATTTTTTTGTCATCGCGCTAAAAAAATTTTTATTGTACGCATTTTTAAAATCGAAGAAGACAAAACTTAAAAACCAAAAAAATCGTTCTTGTGTTTGAGCACAAAACTGCAAAACGACAAAAAACCGTGCTTGTACTTGGGAAGAATACAATTTGTTTTACTGTGTTCGTTCCGTACAGAAAGAATATTTTTATTTTTTATTTTCTATCGTACTTCGTAGTGCGATCGAAGAACGAACTGATTTTTCTTTTTGATCACTGGAACTAACAAACTAAATGGAGAAAATACTTAATCAACTATTATTTGTATTCATAATCTTAACTATGCCATTTACACAATTGAAGTCTAAAAAAAACTATTCTCCAGAGGGATAACACTATCTTAAAGTCATTTTAATATGGCCAAATTTATCCAATTATCCGAGTTCCAAAATGCCAACATACATAAATGATATTCATGAGAGTGTCACGACAATTTATTGAAAAACAATTCACCGACAACGATAATTCACCGAAAACGACAGATCATCGAAATGACAATTCACCGAAAACGACAGTTCATCGAAAACGACAACTTGACTTTGTTTTTTTTATATTTGCAAAAGAAAGAATTTATATTTTAACTTTTTTATTTTCTTTCTCGCCGAATAGAAATAAAAAACATATCGTGGTTTCTGAAATAGAGGAGGAAAATAAAATCCATATAAAATATAAACAACTTTGGAAGAGAGTCGAAAAAATATAAAGCAAAAAAATAATAAATTTTAAATTTGAACATACGTACAGAAGAATTATATAACCCGATTGCAATGCCATCTACCGGGTCCAATTGTGAATCTAAACCATTCAGGAATTCACTCAAACACGCACAAAATTTCATTAAAGTCGATCCAACCGTTTAGGAGGAGTTCATTTGGAATTTCTTTGAGTGGATGGGCACACATTTTTTCTAATTGATAGAATAATTGACTAATTGACTAAATTTATGATTTTAATTCAATTTAAGTATATTAAGAGTAACACAGGTCAAAAAATTCCAATTTTATGATTAAAACACCAATAATGGGTGGCTACATAATAACATCATTGTAGTTGCACTATCAATTAAGAGATGGAGGTTACGTCATTTCATTAGGTCAAAGTATAGAATTAAACAAACAAAAAATCATAATCGGATATATTAAATCTCAAATAATTTAATTAGCCATACAATATATTAAATTAATATTTAAACCAAAAATTAAGTAAGATGGTACCAGATAAATAAACAATTTGAATGAACAAATAGGGATAACAAAACCAACTACATAATGCAATAGATTAAAGCTGTCCAACTTCACAAAACTACTTCAGATATGTGTGCGAATCGTCAAGGTGATATACGAAATTGATTGATATACGAAAAAGTTTGCAAATGGAAATTCCGTGGAATGAATCCTGTAGATTTTGACACATAGCCATACGCATAGCGCCATAGATTAATGCTGTCCCATTTCGTAAAAATACGGCTCATGTCTATGAGGATCGTCAGGCCCGTTAATTTTACATAATTAGAAATTAAAAGTCCGAAAATGAAAATAAAGAGGAGCGAATAATGAAGATTTTTGCTCATAGCCACTTGCATAGTGCAATAGACTAAAGCTGTCCAAAAAATACGCCACATGCCTATGTGGATCATCGCGGTCCGATATATTAAAACGAAAGTGTCCGCGTGCACAGCTTCTTTGGCACTATGTAATCTTTGGCACTATGTAGATGGCTAAGTGTCAAAATCTCCAGAAATCGCTGCACAGAATTTCCATTTTCAGACTTTTTCGTTCCAATTATGTTAAAATGAAAGGGCAAAAAATGGAGCACACTGCCGATCAGCTTAAACATGTTACATATTTTTGCGAAATTGGCCAATTTTATCCATTACACTATGTAATAGGCTATGTATGTACCATAACCTCTACGATTCACCTGTAAGACAGCTTTGTTTAATTAAAATATATATATGTTTAATTAAGTGGCTGTGCCAAATTTTTCAGGATTCTCTCCACAGGATTTCCATTCATGGACTTTTTCGTCCTAATTTTGATATTTTGAACGGACCAAAATGAGGCACCTTATCGATCCATATAAAAATGTAAAGTGAAAGTTTTTGAAATTTAATTGTTCTCATCTACTGCACTCTGTGGATGGCTATGTGCCATAATTTCCAGGATTTGCTGCACAGAACTTTCGACTGCAGAGTTTTTCGTTCTATTTTTGAAAAATTAACAGGCCAAAATGGGACACACTCACGATCCACCCAGGCGTGTGGCATATTTTTGCGAAGTAGGATAGGTTTTATCTTTTTCAATGTGTGAGAGGCTATGTGCCAAAAGTCAAGGATTCTTCCCACAGAACTTCAATATACAGACGCTTTCGTTCTAATTTTGATAAATTGAACGGGCCAAAATGGGGCACCCTGTCGATCCGCATATAATTAGGACGGGTAAAAATGTGGCATCTTGAAGGGTCAAAATGGAGCAAAATGACGATACACAGAAACATGTGACCTATTTCTGCGAATTAGGGAAGTTTTCTTCCATTGCACTATATGCAAATGGCTAAGTGTCTAAACCTGTAGATGCTTCGCTCCACAGAATTTCTATTTTCTTAGTTTTCCGTTATAATTGTGAAAAATGAAAGGACCAACATGAGGCTATTGCAATATGTAAGTGGCAATGAGCTTAAATCTGCAGGATTTACATAGACACAGAATTTTTATTTACGGACATTTTCGTTTTACATTTGTTAAATTGCCAATTTGTCGAAATTGAAATGCTTTTATGTATTGCACTATGAAAGGTTGTTATGTGCCAACATTTCCAGGATTTGCTCCACAGAATTTCCAATTGCGGATTTTTCCTTTTAATTATGATAAAATGAAAGGGTCAAAATAGGCACTCTGTCAATCGACATAGACATGTAGCGTTTTTTTTTTTGAGAAGCTGGACAAATTTTATCTATTGCATTATGTAAGTAAAGATATGGCTCTAGGCTATGTGTCAAAATCTACGGGGTGCACTGCACATAATTTTTCAAATTAGGGCTTGTTCGTTATAAATGTGATAAAATGAACGGAATAATGTGTAGCACTCTGGCGATCCGCATAGACATATGACGTATTTTTGCGAAGTTGGACAGCTTTTATCGATTGCAATATGTAGGTGGCCAAAATCTCAAAGATTCGCTCCACAGGATTTTTGTTTAAGATATTTTTCATTAACCGACCAAACGCACAGTGGTTAAGGCTTTGGCGTTTGAATCAGAAGGTAGCGGGTTCGAATCCCGATAGGGGCAGGACGCAAAAGGGATGGAGGGACAGGATGTGAATGGCAGTAATGTAGGCTGGCCTGGAGCAGTGCAATGTGCAAATGGTTCTACGTAAATCGGACCTATTGCCGTATGTCCTCGATTTGGCTACTGCATAAAATGCGACGTTAAAAGCGAACTGTGAAAGAGTTGGGAGTGCTCCAGCCCCAGAACAGATTGCATAGATAAAAAAGCTCGGCTTAATTATAATTATTAAAACTGGCCAAACCCAAATTAAAGCAACCCCGTTCATCCTTTGCAATATGAAGCTTGCAATATACCATCATCTCCAGGAATTGCTCGAAAGAACTTTCATTTTCGGAAATTTTCATTTTAATTATAAAAAATTGAACAGACAAAGATGAGGTACCTGTCGATCTATATATAGACATTTAGGTATCTTATTGAAATAAGAAAGCTTTTATCTATATGGTGTTTTTTAGAGATTCACATGCTTAAATTGGCAACACTGTTTTGTTTGACAATCGATTAAACAGCTGACATTTGCTGTTTTATTAGTTTGATTTGTCATTTCACAATGAATATAGACGCCAAAGCAACGCTTGCAAATTGTTGAAATTTGTTATCAAATAATAGTTCTGTTCGCCAAACTCATCGTGTATTACGTCCATTTTACGATCTTTATAAATATCCATCAGAGCGGGTAATTCGGTTAATTGATAATACGTATCCAGTAAGACGTCGAACAATGCGTACAGAACAAGCGTTAGATGCCGTACAGCTCAGCATTGAGGATGAATCAAATCAATCAATCTCAGCAACTGGAGATGTGTCCAACTGTGGACAATTTTATCTAAGTATCTTGGTTTACGTCCTTACAAAATTCAATTTGTACAGAAACTAAAGCCATCCCATCATCGTACGCACCGCCCATTCGGCCAATAGGCTAAAGCAAAAATTGATATTGATGTTGATTTTCCAACAAAATTTTTTTTTTCAGTGATGAAACTCACTTTTAGTTGAAAGGGTTCGTTAGAGAAAATCACTGTTTGGTGCGTCCATATGTCTTCAAAAACGTTGTTGGGCGGAATGTTACAGTCAACGGCGAGCAGTATAGAGACAGTATTTTTATTTTTTTGTACCCCAATTTGCTGGCATAAACCTTGCTGATATGTGGTTCTACCAGGACAGTGTCACATGCCACACAGCGCGGGATACAATTAATTTAGTCAAAAAAACATTTGATGAAAGACAATAATTTCACTTAATGGTCTTTTAGTTGGTCACCGAGATCGTATGACCTAACTCCATTAGATTATTTTCTTTGGGGAAATGTTAAGTCACTTGTCTATTCCGATAAACCGGAGACGGTTGAACACTTGGAACACAACATCCCGCGAGTTATTAGGGAGATACGGTCGCAATAGCTGCGAAAAGGGTATTGAAATTGAACATCCAGATTGCATCATATACGCGCCACCCGCAGCGGTCACATGTGAAGTAAGGTAAAATAAGGCCTTACGCTGTGGATTTGTGTTGTTGAAAAGTGTAAATATTTCCACTGTTAGATGGTTGTCAACAGCCATATCTATTCTGTGAAAAAAGTGACGGTAAATGATCATTTGAAAAGCACGCTTAAAGGAACTGTAAATTTTTTTTGTTGCTAAGTTGGCACAACTGTCCTCTATCTACACGTGAAGTTTGAGCGCATTCTGGCATTTAGTTTGCCATAACAGTGCTCTATTTTGTCAGTTCATCTCAAGTGTGTTTTACGATTTTATAATGAATAAAGATATCGGACAAAGAGAAGAGAAAGAGAAAAAAGAGAGAGCAGGTTCTTTAAATGACCAATTCCTGTTACTTTCTTGGCAAAGTGTATTAAATCTAAGTTTCGTTTTGATCGAAGATTTGCTATCTATTAAATCAAAATTATTTGTGTTAACTACACGAAGCATCCGTGTAATTGGCCCAAACCTACCATATCTATATGTGATGGAATGGGACCTCAAGCAGTTCGATTGTGCAGCGCTTAATAAATTCTAGGGATGGATATGCTTTGTTGATCAAACAGCAAATGCTTTTTAAAATTTAACTGTTCACCAAGGAAAACACCCAAATCGCAAATGATGTCGCTTCATTTGAATTGTTTACCGAAAAATGTGTAAGCGAACCAGGAACAGAGTGATTTCTGGAGAACGACATTACCTGCCTTCCCGACATGGAAGTAATAACCCGCGATATTTTGCGAATCTGAAAAAAACTTGGTACTGAAAGAGGCAGCCATTTTAAACTATGAGTATTTAAAACTATAGCCTCGTGCTTTTTGCAACCAACACACTGATGGCTCTTTTCAATAGCATTTATGGGCCTAAATACGAAAAGTATTTAGTTGGCAATGACTAGTGATCTTCCTCGTAGAAAACCATGTCGTTCCCACATATAACTAAGGCTTGCAAAACTGACTGAGCTGGTTGTAGATGACTCGCTTGAAGTGTTTAAGCAGATAAAACATTTTCACAATAGGTTTGTAGTTTCAAACTTCAGAACGTGCACCATTTTTGTGAATAGGATTTACGAATGATTTTTTCAGAGAAAAAGTACCACATTGAAAGGCTAATTTAAAAAGGGCATTACCACCCTAGAGGGAGTCTAGCTGCATTTTATTACGAATACAGGTATAACATCAGGACCTGACAAAAAATCGGCTTTTTAATATGAAATATTTTAAGTTATTGATTTTATTTACTCGTATTTGTCGTTACACCGAAAAGTGTTAAAACTTAGAGACAATTGTTTTGAAGTAATACAGATCATATCTCTGAGAACACTCACTTCACGAAAATTAATAACAAATTATTTCTTTATTATACACTTTAATTTAAAAAAGTATCTTTCGACAATATCCCCCAAACTCATATAAATTTTAAGGTCATTCAAGATCACCACTAAACGCCCTCCTCGAAATAATTTTCTCCTATCTTGCATCGTTTCTAAGGCAAAGCCTGGCATTTATTAAAAGTTTTGAATAAAAACTTGTTTTAAGGATTTGCTCACCTTTGGCTCTAGTTTTAAAATATTTCAATAAATGGCAAACACTTTGCATTTAAAGCCGAATTGAACCCTGAAAAAATCAACTGAAAATCAATATCCCGAATTTCCAATTATACTTAGAATCTAGCCACAATTTATGCTCCTCATGTAGGAATGGGCGAAATAGATTAGCGTAGATTACGTAGCAATTTTTTTGTATCTCTGACGTTGACAATGTATAGACGTTCATTTCGACGAACATCTAAAATTGGTTATTCCAACCCTGATTGCAGAGTTGGCTCAACCTTTAGAGGTGGGGATTTTTTCTAAAATACTATTCTTCTAGAAGATAACTAGAATAATTTAATAATTTTGTACACAATCCCGGCACTTAAGTGTGTTAATGATGTCAGAATGATAGTTAGTCAAGTCTATGTTTTAAGTTAAAATGAACATAAACTAATTTTTGCCCATATACCACTTTAAATTGTACTGTAAGCCCTAAAATATAAATTATTTATATACCTTTAAGGCCTAACAAGTTTTGATTACCCAAAAAAAAGCGTAGCACCGTAAAATCCATAAAAAAATATATATTTTGTAAATAATCCGATTTGCCTCCATTTATTTGTCCCAAAAACATTTCATGCCTGGAAAATGGATAGTATTAACATTCGAATTCGATTGGCGTATACATTTTTTTTTGTACATCAACACAAAAACACTGATAAATACGTATATCAAATTCGAAAAAGCACTCGACCATTGTTTTTTATACATAGAATTCGTATACAGTAGTTTATGGGTTAGCGCAGTATCATAAAACCAAATTTTAAGTACCCTTAAAAAAAATTATTTATCTAAATTTAATATGAGTAGGTATAAAATAATACTATTAAGTGTAAAAACTATAAAATGGAAATCTCCAATGTAGATACAAAAAAAAAATTCAAAACGCCATAAATTCCCATGTTCATATTTAAATTTCTATTAGATGAGTCACATATACATGACAGGAACAAAAAAGTTTGTGTAATATTTTAAAATAAAATTTATTGCGAAAATTGGAAAATATATTACTTTTTTTTGTTGTATAACCATTCTCCGCCCAACCACCCGAAACATACGGAAACGATTCGTTGACAAATTAGTGTAAAAATTAATGTTTTAAAACAAACACGGAACAAAATGTAAAAACAAAACCAAATTTATTATCAAATGAACAACGAAATTAAATAACATACACACACCACCCAAACACACCCACCCCTTACACCACTTTCAGATAATAAATCAATTTATGACACACATACTAAATAATATCATTGCTCCGCATATCAAGACAAATCGTTTATGTATACTTTACTCACCTTTTGTGCAACAAAAATCTCATATATTGTGCAAACGCCAGTTATTGTGATTCCTTGCTCTTTGCACAGCATTGCCGTTGCTACAAGAATCATGGATGCGACTAGGTGACGCCAACCTAAAAAAGATACAAACAAAAATAATAATATTAGTATGTACGTATCTTTCTATACTATCTCTGTATATATACAGTAAACGGATGTTGGTATTAAGAAAAAGCTTATATACAAATTGATGGAAATAAATTTTCGTCGGAAAATATTTTTCCATTTCGTCTTGTTGTCAGTCATTCAATTAATCAATAAATTAAACAAAAAAAATATAAAGAAGGAAATATTTACGCTATAACTCTCCAAATGTAAGATGTAAAAGTAGCGCAATGATAAAAAGAATTTATTTCATTTACGATGGAAATAGAGAGAAGAGAACTATCGGTTTTAAGAAAGCCAACAACTACCGAAAAAAAATGGACGAGAGAAATCAAACATCATTGAACGTTTCATGATAAATGAGAAAGATTCGGGTCAAACCAAATAAATTTGTAATGAAACAAGTCGAATTTTCAAAAGGATTTATACTTTTCCAAGTTTTGATTAATTGATCAACTTTATTATATATGGAAAAGTGCAACAAACTATGAAAATAATTACAAAAACTTATTTAATTATAACTTTCCAAAAAAACCTCCCTCTATAGTTCATAATTTTTGATAGTTGGTGCAAGAGAAAATTAATAGTTAAATGGTTTTTGCTTTTGCAAATTAAATTAAGTTCATTTATTTTACGAAATTCAAATACAAAGTTGATAAAAATTTTCTAGTATGGAACAGGATATTAAGATTGCATGTAATTTTATGAAATAGCATACTCTGAACAGTATGTTTTAAATACTCCGTACCGTAAAATTAATTTGTTGCTCCTTGGTGGTGTAGCCGGAAATCTAATTATATTAAGAAGAAAAAAATGTATGTAACTATACCGGGTGATTTTTTTGAGCTGAAACTTAAAAAATATCTCGGAAAATAAGCACTCTACGAAAAAAATGTCCATTACCAAAATTTAATTTAATTTAATTTAATCATTGCACATTAGAGCTCAAATTAGTACCACTCCTCCCCTTCTTTTAGGTGGGGCGGCGATAACTTTGAAATTAAAATAGGAACTCCTATTTTTATTGCAGACTCGGATTCTACGGCTTAATGTACGTAGGATTTCTTTGAAACATTTTTTTCGATTCATGATAGATGGCGCTGTAACAAATATAACGAAGTAACCCCTCGGCCCACCTAAAAGAAGGAGAGGAGGGGTACTAATTTTAGCACTAATTTATGTCCCCCTCGCGGAATGATTAAATTTCGATAACGGACATTTTTTTCGCAGAGTGCTTATTTTTCGAGATATTTGAAAAGTTTAGCTTGAAAAAATCACCCGGTATATGTTTCACAAAAGCTTTTGACCCACTGAAGCGATTACAACAATACATTTTAGCAGCTGAGAAAACAAATTTTTCATAACATCTCTTCTCTATACGCATTACTGCCAACGTGGTTATACATTATCCAAACGCCAAAGCTTTAACCACTCTGCCATTTGGTCGGTATATCGGGGTTAGTGATCAAAAAATGTTACTCCTTCCTCATAAGCAGGTATTTACAATATTTTTTTTTTTTGTATATGCAATTTTTTGATCCACTGAGACTTGAGAAAACCGTGGAGTGTTTACAAATATTTTATATATATATCAATACTTGTTGTATATCGTAAACTTGAACTTTGGCCAGTTGATCTGATTTGCTTATTAAAATTAATTTTCTACAAATAACTTCTTACCGGTTCATTTGTTATGCGGTAATAAAAACAGCCTACTCAGTTTTAAAGCTACCTCTCAATATTGCTACAAAAAATGAGAACCCTATGGGACAGAAGTACAGAAACTCCAATTGTCAACAAATATGCGAATTTGCTTTCAGCAAGAAACAGATGCACAGCACTTCCCAGTGAAATTACTGCAGATTGGCGGTAGCACTTTCCCCGTTGAAAATATACACCCAAACATTGACAAAATCTTCAAAAATCATAAATGGCTATGCGAGAGAGCCATCCTTGCACCCAAAAATGAAAGCGTGAATCAAATTAACGAACAGATACAGAGCCAAATATCAGGCACTCGTACCACATACGAGTCACTTGATTCTGTAGTAGACACTTAATTACCCGCTATAATTTCTGAACACGCTGGAGCCACCTGAAATGCCTTCACATATCGTGAAATTGAAGCAAGCATTACCAATAATGCTTCTGCGGAATCTGGATCAGGCAAAACTATGCAATAGAACGCGGTTCCATGTCAAAAGTCTTTTGCCAAATGTCATCGAACCCCCCATTATATTGACGAGGATTGCAAAAGGAGAGGACGTATGCATACCTCGCATACCGTTGATACCAACCGACCTGCCATTCAACTTCAAACGCGATGGATTTGGAAAATCCTTGCTTCTCTCATGGCCAGTTTTATGTGGCGTGCTAGTGAGTTTTAGCTCTGCGCATTGCGGTAAACCGAACAAATTATTTTTGTATTGATTTTATTCAATTCATTTAAATATTTTTAATTAGCTATAAAATAAAAAAAAACCCTGTTGAAGTTTAGCAGTTAAATTTTTACTACTCCAGCTAGTTGCTTATACAATCTAGAGAAGAAAAAAATTAAGATATCCTATCAAGTTGTCCATCAGTTTACTAGTTCGGTGACTTTATAACACTGTCAAATTCAGAGACGATAGGGCTACTTTCGTTATATAATTAACTATGCGCCTATTTTGTACCAATTCGGATGCCTCGAGCAAAATTAAATGGTGCAAAAATGAAGGTGCAAGAAGCGGTTATAGCAATGGTTGGTTATACCATATATCTATACCGGTTTCGTAATTACAGTTTCAAGTTAACCAGGATTTTTTTAGTTTCGGGATGAGATATTTTTCTCATCCCGCGGCATTTTTACGCTAACAACACCGAACAATCAAGTTAAGCACTTCAAACCGTAGTCCGTGGATTTTCGCCAAGGCCATCGCTGAAGTATAAGACGGGAAATTGTCTTGGAGAAGCAAGAATTTTTTTCGGCAAATATGGCCGTTTTTTACATAGTAAGCTCCTGTAATGATTTTTGAAGATACTCGATTAGGATAACTCGATGAGTGTTCCAAAAACAGTCGCCACCATTTTTTCAGCCAAAGAGATAGCATTTGCCTTTTTGGAGCCGATTCCCCCTTGGCAGTCTACAATTTTGGGTATCTTTTTGAATCTGGAGTGTAATGGTGTATCCAAATTTCATCAAGAGAAATTAACCGGCGCCAAAACTCTGATTTACTGCGCCTAAATTGCGGCAACAGAGCTAACACGCAACGTTCTTGGGATATATTTTTAGCCTCTTCTCTATCTCTCTAAGTTTAACTCGTCGATTTAATATGCCAGCCTTAAAACTTTTGTTTCATCTATCAGTTTATACGACAATGTTCAGTTTAAAAGGCACTTCCAATTATCTCGGCACACTGCTGAAATTCTTATATATTTTTATTTCATTGTGGTATATTTATTCAACTGGAAGTTTATTTTGTCGGTGGAAGGGTGCAGAATTTTTTTTTTTTTAAATATGTATTTATTTAGTGACAAGCAACTTTAAATTTTATTTTTAGAAACTTACATGCCGTCTGACATGTGTCCCAATCATCAGCACGGTGGAAGAAAGAAAGTCAGACGGAACCTAGAAATTTTGATTTTTTTATGACCATCACACACCGAGTTAGGCAACTTATTTGGTATAGCCGAAAGAAAGCCTGGACCAGAGTGGCTTCTTGGATAATGTCTATCCAAATCACATCCAAATCAGCACCTTCAAAAAATCGCAAAGAAACGCAAGTTTTGGTACATTAAATTTTTTTTGCTGATATCTAAATTGAGGAGAGCCCATTCCTTGCACGACGGTTGTGTTTAATGGCGGCCATTAGTAAATCAAAAGGCTACAGAAGAATACCAGCCATACTAAGAATTGGCTGGTAACACCTTTTAAAGATACAAGAAATCCGTTGAAAACTAAGCAGGAGTTTAAAAAGCGGCAGTCGTCAACCAGGATTGTATTTGAAAATGCTTTCGGGTTATTTAAAATATGATGTTGACGTTTGCTAAGTTTTACATAATATAAATGTCGATCAATTTACAGGATCCGTATCTGAAAGAAAGTGAAGTTCTAAATACATACCTCGCGGTGTTCTCTGGGTAGGTTAGGTTTCAGTAGTTGAGACTTAGGCCATTTTTGGCCCATTGTGATACCACGCATTCACGCCATATCATTAACCCATTCACCTATCACGTACTCACACGACTTCAGTATGCCACCTGCACATTGCAAGCTCCATGTCAACCTGTACATTAACATGGACGGTAGGTCAGCGCTGAATTCTGCACTCCATCAGAGGGTCTTTGTTGTGTTTATTAACATCACTGATCACCGATTATAATCGATGATGAAAATTTGCATCTAGCCTCTGATGGGATTCGAACCCAGTACCTCCCAGTAGGCAGTGTAGTGGAGGCGAGCAGATGAAATTCTTTTTATAGTCATAAATTCTACGTATCACGGCGAGTCTTTTGCACCCTGTTCTTCAGGTTGGAGGCGTTTGTCTTGTATCAAGCGGCTCGCCATATAAATGGGTTAAAGGTACACCTGGGTCCTTTAAGTTTTTTTACTAATACGTGATCCAGGCATGCAATAAGCGGGCTAAACGGCAAGCTAACAACCTTTGCTCATAAAAACAACTAAGTTATGATCCCTACACCAGGCCTTGAATTATCATATCGATTCATCACAAAATGGTCTCCTGTGGCACTATTCTGGCAATTCTCTGGGAATTGGGGAAAAATTGTATATGTAATTTCAGTTCAAATATTTTTATCCAGCCTACTAAGGAGTAAAGTTTGATGTAAATATTTATAAATTGGGAATAATTTTTCCATATCTAAATTAGCAGGGAAAATTATTCCCTAATTTAATTTTGTTTTCAAAAAATTTACTAAATTTTTACCTCAGTATGCAAAAAAAAAAAAAAATTAAAATAAAAATTACATATAAAATCTTTCCCTAATTCCCTATTTCCAGGAAACTACCAGAATAATGCTATACTGGAGATCTCCAAAACTTTTCGAACCAGACAAAGAGTTACACATTTAATGTACTTCCACTAAAACAGCTTATATGGTCTGTGAGTGGGATCCATGACACCACTAATGGTTACACTCTTCATTACAGCGGCCATCATAATGGGGGAGAATTTGGAGTTGGCTTTCCCATCCATCGGCGCGTCAAGCAACATATTATCGACTTTCGCCCTATCACAGACAGCTAAATCGATGACGCCACAGTCTCTAAGAGACACTCCAACAGCATATTCGACGATAAATATTACAGAGGTTCATACATGGACAGCGACTCAATTTAGAAAGGCCTACACATCGGAAAACGCGTATCACTGAGGAGAAAAAACAGAGTAATAAGCCTTGTTTTTTCTCCGCACTGATACCC